>OY293306.1:47148139-48356472 GCA_958502075.1 Orchestes rusci
GTATTTGCACCTAACTTGCTTCATTAAAATCGATGGTACCATAATTAATCACCAATTAATCACTTTGAATGCGCAACAATATATGAGAACTTCCTGATACCACCTGCAACAGGTGTACTCGCTCTAAATCACCAATATTTATTCACCTCATCACCCAACATCAAACCAGTAGTCATCATTGAATAAAACCGTACCACCCGGAGGTCCAGACGTCACGTGACGAATCGCAGCCAGCTGTGCGGATGTGTAACAATACCGCCCCCGTGTGCTTTTGTGTCAAATACTGAAAATATTATGTCTAATTATGCCAAAAACGGGGGACCAGGGGAATGCGCCATGGGGGTGAATACGTTTATGTGCGGTGTCAACAGATTTTACTCGGAATTGATAATGCAGACATGATGATAAATCACGAGGGTGATGATAATGATATGGGGCAAAACTGATTTACAACAATAATTGGCTTGTCACGTGTGGTTGATGAATTTGACTGGAAATCCGTTGCATTCAATGGAATCAGTTATGGTCTGGTGTGGGTTGAGGACAAGCTTTGGATTTCACCAGAAGTCCGCAGACAACAATAACTAGTCCCCGGAAAAATTCGATATTTTAAAGAAATTTGACACAATATGACAACATCGACGTCCTGGCTTGGTTCAAAATCACCCCTGTATACATGATAAACCCAAAAAAGTCGTTCTTTACTGGTTCTAGTCCTTCAAGGTTGGAAGCACCACATGAACTGGATTGGCCTACAGGCAGACCTGATTTGATGCTGCCATGTAGGTAGACAAAATAATCTTCCAAAGTACCAACCCATATTATTTCTTCATATTTTTCCAAAGCACCTCAGCATTGAGCTTTAATACCACTGAATATATAATTACCAGGATTTATCGCTCAATCGCGTTATTTATTGCCGTATTTTGAAACAACCAAGTCACGAAGGCTTTAAGCCTTCTTGGGTGGAGTAGTATACTTAACCATAAAGTTCATGTTATTTTTTTTTTGATGAACGACAAGTCTGACCTAGTTTTTTCCGCCCTTATAGAACTTTAACCGGTGTTTATAGCCTTGATTATCATATAAAATTTCTAATAAAATAGAGTGGCGCTATCACCTGTATTTCGATTAAAAATAAATCAAAGCAGGATTATTCTCGAGTATACACACAATATTCAGATCTGCACAGGTATACGAAACTCAGTTTCAATCTGATCATAAATCCTTTATTCCCGCTTCAGGTGTCTCAGGATGGGCAGGAGGGGAGTGGCAGGAATCGCAGGATTTACATTTGGGTGCGTACGATGTCACGAGTTTATTGAATTTATGGCTGTAGTCAGTTCGCTAGCTGTCTTATACATATGGAATGGGATATGAGGAAAAGTTTGCAGGAAGCTCCATTTTTCATTTTGTACAAAAAGTGATAAATATATTCAAGTGTACTGTTACAAGCATTAATAAGCCCATTGTAGGAGTGAAAATAGTTACGCTCTTTCGCAACAGCCACTTGAAATACCTCCAATGCATTTATCGCAGCATTTATAGCACCATATATCCACTCACAGTATTTTATCGACCTATTTTCCCACGAGTGGCATAATGGTGACTCTGCGTTGAAATCCTCGTGCTTGAACGTTATGCCGTATATTCATTAGCTGAACGTCTTCAGGGCCCAATACTTATGCAGACGGCACGCACTCAAAACGAAATTAAAGCCTGCGAAGCGTATTTTATTCTTGACGCTAACTGCCGGATAAATCTAAAAGTTTATGCTCTTCTGGGCGATAATTTGTCGGTAAGGTCGGTAACTTTGTATTTAAAAGCCGAGGCGAATGGCAGTCTTCTTGTTTTCCGCTTTTTTCCGTATTTTCAGCCGGGTCTAATGAGAAAGTTTGCGCCCAGGGAGTCCATTTCGAACTGTGCGGGAGGCGGACTATGACAGTCTTTGGAGGGTCTGTTTTGTTCGGAATTGATGTTATTGGAGCATACTACTAAACTGTACATTTTTTACATTAATGTCGTTTGCAGCTGAACAAGCAGAAGCAGAAGCTGCAAGTGATTTAAATTCTGCACATCTTCTTCAAGTGGCCTGTCCTTTTATTTTAAAGAACAGACGGCTTGTAGCCTGGCTTTTGCCTGTCGCCTTGTGTCCATGGCCTTTTTATCTCACCATAGGAGGTGACATTTCATCACTAGAATTAGTAACAACCTCCCAAACTTGCACTAGGTGAAGATTTCCATTTTTAGACAAAAACCTCTTGAAATAAATCCGTTGAAGATATCGCAGTGATATTTGCACTTGATTATAGTGAAAAAGTGCAGTTTTTTCACATTAAAAGTGACATTGGATCATGAATCACTAGAGATTCAGTAACAACCTCCCAAAAACTTTATAAAAAATATCCAGTGAAAATATCGTTGCACAAGATTATAGTGAAATAAAGCCATTTTTATCGCACCATAAATTTATAGTGACATTGAATCAATGGAATTAGAATCAACCTCCCAAACTTCCACCAGAAAAAAAATTATATTTTTGGAAAAAACCCCTAATAAAAATAAATCCACTTGAGATATCGCAGTGATTTTTGCACTAGATTCTATAAAATAATGCCTTTTCTATCGCACTACAGACTTATAGTGACATTGAATCACTGGGATTGGTAACACCCTACCAAACTTGCACTGGGTGATGAACAAAATTTTTGACAAAAAACCTCAAAAAAATAAATCCAGTGAAGATATCGCAGTGATTTTTGCACTAGATTATAGTGAAATAGTACCTTTTTATAGCATTATTAGTTTATACTGACATTTTTAATCACTAGAATTAGTAACTACCTCCCAAACTTGTACCAGGTGAATATTTTTATTTTAGACAAAAACCTCAAAATAAATCCAGTGAAGATATCGCAGTGATTTTTGCACTAGGGTATAGTGGAATAATGCAATCATTGCATTTTATCACTGAAATAAATAAAAAATCGAAATAAATCCAGTGATTGTATTGAAATACACAAGATTGTAGTGAAATAATGCCATTTTCTCACTTCCTGGTAACATCAAATCACTAGAATTAGTGATAACCTCCGAAACTTGCACCAAGTGAAGAATTCTATTTTTCGACAATAAAACCTCATAAAAATAAACCTAGTGAAAATAAAGTCATGATTTTTGCACTGGATTATAGTGAAATAGTGTCCTCTTCATCGCACAATGAGTTTCTGGTGACACTGAGTCACTAGAATTAGTAACAACTTGCACTGAGTGGAGATTTTTATTTTTAGACAAAAACATCATAAACATCAATGCAGTGAAGATAGCGCAGTGATTTTTGCACTTCATTTTAGTGAAATAGTGCCCTTTCTATCGCACCTTGAACTTATAGTGATAGTTAATCACGAGAATTGGTGACAACCTGCCAAACTTGCACTAGGTAAAGATTTTAATTTGTGACCATAAATCTGAAAATGAATCCATTGAATATATCACCGTGATTTTTGCACTAGATTATAGTGAAATAGTGTCCTTTTCATCGCACAATAAGATTATAGTGTTTCTAAATCACTAGAGTTAGTAATAACTTTCCAGTTATTATAAGGCAAAAACCTCATAAAAATAAATCCAGTGAAGATATTGCGGTGATTTTTGCACTAGATCATAGTGAAATAGTGCCCTTTTTATCGCTCCTTTTTAACCTCCGACACTTGTTCCATAGGTAAAGATTTTAATTTTTGGACAGAAAACCCCATAAAAAAGAATTCACTGAGGATATCGCAGTGATTCTTGAACTAGTTTATAGTGAAATAGTGCCCTTTCCATCACACTATAAGTTCCTGGTGACATTAAATCACTAGAATCAGTAACAACCTCCCAAGCATTAGGTGAATATATCAATTTTTAGACAAAAACCTCATCAAAATTAATCCAGTGATTTTTGCACTAGATTATAGTGCAATAGTGTCCTTTTTATCGCACTATAAGTTGCTGTTGTCATTAAATCACTAGAATTAGTAACAACCTCCGAAACTTGCTCCATAGGTGAAGGTTTTAATTTTTGGACAAAAAACCCGATAAAAAAGAATTCACTGAAGATATCGCAGTGATTCTTGCACTAGTTTATAGTGAAATAGTGCTATTTTCATCACATTATAAGTTCCTGGTGACATTGAATCACTAGATTCAGTAACAACCTCCCAAGCATTAGGTAAAGATTTCAATTTGTAGACAAACATTCATAAAAATTGATCAAGTGATTTGTGCACTAGATTATAGTGAAATAGTGTTCTTTTTGTCGCACTATGAGTTGCTGTTGTCATTAAATCACTAGAATTAGTAACAACCTCCGAAACTTGCTCCATAGGTGAAGGTTTTAATTTTTGGACAAAAAACCCGATAAAAAAGAATTCACTGAAGATATCGCAGTGATTCTTGCACTAGTTTATAGTGAAATAGTGCTATTTTCATCACATTATAAGTTCCTGGTGACATTGAATCACTAGACTCAGTAACAACCTCCCAAGCATTAGGTAAAGATTTCAATTTGTAGACAAACATTCATAAAAATTGATCAAGTGATTTGTGCATTAGATTATAGTGAAATAGTGTTCTTTTTGTCGCACTATGAGTTGCTGTTGTCATTAAATCACTAGAATTAGTAACAACCTCCGACATTTGCTCCATAGGTGAAGATTTTAATTTTTGGACAGAAAACCCCATAAAAAAGAATTCACTGAAGATATCGCAGTGATTCTTGCACTAGTTTATAGTGAAATAGTGCTATTTTCATCACATTATAAGTTCCTGGTGACATTGAATCACTAGATTCAGTAACAACCTCCCAAGCATTAGGTAAAGATTTCAATTTGTAGACAAACATTCATAAAAATTGATCAAGTGATTTGTGCACTAGATTATAGTGAAATAGTGTTCTTTTCATCGCACTTTAAGTTGCTGTTGTCATTAAATCACTAGAATTAGTAACAACCTCCGACACTTGCTCCATATGTAAAAATTTCAATTTTTGGACAAATAACATCATGAAAATGGTTTGTGCAATAGATTATAGTAAAATAGTGTCCTTTTTATCGCATTATAAGTTTCTGTTGTCATTGAATCACTAGAATTAGCAACAACTTCCGAAACTTGCTCCATAGGTGAAGATTTCAATTTTTGGACAAACAACCCAATGAAAGTGAATTCTATGAAGATATCGCAGTGATTTTTGCACTAGTTTATAGTGAAATAGTGCCCGTCTTACTACACTATAAGTTTCTGGTGACATTAAATCACTAGAATTAGTAACATCTCAAAACCTGCACTAGGTAAAGATTTTAATTTTTAGAAAAAAAACCTTAGAAAAATTAGTCCAGTGAATTTTGCACTAGGTTATAGTGAAATAGTGCCCTTCTTATTGCACAATAAAATAGATGCCTCGTTGTCTGGCATTGCGAAGGACTTTATTTTATTACATCAATATTTTTATTGCCTGTTGCCTTGTGACCATTCCTTTCACTTTGATGAACTGACACCCTGAGTGATTGTTGTTTTATGATTGATTTTTGTAAAAAAAATAATCTATTCTATTCTCCCTCACAGCTGACCTAACTACAAGAAACAACCCTCACACCCTGGATTCTGCCAACCCGAAAAGTAGCAGCCATATTGCCGGTATATCAAAGTCTGCATTTTCATAAAATCAAATTTACTTGCCTTTGTAGTCGGCTCCACAATATTAAAGTTCATTGTTGCGCCGCTCTGGCGCATATAAGATTATTAAAATATATCCGGAGCCCGCTTTTAATATCAACAATAAAAAAAGGTCAATAAAACAATTATCCTCATGAAATAAATCAAGTTTGCTCGCTTCGATAACCGCATTTTTCTAATTGAATTTCATTTAACTTCTCGCTCGTTAAATGAGCAAAACTTAAATCGTTATTTGTCAGAAGTTGTTTAGGAAATTACTTTTGGGTTTTTGCTTTTATTTCTGTGTAAATGGGTTTAGTGGGTTGCATTTATTTTTCTCAATGCTGCAATTAGCGCATATGTTGCATTTATTTGAGTGCAAGTGGGGCGTACATATCGGCATACATCTGGCCACTTATAGGGGTAGATAATATGAGCTTCTGACTATCACAAAACAAATATTTCCGTAAACTTAATTTAAATAGTTTTAAATCTGACACAGAGATAGTATCTTAAGCCACCATGGAAACATTTAAGTAATGTACCCCATGAAACGCGCTTAATCTTCCGACATTATTAGTGTCAGGTCGTACAATAAAATTAGCATAATAGTCCCCTGATTCTAATCTTGTGATTTTTTTGAAGTTCCACCTTGTTCAGTGTATGTCTGAGGATATAAAGTGTGGGGTATATTGGTGATAAAATGTCCTCTAACATTTCTACTGTTTAGAAAAATTAATCTGCTTTCAATGAATTCTTATGTTCTATATAACCTTTTTTTTCAACATAATATTCTTGTTGCATTTTTTAATGACTAATTTGTTATTATTTTTTAGTCTGTTTATAATTTTTACTCTGATAATCGTTTTTTTGCTACTGTTATTTTCATTTTTAACCGTTTTAAATTATTTTATTCATTAATTCTTCTAAGTATTTTTGATTTTAAACGACCAGTTTCTTATGAGATTCTGTTTTTTTTTAATTTGTGCTAGTTTTGTTCCAACATTGTGATTATATTTGGAACTATTTTTTGTCTGTTTTTGAAAATTTCATGTTGAATCTATCTGTGATATCTCCACTTTTTAGTGAGAGTCCAGTTTTATGCAAGTTTATCTTTAATTGATTTTTTTTGAGAACTTTTTCAATTTACCCTGTATATTTTTGAATTATTTTTGAGAAAAAAATCATCTGTGCAAGAATCACTGTGATATCTTCAACCGCTTTTGAGCTAAGAATTTTTTTATTGCGTCCAGTTTTATGCAAGTTTATATTTCATTAATTTTTTCTAAAAACTTTTTTAATCTACCATGTATATTTTTTTAATGATTAGGAATGAAAATTTTATTTAGAATCCATCTGTGCAAAATTCAATGTGATATTTCTAACAGTTTTTGAGTTAACATTTTTTTTAGTAAATGTGTCCAGTTTTATGCAAGTTTATCTTTCATAAGTTTTTTTCAAGTTTTCCAATCTACCCTGTATATTTTCTATTATTATTTTTCACTATTGATTTTTTTTTCAATTTTTTTTATTTGGTCGATGATTCTTTTACTTAAGTTGATTGACTTATTGTTTTGAAGTTTTTTTTAGTATGCAGTTTTGGATTTTTTTTACTTTTTTCATTTTCCATTGGTTGTTATTATTATTATTATCATAATAGTTTATTTTGTGGGTGTTCTATTCACGTTTTTAAGTTTTAGGTCATTTTCTTTTACTTTGCGAGTTTTATATTTTATATGTCATACATTTTCCAAGTATTTTTTTTAAGCATTTTCTTTTGATGGCATCATTTTCACTATTTTCCATTGTTTATTGCTATTTTTCGCTAGTTTGAAACGTTTGTTTAAGTCAATTCTTAATATATTTTCCACTTTTTCAGGGATATGCCATCTTCTTTACATGTTTTTTTTTCATTTCTTAAAACCTTTTCTAGACGCTTGTTTTTTCATTAATTTAATTTTTTTTGTGAAAATAAAAAGTTATTTTTTTTTTAGATTTTTTTTTTATATATTTTTATTTCGTGGAAGTATTTTTTCAACTTTGTTTGGTTAATTTGTTATTTTTCATGTGACAATCTATTTTATTTCAGTTCAAGTTTATGAGTTCCATTGCCAAATATTTTTTTATTTGTCTTTTTGAAGATTTATTATTGTTTTCTTCCTCAAGTTAAACCATGTTTATTTACAGAGTGACCCATTTGTAAGCGGGCCACCCTCGAAACTTTTTAAGTTATTGACCGATTTTGACGTTTTTTTTTTGAAATAAAGAGAGGAAAAAGGTGTATTTTGAGGCCATACGTCGCCAAGTTTTTTCCAAAAACCGAGGCCTACTAGAGCATATTTAGAGGCTGAAAAATCCAGAAAACATATTAGCAATTTTCTTAGAGGAAATCTGACTACGCCACTGGATTTTTCATCCCCTGGAATGGATCTGTACCAAATTTCATGAAAAAATATTCAAGTCGAAAATATTTCTGTGTGTATTTTTTTTTTTGTTTTCATTGTATTTTGACATGAGAATATCTTTTAAATGTTTATATTTATTAATTTTTTTCTGATAGACTTGCTATCGCAAGAGTTTCGAGGTAAAATTTAATACTTTTTGGTGCATAATAAGATTAATCTTCTATTTTCAATATTTTCATGAAATTTGGTATATACAGATCCATTTCAGGGGATGAAAAATCCAGTGGCGTAGTCAGATTTTCTCTAAAAAAATCGCTGATATGTTTTCTGGATTTTTCAGCCTCTAAATATGCTCTTGGTTTTTGAAAAAAAAAAGAGGGTCGCTCTGTATGTCAATTTATAAGAGATTTTCCACTTTCAAGGCAAATTTTACCCAGTTTTTCATACATATTTTTTTTTAGAATAATATTTTTGTTAACTTATAATAATTTTATTTGTCGACCGGTATTACTTTTAGACTTTTCATTATTTTTTCATTGTTCCAGGACCTTCTTTGTATTTCTACTTTTTTGGTTAAATATAATAATATGGCGTAATGGGTTGCGTCCTTTTCGCAACTATCTGGTCATAATTCAAAAATTCATTACTTTAAAACCGTTGGGATGAATCAATGAATCTGTTTTTCATTTCTATATATTCTTCAATATTGTGTTTCACTTTATTCGGATGAACAACTTTAGAAATATGGCGCTATATTGTTAATGATGCGCCCATTATTTGATTCATTACTTCAAAACCGTTCAAGATAAATCAATTAAAGTTGCTCTAGTTTTCAGTCATCAAAATTGTGACAAAGTTTCATCTAATTTTGTCTTCGGAGATATCGCAAAGTGGTAGGTGCTCTATTGATAAAAATGTGCAATGATTTAAAAATTCATTACTCTATATAATCGTTCGGTATAAATGAATAGTTTCACTCAAATATTCCCCATATGACATAATGAGTCAGCTCATAACTTGAAAATTCATTATTTTGAAACCTATGAAAGTTGCTCTATTTTCCACTCATATGTAATAATATTTCGACAAAGTTTCACCCTATCCAGATGAACATCTTCACAGGTGGAGCGCACTATTGTTAATGATGCGCCATTTATTCAAAAGCTTACTGTAACTTCTTAACCGTGAAAGTTGCTCAATTTTTTAATTGAATACTCATCGAAATTATGACAAAGTCTCACTTCTTCAATATTATACATGCTCAGAGATATCGCTCTATTGACAATGATTTACCTTAAATTACAAATTTCATTACCTTAAAGCCGTTCAACATAAATAAATAGTTTTAAACAAGTATTCGTTAATATTAAGAGAACGTTTTACTTTATTCAGATAAATTTTTTTAGAGATATGACATAACGCTTTGTTCGCAATCATCCGCTCATAAATCAAAAATTCATTACTTTAAAAACGCTTGAGATGAATCAATGAAAGTTGCTCAGTTTTTCACTCATATACTAAGATCAAAAATATCATAACCTTCAACATAAATGAATAGTTTTACTCAGATATTCGTTAATATTGAGAGAAAGTTTTACTTGATTCAGATAAATGTCTAGAGATAAGTTGCGTTAACAATCATCCGCTCATAAATCAAGAATTCATTACCTACTTAGAAAACGCTTGAGATGAATCAATGAAATTTGCCCCGTTTTTCATTTATATACTAATTAAAGTTGTGACAAAGTTTCACTTTATTTCACCCTATGTATCTTGAAAGATATCACATTATTATTGACAATAATGCGCCTAAAATTCATTACCTCAAACCGTTCGACATATGTTGATGAATAGTTTAACTAAAATATTTGTTAATATTAAGAGAAAATTTTACTTTATTCAGATAAAAATTTTTAGAGATTAATAACGCTTTGTTCGCAATCATCCGCTCATAAATCAAAAATTCATTACTTTAAAAACGCTTGAAATGAATCAATGAAAGTTGCTCAGTTTTTCACTCATATACTAAGATCAAAAATATCATAACCTCTAACATAAATGAATAGTTTCACTCAGATATTCGTTAATATTGAGAGAAAGTTTTACTTGATTCAGATAAATGTTTAGAGATATGAGATAATGAGTTGCGCTTTGTTAACAATCATCCGCTCATAAATCAAGAATTCATTGCTTGGAAAACGCTTGAGATTAATCAATGAAAGTTGCCTCGTTTCTCATTCATATACTCATGAAAGTTGTGATAAAGTTTCACTTTATTTCACCCTATGTATCTTAAAAGATATCACATCATTGACAAAATTCATTACCTCAATGAATATGTTAATGAATATTTGAACTCAAATATTCGTCAATATTAAGAGAAAGTTTTACTTTATTCAGATTTTTAGAGATATGACATATTCGCCAACATCCGCCCATAAATAAAAAATTCATTACTTCAAAGCCATTTGAGATGAATCAATGAAAGTTTCACTGTTTTTCACTAATATATTCTTCAATAATGTGAGAAAGTTTCACCATATTCAGATAAATATCTTCGGAGACGTGGCGCTCTTTTCTTGATGAAGCGACGTTTTTTGCTCTATTTTCTTATTTTTATTTTTTTTTTAAATTAATTTTGAGCGAATTTTTACGAATTACTTATTTGTGATTTTGTGAAACTGTGGACAAGAACTGTGAATGTCCCCCGCTATTTACTACAAATAATAGAACATTCGAACAACCATATAAGGGGGTGGAATGGAATTTGGAATAAACCATCAGTTATTGATATACGTTCAGCTGCAAGATCGTTGATTTCTGGACAAAAGCACCGGAACAAAGGTCTCGGAGGGTATTAGCGGATAAATAGGCTAATCGAATGGTGGTACATCTGTCGATGTTGGTTTACAAGAGTGAATATTGGTCATATTTGTGATCAATCATGATTTGGGAAATTTGTCAGATTTTGCACGGTTGTAGGTGATGTATTGATCGATTGAATCATCAAAATCAACCATAAAGAAATAAATTATGATTATCATCTTTATATGAGTTATTTTTTTTTTGAGATCCCGATTTTTGTTGTTTTTCGAAGATTATTCAAACGAAATTTATCACCCTTACACCCCTCTCGTGCGATATGTTTTATCGCATGATTACAATTCTCCTACGCATTCATGTCCTCTCCGCCCACTTTTCTTATGAGAATACAACGGATATGGACCATGTCGGATTAATATTAATCATCCCTTTTGTCAATTATTAAAAATTGACGAATTAACGTCAAAATATTGTCTTGTTCTTGGAACCAAAAGATTTTGCCACTGGCACACCCCCAACATCCTAATTGGATCATATTCAAGGGATGTATTTATTTTTTAATGACCCTGACGCTGATTTTGCTTGATTAAAAATGACACGGAAATATATGGGTTGCACGTGGTGATGGTCATTGACACCCAATGATTCAATGAGAACAAAAGTATCATTTCACTTCCTCAATAATTGAACCACCCTTTCTTCCCTACCTGGTACCAAAACCGTGAGAATCCCCAGCTTCACTATCATTAGCCAAGTATATTTTTAGCATGTTCCAAGAATATTCATATTCATTATGAAGGTATATAATTAGAGCAACGCCTTATCTGAGTCCTGTCAGAACAGCTATTAGTTTTCCCCTGTACAACACATGTCGCCGATATCTTGAAGATATTTCTTCTTCATTGACCAGCTGCATTTTTATATGTTATCTTTTTGTGAGGAGAAATTTGAAGATTATGGTAATGTTGATGAGAAGATTATATGGTTGGATGTGATTACAGGATTGAGGTGTCTTAATTTGGTGTGGTGAGAAGAAAAGCTGTTGAAGAATTGGTTTTTTAGATTAGAACCATGACTGAGAAGCCATATTGAGCACTGTGAGGTGTTGTAGAATTAATCCTCAAGTTGGTGTTGGAGGAATTTCTTTATTGAGGAAGGTTCAATACACCTGAATTCAATTGCATTTAAAGAATTTACCATTGAGGTTTGATCTATGAAGAAAATATAATGAGTCACTAGTTAATCTTCCAGTTCCTATAGTATTAATTTTTTTATTCAGGGAAGCAAGACAGCTAAATTCAATTGAGTTGTAAAAATTAACCATTGATGTTTGGATAACTGGAATTAACTGGAGTTACCCTTCAAGTTTTCATCTTTAAAGATCATATAATGCGCCACGGGTGAATCCCCCACTTCCTTTGGTATCAATTTTTTTATCCAGGGAAGTTCAAGACAGCTAAATTCAATTGAGTTGTAAAAATTAACCATTGATGTTTGGATAACTGGAATTAACTGTAGTTACCCTTCAGATCTTCATCTTTGAAGATTATATAATGCGCCACGGGTGAATCTTCCAATTCGTTTAGTATTAATTTTTTTATTCAGAGAAGTTCAAGACAAATGAGTTGTTAAAATTAACCATTGATGTTTGGATAGCTGGAATTAACTGGAGTTACCCTTCAAGTCTTCATCTTTGAAGATTATATAATGCGCCATGGGTGAATCTTCCAGTTCCTTTGGTATCATTTTTTTTATCCAGAGAAGTTAAAGACAGCTTAATTCAATTGAGTTGTAAAAATTACCCATTGATGTTTGGATAACTGGAATTAACTGGAGTTACCCTTCAGGTCTTCATCTTTGAAGATTATAAAATGCGCCACGGGTGAAGAATCTTCCAGTTCGTTAAGTATTAATTTTTTTATTCAGGGAATTTCAAGACAGCTAAATTCAATTGAGTTGTAAAAATTGACTATTGAGGTTTGAATAACTGAAATGAACTGGAGTTAACCTTCAAGTCTTCATCTTTGAAGATTATATAATGCGCCACGTGTGAATCTTCCAGTTTCTTTAGTATTAATTTTTTTATCCAGGGAAGTTCAAGACAGCTTAATGCAATCGAGTTGTAAAAATTAAGTATTGAGGTTTGAATTACTGGAATTAACTGGAGTTACCCTTCAGATCTTCATCTTTGAAGATTATATAATGCACTACGGGTGAATCCTCCCGTTCCTTTGGTATCATTTTTTTTATCCAGAGAAGTTAAAGACAGCTTAATTCAATTGAGTTGTAAAAATTACCCATTGATGTTTGGATAACTGGAATTAACTGGAGTTACCCTTCAGGTCTTCATCTTTGAAGATTATATAATGCGCCACGGGTGAAGAATCTTCCAGTTCGTTAAGTATTAATTTTTTTAATCAGGGAAGTTCAAGACAGCTAAATTCAATTGAGTTGTAAAAATTGACTATTGAGGTTTGAATAACTGAAATGAACTGGAGTTAACCTTCAAGTCTTCATCTTTGAAGATTATATAATGCGCCACGGGTGAATCTTCCAGTTCGTTAAGTATTAATTTTTTTATCCAGGGAAGTTCAAGACAGCCAAATTCAATTGAGTTGTTAAAATCAACTATTGAGGTTTGAATTACTGGAATTAACTGGAGTTACCCTCCAAGTCGTCAAAATTAAAGATTATACAATGCGCCATGGGTGAATCCTCCAGTTCCTTTGGTATCAATTTTTGTATCCAGGGAAGTTCAAGACAGCCAAATTCAATTGAGTTGTTAAAATTAACTATTGAGGTTTGAATAACTGGAATCAACTGGAGTTACCCTTCAAGTCTTCAAAATTGAAGATCATATAATGCGCCACGTGTGAATCTTCCAGTTTCTTTAGTATTAATTTTTTTATCCAGGGAAGTTCAAGACAGCTTAATGCAATCGAGTTGTAAAAATTAAGTATTGAGGCCACGGGTGAATCTTCCAATTCGTTTAGTATTAAGTTTTTTATTCAGGGAAGTTCAAGACAAATGAGTTGTAGAAATTAGCCATTGATGTTTGGATAACTGGAATTAACTGGAGTTACCCTTCAGGTCTTCATCTTTGAAGATTATATAATGCGCCACGGGTGAAGAATCTTCCAGTTCGTTAAGTATTAATTTTTTTAATCAGGAAAGTTCAAGACAGCTAAATTCAATTGAGTTGTAAAAATTGACTATTGAGGTTTGAATAACTGAAATGAACTGGAGTTAACCTTCAAGTCTTCATCTTTGAAGATTATATAATGCGCCACGGGTGAATCTTCCAGTTCGTTAAGTATTAATTTTTTTATCCAGGGAAGTTCAAGACAGCCAAATTCAATTGAGTTGTTAAAATCAACTATTGAGGTTTGAATTACTGGAATTAACTGGAGTTACCCTCCAAGTCGTCAAAATTGAAGATTATACAATGCGCCACGTGTGAATCTTTCAGTTTCTTTAGTATTAATTTTTTTATCCAGGGAAGTTCAAGACAGCTTAATGCAATCGAGTTGTGAAAATTAAGTATTGAGGTTTGAATTACTGGAATTAACTGGAGTTACCCTTCAGATCTTCATCTTTGAAGATTATATAATGCGCCACGGGTGAAGAATCTTCCAGTTCGTTAAGTATTAATTTTTTTAATCAGGGAAGTTCAAGACAGCTAAATTCAATTGAGTTGTAAAAATTGACTATTGAGGTTTGAATAACTGAAATGAACTGGAGTTACCCTTCAGGTCTTCATCTTTGAAGATTATATAATGCGCCACGGGTGAAGAATCTTCCAGTTCGTTAAGTATTAATTTTTTTAATCAGGGAAGTTCAAGACAGCTAAATTCAATTGAGTTGTTAAAATCAACTATTGAGGTTTGAATTACTGGAATAAAATGGAGTTACCCTCCAAGTCTTCAAAATTAAAGATTATACAATGCGCCACGTGTGAATCTTCCAGTTTCTTTAGTATTAATTTTTTTATCTAGGGAAGTTCAAGACAGCTTAATGCAATCGAGTTGTAAAAATTAAGTATTGAGGTTTGAATTACTGGAATTAACTGGAGTTACCCTTCAGATCTTCATCTTTGAAGATTATATAATGCACTACGGGTGAATCCTCCCGTTCCTTTGGTATCAATTTTTTTATCCAGAGAAGTTCAAGACAGCTTAATTCAATTGAGTTGTAAAAATTACCCATTGATGTTTGGATAACTGGAATTTACTGGAGTTACCCTTCAGGTCTTCATCTTTGAAGATTATATAATGCGCCACGGGTGAAGAATCTTCCAGTTCGTTAAGTATTAATTTTTTTAATCAGGGAAGTTCAAGACAGCTAAATTCAATTGAGTTGTAAAAATTGACTATTGAGGTTTGAATAACTGAAATGAACTGGAGATACCATTCAGGTCTTCATCTTTGAAGATTATATAATGCGCCATGGGTGAATCTTCCAGTTCGTTAAGTATTAATTTTTTTATTCAGGGAAGTTCAAGACGAATGAGTTGTAAAAATTAATCATTGATGTTTGAATAACTGGAATTAACTGGAGTTACCCTTCAAGTCTTCATCTTTGAAGATTATATAATGCGCCACGGGTGAATCTTCCAGTTCGTTAAGTATTAATTTTTTTATTCAGGGAAGTTCAAGACAGCTAAATTCAATTGAGTTGGGAAAATTATTCATTGATGTTTGGATAACTGGAATTAACTGGAGTTACCCTTCGAGTCTTCATCTTTAAAGATTATATAATGCGCCACGGGTGAATCCCCCACTTCCTTTGGTATCAATTTTTTTATCCAGGGAAGTTCAAGACAGCTAAATTCAATTGAGTTGTAAAAATTAACCATTGATGTTTGGATAACTGGAATTAACTGGAGTTACCCTTCAGGTCTTCATCTTTGAAGATTATATAATGCGCCACGGGTGAATCTTCCAGTTCGTTAAGTATTAATTTTTTTATTCAGGGAAGTTCAAGACAGCTAAATTCAATTGAGTTGTAAAAATTAACCATTGATGTTTGGATAACTGGAATTAACTGGAGTTACCCTTCAAGTCTTCATCTTTAAAGATTATATAATGCGCCACGGGTGAATCCCCCACTTCCTTTGGTATCAATTTTTTTATCCAGGGAAGTTCAAGACAGCTAAATTCAATTAAGTTGTAAAAATTAACCATTGATGTTTGGATAACTGGAATTAACTGGAGTTACCCTTCAAGTCTTCATCTTTGAAGATTATATAATGCGCCACGGGTGAATCTTCCAGTTCGTTAAGTATTAATTTTTTTATTCAGGGAAGTTCAAGACAGCTAAACTCAATTGATCTGTTAACTATTGAGGTTTGAATTACTGGAATTAACTGGAGTTACCCTTCAAGTCTTCATCTTTGAAAAATATACAATGCGCTACGGATGAGTCTTCCAGTTCTTCAAGCATGATCCAAGACAGATTTTGCAATTGAAATAATTGTATTGATCTGTTATACACTGGAGTCCCCCCTCCTAACTATTAAGGGTGGTTCAGTTAAAAATCAGTTTTTTAAATAATTCTTTTCAATTGAAACTAATATAACACACAAGATTAATTCTTATGACTGGTATTTAATAACAGCAAGTCGAGCATCAAGTTGATTCACATCGGGGGTGGCAACAAAAAGATGATCGATCACCCGATACTCATCTTAATGCAAATTAAATGTAAAGCAACCTTGCGCTAGAATCATCATTTTAATTAAAACTATTAGAGCCGAGTCATAAAAAAGGTAGCTAATGTACCGTGCCGAACAATTTTCATTAAAAATATCCATCTATTGAAAACAAGATTTATTATGCCATACGAGCAATTTGCAAATGGTGTACGCATAGGACAATGGAGTGCCAAATTCTATACCTAGGGGACGCTAAAATATGTTTAGCAATCAAAATCAACCCCTACATGTCGCTTGTCGAGGTTATAGTTGGGACGTGACAAGCATAGATGTGGGGTTAATGTGAGCTCTAGCTCTAATGGTTGCTCTATGAATACTGAGTGATGCTTTTTGCATCATAAAGTCAATAGCACAGCATAACCAAAACTAGCAAAGCTGTGTCAGCTTTAACCAAGAATTATAACCATTTTTAAATCTGAATCAGTGGTTCTGATGACACCAGCCCCATCGTTGGTACTGTGGATTGAGCAGCAACATTCCAGAAGGGTGCAGTGTGAGAAATATGCCCTGAATTTTTGTAAATGATGCTAAAAGAGGAGAACACATGGTAGGTGACTTAAAGACAAGACTATGGCTTATACTGAAGCTGCTTCAACAACAAGGATAGATCTCTCAAATTTTCTTGAAAATAAGGATAGGAGTTTACCCTCAAGTTTTGGCATGTCCCAGCTTCACCTTCCAGTTTTAAGTAAGCTCTGCCAATATCTGATGAAATACTTCCAGGTTTGTTGGGAGCCCAAGGTCCAGTTTCCAAGTTGCTGTCTCTGCTAAAGTTACATAATCCCAAAGGGTTTTACCCGAAACACATTTTGATTCTCCTCACAAAAATATGCAGACTCAGACGAGAGAGATTTGGTCAGAAAGTTGTGGGAAAGAGCAGTAGGATCCTCATCGCTGCAATACAGCTACAGATTGGAAGACGACAGAAGTGTCAAAGGAAATGGAAAGCATAACTGAGAAGAAGCTGCTGGGGAAGAAGCGAAATTGGAAGAGATCCATGAAGAACTTAGCAGCACTCAATGTAACAAGAACGGTCCTGACAAAGGAAGATTGGTTAAGTTTCCAAGTTGTTGTCGTTGCTGCAGGTCCATAGCTCTAAAAATTCATTTGCGAGGTACATTTAAAGATGTAAACCTCACAAAACTTAGCAGATTTGGTTGAGGAAACCCAAGAGAATCTCAGGAGATTTGATTCATTCATTGAGTAAAGCATACGTTTTGATTGATTCAACTGAATATCGACCAAGCAAATATTTCTATTCTTCATTGCTAGCAAACATCTATGAAGTATAATCCTATGATTTGACTTCTGCAGTACGTCATCAGCTTGCAAGATAACAAGCAAAATGAGAAAATTCAACCAAGCTGTTGTGAAGCTGGAATTCAGAAATGCTCAAAATTGTCCGATGACGCAATAAAATTGGATAGTATTTGAATGCCTGAGCATTATCATCAATAAAACAGCTGGACAAGTTGATGGGTCTCCCCTTCGTTGTATAAGGACCCACCCTTTAGTTCTAGTAGTTGGGGAAGAAGTGGCTAAAATCAGGAAAGCACTCTAATAGAGAGAATACAAGAATACAGCTACAGATTGGTAGAGAAGAGACACAGAGTTGAAGTGGTTTACGAAGAACGTAGGTGGGAAAAGCAAACCTGCATGGGGAAAAAGCGAAGAAAATCAGGACCACTCATCGGAAAAAGTCTGGAACTATATTAACAGACAGGACCTTATCACCAAAATAGAGCTACATATTGGAGGAAAAGAGGAGGATAATGCTGGAGAGGTCCATGGGGAACTCAGCACTCAAGGAACAAGAACGGTCCTGTGGAAAGACTGAAGTGAAGAACAAAAAATCACAGATCACAGGAAATGGATAGCTTATCTTACCAGACAAAACCTAATCAATGCAATAGAGCTGCAAATTGGGCAAAAAAAAATTGATGACGAACAAACTGTTCAGGTCAGCTGCTGTGGGAAGATTGAAGAGAAGAATAGAGAAGACAGAAGATATATACAATGAAGAGAGCGCACAGAAGTGGCAGAAGATATATAGAAAGTAAAACTGAGAAAAAGCGAACAAAATTGAACTTAGTACCCTATCAGACAGAACCTCATCAGTAAAATATAGCTACAAATCTGAAGAAAAGAGGCAGAAAGCTGAAGTCCAAGAAGAACGTAGCAGCGTTCAAGGAACAAGGAGGATCCAGCGGTGGAAAGTTTGTAGAGACGAACAAAAAGACAGAGAACATAGAATTGGTAGAGAAAATGGAAAGAAAAAAAGCTGCTGAAGGAGAACCCAAACAAAGTAACCACCTCATCAGACCGAACCTGTCATGCAATAGAGCTACAAATTTGATGAAAATGGACAGATAGGTAAACAAGTCCATGAGCAGCAGTCAAAGTATAAGAATGGTCCAACTGTAAGAAAATTAAAAAGAAGATCAAACAAGGCAAGGATCAGAGTGAACCTGGGAAGAAGCTGCTGGGGAAGAACCAAGAGAAAGTTGATCTACCGCACAAGATCGGACCTATCATTGCTGATAGCCTGACCCTTCTCATCAGTGAAACAGGTTGTTGCAAAGGAAATGGCACATCTGGGAAGCACCTGAAAAAAAAGAAGAAAACGGAACTACCTCACCAGATAGAGCGTCATCACTGCAATAGAGCCGCAAATTGGGAGGAAAGATTTAGAAAGCTGAATAGGTCTATGAGAAACGTAACAGCTAGCAGGGAACAAGAATGCCCCAACTAGAGAAATAAAGAGGATAAAAAAAAACCAAAGACACGGACAGTGGAACAGGAAATGGGAAGCAAATCTGGTAAGAAGCAGAGAAAATTAAGATATCTAACCAAAAAGAACCCTATCACTGCAATTGAGTTACAGATTTGAAGTAAAGAGAGAGAGCTGAAGTTTACGAAGAAGAACGCAATCCTCTAAGAGCAAGGATGAAAAATAGAGAAGGAAATGGAATATTTGGGAAGAAGCTGCTAGGGAAGAGACGAAGAAAATGGAGCTACCTCACCCGATGGAACCTCGTCACTGTAATAGAGCTTGAAATTGAGAGGAAAAAGGTCAAGTGTCCCATGAATTCCACATTACTAGAGAAAAACAGTTTAGGTATGATAAGATTAAAAAGATAAGAATAGAACTATCTCCCAAACAGGACCTATCATTGCAATAGAGCTAGAAATTGGAAAAAAAAGTGACAGAAAGCTGAAGTGGCCCATGAAGAATGTAGAGGAAAGGCAGAGAAGACAGAAGAAGCACAGGAAATGGAAAACTGGGGAAGAATCATAGAAAATGGAACTACCTCAGAAGACACAACCTCATCACTGCAATAACGATACGAATTGGAAGATTAGAGATAGATACCTGGAGCGGTCCACGAAGAAGAAGCAAGAAAAGCTGTATTACCTCACCAGGCAGAACCTCATCATTGCCATAGAGATACAAATAAAAAAAAGAGACAGAGAACTGAAGTTCACGAGGAACCAAGCCACAATCAAGAAGCTACAATGGAACAGCTGTCGAAATATTGAAGAACAAAAAAAAAAAAGAACACAATAGTCGGAAAGAAGATAGAAGGCATATCTGGAGAGGAGCTGCTGTGGAAGAGCAGAAGAAAATGCAACTGCCTCTCCCAACCGAACATCATCGCTACGATAATGTTACAGATTTGAAAAAAAAAATCGAAGAAACTGAAGGATACAGAAATGGCGAAAGAAATGGAAAGCAAAACTGGAAAGATATTGATTGATATTTGTGTTTTGGTTAAAACTGCGGAATGGGACTGTAGTGATGAAAAAGAACAAATAATGATCTATATAGCAGCAGAATGAATTGATGCAGGATGTGTCATCAGAAGATTAGGTCATTGAACCCATACCTCATCCCCAATACTTGTAGCAACCCATCAATAAATCCTTACCAAGGGAGACAACAGAACCGTGGGTTTCACGCACGTGCAGCTGAGAATTTGGCACGTGTATTAATTTCGGCACTATAGACAGGGAAAATAATTTGTAGAGCTCACATTGTGTTTTTTACATCCCCGTGACCTCAGTAGTTTTATGCACGGTCTCATCTCGGCGCACATGAACTGGAACAGCACTTGGTTGATTAGAATGTGAATAATTCCGAGGGAGTCTGGGAATAAAAGTTTTATTGTTTCGTATTGCGATTTTTTAGGGTTGGCCGAGCTAAGGGGGCTAATTTTTAAGTTGTGAGAGTTTCCGGGTTTAAATGGGATTAGTTTAGGGTAGATAGAAGGTAGTTGGCGAAAGTCATCAATCCCCGTTGACTGCGGTTGACGTTGATTTATTTAAAATCGTCAATGTTTTGGCTAAAGACACCAAGTAATTAGCTCAGCAAAATCAACAAACTCTGCTTAAATTAACAAAGATTTCAGTCCTTTTCTTATAATCCTGCTAGCAAACAGTTTTAATAACTTGAGTAAATATTTGAGTAAATATTTTATATCAATTAAGAGTCCATTGTGTGATCCAGATGTTTTGCCAGCATAATTTGATTTTGATGGGTATTTATCAGATAAGTTCAAAACTTTTCAATCGCAGTTGAAGAAGTAAGACGAGTCTTTACGTTTCAGTGAACATTGGAAAGATAAAGGGCCCTACTTAAGATTATAGAGAAACTTATTGGCATGGGTAACATCGGGACAGACGAGATTTGTTTGTTTTCAGGCCAATTTTCTTTGTAGGAAAAGGGGAATTTTGTTTTCAGTCTGATGCGTGTATGGGAGTTGTGATCGATTTTTATGAGCAAATGCAAATGTCGGATATGTTCAAAAGAACTCCGGCACATTTGCGTGTATACATAAATTTCTTGAAGAACCAAGAAATTATGACTATTCGCAACGTAATGCCCGAAACCATCGACAACTAGCTGTTCTTCAAGTTTCTTTGTTTAACTTAAACAAGGATATGATCATCTTGGACGCTAGGCTATGTATACTTACCTTATGTAATAACAGTTCAGTTCCAAGCGACAGAGCATATCTCCTTCCACATGGTTCTGGTGTCATTTTTTTAGTCAATAATTTTTGTATGAGTCAGGTTGTAGGATAATTATTAGCAATGCAGTTCCGAACGATGAGACTTATTTTATCAATCAATGATCTTTCAATATTTCATGAATAAGTTTCAGAAAGAGATAACAATTTTATTGGAGCGACAAGACTTATTTTATCAGTTAATGTATGGAAATTGGCAGAAATAACAATCAAGTTCCGAGCGACAAGGCTTATTTGGTCACTCAATGATAGTTTGCAATAGTTAACAATTTGGTTCCAAACGACAAAACATACATTTTATCACTCAACAATTTTTGTATGTTTCACGAATAAGTTTTAGGAAGGACTAAAAATTTAGTTCCGAACGACTAGACTTATTTTATCAGTCAATGGGTTTGGCCTAATCTATGAACAAATGGCAGAAATAACATTCTAGTTCCAAGCGACGAGACTTATTCAATCACTAAATGATAGTTTCACGGAGAAATAACAATTCCGTTCCGAACAACTGAACTTTTTTTTATAATAATAATCTAGTTCCAAGCGACAAGACTTACTTAATCAATTGATGGTAGTGCATAATTAATGAACTGGTCGCAAGCATAATAATTTAGTTCCAAACGACGGCCATACATTTTATCACTCAACGATTTTCGTAGGTTTCATAAAAAGTTTCAGGGAAAAAGAACAACTTAGTTCAGAACGACTAGACTTATTTTATCAGTCAATGATTTAGGCATGATTTATGAACAAATGGCAGAAATAACGATCAAGTTCCAAACGACGAAACTTATTTAATCACTGAATCATAGTTTCCATAATTCTTGAACAAGTCACAAGCTAACAATTTAGTTCCAAACGACGGGTACATTTCATCACTCAATGATTTTTGTATGTTTCATGAATAAGTTTCACGAAGAAATAACAACTCAGTTCCGAACGGCCAAGCTTGAACAAGTCGCAAACATAATAATTTAGTTCCAAACGACGGACATACATTTTATCACTCAACGATTTTCGTAAGTTTCATAAAAAGTTTCAGGGAGAAAGAACAATTTAGTTCCGAACGACTAGACTTATTGATTTTATCAGCCAATGATCTTGGCATAACTTATGAACAAATGGCAGCAATCAAGTTCCAAACGACGAGACTTATTTAATCACTGAATCATAGTTTCCATAATTTTTGAACAAGTCACATGCTAACAATTTAGTTCCAAACGACGGGTACATTTCATCACTCAATGATTTTTGTATGTTTCATGAATAAGTTTCACGGAGAAATAAAAATTCAGTTCCGAACGACTAAGCTTTTTCCCAGTTAATGATTTCGACATGATTCATGCACGAATGGCAGAGATAACAATCTAGTTCTAAGCGACGAGAATTATCTAATTACTAAATGATAGTTTCACGAAGAAATAAAAATTCAGTTCCGAACGACAAAATTTTTTTTTCAGTCAATGATTTTGGGTTTCCATAATTCTTTTTTTTTTGTACGTTTTACGAATAAGTTTTAGAATGGACTAGCATAATTTATGACAAATGGCAGAAATAACATTCTAGTTCCAAGCGACGAGACTTAATTAATCACTAAATGATAGTTTCACGGAGAAATGACAATTCTATTCCGAACGACTAGTTTTTTTTTCAGTCAATGATTTTGGCATGATTCATGAACAAATTGCAGAAATAACAATCTAGTTTCAAGCGACGAGACTTATTCGATCTCTAAATGATAGTTTCACGCGGAAAAAACAATTCAGTTCCGAACGACTTAACTCTTTTTTTTCAGTCAATGATTTTGGCATGAGTTATGAATAAATGGCAGAAATAAAAATCAAGCTTCAAGCGACGAGACTTATTTATTAACTTGATAGTTTGCATAATTAATGAACTAGTCGCAAGCATAACAATTTAGTTCCACACGACAAGGATTTCAATTTATCACTTAACGATTTTTCAATGATTTATGAATACGTTAAGGAAGGAATAACAATTCAATTTCGAACGACTTTTTTACTACCAAGTTGCATAAATAACAATTCAGTTCCGAACAACTAGTTTTTTTTTCAGTCAATGATTTTGGCATTTTATGAACAAATTGCAGAAATAACAATCTAGTTTCAAACGAAGAGACTTATTCAATCAGTTAATGATAGTTTCACGCGGAAAAAACAATTTAATTCCGAACGACTAATCTTTTTTTTTTCAGTCAATGATTTTGGCATGATTTATGGACAAATTGCAGAAATACAAATCAAGCTCCAAGCGACGAGACCTATTTATTCACTTAATGATAGTTTCACGGAGAAGTAACAATTCAGTTCCGAACGACTAGTTTTTTTTTCAGTCAATGATTTTGGCATGATTCATGAACAAATTGCAGAAATAACAATCTAGTTTCAAGCGACAAGACTTATTCAATCACTAAATGATAGTTTCACGCGGAAAAAACAATTCAGTTCCGAACGACTTAACTTTTTTTTATTCAGTCAATGATTTTGGCATGAGTTATGAACAAATGGCAGAAATAAAAATCTAGCTTCAAGCGACGAGACTTATTTATTCACTTGATAGTTTGCATAATTAATGAACTAGTCGAACTTCCATAACAATTCAGTTCCACACGACAAGGATTACAATTTATCACTTTCCGATTTTTTAATGTTTCATGAATAAGTTTATGAAGGAATAACAATTCAATTCCGAACGACTTTTCCACTACCAAGTTGCAGAAATAACAATTCAGTTCCAAACGACGGAATTTGTATCCTCCAGAGCAGATTTGTATTGAACTGAAATATACACTTACCTTCAATAAAACCCATTTTCCGCTAGAATGCTGGGGATGTTGATTAGTCACAACATTTCAAAGCAATAATTAGCCTTGAATTAGTCACCCAGTATCAATTTTCACGCCGCATCTGGTTCTGTATAAACAACAGTTCGAACACAAATGAATCATTTTTGATTAAATTAAAAAAAAACGACGATTTATTCGATGTGTTTTATTCTATATTTTATCCACCTAACAGATTTATATACACATTGATATATCGATATGTACATTCAACCTAGTTTATTACAGTTTACTATATAATTTGAAAAATAGGATAAAGCTACTGATATGGCAGATAAAATAGGAACTTATATACAAAATATACAAAATTTTAAATAAATCAAAAGAAATAAATTAGATTTAACACTAGAGCCTACCGCAGACTATGTCTTGTTGTAAGCATATTTACACCTAATAACTTTAACAATCTTACATTAATAATACTATTAATTACCACATTAATCATTGCATTATTTTATTCAGTTTTTCACTAGGGATTGTCTTACTGTAGGTAGTGAAGCTTTCAGGCGACAGATTTAGTCGAGTGGAGTGGAAAAATATGTATAGAAAAGTTTACTTAAACAAATACTATGGGGGTAAGCAGTACATATTTGGTAAGTTCAGCCTTATGAGGATAGTCCATCGCGCCAACTAGGGGTATAGCTGCAACAAAAAAAAAATCATTCAACCCAAAATTTTGGAAAGATAATTGATTATAAATTTCGAAAAGTGATATACAAAAAATAGCAAAGAAATGAAAAACTGTTGTAATCTTGGTGGCAATTCAAAGTGTATAAAGGTGTCCAAAGAGATGGAGTCACTCCCCAATTGACCTCCATGAATCTGTCTATTGATGAACTCTCTGCACGATAACTAAAGTCTATGGAGGTGTGCAGGATTCTGGTTTGTAGAAATAAAGAAGAGTCACTCCTCAAGGTTTTCTCTTTAGTATTGTTTGAGTGCATTACCTCAAGACCCAATGAGTTAGCCTATTGACGAGCACCCCGCACGATACTAGAGTTTGCGGAGGTGTGGGAGGTTGCAAGGTTTTGGATTGTTGAATTCAACAGAAGTCACTCCTCATAGCTTACTTCTCAACCTTATCTCAGAACCTCCCCAAGTGACCTCCATGAATTTATCTATTGACGCACCCTACACGATAATAAAGTTTATGGAGGTGTGGGGGGTGACTGGAGGATTCCGGATTGTTGAAATTCACAAGAGTCGCTCTTTCAAGGCTTCTTCTCTAAAGTAGTTTGAGAGCGTCACCTCAAAACCTCCTCAATTGAACTCCATGATCTTATCTATTGACGAACAACCTGCACATTGCTTATGAAGGTGTAAATGAAACAGATTTTTCCTCATTTGACAAAGCTAAAAAAAATCGAGAGGTAAGTCATCGCTTGAGTGCGGTAAAAGATGTTACCCCAACTGTTACAAAAAACCAGAAAACAAAAAAAAATGATCCAGAAAAAGAAGAAACATCACATCACCCGAAAATACATCAACAAGCGCTCAAAATCCTCCAATGTTTACACATCAATCATCAAAAGCCATAAAACTCGCGCCACTATCAGCGATCACTATAATAAATTTAAAAACTCCGGCCTCGCTGTAATTTCCTATCTGAAACAAGGCCTTACAGTGTAAAATTAGCTCAATAAAGCACAAGAAAGTATTTTTAGATTACAAGGGAATGTTTTAAAAGGTTCACAGCAGACTTTTTGATTTATGATTGCCGCGCCGTTATGGCCATCAGGGTGGAACTTGACGGATTTGTGGGCAACACTCTTGAATCCACCTGGGACAACCGTTCAATTGTTGAAGCAACAGCCATAGCTTTGATGGATTTAACTGTGACTGACAAAAGTGATCTAAATTTTTGTGTAGATGTAGAAACAGCAACAGCAGCAACTACGGCCCTGTACGAAATTTGTTCCGGCTACTGTTGTCCTACTTCCAGTCCAGCCTTATCGACGTGGTAATTTAAAACAGATTTTGTTAATTGAAACTAATGCTGGTGCACAGATTTTCTTAGAAACCTCATTGAGCTGTTGATAATCGCCACTTAAGACCTCTTTGTGTGACTAATGGATTACAAGGGTTTTATGACTCACCTTATAATATCACAGGAAAAATCAACTTAGGGTCCAATGTAGGTATGGCCAGCGACATACCGTGGCTGCCTCTGCAACCTCACGGGAGGAGGCGTGCTGAGGGGCGGCGGAGGAGGTGTAAACTGCGGCTTACACACATCAGTGGCGGCGTAGTACTCTGAGGGTGGAGGCCCCATGGGGGGCTTTGGAATGAAGAAGTGAGGATCTGGAGGGGTGCGTGGTGGTTGTTGGTGCCTCTGTAGAGGTACTGCGTACTCTGCGTAGTCGGATGAAGTTGTCGTCAGGTGGCCTGAAATCGATTACGTCATCAGTAAGGTTATGAAATTTTGTATAAATTGCTTTTGATGATCAAAATTCGTGAATAAATAACCAAGCTATGTATAATAATATATGGCTGACGTGGCATCGATAACTTTCGCATTTATTGACAGATTTTGATGCCCAAAGATGCATCTTGGAGGTGATTAAATTCTCTATGGATTGCTTTTTTGATAATCAAAATCCGTCAATAAATAACCAAGCTATACCTGATAATATATTGCTGACGTGGCAACGATAACTTTCTCATTTATTGACAGATTCAGATGATCAAAGATGCATCTTGAAGGTGATGAAATTCTCTATAGGTTGCTTTTTTGATGATCCAAATGCGTCAAGAAATAGCCAAGCTATGTCTGATAATATATTGCTGACGTGGCATCGATAACTTTCGCATTTATTGACAGATTTTGATGCCCAAAGATGCATCTTGAAGGTGATTAAATTCTCTATGGATTGCTTTTTTGATAATCAAAATCCGTCAATAAATCACCAAGCTATACCTGATAATATATTGCTGACGTGGCAACGATAACTTTCTCATTTATTGACAGATTCAGATGATCAAAGATGCATCTTGAAGGTGATGAAATTCTCTATAGGTTGCTTTTTTGATGATCCAAATGCGTCAAGAAATAGCCAAGCTATGTCTGATAATATATTGCTGACGTGGCATCGATAACTTTCGCATTTATTGACAGATTTTGATGCCCAAAGATGCATCTTGAAGGTGATTAAATTCTCTATGGATTGCTTTTTTGATAATCAAAATCCGTCAATAAATAACCAAGCTATACCTGATAATATATTGCTGACGTGGCAACGATAACTTTCTCATTTATTGACAGATTCAGATGATAAAAGATGCATCTTGAAGGTGATGAAATTCTCTATAGGTTGCTTTTTTGATGATCCAAATGCGTCAAGAAATAGCCAAGCTATGTCTGATAATATATTGCTGACGTGGCATCGATAACTTTCGCATTTATTGACAGATTTTGATGCCCAAAGATGCATCTTGAAGGTGATTAAATTCTCTATGGATTGCGTTTTTGATAATCAAAATCCGTCAATAAATAACCAAGCTATACCTGATAATATATTGCTGACGTGGCAACGATAACTTTCTCATTTATTGACAGATTCAGATGATCAAAGATGCATCTTGAAGGTGATGAAATTCTCTATAGGTTGCTTTTTGATGATCAAAATGCGTCAAGAAATAACCACGCTATGCCTAATAATATATTGCTGATAGGCAAAAAGAACTTTCTCATTTATTGACAGATTTTGACGATCAAGAATACATTTTGTAGGTCATGATATTATCTATGAATTGCTTTTTTGATGATCAAAATCCGTCAATAAATAACCAAGCTATGTCTGATAATATATTGCTGACGTGGCATCGATAATTTTCTCATTTATTGACAGATTTTGACGATCAAAAATACATTTTTTAGGCGATGACATTCTCTATAAATTGCTTTTTTGATGATCAAAATCCGTCAATAAATAACCAAGCTATGCCTAATAATATATTGCTGACGTGGCAAAGAGAACTTTCTCATTCATTGACAGATTTTGACGATCAAAAATACAATTTGTACTTGATGAAATTCTCGATAAATTGCTTTTTTGATGATCAAAATCCGTCAATAAATAACCAAGCTTTGCCTTTTGATATACTGCTGACGTGGCAAAGAGAACTTTCTCTGATTCTCATTTATTGACAGATTTTGAAGTTCAAAAATATATTTTGTTGGTGATGAAATTCTCTATAAGCTGCTTTTTTGATGATCAAGATCCGTCTATAAATAACGAAGTTTTGCCTAATAATATACTGCTGACGTGGCACAGTAGCTTTCTTATTAATTGAAAGATTTTGATGATAAAAGATGCACCTTGTAGGTGATGAAATTCTCTATAAGTTGCTTTTTTGATGATCAAAATCCGTCAATAAATTACCAAGCTATGCCTAATGATATACTGCTGACGTGGCAACGATAACTTTCTCATTTATTGACAGATTTTGATGATCAAAGATGCATATTGTAGGTAATGAAATTCTCTATAAATTTCTCTTTTGATAATCAAAATCCGTCAATAGATGAGCAGGCTATGTTTGATAGTATATTGCTGACGTGGCAACTATAACTTTCTCATTTATAGAAGGATTTTGACGATCAAAATAGCATTCAGAAGGTAATGAAATTCTCTAAAAATTGCTCTTTTGATGATCAAAATCCGTCAACAAATAACCAAACTATGCCAAATGACATATTGCTGACGTGGCAACCATAACTTTCTCATCTATTGACGGATTTTGACGATCAAAAATGCATTTTATAAGGGATTTAATTCTTCATAAGTCGCTTTTTGATGATCAAAAAACGTTGAGTGATGATACTCTATGAATTGCTTAGTATAAAACCTAGCTTACCAAGAGACGGAGTCCTGTACAAGGCAGCCTTATCAGGAATCTGACTAGGACGTGGGGAGCTTTTGTACTTCCGTTGCTGGATCAGCACATAGACCACCACAGCCACCATGAACACCACCAGCACTGTGAACACCCCCACTATGATACCTAGATACTGTCCAATACCGTTCTGACTATTAACAGCACTGATTACGTTTTTATTGTCCACGCTTTGATTGTCCGATTGCTCGTTTTGCACTTCAGTCAGCTCCTCCTCCTCACTAAAGTTCCCTGCAACTGGTGAGCTTTCAAAAGTGACCTCACTAATCAAAATCCAGCGCGCTGCAAAGCTGAGTTGTAGCTTGACAAACCGCCCCACACGGTGATGGAGTTTAATCGACACATTACGCGGAGTTTCAATGATTTTATCCTCGATGTAATCATAGCTGATTGGTTCTCCCTTGAAGCGTTTGCCTCCCACACTGAAGAAGACTTTTGCTTCACGGAACACTTGCACCTCCTTGGAGAACTGGTTATTTGTATAAATATGAACGGCAGAAAACTCGCGTATTTTGTCAAACTCGAACATGATCTCTACAGTGCGATTGTCCCTGGTGTCGTTTCTCCAGCCAATCCAGCCCTGGGTTTGGTCCTGGTGGAAGGAGAGTTTGAAGTCATCAGGGGCAATTTGGCCGTCTGTTAGTTGACCTAGACCATATTTAAGACGCTCTCCATCCCAGTGTCCGTCATAGGTGAAGTCGTAGAACTCCCAGCTTGCTCCCTTTTTATCCCCCTGCGGCATGGAGTAGCTCACTATCCCATCGGACCATTTGCACCCATACACCTCCACCCTCATACACACGGTTCTCTTATGAGAGCTATAAGGGAGGAACCTTATCTTGCTGGCCCATATAGGGGGGTCCAGCACACTCTTTTGTTCTATATAAGTGTTAATGTTGCCTCTCAACAACTCCCCATTAGTTTTAGTCCTGTATCTGATCCACTTATTAAGCCTGGGCCTCCAGTACTCCACCATGTAGGATTCAGCAAACTCCACCCCTTGTCCATTGCCAAAGCGGCCTTGGGTCTCCGTGGCGGTGATCATGTGTACTGAGTGCAAGTCCACCTCAATCCACTCCTTGGTCTCGGGCGTGGCTTGAGTTTGAGGACACCAAGCGCCGCCGTTGATTTCGTTGCGGATTCTGGAACAAGACAATAACTCTTGTAACATAAAACTAATATCTTTGGAAGTTTCCGGAAAAATGATCTAGTTGGGCCATAAATTCCGTCTGGCAAGGAGTTATGGATTTCGAAAGTTGGCATGTCTCAAAATAAGTTTATTACGGGAAGTTATCTGTCTTATGAGGAAGACTTTCGCGAGCATATGGAAGTTTGAAGTTACCTTGCATGGTGTGGTCCAACATTGCCATGATCAAATGATGAACTAGCTGTGATGTCTTCGTCTTTGATCAGTCGGTTTTCCATGCCTAGTGGAGCGATGCATTGGGCTGAAAAAAAAATTGTTTTCTATAAATTGCTTGTTTGTTGATCAAAATACGTCAATAAATATCAGAGCTATGATGACGTGGCAACGATAACTTTCTCTTTTATTGACGGATTTTTGCGATTAAAAATGCATTTTGTAGGTAACGAGATTTTGTATAGGTTGCTTTTTTGATGATCAAAATCCGTCAATTAATAGCCAAGCTATGACAAATTTAATAATATACTGCTGACGTGGCAACCATAACTTTCTCATTTATTGACGGACCTTTACGATTAAAAATGCATTTTGTAGGTAACGAGATTTTGTATAAGTTGCTTTTTTGATGATCAAAATCCGTCAATTAATAGCCAAGCTATGACAAATAATATACTGCTGACGTGGCAACCATAACTTTCTCATTTATTGACGGATCTTTACGATTAAAAATGCATTTTGTAGGTAACGAGATTTTGTATAAGTTGCTTTTTTGATGACCAAAATCCGTCAATTAATAGCCATGCTATGACAAATAATATACTGCTGACGTGGCAACCATAACTTTCTCATCTATTGACGAATTTTTACGATTAAAAATGCATTTTGTAGGTATCGAAATTTTGTATGAGTTGCTTTTTTGATGATCAAAATCCGTCATTAATAACCAGGCTATGGCAAATGTTTTATTGCTGACGTGGCAACCATAACTTTTTCATTTATTGACGGATTTTGACGATCAAAAACACATTTTGTAGGTGTTGAACATTCTATGTAGGCTTTTTTGATCAAATAATGAAGCTATGAACGTGATGAGGTGGCAACAATACCTTTCTGAAAAAAAATCATGCTTGAATGTAATTTGTTTTGCCAGACAAGGATGTTTACTGCGAGGAAATAAAGGACTATTTTATTTAAAACAGGGAAAAGGTGGAAAAAGGAAAGTGCAGAGCACAAAAGTTCTGGTTGTTAATGAAGCTACGCTTCCAGGGGTGATATTTCAGTATCCCGGGGGATTTTGGGGGAGGTTTAAAATATCGTTTTGGCTGGCCGGGAAATGTTGAAAATGGGAAAGGGATTATTTTGGCTTTGGCGATGTGTGGTGAAAGAAGGTGGTGGATCATTTCGACACTTATTTTGTTCAGAATTGATTTAGTTTTATTTTTGATTTGCTGGAAATTTGGGAATTTAACAAAACAAGTTTCTTTTTCTCTTGGACTTACATAAAATCAACGTAGACAAAAAGAAAAATAGTCACCCACTGGAAAACTATATACCAAAAACGTTTTTGGTTGAAAAATGGAAATTTTGAAAATTTAGGATTCAGAAATTGGAAATTTGGGTAATTTCGATTATTACTTCAAAAATTTGAATTAATTTCTTTCAAAGTTTGAGTAACTTTCTTTTAACAAAATGAAAATTGTTTTTACTCATGATCAAAATTTTTATTTCTAGGGGTTCCAGGGATTTGCAAAAATTTGAGTTATTTTGGAACTTATTGAGGAATGCTTAGTTCAATTTTGTGCGCGATACCTCTAGCACACATTTATTGAGGCGGCTTCAAAGTGGGATAACAATTTAAACAAAATAGCTTTATTAAAAGGATAATAAAAATATTGTTTGGTGTTCTCAATTTTTTTTCCACCGTTTTATTAACTTCCTCTCAAGCAGAATTATGTGTACACTCATACATTTATTTCTTTTTCGTACAGAATTCGTGTCTTTGACCACTTTAATTGATGTCAATTTGCTTTTTCAATGTTAAATAAATAGACCGAAAGCACAAATTCTACATAGGAAGCTATATTCAGTGCAAAAGTTGATGATCATGTGTATCATGACATCATGTAAACAAAAAAAAAATGAAGGACGTATTTTATATCATTTTTTGATTTCTTAGAATATTTTTTTTTAATTATTTTTTAATCTGATCAGTGATTTTATTTTTATTTAGTAATTATCATTCTTCCAAAGTATCAAATCAACTTTCTATTCTCAATCATTTTTTTGGTTTTAATCTGTCAATTACACTTTCTATTTTAGTATTTCGTTTTTATTATTTTTCTTAGTTTATGGTTCGAAAAGTTTAATTATCGTTCTTTTGATGAACTATCACTGTTTTTTTTTAAACTTCTTATTTCGATTTTTCAATATATATTTCTAATCCCTCTATTTCATTGTTTGTTTTTCTCAAGTTTTTAGTTTTTAAATATGTTCTATGTTTTTTATCAAACCTTTTATATAATTGGAGTTAAGCTACAATAATTGTTGTTTTGTGATTATTGCTATTTTGGACTATTTATACTATTTATATTTTATACAACCTATAAACTTTATATTTTTAAAATTTATTTGTGTCAGATTTTAGAGTTTTCGTTCTTCTGTTTTGGCTCTATCGATCTTTTTCGTAACATTTTATTTTTTAATTGAATTTTTTTTTATAACACTATTTATGTAATTGTAATTTTCATTTTATCGACATTTTACTATAATTCTTCTAAAAAAGTTCTAGTTTTTGTTTCTTACTTACTTTGACTGAACTGGGTTAGTTTGAGTTGAATAGACAGTTTTATATTCAATTTATGTTTTTTTTTTATCAATAGTACCCAATGGAAAAATAAAAAACATAAATCAAATTTATAAAAATAAAAAGATATATTTTGAGAGAAAACTGCTACGAATTAACTGAAATGTTAGGGTTCGATGGACATTTTTGTATACAATTTATGTTATTGTGCTTTTTATCGACATTTTTCCATTACACTTATTATAGAATTTGCGTGTGGATGCTTTAACTTATTTTTTATTCCTGTTAATACCATCATCGATTTTTTATACAGTTTTTTTTTTGTTATTTGAATGCTTTTTCGACATTATTTTTCAAAGTCATTTCATAATCTATGTACCAATACATCAAAAAGGATTTTTTCAAAAAATCAGTGTCTTCGATCTCTTTTTACTTAAATGAAAATAAAAAAGGAAATGGATAATATAAAAATATAATAATATTTTTGGAAAGGAGACTATTTGAGTTTGTTAGGTGTTTTTTATATTTTAATTAATGTTTTAAATGTAAACTTTCAATTCATTTCTTTATTTATATAGCAAATTATTTTATTATTTATTCACTGTATAATATTGTTTTCTTCATTTTACTATAAACTATTATTTGTAATATTCTGTTGCTTTCAAGCTAAATAAAGAACACTATCATTATAAATAAATAAATAAATATCGTCTTTATTGATGGGAATTATCATTTTCTTATATTTTTCAAAAAATCAGTCATTGATCTCTTTTTCACTAAAATTACAAATTTTGAAAAAAATTGATTAGCATAAAAATAAAATGATATTTTATAGAAGAAAATAGCTACAAACTGATTGATGGGTTAGTTTGAGTTGGTTTGGGTTAGTTGGGGATTTTTTCATTTCATTTATGTATTTGTAAATTTTATCGACATTTTCTCGGAATTCTCTTATTAATTTTGTTTTGTTAGTGATTTTAAATAGTTTTTTCTTATATCAAAAATCCTTTTTTTAAAAATTAGACAAAAGAAAAAAAATTATTAATATAAAAACTCGTATAAAAATGAAACAATAGTTTTTGTAAGAAAACTCCTGAACTCTGTCTAAAATTGGTAAGTTTGAGTTAGTCAGGCATTTCGCTAAATTAAGACCAGGATTTGCATTTTTGTCATTTTTCTAAATATCATTGTCAAAAAATACGTTCGGAGTGAAACCAAAAAAATACGGTCTGCTGCCATTTTGATTTCAACGATTGTTCCATTATTTTATCGATTCTGTCAAAAAATACGATCAGTTTAGAGTGCAACCACAAGAATACCGTCCGATGTCAATGCGATTTGGTTGTTTGTTTAATTATTTCATTGATTTTGTCAGAAAACACGATGAGTTCGGAGTAGATCCAAAAGAATACGCTTTGCTGTCACTGCGATTTCGTGGATTGTTTCATTATTTGCACGATTCTGTCAAAAAGCACAATGAGTTTAGAGTGGAACCACAAGAATACGGTCTGCTGTCAATGCGATTTCGTCGATTGATTTATTAGGCTGAACAAGAGTCTCCGATCTTTTTTCACTAAAATTTAACATAGAAAAATGAATGATTTATATAAAAGTAAAATACCATATTTTACACAGAAACTGCTGTACACTTTTTAGTGAACCTAGAGAGAGAATTTTAAATACTCGAAATCTAGAAATTCTAAGATCTATTAACTAACAAAATCTGGAGCTCTTTTTGATAATCAAAGCGGAAAATAAAAAAAGGGGATTTGCCCTTTTCATCAATGTTTGAGTAGGTAACTCATTTATTCCTTGAACAACACCCTGAAAGACAAAAGCACAACTCACAGCTGCTAATTAAGGCGACTGCAATTACGCAAAAGCAAAAAAACAAAACGAAGAAAAAACTTACAACTCTCGACACCCTCGACAACACTGACAAAAGACTGAAGGAGAATCACGTGGGCGAAAACAATTGCTGCTGCCGTGACGATGTTCATTTTTTTCGCATTTGTTCCGCTTTGATTTTCACGTTTGTCTGCCTCTTCTGCTGATCATTTCTGCAACAAAGGATACGATTTTGAGTACATTTAATAAATCTTCAAGTCACATTTATTATCATAGTGGCGTGTAACACAATATCCTTACCAAGAAGACAATTAAACACTTAAGTAGACAGGAAGCCACGATTTATGGCCAATTAGGACGAATTCAAGCCAAGATTATCCCAAACACAAAGCTTAAAAGATTTAGGAACTACGCCCCACCATTTATTCGAGTGTTTTTCACCTAATTAACTATGTCAATGGTTGATTGTTTTGATTGGGTTCAATGACAAATGGGTTGTATTTTTTCACACTTGGTGATAGTATTGGTGATTAGACTGCAACAATTAATTGTTCCAACTCAGCTGGCATATATTGGAGTTAAATTAATATTCGCTCTGCCAAGTTTAAGATAATTAATTTACAGCTCAGTTTCAATTTGAGCAGCACATAATGTACAAAGTTAGTTCATGATTTAGTATCCTGCTAATAATGACAAAGTGCTGAAATTGTGGCTAATTGTTCCTGTTACTGATCACTCAACACCCCCAGTTGTTGCGAAATTTACAACCACCAAAATCCCCAAGTAATTCTAGGGAAAAATTGAAAAATTTAGAAGATATTGCTCATTACACATTATTAAGTGGCAACCTCCTACTAGAGATTGTGAAAAAAAATCTATAATCAACGTTGGCAAGCTACCCAGTGAACACATATGTGACTGATGTAACGTTTATGTAAATTTGTAGTAAATATGACTTCCACAATAGTTTTTATGTAAAAAATATGTAACATTGATATAAAGAAAATCATGTAACCTTTGGATCATTCATTATTACGTGAATTTTATGTAAAATACGTGATGTAACATCAAGGTGTGTATGAAGTACATAAATTTTAGATAAACAAATAGATGTATCTATTACTTACTCTTACTCTAAAGTTTACTTTCTGGTTACCTTATTATTATATCATATTGACGTAACTGGTTACATAATTTTTTCATCAATATTATGTTTTTGTGTTTGCTGGATATTCCTTCTTCGGATGTCAAGATATCAACTTCAAATTCTAGTATGAATCAAAGAAAAGTATTTTGAATGGATTTTGTCTGAATTGGAAAAAAACTATTGTTTGAAAAAAAAAGTTACTAATTTTCTTATTTATACGATATTTTGTTCCACTCCTTAAACAAATCCTGATCATAAATCAACAGCAATCTAATCAGCGGTACAAAGTTAAAAAAAAATATGTTGGTTTTCCGATAATCTTTAATTGGAATATAATTCTACTTTGAAGTTTAATTGGAAGTGTGTTATCTTTACCTCTTTATCTGTTGCCGTATGGAGAGGATTAAGGTGATATTTTTGGAGGGATAAATATAGTTTGTTTGTATTACCTACTTTGGATATAAATGATTTTAGTAGCTGATTGAAGACTGTTATTGAAACAATTCAAGTGCCAACAATTTTTTTTTTTTAAGGAAAAACATAGTGCTGATTTTCTTCAAACCATCCGAAATACTGCCTACTACTTGAAAATGTAGTTTTCGTTAAATCATTTGAAATTTGTGAACAGAAAATATGATCTTGATGAAGTGAAAGTTTCCAAAACAAAATTCAAAATTCTCTCGTTATGGAAAATTGATAAATGGAATAAATGAGTTCCAAAAAGTAGAGAGAATGGTCTACAACATTGTCGGACTGAATATTTCCAGAATGATATATATTCGTTAAAAGGTACAAGGATTAATGATGAGGAAAAGTCACTAACATTTTTTAGCTACAGAGCTACAGAGACTTAAAAAACTTCATAGAGATCTTGGCAAAAATTTCAACACGCCATAACTCTGCTATTTTTTGAAGCATTTTGATGTGGAAAGAAGCGCTTCGAGGATGTCAATAAATGTGCTTAAATCAAAATAATGAATGACAAAAGTTAGACAGCTGAAAAAATTATAAAAAACCCTATAAAATGCTTTCTTTGACATTAAAATCGGTTCATGAATAACGGCGACTTTGAAGGAGATTTTTTCCTCTATTCACGTCAATATATCAAAAAATTTCAATGTCAATAATTACGCCCAAATCAATATAGAGAATGACGAAAGTAAGACAACTAAATAAACTACAAAAAACCCTACAGAATGGCTCTTTTCGCATCAAAATCGGTTCATAAATAACGGAGCTACAGCGACTCAAAAACTTCATAAAACCGTTCCTGAAATCCTGCCAAAAATTTCAACACGCCATAACTCTGCTATTCATTGAAGAATTTTGATGCGAAAAGAAGCGTTTTGCAGAACATTTTGTCTTCTTTTCATGTCGTTTGAAATTCTCCAGGTTATAGCTTACAGCGAAAGCTGTCACTTACATATGTCAATAGTGGGGTCATGTTACAATACTTGTATACTGTGAAGTTTTGAAACGCGTGGCAACATTGAAGTCATTTTTGTGAGACCACTCCCATTTTTTAAAAGTGTCAACATTCTCCAAGCTAACATTACAGTGCCAACTGTCACTTATGTCAATTTCTACAAATACTGTGAAGGTCATTGAATTAAAAAAAACTTTCCTGAAACAATCCTGATTCAAAGAAAAAAATTCCAGACTTGTTGGAAAACTTCAAATGATTGAAAATTAAGTTGAAAAAAATCATAATCTTTGTAAAATGAACAGAAATCACATTAAAAAAAATTCTCAAACAATAGGAGACTCCCTAGATTTCGAAAATATAGAAAAATGTTATAAAAATAACCATCGAGATGTTAAAAAATGACCCATAAATTTGTTGGATATTTTTCAGATTAAAAAAAAAATAGAAAATCAAAACATAAAAAACAAGGTAAAACTGTTTTTCCCAAACAAAAAAATGTCATGCTAATTATCGAAAATGTATGAAAGTGGGTCTTTATCAATCGCTTATTGAAAAATAATTATAAAAATCCTAGCTCAAAATTTAGGACTAAAAATACGTCAAAATATCGACTGAACCTCATAAACTGCTTAACCAAAGCTCAACCAATTAAAAAAATCTCATCATCTTCTCGCGTAAGCCTGCAGCTGCATAACTCCCGTATAAATAACTCTCAGTGTTCGCGATTTTATCTCCTGCCAGTCTGAGACGAGATGACTGTGTTCGATAAATGGCAGGAATAAATTTGATGAGTGAACATGTGTTGATAATCGCTGACACTAAAATTAGCGCCAATAATCCCCATTCAAACAGGTGCACCATCAATGGAAGAAAACCCACGACCGCTCCTTGTAAATCAAAACACCAAGCCTTGTCCGCCGATGTCGTTACATTAATGACTCTATTGTTTCAACTGTCAAAAAGTTTATTTCATAAAAGGTGTTTGCAGAGATGTTTCCTGCATACAATGGCAGCGACGATGCGCGGCGAATTGTAATAATTTTTCGGCGAGATTAAAGACCCTGTACATGGCCAGACAGATCGTGTGTGAGTGCGAATTGGTTTTTTTGTGAATTTTAAGTTTTGCGGGGTGCCATCAAAGAACGGGTACCGGGAATGTGGTCAGTTTATGAATAATTTTATTAAAATGGTTGTGGTTTGGTTCGATGGGTTGTGTGAGGAGAAATGTTAGTTTGCTCGGAAAACCATCATGTTCTGAGTAATTTACCGCATTTACTGTCAAGATAAGAATCAACACCGTCCTTATATGCTAAAACAGGTATATTTACCAATTCATACAACCAAAGGCGGAAGCAACAGCCAAATATTTACATATCTCCTCATCTCCACAACCAGCCTCGAGCGACAATAATCTTCAATCATCCGTTGTTTACAAGTAACAAGCTCGAAAAGTAAAAATAAAACTTTTTCGGTCGGATCTTATCTTGTCCCCGTAATTTTTGTCTTGACTTCTTGTCTTGTACGACGATAACGACGAAAATTATGGCACTTGTGGATGGAATTGACTGTTCTATTTTAAACAAACTTCTATTTGTTCAGAGAAATCCCACGCCCATTAAGGGCATAGCTTTTAAATTGCTCGATTCCACTGATAACTCTACAGATCGCCCTTTATATAAAAATTTCCCCCAAAGGGCTTTGATTTGGTATTCAAATCACCGAGCCCTTCCATTCTGTACCTTGAAAGAAGCCCAATATTTGAAGTAATCTAGTTTACAAAAGGCCTCTTATTAACCCACTGCTACCGGTCGACGTGCATTCATTATAGCGGATCATCATCCAACCATCATTTGTATTCTATTGAACCTGTAGAGTGGTTTAGAATGTGCTTTGGAGTTCAATGCTCGGCTCTCAATAGATTTTTTTATTTTCCCCTTTTCGGGGAGTATCGAAAGGGGAGATAACAAAAACGGCTCACTGTGCATTTTGTGTGGAGTGTTTGGGCGAAGAAATTTGTTTTTCTTGCGTTGTTCGCGAGCGATGGGTTGGTTTGATAGACGATGGAATAGAAGGATTTATTTCGAGGGGGTTTTGTATGGTGAGCTGAGTGAATAACCCTTTTTTTATATAGCTGATATACCCATACTTATGGGTCATCAGTTCACTCATTGCTATTCCCCCACAAAATATCATAATCGAGGGCGCCAGATTGACGAGCTTTACAGCCCTGTAACACTTCAACGGATCCACGGTTTTTGGAGTTTGAGTGTTTCATTTATAGCTTTTTATAAAGTTTATATAATAGTACTTCTTAGATCATCAAAGTAGCTATAGCGATATTTGTGACAGCTTTAAATGACGTGATGTCCATGGCGTTGCACTGATTGACGAGCTTCACGGCCCTGTAACTCCTTGTCGGTTGAACGGATTTTTGAGTTTGAGTACTACATTTATAGCTTTATCTATAGCTGATAAAATACTGTTTTGTTGGATCCTCAAAATAGCTATAGCTATATTTATGGCAGCTTCAAATGACGTTATGTCAATGGCGTTCCACTGATTGACGAGCTTTACGGCCCTGTAACTCCTTGTCGGTTGAACGGATTTTTGAGTTTGAGTACTACATTTATAGCTTTTTCTATAGCTGATGAAATACTGTTTCGTTGGATCCTCAAAATAGCTGCAGCTATATTTATGGCAGCTTCAAATGACGTTATGTCAATGGCGTTGCACTGATTGACGAGCTTCACGGCCCTGTAATTTCTTAAGGTTCAACGGATTTTTGAGTCTGAGTACTACATTTATAGCTTTTTCTAAAGTTGATAGAATACTGTTTTATTGGATCCTCAAAGTAGCTGTAGCCTAATATTCTGCAGCCTCAAATGTCGTGATGTTCATGACGTTGCACTGATTGACGAGCTTTACGGCCCAGTAACTCCTTAACGATTCAACGGATTTTTGAGTTTGAGTACTACATTTATAGCTTTTTCCAAAGTTGATAGAATACTGTTTCATTGGATCCTCAAAGTAGCTGTAGCTTAATTTTCTGCAGCCTCAAATGTCGTGAAGTCCATGGCGTTGCACTGATTGACGAGCATTACGGCCCAGTAACTCCTCAACGGTTCAGAGAATTTTTGAGTTTGAGTACTACATTTATAGCTTTTTCCAAAGTTGATAGAATACTGTTTTATTGGATTCTCAAAGTAGCTCTAACTTAATTTTCTGCAGCCGCAACTGTCGTGATTCGTGATGTCCATGGCGTTGCAATGATTGACGAGCTTTACGGCCCAGTAACTCCTTAACAATTCAACGGATTTTTGAGTTTGAGTACTACATTTATAGCTTTTTCCAAAGTTGATAGAATACTGTCTCATTGGATCCTCAAAGTAGCTGTAGCTTAATTTTCTGCAGCCTCAAATGTCGTGAAGTCCATGGCGTTGCACTGATTGACGAGCATTACGGCCCAGTAACTCCTCAACGGTTCAGAGAATTTTTGAGTTTGAGTACTACATTTATAGCTTTTTCCAAAGTTGATAGAATACTGTTTTATTGGATTCTCAAAGTAGCTCTAACTTAATTTTCTGCAGCCGCAACTGTCGTGATTCGTGATGTCCATGGCGTTGCAATGATTGACGAGCTTTACGGCCCAGTAACTCCTTAACGATTCAACGGATTTTTGAGTTTGAGTACTACATTTATAGCTTTTTCCAAAGTTGATAGAATACTGTTTTATTGGATTCTCAAAGTAGCTCTAACTTAATTTTCTGCAGCCGCAACTGTCGTGATTCGTGATGTCCATGGCGTTGCAATGATTGACGAGCTTTACGGCCCAGTAACTCCTTAACGATTCAACGGATTTTTGAGTTTGAGTACTACATTTATAGCTTTTTCCAAAGTTGATAGAATACTGTTTTATTGGATCCTCAAAGTAGCTGTAGCTTAATTTTCTGCAGCCTCAAATGTCGTGAAGTCCATGGCGTTGCACTGATTGACGAGCTTTACGGCCCAGTAACTCCTCAACGGTTCAACGGATTTTTGAGTCTGAGTAATACATTCATAGCTTTTTCCAAAGTTGATAGAATACTGTTTTATTAGATTCTCAAAGTAGCTCTAGCTTAATTTTCTGCAGCCTCAAATGTCGTGATGTCCATGGCGTTGCACTGATCGACGAGCTTTACGGCCCAGTAACTCCTCAACGGTTTAAAGAATTTTTGAGTTTGAGTACTACATTTATAGCTTTTTCCAAAGTTGATAGAATACTGTTTTATTGGATTCTCAAAGTAGCTCTAACTTAATTTTCTGCAGCCGCAAATGTCGTGATGTCCATGGCGTTGCACTGATCGACGAGCATGATGATTGACGAGCTTTACGGCCCAGTAACTCCTCAACGGTTCAACGGATTTTTGAGTTTGAGTACTACATTTGAAGCTTTTTCTAAAGTTGATAGAATACTGTTTTATTGGATATTCAAAGTAGCTGTAGTTTGATTTTCTGCAGCCTCTTATATCGTGATGTCCATGGCGTTGCACTGATTGACGAGCTTTACGGCACAGGAACTCCTCAACGGTTCAACGGATTTTTGAGTTTGAGTGCTTAATTTATAGCTTTTGCCCAAGTTGATATAATACTGGTTTCATTGGATCCTCAAAGAAGCTGTAGCTATATTTGCGGTATCTTTGAATGACATGATGTTTATGGCGTTGCAGTGATCGACGAGCTTCTCGGCCTAGTAACTCCTCAATGATTCAACGGATTTTTGAGTTTGAGTACTAAATTTATAGCTTTTTCTTAAGTTGATAGAAGTTTTATTGGATCCTCAAATTAGCTGTGGTTTGATTTTCTGCAGCCTCTTATATGGTAATGTCCATGGCGTTGCACTGATTGACGAGCTTTACGGCCCAGTAACTCCTCAACGGTTCAACGGATCTTTGGGTTTGAGTGCTAAATTTATAGCTTTTTCCGAGGTTGATAAAATACTGTTTTAATGGATCCTCAAAACAGCTGTAGTTTGATTTTCAGCAGCCTCAAATGTCGTGATGTCCATGGCATGGCACTGATTGACTAGCTTGCACGGTCCTGTAATTCCTGAACGGTTGAAGTCTGGGACCCCTACTTATGTGTCATTAGGGCATTCATTTTCATTTATCCAAAAAATTCGTATTAGAAAAATTGGCATAGAATGACGTGACCTTTTTCTATAATTTCCCCTAACCAGTATATCGATTTTTTAATCCATGCGTCATGACCAGGTCATAAATTATCACATTCTAAGCCACGGTCTAATGCCTTTGACTTTTAGGCAGAAGGTAGGTTCATTAAAGGGGTCCCTCGTCACCCCAATTTATTGACCGAGTTTTTGGTGTGAAAGGCTCAATTTTTTATCAGTCATCAATGATCATATTAACTTCGTTTTTGCCGTGAATAATTCTGTATAGACCGCATGGTATTGTCACAGCTTAAATAACAACGTATTGTTCTATCAAAATTGCAGGCAATTTTGCTCTTCCTTATAGATCCAAATTGATTTATGGCCAGCAGGAATAAACAGCGCGTAGGAGAAAAACATTTCTCACTTAAATTCCCATACATCAGACTGGTTGTGTCGTAAATAAGGCAGTAAAAGCACACTAAACAATTTAAGAAACTAACACGACCGCCTTGTCATGTTTAAACTCAAAAATTATTTCCAGATGGGTATTCTGGAGAATGGCATGGATTCAAAGAGATGCCAAAAGCGCTTGTAGAGGTGTAGGAAGTCGTCAATATTTTAGTAGCGCTCGTTTGCAGGTATTTTTGTTTTGGCTTCTGCAGGATGTCGCTGCAGATTTGTTTTTGTTTATTTTGGAAAACTGTGTCAACTTTGGCAACCCTAGTTGATGCTTTTTAGCTTTTACCCCTCAGCGATCAAAATCATCAACCATGAAGAACATTTAGCAGATTCTTAAAAAACTCACTGAAGCATGAGCCCCACCTTTCACGGTTTAACACCGTCACCACTTAAGCCCCAGTCAAATCTATGAAATTAATTTCAGCCCCACCCTCCAAACTCCGAACCATTTAACTTTACCCAAAAAAAAATTGGGTTGGGATTAATGTTTGTTGATATAATGCAATTTACTGATTAAAACATTTTTCCTTATTTGATTCTGATGATTTCGTTTTAATAATTTGCTCAAAAAAAATTAATGCTACACTTATTACAATTCCAGCAAAAATAAACAGCATTCTTGAAGGGTTAACTTCAAAAAATCATATCTCCAAAGTTCCTGATCCGATTCTGATGTTTTTTACACTAAATTGCTCAAAATTTAGTGCTTTAATCATTAATGTGAATACAAATTGCATATTGCACAATGAAATGAAATTGTGATGATGTTCTTTCACAGAATGCCTGTGATGTTCTTTCACAGAATGCCTGTGACAGTCACACCAGGCTTTAATATCGCTATATCGCTTAATCCGGTTGACAGAAACCTAAGCCAAAAGGGCTATTCGAGTCATTTCTAAGCCTATTATCTCCACAAAGAAACATTTATGTCCGACAACAAGAAGGCTTGACAAAAACTGGCATTATATCCGCGACATTTGCCCGGCATTGTGATCGTTTTTAGGGCTCGTTTCCGTCTAATTCCTGTCACGGGGATTCTACGAATTGGCTTTGTATTGTTTGCGATCCAATTTTTGATCGACATGGATTCTGAAGGTCTCTCAATGGGGATTAAATTTGATTGTTGCAGTCTGATGATGATCGAAAATGAGATATGTTAGGCACTAATAAACGAATAAAAAACATGGATTAAGATGTGGTGTGGTGTGAGGTTAGCCGGCCTACTATATCAAGATAAGTTTAGGTTCCCACAACAGGCTGATGAAAAAAAATTGTGAGCTCAATGACGTTGGGTAACCCAAACCCATTCAACCAATACCAAATAACCCGCAATTTTCATTAACCGGATGAAAGGTAAACGGCATTGCATTACCTGTAAACAATCGTATTTCAAAACTGTTCTCTATGTCACCATATCTGGTTACATCAACATGGAGTCTTGTTTTGTTACACGGGCTCGGTGCATATTTACGGAAACGACCATAAATTTGTGTCGACGATGTGAAATAATTGTTCCTTGATTTTGTTTACCCGCCAACAAGGTGTGCTGAATTTTTATCCAAATCGGTCACATTTTATTATTATCCACAAAGAGTGTAAAAGCTGGTGGTTTATGGCGACACTCGGGCTAGGCATCTTGAAAGGCGTAAAATGTTGTTTCGTTGATGGTGTATATGGGCTCAACTATCGATTTTTATCTGTAGAGAATCAGAAAATTTGGTATTTTGACCTTGAAATGTCATTTTGACAGATGTCCAATCGAAGGGGCATCCTCAAAAACCACTCATTGCCAATTCGTCAATATTTAGGAAATTTTTTCAATTTTAAAAAACATGCCACGTTCTTAATTTTTTATACCTATAACTTATAAAAGTGTTTTTTTTGATTTTTTTACAAAAATGGAAATACCTTACTAGGAGTCTATTCACGCGCTTTCTATTTCCTTCTATTTTCAAAATATTGTGTAATATGACCTTGAAATGTCATTTTGACAAATCACAAAATATCACCAATCGAAAGAGCAACCTCGAAAACCCTCACATATTGAATTTTGACGTCAATTTATTTGACGTTCGAAAAATATACGGTTTTTAATTTGGAAAAACATGCCACGTCCTCATTTTTTCAAATTACTTAGGTATGGCGCTGTTATTTTCGAATTTTTCACAAGAATAAAGTTATATTGGAATTATATGGACCCTTCACGCGCTACCAAAAAAAATCTCCATTTCCAAAAAATTGTGTAATATGACCTTGAAATTTTATTCCATAAAATCCAATAAAAAAGTTAACAGGTGATATGGGAAAAAATCAGTAAACGATCAACAAAATTAATGCTAGATTTTCTGCGACACGATACACATCCATAAAAATATCAATAACTCAAAAACTACAAGAGATAGCGATGTGATCTTTTCACCAGTGAATTTTGTGGACTTTTTTCCATAGGAAATATACAGGGTGATTTGGAAGAAAATTAGTGAAGGGTCATTGAAATCAATGCTAGATTTTATGGGACGCGCTACCTACATTCATAAAAAAAAACAATAACTCAAAAGATACAAAAGATAGCGGTCTGATCTTTTCATCAATGAGTTTTTTGGACATTTTAGATAAAAGTATATACAGGGTGATTTGGAAAAGAATCAGTTAACGGTTATTGAAATTTATGCTAGATTTTCTGTGACACACTACATACATTGAATGAAGAAATAAATAACTCCAAAACTACAAAAGATAGCTATCTGAGTTTTCCAACAGTTAATTTTGTGGACTTTTTTCTATATGATCCGAAAAAAAATATACAAAGTGGATTGGAAAAAAAATAATAAACGGTCATTGAAATGAATGTTAGATTTTTTGTGACAAATTACATACATCTAATAAAAAAATCAATAACTCAAACACTACAAAAGATAGCAATCTGAACTTTTCACCAGTGAATTTTGTGGACTTTTTTCCATAGGATTCGTTAAAAAATACAATACAGGGTGATTCGGAAAAAAGTGAATGGTCATTGAAATGAATGCTAGATTTTCAGTGACGCGCCACATACATTTAATAAAAAAAAACAAGAACCCAAAAACTACCAAAAGATAGCGACATGAACTCTTCACCAGTGAATTCAGTGGACTTTTTTTCCCTAGGATTTGATAGAAAAATATACAGGGTGATTTAGAAAAAAATCAGTTAACGGTCATTGAAATCAATTCTAGATTTTCTATGACACGATACATACAGGGTGATTCACTATAACTCATTCTATACAAGGTATACAGAAAAAAGTTGAAGACGAAAGTTGTTTGGTTTATACTATTTTTTTTTAATCAAGCATAAGTATCATTTATACAGGGTGTCCCAAAAGCTGTCCGCAGCACCAAACTTTGAAATTTCAAATGGAACACCCTGTATTTTATTTCATTTTTAAATTCTACGTAAAATCAAAGTCATATGTGTATGAGGTATATTCATTTTATCTCTTGTCGTTTCCGAGAAATACTCTGGTAAATATTGTGAAAAATCCAATATTTTTGCATTAAAATAAAGGAGAAATATGCTTTTTCACTCAAATATGTCATACGGTTACGTCCAAAAAAGTTATGGCTGTACATGTCAGGACAAATGAGTGTAGGTGGCGCCCTCTACAAGTTAGAGCTAAACTGAGATAAAATTCGAATTCCGCATAAAAAAAAACCCTCAAATACCGATTTTAATGGAAATATAGACATTGGTTCAAATATTATTTAGAAAAAACAAAAATAAAAATAAAACTTCAACACCCTGTAGCTCTGTAACGAAGCATTTCCGGACACACCTTTATATGAAGTTTTCTTATTATTTTTAAGTGGAGAAACTCACCCTGAATTTTTTCGCAATATTAATGAAACACCCTGTATAGTGAATCATCCTCTACATTCATACAAATATCAATTTACACAAAAGCTTCAAAAGATAGCAATCTGAGCTTTTAACCAGCGGATTTTTTGGACTTTTTTCTATAAAAAAATCGAGAAAAAATATACATGGTGATTTGGAAAAAGCTCAAATATCGATTTTCAAAATAAAAAAATTGAAAATTTGACGATGAAACGTGACTCTATCTATTGGTGATATTTTGAAAAGTATCAAGATGAAATCTCAAACTCAAAAACACAAATCAAAAGAAAATTGCTGCGCAGAAAATACCCAGCAGATAAAAATCAACCTACATATTACCCCCAATACCATGGCAAATATTAGCATGTAAAATAATGCGTCTACCACCAACCACGATCCCAGACATGATGGCTTCATAGATTCCCGTCACGAAACCATCCCCCTTTGTGCCATACATCGAAGGGGTTGGAAATTATTGCACGGAGATTTGTTGCGTGCAACTATGGATAATTGTACATGGGTTTTTTTTCCGAAACAGGTCAGTGAACGTGAATTTGAGCAGCTGCTGAATTATGGTATAAAAATGCGACCCAGAATAACCATAAACGGTTTATGTTTCTTAGCCTATAAACAATATCGTTAATGGAATTAAGCGAGTGGCATGGGTGTTAGAAAACGATACGTATTGAGTTGTAAAATGTTGGAATGTGTGATGAGATGGTGGTGATAGAGAGGAGATTGATATCGATATCGATACATTTATTCTTTGGTGGGACACCCTGTACATTTTTTTAGTGATTTTTATACAAAAATGTGATGCTAAATCTTGTGGTGAAAATCACTTAAAATTTTCATGCAAGTGGTTATTTTTCTACTTGAATTTGAGTCATTTTAGTGACATATTTCTTCATTTTACTTTTTGTTACAAATTCATTTATTAGGGTTCAAGTCTGGTAGTGTCGCCGACTTCTTGATTTATTGATTATTTTACTTTTTTTAATAATTGAATTTCTGAATTTTTTTTTTTTTCTTGGTAAAATGCATCAAGAAGTAAAAAAATAAATTGAGAATAGTTAAAAAAAAAATTAAAAGTTCTAAATTAATGAAAATTGCTTCAAGTCAGAAGAAAGTACATTATAAAACATTCCAAGACCTACGAAGATGAATCTGAAGAAGTTTTTCAATTGATTAAGTCATTTTTTTTCCTCCTGTATATTTCTCTAATTTGTCTTATGAAAAAATCAAGTTCAAATCTGATAGTTTGGCTGCCTTCCTGATTTATCAGTTATTTAACATTTTGTGGTGTTTAATTCATTTTGTATTTGTTATTTATTCTTTGAGCTTACTTACAAGAAATACTAAATTTATAAAAAACATAGAAAAATAAAAAAAACGAGTATAAAATGAAAAGAAAATGAAGCAATGAAAGAAAAGTGCTTAGATCATAGAAAAAAAAATGTTAAACAAATTTGAAGGCCTGCAAAAAGTACCTGAAAATGTTTTGAATTGCTTAAAATCATCCAAAACAACATTTTTTACATTAACTATTTACATTGAAAACAAAATTCGCTGGTGATAAAGTCAGATTTCAGTAGTAGATTATACAGGGTGTCCGAGAAAATGTGGGAGATCTCTCGGATTCTGTTGGAACATTGAAAAATAAGATGACAAGTTCCCGTAAACATTTTTGCTAGACGTCCTCTCTACGGAGATACGGACACCGAAAGGACGCCACTGGAAATCAATTTTTCTTGAATAACTTTTTAACCACTTACATAATTTGATGAAAATTTGATATGATAAATAGTAAACATTACCTCTCAAAATACTGTCTTTAAAACATTATTAGCTTGTTTAGTGTACCAGGGGCAGACTAGGTTGTACATTTTAATGCTTAAATTTTTAACACCCTGTATGATAAACAGTTGAGAAAAATAAATTAAGATAACCTAAACCTTAAGCTCTAAAAAAGTACATCTGATCATTAGCGATAGAATGAACAGTTGTCGAGAATTAACATATTTTAATTGAAAAAAGCCATAATGCAGTGCTGTGCAGTCCTTGACAAAAAAAATTCAAAAAATTTAAACCTATATTTTCCTGGAAATGTTCATGAAAATTAATCTGAAAAAACAATGCAACATTCGAAAAAACAAAGGTTCACGTTTTTTAAAATAATTTTGTCAAGGGCACCACTTCGTCATGGCTTTTTTCGAGGTTTTTTTCAATAAAAATATGTTTTTTTTTCTCGAAATCGGTTCATTTTATCGATAATGAACAGAAGTACCTTTTTGTAGCCTAAGGTTCAGCCTATCTAAATTTATTTTTTTCAAGTTTTCATCATACAGGGTGTTAAAAATGTCAGCATTAAAATGTACAACCTAGTACGCCCCTGGTAAACTAAACAAGCTAATTATGTTTTAAGGGCAGTATTTTAAGAGGTAATGTTTACTGTTTATCCTATTGAATTTTCATCAAATTATATTGAGTGGTTGAAAAGTTATTACAAAAAAATTGATTTCCAGTGGCGTCCTTTCGGGGCCCGTATCTCCGTGTTTACGAGAACTTGTCATCTTATTTTTCAATGTTATATCTGAATCTCCCACATTTTCCCGGACACCCTGTATATAAGTATTTTTCTGTTCAAGAGAATGACACTTTTAATAGCGTTTCTCAAGTCACCCTGTATTTTTTTTTATTGATTTCATAGAAAATCGTCCTGTTTTCAAAATTTGAACGGTTTTATGATACAATGCTGGATTCTCTTTGATCACCGTGTATATTCACATAGAAAAATCCCAGATCTATGTATATCTTTGGCAGTTTGTATACAATTTTTTTAAATACTATAGGTAATCTGGTAATTGAAATAAAAAAAAAATACTTGAATCATTACAGAACAATAAAAAATAATTATGCTCACCCTAGAAGCCCTTTTACTAGTTCTCCTTGAATCGCCCTGTATTTTTTTTTCAAGAAAACTCACTGGAAAATTCTTTAAAAAAAATCACAATTATATCTTGTCTATCTTGTTCTTGTCAAAGTATTTTTTTCAAAACACCCTGTATAATTTTTAAACGATTTCATCGCTGTAAAATCAACTTTTGAAATTTGTTACTCTCTGAAGGATTTAAGTCGCTGGTCACCTTGGACTCGATTTGATTGGTTCCACAATATATTATAACTTATTTGCAGAGCTGAAACAACGACATTTTAAGGTTTAATACACAATAATTCAATTGTTGGGAAACTTTTTTGGAAACATTATTTTTTGAAAACAACAAAATTCCCCGGATGTCATACATTTTCGTGTTTTTTTCGAAAATCTCATATAGTGACTCCGAAAAAATAATTGATTTTCTCATAAATATACAGGGTGCTACTTGATGGGATGTCATAATTTCAAGGGGGAGTTCCTGGATAAATTTTAAGTCGAAAAGGTCATTTAAAATTGGGTTTAAAAAAAATAAAATAAAATAAAAATAAAAAAAGTGTGTTCCTATACAATATCCTGTGACAAAATTCGGTTCAATATCTCAAACCGTCTTTGGAAAATGTATCAAAAACTGAAAATAAAATAAATTTTTAACACCCTGTATTTATTATATTAAAATATATTTTTGATGCCTGGGAACAGTGGGAACAAAATCAAAATCACCCATAATTTGAATTTGTCCACAAAGCTCTAGGTGAATCCCCGAGTGAATCCCCCTGCATAATAAAAGCGTGAGAAAAAATTGACAAAAAGAACATTTTTGAAAAACCAATGTGTATAGCAATTCAAAACTGATACATAATCCCAAATATTGACACAGCAGACACACAAAAAGCAACACCCTTTTCCTTATCTTATCCAAGAGCAAATATGCTACACAATTCTCACAATTTTTCAATTTAACTTTAAAATCCCCCTCTAAATTATTTTATTCAAGTGGCCCAAAATCGTTGAACGTAGACTAAACAAAAATATGAACCCCAATTTGCTGTCAGGGTGTTTGGTGACAAAATATTATATAATGGTATCCGTTTATTTATTTTTGAACACACATGTGTGTAGTGAAAGTGAAAAATTAGAGAGTTTTTGGGATGGCAGTTAATTGTTTACAATTAGGAAATTTTTTTCATTACAGCAATTGTTGTTTCAGGTGGTCGGTTTTATTTTTTCTGATTTAATATTCAAGGTTCTATTACGATTTATTTATTTATTTACAATTAAAAATGATGTAATACGGAATATAAAGTGGAAAAAAGATGATTTGATGATCAGTGAATTTTTAAGAGTATTTTTTAAGTAAATATACAGGGTGATTCGGGAAAAGCCTTACTTATACCATGAAAACTATAAATAGATAATAAGAATCTAAATCCACTGTTTTCCTTCAAATGGAATAAAAATGAATACCTAGGTAATTTGGGGAAAATGCTGGTCAAATAAAGATAATTCAACGCATGATTGAAGAGAATTATTTTAAATCAAATCAAAAAGATCCTTATCTAAGCTCAACAAATAAACTTTGCTTGATGGATCCCGTCAAGTGGCCTCCAAGAAGACCCAACTTGAAGCCTCTAGACTGTAAAATATGGGAAATATGCTAGAAGAAAAGTAACCAAAATACACCAATGATTGATTTTCAGGCTACAGTCAGGGGTTTAAAACCATATTTTGACTAAATCAACTGAACTGATATTTTTCAAAATTGGTATTTTTTTTATTGATGGTTTGTTTTGCTAATTTTTAAGCACATTGAGCTTCAATCACATTACTTCGATTATTTTCATATTTTTTCATTGGTACAATACAAAAAATGATGAATCGCAGAAAATTTACTTTCCACAATTTAATTTTGTATGATAGGTAATTCCCCAAAAAAAAATTTTTTTTGAAAGTAATCTTGCCAAAAAACTGTCCAGAATCAACGATTCTTGTTGATGGGGAATCAAATTGTCTAGGTATTACCGGACGCTTGAAACAACAAAATCCGTAATAATAAAAAAAAATAGGAAGTAATTCCAAACTTACATTCAAAACCACAAAACACTAAACCGCAAATCCATATAGTCACTATAATACACAATCACAATATCGCACGAACTCGTACGAACGAAATAGATCCACCGACCGTCCGTATTAATACGTACGAAAACACTGATGAGCCGCTCGTTCGGCCCGTTTCTCCATTCGACGGTGGCCAATACGAACGGTATCATCCCCTCCACCGGCGCCACTATCGGCGCATTTCCGAACGGTGAAGCTGTTCCTGATGATGTACCTGTTTCTGTTTCAGACCGGAGATTGAAAGATGCTGCGTTGCACCGCTGCACCGGTTTGATTTATTTAGATGGATAAAGTCATGATATGGGCAGGAGTGTGGGCAGCACAAGTAACAAAAAGTTGTCCAACTGTCTACTTCTCTTTTTCTGCCCAAAATACATTCCGTGTACTAGTCATGGACGTTAAAAGAACGTACTCTTTGTCTATTTTTTTATTCACTTGTTATTGTGACTTGATTATATGTATTGTGTTCATGGTACGGTGATCACTAGAATTCTCCGGATCGCCTGCTACTCTCCACTCTGATATATTTTGGCTAATTTCTAGGCTTGCCACTGTAAAGTCTATTATGGAGGAGCCTATTGCACCCACGAAAGTAGGTGTATCTCCTTCGTTAAGCACGACCAGACTCGTTCCAGATATCCAGTCTTCCAGAATTCTAACTCTGTGGACGAAGGTTTCGGATTTAGACCACCAGCGATGATAATCTGCTTTTTCTTGCTCCTAACATGATAATCCATGGCATTGATTATTTTCTTGAAGTCTTCCATGTCGCCAATCAGGAAGAAATGACATAAAACTGCCATGAATTCTGCATGGGAGCTCCACAATTACGTAACCTATACCCTTGTGCTCACTAACCATGGTGATGAAAAAGTCACAATTTTGATAACAGAACTAAAATTTTTGTTAGTCTCATTACGATGTCTTCTTCATTTTCTTCTGTAGTTTACATGGAAGATCTTGGGCTTCTCTGATGCACCTGTTGTAGAACTCGGAGTTGTCTCGTTTGCCCTCCTTAACTTTTGGTACAGTCTGCTGCCTGCTATTCAATCCTCTTGACAAAGTGGGCAGCAGTCCTTGTTTCCACACTTCGAGGCCTAGTGCTCCTCTTTCCCGCGGCGCTTTCCACTTGAAGCTCAACAGGCTCACTCTTTCAGAAGTTTACCATCTCTTGTACTTCTAATTCTTTTGATCCCACTGCTCATCTCGTTAGAGGACATCACCAAAGCGTACAATTAACCCTTTCAAAAGACGGGAGCATAACGTTAAGAAGAGAGTTACTAGAGACTACAGCACGAGAGAGACTGGCAGAAACAGATCACATCACATTATAAAAAAGCAAGTAGAATGATCTCTGCACGGAACTGGAGGACAACATTGGGAGAATTTCCTAGTTACCATCTGGTAGGTGACTAGGAAACTCAATAGACTGGTAATACCCCTGGTAAATTTGTGGAATCCCTCTTATGAAGCTAGAGAGAAGGATTTCGGGAGAGCAGATCCTCACTAGATGCACTGCACTAGGTAAGGTGCATGGAGGAGATATGGGAGGATATCAGGAAGAATCATTCGGATGGATGTATAGAGCACCGTGGTCAGGGATCATGAAGCCATGACCTTATTTGGGAGGCTACAAATTTCCTTAAATCAGCTTCCTCTTTGGATGACGATGAAAAATCAACTAGAAGAGGAGGGATGAAATTTTGCGAAGGCAGTCCTGCAATCTTCCTCAGTGATTCTTACTATTTGCATTACATTAAGTTCTTAAGTTTTCATTTGAACCTTATTTGGAAGGAAATTTTTAATAAATCAGCTTCCTTTTTGATGTTGTTGATGAATCAACTATTAGAGAAGGAGGGATGAAATTTTGAAGAGGTATTCCTGCAATAGTTCTCAATAACTCTGACAATTTGCATGTCATTAACTTCTCAAGTTTTTAGTTGAACTTTATTTGTGTCTGTCATTAAAAAATCAACTAGAAGAGGAGGATGAAACTTCGAGAAGCTCAGTGATGAGGCAAAAGTGCAAGGAGGAGTTAAGAGGGTGGGGGTCATCCGAATTTCAGGGCTACGTATACATCATAGCTTTCCAAGACAAAATGAGGCTGATTCAATTATTTTTTTTAAATATCCTCAATAAAAACATCCAATCGAACCGTCCACCAATTATCACCAAAAGCAATAAAATTTAACAAAGATACAACTATTCATGTATCAATCTAGCGTTTATTATTCCATAAAAATGTTTATGACCATTAATTTTAAAATGCATGTTATTGTTCGACCTTGATAATAGCAATAAAAAATTAAAATCTATTATATGCTCACTTGAATCCGGCGATAGTTAATTGCTTTTTGATAGGCGCGGTTTTGTAGTGTGAATTACTATGAAGTAAGAAACAAAATTAAAATTCCTGTTAACAATCAAATTTATTTCGTCAACTGCAAAATAATTCACTTGGCAGCAATAAAGGGAGCAGCAGCTGGGAAAGCATAAGGAGCAGCAGCTTGTAGAGCATAGGGAGCAGCAGCTAAAGAAGCATAAGGTGTAGCCAAATAGGGGGCAGCATATGGTGAAGCTGGAGCAGCTACAGCATGATTAACGACACTGGCGCTGTATGAAGATGCATAAGGTACACTGTAAGCAGCTGGGAGTGCTACATTTGGGCCTCCCAAGCTGCTTGCAATGGCCAAAGTGGCGAAGATGAACTGCAATAAATTATTTTACTGATTTACTTGCTATAGAGGAGATAGTACTTACCAAAGTTTGTGAAACCATTTTAGTGGGTACTGGACGAAGTCTGATTTACAACAAATTCGTCGGTGATATTTATACTGATTGTTGTGCAAAATAAGGTCGAAATTTTGTTGATTAGTATGCGGCAGAAGTCGTCACATTTGTATTACACATTTTAAGGTGTTTGGTAATGCTAAACTTTCCAAATTCATTATCAAACTAGACTATTATATTATTATAACAGAATAACGCCCATCCATCACCTCAAATCTCCAGTAATAATGCTTTTATATAAATCATGAACACAGAGTAATTTACGGGTCTCTGGGCGCCAACATAACTGTCTTCCGATTTGTGGATGTCATTTCCGGATATTAACCGGTCATCACCCTGCCAAAATCCTCCTGTAGAACAAAAGATAACGCCTGAAATATTAATATTCGAAATAGTTTACGTCATGAAAAGCTTTCAAGTAGAAGTTATACACAGTAAATTAACTAATAAAATTTCGATTTGCCTCAAACACCATCTAAAATTCACGATGGAGGGCTTGTACATATTCAAAATTGTTCTAGTGGAACAACTGATAAAACCTCGGTTGAGTTATTCTCGGTGAAAGGGTTTGTTTTGGTGACATTGTTTGGATTCTGAACTTTCCAGCAACTATTTAGTTTTGGTATACAAAGAACTCTGTCTCGTTGTCTTCAAAATCTTCATCAGCTTTTCAGTTACTTGTGCAGATACCACATTGGCAGAAGTTCCCTCTCTTGCTTCTCCTGGTCGCTTTCTGCCATGTGCGCAAGGCAAAACACTAGATGTAAACGATGTGCAGCAGTCTGATTCTGCCAAACTTTCCACAAAACCTCGCCTGTTTTTCTTATCGAATTTTGCACCATGCAAAATTTCCTCCTTATCGGTTGGCGCATCGTATATTCAATATACCCTCAAAACAAATTGACTATTTCTTTCACCTTTCGGTTCCCCAGGGCGCCGTTCTTCGAAATAATGTCGCAAGAAAATGGCCCTGTTGCATATTTGTCACCCAGTTTAAGGCCTTCAGACGGAATATACTGCAAATTGATTCCTGAAACACTGGTGCAATGCCAGATACAGTTGCAGGTGGAATAAGAATTCGAAATGAGTTTATTAGAATAAAATGCAGATTGTTGAGACAAAGACATCATGAAATTACCTTCAAAAAGACCATAGATATAGGCAACTGCATATGATGTTTACCTTTCCAATCTTCCACCCAGCCATAATTTCTTCTTTTCACTCATATATTTTATGGACATTTCGTGACTCGGTTTTGATGGAATACAGGTTATTCACGAAATTAAAAGTCCATAACAAAGCTTAAGTTTCGCGATCTCTTATCGACATTCAGGTAATGTGCCGCTCTAACGAGCACTTGAGAAATGACCCTCGTGACATCGTCTATTATGCTAATATTTTTGTTGAAATATAGAAAAAGCTGTATTGAATGCACGAGTTCTGTGACCTATAAATGACATTTTGGATATTATTCTGATAAGAGGACATAATGGAATTCTTGGCTTTCTCCTGAGGTTGTTCTTCATTCAGCATTCCAACAACATTGACGCTTACGCGATAATTAGCCAATGTGCCGGGCCGGCAGCATAGTGGAACTGGATCGATACAGGTGTATATAATTTTGAATAGCTTACCTGGAGCTTTCGGGTTGGGGCAGATTGCATGGAAATGTTTTATATCTATTTTATCTTCAAGGCTCTTCAACCATTTTCATCTCAAGCATGCTGATCTTGCGTGCTTTGAATATCATCTCATTGGCATTGGTTTTGGTAGGGGGCAGGAGCTTGCTTTCCACTCTAAGGACCTTTCTCCTCAGGTGACCCCATCTATCGCAGACTCTTGGTAGGATGTTTCTTCCGCCCTTCTGCATAAAAGTAGGGACATAGAATTGATTAGCCTTTTCCTAGTGAAGGCAAGGGCCGTCCTTGGTTTGGTTGGTTTCAGTCGTTCACTTAGACCCAGGTATGGTACCTCAAGGATAACAAACACCTCATTTTGAAAGACCGTTGTGAGTTTTCCGAGAAGGAAAGCTTCTGTCGGGTTGGTCCGCCACTCGTCCCTGAATGAGAGATGTACCACAAAACTTCTTTGATCACCATCCGTGGGTATCAGTTCCGCTGACACCTCACGCAATAGAAGATAATCTCGTGTGGCCCTACTGCTTATATGTAAGCTCCCATAATGAGAAGAGAGAAACAATGCTTTCCAGATCATTGTCCCTGCTGGGAAAGCCTCAGCTTTAGACCAGTGTTTGAAATTGAAGAAGATTGATGGGCACCTCTCAAATAATGTAGGTACATTTTTAAAATTTCTTCATAGATGTGGTTGGGATAAAAAATTCCATGTATGCTAGAGGCTCTATTCATGTTGTTAAACCAAGACCGGTTGTCTTGGTTTAACAACATGATCGTGTAACTTTGTTATCCGGCCAATCTCTTGCCTCAGATGGTAAAGAAGTAAAACTTCTATTGCTTCAAGCTCTCTAGATTCATTAAGATTTGCTGGTGAATTTTGGAAGCCTAGTCACTTGAGCAACATCAACATTTTTACCCAGAATTCGTGAATGCTCTGCTGAGGAGTTCCAAAAATCGAATACGAATTCCGATATTTTGGAACCGTATTTTTTAACTGATGACCACGAGCTAAAACTCTTTGCTCAAAAACTTTCGTACACTAATTTGAATTAACCAGGTAAAATACCGATTTTTCCTGGGATTGAAGGTTCTTGCCACGACGCTGTGAAAAACGGATCGATGTTCGGGGATAATATTCGTTTTTTTCTTTCCATCCAGTAGTTTTCATTACTCTAAATTCAGAAAAACCAAGGAGGGATAGTTTTTCAGATTGCATTCACCGTCATTAGAAAAGTTCTCTTCAAAGGAGTCTTCTGGAGTTGCACCGATTCATCTTCAGAAACCCGCGCCGTTTCCGTCTGTTTTCCGTTTTATTTACACGCCGACTTTTCGCTTAACTCCATTCGCCGTTAAACTATTGAAATGTATTATTTTGGGACGTTTTTATTTTTTTTTCAACCACTACTGTAGAGTAAAATGGGGCAAAAACGCATCTAAGGTTTAAATAGAACAAGTGTGATTGAAAAAAACTCTGATCACTGGAATGTTAAAACTATCTTAAATGTATGAAAATATAAATATGTACAAAGGTCTGGTGACTCAAAGTAATTCAAAATCAGTCGATTTGTTGGGTTTAGGGTCGAAAAGATTCTAAGAAAAATAACTTGTTTCTTTGTCGACGTTTCGGTTTATTTCAAACCATCCTTAGGGCTCTGTAACAACAAGCGAAACAATAAAAATAGAAGGTCAGAGCCATAAAGAAAAATATATAAAAAAATTCAAAACAGAAAATTAAAATCACAGAAAACACTGTTAAAATGAATAGTAATATCAACTGAGAGAGAAAAGGAAAAATTATTGAAAAAATAAATAATAAATAGCAAATAGAGAGAGAAAAAAAACACTTACATGAACACAATATTAAAGAAAAAAAAACAACACAAATAGAATTATTAATTGGGCAACATAAAAAAAGAATAAAATATATAAAATAAACAACTGAAACACAGTGACAACTGGCATACTCATAGTAAATATGCAATAACAATAACTCAAATTGTCACGTCCAATTCGTTATAAATAAAAAAAAATTATATAGACATGTAAACAATGAAACAGTCGTAATGACTGGTGAGTACTCTCATTACGATTGTTTTATTGTTTACATGTCTATACATATAATTTTTTTCATTTATAACGAACGTGACAATTTGAGTTATTATTGTTATTGCATGTTTACATGAGTATGCCAGTTGTCACTGTGTTTCGGTTGTTTATTTTATATATTTTATTCTTTTTGTTTTGTTGCCCAATTAATTCTATTTGTGTGTTTTTCTTTTTTCTTTTATATTCTGTTCATGTCAGAGTTTTTTTTTCTCGCTCTATTTGCTATTTATCATTTATTTTTTCAATAATTTTTTCTTTTCTCTCAGAGACACATTGTTTTCTGTGATTTTAATCAACATTTTTTGTTTTGTTTTTTTTATATATTTTTCTTTATGGCTCTGCCTTCTGTTTCTATTGTTTCGCTTGTTGTTACAGAGCCCTGGGGATGGTTTGAAATAAACCGAGACGTCGGCAAAGAAAAAAGTTTTTTTTCTTGGAATCTTTTCGACCCTAAACAACAACCAACAAATTGACTAAATACAAATATGTACGTGGTTATAAAAAAAAAACAAAATTGGACAATATTTTAAAAATATTGTGCCCCATCATTGGGTAAGTTTGGATTGTTGAACGCTTGGATCATTTTCTCCACAATCTAGATTCTACCCGATAGGCGCGTGGGCCCCAGACCACATAAATCCGTGAGGTGGCGCCCGAGTTGTTAGAAAATGTAATAATGTAGTAAGCTTGGCTAAAACATCTGAACACACTTTGATGAATGCGCCAGAATGTGGATACATGACAATTGACATAGTGCAAGTGCGATGCTAAAATCATCATGCTAAGTAAATTCAAAAACTTCATCCATGCATCTGGTACATGCCCATATTATCAGGCTTTACATCTATCCTATCATCGCTCTCTGCATCAAATACCAATCCCAACATTTTAAACGTCAAAAATTCGCTGAATTACCGAAATTTACAAAAATCTCGCTCTAATAATTAAAAAATTGCTAAACGCAGCGTGGCAGGAGATTATCGGCTGCTTTTGTGCTTAAACATTGAAAAAACGTTGGACGGATACGAGCTTGATTTTCAGCAAATTCACCCTCGGTATTGGAAAAATTTTATGCAATTTTTATATCAAAATTTCAGTAGATCAGGACTTCAGGATACGTCCTTCCTGCTAATTTCTCATGTCATCTGGCAGACGCACCAGTTCAAATAAACGTTAAAAATACGCCACGTGCACACTTATCTCAGGAGGGGATCATTGTTGTGTTTCCTTGAGCAAATTAATTTTTTTGTGTGTTCAATTACGGAGGGAATGCATTTTTAAGTACCTATCAATATTTGCGTTGTTAACCAGGATCAAGCTATGAGTCAGCATTTGTGCTATTCAACACAATGCTATCTTCGCCGAAATCTTGCTACCATTCTAGACCTTTGCGGCTATAAATCTAAAAAGTCATGTAATTGTATTTAAATAAGGATAGTTTATTTGTTTGGCGAGATACACATTTATAGGAAATCTTAGAGCGGTGTACAATGGACCGTGGTTGATTTATTTTATGCCAATATTATTGCGTACGTGGTTGGATTTATTTGGTATTTGGAATCAATTAGCTGTTAATTTTATGCATAAGTTAGATGTGAATCAATTGGTTAATGTTCCTGTTGGCATTGGAATCAAAATCAACTCAACTCAGTTCAATAAATTCCCGTTCAAGTCAATTTCCAGCTAATTAGCCGCAAATCCAAGTCTGGAAATTAATCAGAACAGCTTCAGTCTGCACTGAAAATCGATTTTACAGCATCCCATATGAAAATCGAATCTTTGCAATATTAAAAACTATAGTTAATTAATCATTTTTTTTTTTAAGCAGAGTTGCCTGGCAACTGCGATTATTCGCCAAGTTACTGAAATTAATAGCAGCAGTAATGATTAATTTCCCAATGTCTATCCCGGGCGCTAGTAATGAATAAAACATTAATATACATCAATTAGTAAACTTTTGCTGTTGAAATTTGGTCTCGTATTTGTAACAATTCGTTTCTGGGGTTATCTGATGGGAAAGTGCACTTGGCTGTGATTAATTGTGTCATGAGAAGATTGATGGAATTATGGAATCTTCCATTGTTTCTTACTTATTATATTTTAATCGACATAAAATGTTATATTATGAAGTGAAACAATACCATAGCAAAATCAACAACTATGAGGAGAACAATAATACTGCGGTTTAAAATATCAAGCAAGGAACCAGCGATTGCTCACGTTATTACAGGATAACAGCGCGTATCCACTCACCATTCAGAAAAAAGATTAGCTGGGGTGTGCGAAATCGGTAAACTCGAAACTTAATTGATAAACTTGAAATCATCTTGCTTCCTCCCTTTCTGCAGTATGTAATTATTTTTTGATTTAAATATCACACAAGGAACTTGGGGTTGTTCACGTTATTGCAACCAAAACGTGTTGATATATCCATTTCCTATTCAGGATTCCAACAACAGTTGAGGTGCGCGATTTCGCTGCACTTGTTATTTAATTGATGAACTTGTCCTCAACTTGTTTCTGCTTTGCTTGCGAAAAGCAATGTTTATTTGGTGTTATTTACAGAGGAAGTATCCAAGTGCTGAATGAATTACTAAACTAGGCGATTGATGACCTTGAATATTTTGCCTGAAAATTGTTTCTGTGTTAATAAATTATTATTATACTGATTGCCTCTCATTAAATTCTTGATTAATTTCCAAGATACACGTCAGATTAAGCGAAAAGTTATGAATAGTTGGTTGATTTTTTAAATTTTTAAACGTCCACTATACGTCCATAATTATGACTGGACATGATAATATGGCCTGAATTCCAATTCTTTCTGATTTTGAAATCTTGCAAGATATATTCGCTGGACCATTCTAGATTAGGAAACTTTTTTGTCGAAATGATCTAGAATTTTGTAGATTGGTGTCTCGTGGTATATATTTCAGTGAAAATAGTTGAGGAAAAATAACCCCCTCTTTTGGAGTCTGTGAAAAGTGATCTGGGAGGTTTGGAGGAGAGAAATTTTGAGGTGTGGATCCTCAAATAACTCCCTCAATTTGCAATCTATTGGAGTTTGTATAGTTTTGTATTTGTGATTTTTTCCATTAGACAGTGTTTTTCCAGAAAAATTCCTTGAACTTTGGGAGGGTATAGAAAGTAAAATGGGAGGTTTGAAGGGATGAAATTTGGAGAAGACATTCTTCACTTCATTGGAGTTGGTAGTTTGAAATTCGTGATTTTTTTCATTAGACGATGAAAAATAAACTTGGAGGTTTGGAGGGATGAAATTTGGAGAAGACATTCTTCACATCTCCTTGTCTAACTCACCCAATTAGCATTTCATTGGAGTTGGTGATTTGGAATCCGTGATTTTTTTTCATTAGACGATGAAAAATAAACTTGGAGGTTTGGAGGAATGAAATTTGGAGAAGACATTTTTCACATCTCGTCCTCTAACTCACTCCATTAGCATTTTATTGGAGTTGGTAGTTTGAAATTCGTGATTTTTTTTCATTAGACGATGAAAAATAAACTTGGAGGTTTGGAGAAATGAAATTTGGAGAAGACATTCTTCACATCTCCTTGTCTAACTCACTCAATTAGCATTTTATTGGAGTTGGTAGTTTGGAATTCGTGATTTTTTTTTCATTAGACGATGAAAATAAACTTCGAGGTTTGGACGGATGAAATTTGGGGAAGACATTTTCCACATCTCCTTGTCTAACTCACCCAACTAGCATTTCATTGGAGTTGGTAGTTTGGAATTCGTGATTTTTTTTTCATTAGACGATGAAAAATAAACCTGGAGGTTTGGAGGGATGAAATTTGGAGAAGACATTCTTCACATCTCGTCCTCTAACTCACTCAATTAGCATTTTATTGGAATTGGTAGTTTGAAATTCGTGATTTTTTTTCACTAGACGATGAAAAATAAACTTGGAGGTTTGGAGGGATGAAATTTGGAGAAGAAATTTTTCACATCTCCTCATCTAACTCACCCAATTAGCATTTCATTGGAGTTGGTAGTTTGAAATTCGTGATTTTTTTTCACTAGACGATGAAAAATAAACTTGGAGGTTTGGAGGGATGAAATTTGGAGAAGACATTTTTCACATCTCCTCATCTAACTCACCCAATTAGCATTTCATTGGAGTTGGTAGTTTGAAATTCGTGATTTTTTTTCACTAGACGATGAAAAATAAACTTGGAGGTTTGGAGGGATGAAATTTGGAGAAGAAATTTTTCACATCTCCTTGTCTAACTCACCCAACTAGCATTTCATTGGAGTTGGTAGTTTGAAATTCGTGATTTTTTTTTCATTAGACGATGAAAAATAAACTTGGAGGTTTGGAGGGATGAAATTTGGAGAAGACATTCTTCACATCTCGTCCTCTAACTCACTCAATTAGCATTTTATTGGAATTGGTAGTTTGAAATTCGTGATTTTTTTTCACTAGACGATGAAAAATAAACTTGGAGGTTTGGAGGGATGAAATTTGGAGAAGAAATTTTTCACATCTCCTCATCTAACTCACCCAATTAGCATTTCATTGGAGTTGGTAGTTTGAAATTCGTGATTTTTTTTCACTAGACGATGAAAAATAAACTTGGAGGTTTGGAGGGATGAAATTTGGAGAAGAAATTTTTCACATCTCCTCATCTAACTCACCCAATTAGCATTTCATTGGAGTTGGTAGTTTGAAATTCGTGATTTTTTTTCACTAGACGATGAAAAATAAACTTGGAGGTTTGGAGGGATGAAATTTGGAGAAGACATTTTTCACATCTCCTCATCTAACTCACCCAATTAGCATTTCATTGGAGTTGGTAGTTTGAAATTCGTGATTTTTTTTCACTAGACGATGAAAAATAAACTTGGAGGTTTGGAGGGATGAAATTTGGAGAAGAAATTTTTCACATCTCCTTGTCTAACTCACCCAACTAGCATTTTATTGGAGTTGGTGGTTTGAAATTCGTGATTTTTTTTCACTAGACGATGAAAAATAAACTTGGAGGTTTGGAGGGATGAAATTTGGAGAAGACATTTTTCACATCTCCTTGTCTAACTCACCCAACTAGCATTTCATTGGAGTTGGTAGTTTGAAATTCGTGATTTTTTTTTCATTAGACGATGAAAAATAAACTTGGAGGTTTGGAGGGATGAAATTTGGAGAAGACATTTTTCACATCTCCTTGTCTAACTCACCCAACTAGCATTTCATTGGAGTTGGTAGTTTGGAATTCGTGATTTTTTTTTCATTAGACGATGAAAAATAAACCTGGAGGTTTGGAGGGATGAAATTTGGAGAAGACATTCTTCACATCTCGTCCTCTAACTCACTCAATTAGCATTTTATTGGAATTGGTAGTTTGAAATTCGTGATTTTTTTTCACTAGACGATGAAAAATAAACTTGGAGGTTTGGAGGGATGAAATTTGGAGAAGAAATTTTTCACATCTCCTCATCTAACTCACCCAATTAGCATTTCATTGGAGTTGGTAGTTTGAAATTCGTGATTTTTTTTCACTAGACGATGAAAAATAAACTTGGAGGTTTGGAGGGATGAAATTTGGAGAAGACATTTTTCACATCTCCTCATCTAACTCACCCAATTAGCATTTCATTGGAGTTGGTAGTTTGAAATTCGTGATTTTTTTTCACTAGACGATGAAAAATAAACTTGGAGGTTTGGAGGGATGAAATTTGGAGAAGAAATTTTTCACATCTCCTTGTCTAACTCACCCAACTAGCATTTTATTGGAGTTGGTGGTTTGAAATTCGTGATTTTTTTTCACTAGACGATGAAAAATAAACTTGGAGGTTTGGAGGGATGAAATTTGGAGAAGACATTTTTCACATCTCCTTGTCTAACTCACCCAACTAGCATTTCATTGGAGTTGGTAGTTTGAAATTCGTGATTTTTTTTTCATTAGACGATGAAAAATAAACTTGGAGGTTTGGAGGGATGAAATTTGGAGAAGACATTTTTCACATCTCCTTGTCTAACTCACCCAACTAGCATTTCATTGGAGTTGGTAGTTTGGAATTCGTGATTTTTTTTTCATTAGACGATGAAAAATAAACTTGGAGGTTTGGAGGGATGAAATTTGGAGAAGACATTTTTCACATCTCGTCGTCTAACTCACTCAATGAGCATTTCATTGGAGTTTGTGGTTTGAAATTTGTGATTTTTGTAAGGCTATAAAAAATAAACTTGGAGGTTTGGAGGGATGAAATTTGGAGAAGACATTCTTCACATTTCCTCGTCTGTCTAACTCACTCAATTAGCATTTCATTGGAGGTTTGGTAATTTGAAATTTGTAATTTTTTTCGTTAGACGATAAAAAATAAACTTGGTGGTTTGGAGGGATGAAATTTTGAGGAGGCACTCCTTACACCTCCTCAAATTGCATTTCTTTGGAGTTCGTAGCATAGGATTTGTGTTTTTTTCGTTAGACAGTGTTTTTCCCGAAAATTTTGGAAGGCTTTAAAATGTAAACCAGAAGGTTTGGAGGGATACAATCTTGAGGAGACACCCTCCACACCTCTTCAGATAACTCACTCAATCTGCATTTCATTGGAGTTTGCACTGTAGGATAAGTGATTTTTTTTGTTAGACAGTGTTTTTCCTAAAAATATCTTGAACTTTGGGAGGCTTCAAAAAGTTAACTGGGGGGTTTGGAGAGATCTAATTTTGAGAAGACATTCTTCACACCTCTTTGAATAATTCATTCAATTGGTTTATTATTGGAGTTTGTAATTTGGGATGTGAGACAGTATTTTTCCAGAAAAATATCTTAAATTTTGAGAGTCTATGAAAAGTAAACTGGGAGGTTTGCGAGAGGTGAAACTTTGGGAAGACACTCTTCATAACTCCTCAAATGACTCACTCAATTTGCCTTCTAATGGAGTTTTTAGTTTAGGATTTGTGACTTTTTTTGTTAGTCAATGTTTTTCCCGAAAAAAATTTTGATCTTCGAGACGATATAAAAAGTTGATTGGGAGTTGAAAGTGAATTATGAGGTTCTAGTACAGATTTTCTCGTTTTCGTTGTTAAATTCAAAAATTCTTTTTCTCCGGTATAATCTGAGAAAAAACCAATATTTTATTTATTTGCTTGTAACAAATTCAAAAATACTAAAATTCGTATGTAACTTAATCATGAAATACGAAGAAAGTTGAAATATTATAGGCTCCACCCACTTCTGTGACGTCAGACTTAGGCAGTCTATTGCTATCAAGTATCAGATGTGAAATATAAAAATCAAAAAAATTATGCGATGGCCGGGAATCGAACCCGGATCAACTGCTTGGAAGGCAACTATGCTGACCATTACACCACCATCGCATATATGTTTCTATGCTCATTGACATCATCAGATCTAAACCACTTTCACTGCATTAGATAACATCGACAATCTAATCTCGAATCGTGCTAAAGATATTGGTAATTTATGTAATGAAACAGGTGTGCCAGCACGGAAATATGATAAATTTGAAGTAATTTGTTGTCAATTGCTTAGTAATTCATGCGCTTGGGGATTTATGATCGTAATTTATCTTGGAACACTTCAAGGCATGGGGTTGTTGCATAATTTAATTGGTGTAAGTTATAATGGTATGAAAAATTCCAAAAATCGAAGATTACCACACCATCGTCATTATTCATATCATCAAGCCCGTCAAAGGATTCTAAATCATGATAATTGGGGGGTTCAAAGAGGGTCAAATTTCATTTTTCTGGATTGGAGGACAACTCACTCCTGATAGCTTGAAGGGTAGAGGCAACTTGGATTCTAGAGCAGACGCAACAGCTTCCTAATTCTAAAGAATATAAAACATTTTATCCCAAACCATATCATACCCTATAAACCGAGATAGGATGGGACCACAGACGACATTACTCTCCATTATTTATGGCTTCACCGCCAAACTAGGCACAGTAATAATTTTCCACTACCTTTAAAATGTCCCGCATATCCAGGAAAAGTCAGAATCGTAAAAATTCCATCGAGTGATTTCCCAGAGGTACGTCGTCGGACATGTTTTCTATGCCGTATCCTTAATTTTTCACGACAATTTTCCCAGCTGGAAATTTAGAGACTATAAAAGAGTTTTGGATCCATCATCAGTCACAATATCCGTTGAGACTCAGAAAACTAAAGAACCATTTAGTTAATTGTCCTTGATCGTACGGGGGATTTTCGATCCGATAGATTTCCCGTGTGGGTCATTACGAGAAATGACCTGGTCAAATGTTTGATGACTACGGATTGGAAATGGGGAATGGATTATAAAAAATGTGGCCTTTTAGGCCCTCGGGTTTATTGAGAGCAGCTCTTTCTTGTCCATTTCACTTTCGACACGTGACACTAAATAAATTGCCAAACTAAAAGTTTCCGTCTGCTGAAATATCACGTCAACTTTACTTGTGGGGCTCACAACAAAATAACAATTACTTTGCGAAGATGTCATCAGTTTAACTCGGTTAGGTTTGGATAGAATAAGAGATGCGACTTACATTCGAAGAAGTATCTGATTTCTTAGTGCGGACTCCAATGTAGTGAAGTTGTTATTATAGTTTTTGGGACCCCTTCAAGAATTTTCTGTGGTTCTACTGATTTTATAGAGCTAAGGAGGATAACTTTTCATGAGCTGTATTCGATTTTTACAACAATATATTATATAACTAGTTCTTCAAGATTGTCCTCTGGGTTCTCTTCTTCTTCTTCATAATTTATCAGCTGATGTCGTTTTCTAATGGTTTTGAAGCAAGGAATCTAGTCCACCAGTGTTGATGAATGTTCGGTTTTATTCTCAGTTTGTCAACGAATTTTTTAAATCCTCTACGATATGCTTACATATTATTATTTTTATCAGGGAATATTGTTCATCCTCTGATTTATTCATATATTTATCAAGGAATGTTGTACATCGTCTGAAATATCCGTAAATTTGTAAGGAATGTTGTACATCCTCTGCGACATCCGTATTTTTGTCAAGGAATATTGTACATCCTCTGATATATCCGCACATTTGTCAAGGAATGTTGTACATCCTCTGATATATCCATAACTTTGTCAAAGAATGTTGTACATTTTCTGAAATATTCACACATGTGCCAAGAGCTTTTCTACATCCTCTGATATAATTGTATATTCGTTAAGGAATGTTGTACATTCTCTGAAATATCCGTATATTTGTAAAGGAATGTTGTGCATCCACTGATATTTCTGCACATTTGCCAAGGAAAGTTATTGATCCTCTGATATATCTGCACATTTGCCAAGGAATGTTGTATATCCTCTGATATATCCGCACGTCTGTCAAGAAATGTTGTACAACCTCTGATATATTCGCACATCTTGGAGTGTTGACCATCTTTTGAGGTATCCGTGTATTTGTCAAGGAATGTTGTACATCCTCTAAGATATCTGTATATATGTCAACGAATCTTGTACATCCTCCGATATATCCGTATATTTGTCAAGGAACATTGTACATCCTCTGGGATATTCGTATGATTGTCAAGGAGTGTTGTACGTCTTTTGAAGTATCCGTGTATTTCTCAAGGAATGTTGTACATTCTCTGGTATATTCATATGTTTGTGAAGGAGTGTTGTACATCTGTTGAGATATCCGTATATTTGTCAACGAATCTTGTACATCCTCCGATATATCCGCATATTTGTCAAGGAATGTTGTACATCTTTAGGCATATCCTTATATCAATCAAGGAAGATAGTACATCCTCTGACATACCCGCACATTTGTCAACTTCTGACATACCCGCACATTTGTCAAGGAATGTTGTACATTTTCTGAAATATCCACGCATTTGCCAAGAGCTGTTCTACATCCTCTGATAAAATCGTATATTTGTTGAGGAATGTTGTACATTCTCTGAAATATCCATATATTTGTCAAGAAATGTTGTACATCCTCTGATATATCTGCACATTTGCCAAGGAAAATCATTGATCCTCTGATATATCTGCACATTTGCCAAGGAATGTTGTATATCCTCTGATATATCCGCACGTCTGTCAAGAAATGTTGTACAACCTCTGATATATTCGCACATTTGTCAAGAAATGTTGTACATCTTCTGCGATATCCATATATTTGTCAAGGAATGTTGTACATCCTCTGATATAACCGTATATTTGTCAAGAAATGTTGTACATCCTCTGAAATATCCGTATATTTGTCAATGAATCTTGTACATCCTCCGATATATCCGTATATTTGTCACGGAACATTGTACATTCTCTGGGATATTTGTATGTTTGTCAAGGAGTGTTGTACATCTTTTGAAGTATCCGTGTATTTGTCAAGGAATGTTGTACATCCTCTGATATAACCGTATATTTGTCAAGAAATGTTGTACATCGTCTGAGATATCCGTTTCTTTGTCAAGGAAAGTTGTACATAGTCTGACATCCGCATATTTGTCAAGGAACATTATACATCCTCTGGGATATCCTTATGTTTGTCAAGGAATGTTGTACATCTTCTGAAGTATCCGTGTATCTGTCAAGGAATGTTGTACCTCCTCTGATATATTCGTATATTTCTCAAGGAATATTGTACATATACCTAATTATTTTTAGATTTCTTAGTCATACCGTCATCATTTTCTGATTGTTTTAGTCAGATCCTTGTGCATTCTTATTTCTTCCTGATGATGGACATTAGGGTGAGGAAATGTTTACTTCTGGTCTGGATCTATTTTGATGATTATTCTACAGAACGACCATCGGCTTCACAATGTTTTTCAGGAAGAGTTAGAAACGGATAGATTTACCTTGTAACCTCTATATCTTCCCATTTTGCTTCAAAAGTCGAAACAGAGTTATTCGTTTTTGTTGAACCATAACCTTCTGTGAACATCCGAACATCGAAGTATATAACCGCTGCTCTCCAGAATGAGTTTGTGAAGGATAGGTCCACCTTTCATCCTCTATATCTTCTAACCTCCAGAAAGTGAAAGATTTTGCTTCAAAGATTACAACAAAATTCTTCGTTCTTGTTGATCCATAACTTTCTATGACCATCAGTACTTGGAAGTAGATACCTTGCATCCTCTATATCCTCCAACCTCCAGAAAGAAGAAGATTATGCTTGAAAAATCCCCCAAAATTCTTCCTTGTTGTTGTGCCATGATCTTCTGTGATCATCAGTACCTACTTGAAAGTAGATATGTAACAAGATCTGGATTCCGCGATCAGTTCCTGGATTCCAATACCAAAAAAAGTGCTGGAGTTGAAGCTGGTGAAGATACAAACTATCTTCCTTCGAAAGAGAGGTGCAACAAGCTTTAAAAAACCGAAATCGAAGTTGCTACTGCAGAAATCAAAGTTTTTGAACAACAAAAACAACTAATAGAGAAAATGTGGAGCAGCCTGGAAGTCTGAAGGACAAACAGAAACCATTTGGAGGAAGAAAATGTGTGACAACTTGAAGATATTAAAGAAAAACGGCAACTAAATAGAAGACTGGTGTAGAATAACGATTTTAGTTGTGTTAATCTCTGAAGGAGTTTTTGATCCTTCCTCCTTTACTCCAGAACTGCAGCTTAAGTTTCTCTTTCCAGACCACAAGCACCCCTACTAATACCTAATGAAACCGTCATGTCTCTCAAAGCCGAAGCTGACTTTTCCAGAAACATTTCTAAGTAAATGCGGTCTGGAAAATGTTCTTTTCGGAATGATTTAGCCGGATTCAAGTCTCTTGCTATACAATTTAATTCGCGTTGAAGTATAGAAGTACATTGTGGTGGTTGGAGAATTTAACTGAGTGGATAGTTTGACGTTTTGCGTCAGCATGTGGTGTATTTGTGGCATGTTAAATGGGTTGATAAAGGCAATGGGTTTTATGGAGATTGTTTCACAAATGTGGTTCTTCATCAGCTGCTAAGTTCCAATCACTTGGTTGGTTCATTCAGGGAATATTTTTTCCTTAGAAGCATTATTTTCATTATCAACATAGACGCCCGTTCTTGACTAGTCCATATAAAAAAAAATTGAAATTTTGACCCACTATGGGTGTTTTTTTCGGTTCAATGGGGTTAGTTTGAGCTCATTTTGATTCCTCTTTGATAACAAATCATTTTTCACAAGTTTTTTGCAATATAGAACAAACATTTATGGGTTTTTTCATATTTTTTTGGGTAAGTATGAGTGAGTTCTGGTCAAATTGGGTCAGTTAATTTTTTTTGTTTTTGCGTTTTTTTAATAAATATAAAAAAAAATTATGGAACTAAATCGATAAAAGTTGTTTTTGTGGGTTATTTTTGTTGAGTTTGGGTTCAAACTCACTTACTCACTCACAAACTAATCCAAAATAACCCATTTTGTTCTCTCCTTGATGAGAAATTATTTCTCACTAATTTTTCAAACAAAGAACAAACATTTATGGAGTCTTAACCGACTTTTTCACGTTAGTTTTGGTTAGTTTGGGTTAGTTTTGCCCAATTTCGGTTAATTGGAGCTCATTTTGGTATCTTTTTGATAAAAATTCATTTTCCCCGTTTTTAAAAATGAAGAAAAAAAATGGAATTTTGACCCACTAGGGGTATTTTTAATTTTTTTTTCTTATAAGTTAGAGTTGATTTGGGTTAGTTTGAGCCCATTTTGATTTTTCTTGGGTGAGAATCCATAATCCACAATGGTTTGGAATATAGTACAAAATATTCATGGAATGTTGATGTTTTTTCATATTTTTTTGGGTTAGTTTGAGTTGGTTCGGGCTAATTTGGTTATTTTTTTTTTAATATCGCGTTTTTTTAAATATTACAAAAATATATGGAACTTGTTCGATCAAAAGTGTTTTTGTGGGTTATTTTTGTTCAGTCTGGGTTCAAACTTACCCAAACTGACCAAAACTAGCTCGAACTAACCCATTTTGTTCTCTTCTTGATGAGAAATTATTTCTAACTAATTTTTCAAATAAAGAACAAAAACTTATGGAATTTTAATCGACTTTTTCACGTTAGTTTTGGTTAGTTCTGCTTAATTTCGGTAATTTGGAGCTTCTTTTGGTTTCTTTCTGACAAGAATTCATTTTTCCCGTTTTTAGAAATGAAGAAGAAAAATGGTTTGGAATATAGTACAAACATTCATGGAATTTTGACGACTAGTGGTGTTTATTCAGTTTTTTTCGGGTTAGTTTAGATTGGTTTTGGTCAATTTGGGATAATTCTAGCCCATTTTGGTTCCTCTTGGATGATAATTCACTTTTCATAAGTTTTTGAAAGATAGAGCAGAAATTTTTGGAATTTAGACAAACTATAGGGGTGTTTTATTCTTTTTTTTTTAGGTTAGTTTGAGTGGATTTTCTTTAATTTTTTTTTTTTATTTTTAAGCGTTTTTTATTTTCAAATATAGAACGCAAAATTATGAAATTTTGATAGACTTGAGGTAATTTTTCGACTTTTCTTGGTTAGTTGGGGTCAGTTTTGAATGATTTGAACCCATTCTGTTTTCTCCTTGATGATAATTTATTTTTCACGATTTTTTGAAATATATATTGAGTTTGGGTTTTTTTTCCAACACTGTAGAATGCAAGATAAGTTTTCAAATAAAATCATGTCCGAAAATGCTTGGTTTCCAACATACAGGGTGTTGAAGTTTCAAGTAAAAAATGCCTTTTACATCATAAACATTCCTTTCACTCTAGATATCTCCAGGTTTTTTTTATTGACCCTACTTCACTACAAATTAGACAAAATCATATTTCTCATATAAAACACCATATCTGATTTAGGAGATTTTCTATCTCTTTGAACAAAAACCGCTTCTCGTACGAAAAAATATCAAGAAAAAAGAAAGAAAGTAAATGAGTATTTCAAAAATAATATTCTCGATTGATTCAAAAAAAAGCAGTAGCGTACTATTTTTTTTTCTTTAAAAAAAACAATACAAATCCTGTTCGTATTCCACTGGTAAAAAAAATTGAGTACTTTTACATTAAAAAAATTAGTTAAATGGTCAAAAGAAGTATACCCAATTTGGTGGAAATATCTGGCTGGAGTGATATAGAAAAGTTATGAGAAAAAAGGCATTTTTTTCTTAAATCTGTCTTGAAAATGAGGCATTTTAGGACATAATTTTATTTGAAAAATTTTCTTATTTTCTTGCATTCTATACAGTGTTAGGAGGAAAACCCCAACTTAAAATACACCCTGTATAGAAATTAAATTTTAACCGATTTTTTAGGTTGGTTCTGGTTGGTTTGGGTTAGTTTCGCTTAATTTGGGTTAGTTTGAGGATAATTTGGTTTTTCTTTATAAAGAATTCGTTTTTCACAATTTTTTTAGTCAAAGAACAAAAATTTGGGTTAGTTTTGGTCAGGTGGGGTTAGTATTGATTGGTGTGAGTAAGTTTTGCTTAGTTTTTTGTTAGTTTGAACCCGTTTGGGTTAGTTTATATCTGACAAAAATTAACGCGACATCAAAGTTAATATTCAATAACACAGAAAATTGACCAAATTCAATTTAAAGTTAGATTTTTTGAAAATTTTATTTGAAAAATTTTATTGTGGTCTACGTATAGTTGTTATAGTGTTTTCTCTTTTGTACTGTTTTGAGTAATGAAGGTTTTTAAAAATTGTTATAAATTCTTATAATAAGGATCATGGCTTGTGATAAGTTTAGGAAAGTTTGGCAACATCGCCTTTAAGCCAGTGGCAGAGCTTTCACGTAAAAGAGTGTTTGCATTAAGTTCGAGGGAACTTTCAAACCAAATTTGTACTGAAATATAATAAATATATATGGATGTCTATGTATATGAACCGCTCTCTACTAAAAAAATAAATAAATATCAATTCTTTTGCCGGACTAAAGTTAACCAGAGTCGACAGTGGCGTAGAAAAGTTTCCAAAATTATCATCCATGAAAACTTGAGATTAGTTAGCACTACCGCCGCACTTTATCAAATTATTTATGACAAATGACAGTGACAAAGTGACAGTTATCAGTGTTGCCGGATTGACATAATGACATAACAAAAAAAAATATCATGATAATAGAACGTAATCTTGCAATGAAGAATGTCGAATTTCCCACTGCACAGAAAATCGCAATATCTCGAGTAAATTGCAGAAAGGTGAAATACGAAAAATTTCAAAAGCAAGGAAGTATCATTAAATATGAAAATGTAATTCACCTCCTTGCTTCGCACCGCGTTCTCCTGCATTCCTTTATTGTGCAGATAAAACGCTGATACTCTATAACGTGTCTGGAGATGTAACTCCCTCTTTATCAATTTTGATAAAAGGACCCTGTGAGTTTAATAAACATGTTCACCCCTTTATCGGGCCTAATAAGTGAGCTACAGTCAAAGGAGACATTTCGATATGATTCAGACTATCAAACCCTCTCGACTACAAACATTTTCAATCTATTCATCTAACATCCTCCAACCTTTCATCCCCAAGATATTTAATTAATCTAACCCCTCAGGTGAAACGAGGGCCAATTATGCACAACTCCATGATTCTCAATACAATTTATACACTACAACCCCCCGTAGCCCTGGGATATATCCGATTTGATTGAAGGGTATGTTTTGTACGTTTGTTCGATTTTTGACTGTATTTGTTCTGATCAGTGATGCGTTTTTATTATCTTTGCCCCCTTTGAAGCTGGACTTTGTTGGCGAAGAAGAGTTTTTACTGTTTGGGATTTGTGTATGACATAATGGCTATTGTGCTGAAGGATCACAAGTCATTAGACGGTACGTTAGGCATTAGTTTAGTTGATTAACTTGGAATTAGGGCTTTTCAGCATGATGCTAGGGATCTTGTTTAATTAGCTCGGTCCTATTTGGTTCATCTTATGGTGATTTTCTGGCAAAGTTGACATGATTTATTATGGAGGGTCAAGATTTCAATTTTGACATTCTGACCCAGCATTGAAAGTTTTTGCGATGTACCAAAATGGTTAGTTTGGGTTAGACAACTTCAGCTATTTTTTGTGAAAATTTCGACTTTGTGGCTTGTGGAGTTTAGGAGTTATTGACTCATTGATAAATTAGGGCAATTTTGATGCAAAATTTTTGGATTTTTTGACTTGTTACTTCCAAATTCCTCAGACTTTTTCGAATAGTTTCTGCTATTTTCTCTGGATATTTCAATTTTGTGATACTATACTTTTTCTATGATTATTCAATAATTAAAGCGAATTTGCAATGTTCAATTCCATTTGGACGGCACTTTTTGAAAACTAGTTTACTAAAAGTGAGGTTAGGTTGTGAATACAATGTGACAATGACTATAAAACAAGTATGGACTGTTTCAAAATGATGTATTTGAAGGTTGACATTTTGTCAAATGTTCTGATTGGCTACAAAGTAGTGGAGTAATGAGATTAGATCATTTCATTGGTTAAAAATAATTGAGTATTGAAAAAAAAGTCACTGGTATGAGTAAAGAGTCATAGGAAAGTTTTAAATATTGAATATAAACTGAGTGCAAAGGAAATATAATAGAATCAGGTAATAAAATCACTACAAAACTCATTATTTTTTTTTTTTAATTTTTATTTTTTTGATATCTGTATTTTTCCACTAGGAAAGCAGGTCTATGGTAGCTAATCTGAAGAATCATCAAATTAAAAAAAAAATGTTTTCAACTGTTTTGTCATTCTAAGGATATCTTTGTTGTGTTTCAGCATCACCAAAATGGTGTTCCAGGTATTTTTAAGAAGCTTTGTATATTTAAGAGGCTTGAAATAATATCCCTCTCTAATCAATTTAAATTTTTTAACAATATGATTGAGACAATGTTTTAAATACTTTCAAGACATTCCAGAGATTTTTTTATTGATAAGAAATATATAAAGTCTCCTTAATCTTATTGACTTTACTACAAACAGCTTTAAAAAGTATGCCAAGTTTTTTTAATGATTCTTATCACATTTTAATTTTATTTTGTTAAAAACAATAAACATCCCGAATGTTCTTCTTGTGTATTTAAAATTTAAGAGGATTTAAATTAAAAAAAAAATCAATTCAGCTATAAAAAATACATGTTTGTTACAAAATAGTAATAGTGAAACTTTACTGTGAAGCCCAGTTTTACTTTCATGTGGTTTTCTGCTTTCTATTTTTAGGATCTGAAATGTACTTTCATAATAATAAGAAATAAAGAACTATCATTATTATTATTATTATTTGGCCCTGGAGGGTAAAATTTCATCCACATTTATCTTCTTATTTTCAAAGGTTTTCTAATATTTGTCTATTTGTTAAAAGTTCATAACAAAGATAATCTCAAACAAAAATTAAAAAATAAATAATAGTATATTATTCAACGGGCGAGAAATGGTGGATATTACTCACGAAGATGATCTGATTGAGTGATATCCATTTCCCGCGAGTAGAATACTATACTTTTTCTATGATCATTCAATAATTGAAGCGAACTTTGAAATATTTAATTTCATTTGGACGGTTTGAGAGCTAGTTTACTCAAAGTGAGGTTAGGTTGTTAACACAATTTGACAATGACTGAAAAACAAGTAAAGACGGTCAAATGGGCTGTTTTAAAATGATGTATTTGAAGGTCGAAATTTTGTCGAATGTTCTTGTCGTGGGTGGTGGTCGGGGGGTGTTAGGAGTTCACAGGAGGTGTTTAGGTGTTCAGAGGAGGTGTTTAGGTGTTCAGAGAAGGTGTTTAGGTATTCAGAGGAGATGTTCAGGTGTTCGGAGGAGGTATTCAGAGGAGGTGTTTAGGTGTTCAGAGAAGGTGTTTAGGAGTTCAGAGTTGGTGTTTAGGTGTTCAGAGGAGGTGTTTCGGTATTCAGAGGAGGTTTTTAGGTGTCCGAAGGAGGTGTTTAGGTGTTCAGAGGAGGTGTTTAGGTATTCAGAGGGGTTGTTTAGGCGATCAGAGGGGTTATGGTGAGTCGGGTTTATGGTCGACATTTGATGGAACGTTTACGTTGAGATGTTTTGTAGGGTTGATCTTGATAATTGACAGGATAGATGTGTGGACGGTGTTATTGTCGACTGCATCCGGTGATGTCACGTATGGTGTTTTGTTGGGAGATAATGGGTTCTAGGAATTGTGGTTTTTCGATATGACGTTGACATTTCAAAACACCATACGTGACATCACCGCATGCAGTCGACAACAACACCGTCCACACATCGATCCTGTCAATTACCAAGATCAACCCTACAAAACATCTCAACGTGAACATTCCATCAAACGTCGACCATAAACTCGACTTCCCAAAACCCCTCTGATCGCCTAAACAACCCTTCTGAACACCTAAACACCTCCTCTGATCACCTAATCACCTCCTCTGAACTCCTAACACCCCCCGACCCCACTCACTCACATGTAAAAATGGTCGAAATTGCTGCAGAACTCTCATTGCTTATCTACTCACATTAACCAATAGAAATTGGATGTATAATACATCTATTATTGAAAAGTCATAGAATTTTTTTTTAATTGTGCAAGAATTTAAACAAGTTTTTTTTCCATTCCCGGTAAATTTAGTATTTGTTTTTTTCCACTAAAAACGCTGGTCACTGGTGGCATTCTATAATTTTATTATAAAATGATGATAGCTATTCTTAAGAATCTTTAAAATTTGAAAAACCTTTGTTTTTAACTGTTTTGTCATTTTAAAGATATGTTTGTTGTGTTCCAGCACTATTAAAATGGTGTTCCAGATATTTTTAAGGAGCTTTGTGTATTTGGGAGGCTTTAGACATCCCTCTTTAATCAATTGAAAAATTTTAATAATATGATTGAGACATAGTTTCAAACACTCTTGAGAAGTTTTTCAGACTTTCTAAAGATGTTTTTATTTTTAAAAAATATATAAAATATCAAAGAAGCATTTAAAAAATGAAAACAAATTTTGAAACGATTCTAAAATATTTAAAACATTTTCATTGAATTACTCCTTAAGAACGAGTACCAATTTCTTTAAATTATTTTGAACACATTTTGATTTTATTTTTGTTGAAAAAATACTACCAGATATTCTCAAGAAGCCCAAGATTTAGAATTCAAATTAAAAAAATAAAATGTTTATGAAGCAGTTGAGCTATAAAAAAATACATGTTTCATGCAAAATGGTGAAAAAATACCCTAAGGCTGGGGGGGCAACTTATTAACTATGTTTTTCATTTTTTTCTTATTTTTAAAGGTTTAACAAGGATAATCTCCTGAAAAAAAAATAACAATAAAAATGAATAACGGGCGTGGTTCTATTTAGTGGTTAGAGATCTACGGTCTTGGTTGGAGTTGGAGATCTCCAAAATATCAGGAATTCAGATTTTAAACTTTTCCTACAGTTTCAATCAAATTTTGGAATGATAAATTAGAATTATAATCATTGTTTTGTACGTAATAGAAAATGATGTATAAATTATTGATTAAATAAGTGAAAAACCAATGTGTTTGGTACTCAAAAAAAAAAAAAAAAAAAAAAAGATGCGAACACATGGTTTTCAACTAATTCCAAAGTGAAATTTTGGCATTACGGGCTTTCAGATTTTTATAATTCTGGTGTTTCGAATTTTATACCTTAAATAAGAGGGCTACATCTCCGTAGGGACGGACTCTAGAAAAAAAAAGATCTGCGAACTTTGTATCTTATTTTCATGAAGTGGTGAAAGAAGAAATACATGAGTCTATATTTAACCATAAGTCGTTATGTAAACGAGACACACTAAAACAAACAAAAAGGCACAAAAAACCATCGGCAAGCTAGTAATTCATCCTGGTTGAACCGTCGTAAATTCCATTTAGACTGATTACATGTTTATCATTTAATCTGAATGCCTATCCGAGCAAATAAACACAGGCACCTCTCAAACCGTCCTAAGCATCTTGGAGAACAGTGAAAGAACACATTGTTTACGCTACTTAAGACTTACTATAAATATTTGATTTTTCACTTTGCCGCCTCACGGTCCAAATTGCCTAAATTATACCCCGGCGGTGAAACACTGGAAACGGATCTTGCATGTGAAAAAACATTTTAGGTTTTATGGTGCGATTCTATGAAAGAAATATGATTTGGAGGATGGCTTATCGCGTTATTGTGGGAACAAATATTTGAAGGTTCGTAAAGCTTGGACTTTATTGGATCTATGTCAGTTACGTATTCATTAAACCAAGACCTATCTTGGTTGTTGACATGTATAAATGATTATCCGTGGCCACGACCATTCTCCAACGAGAAACAAGTGTAAGTTCACTGAGAAGTGAGAACGTAGGCGAACTACAAGCCATTTAGTTAAGGTAGAATAGCAAATCGACCTCATTGCGTTGCATTTACAATGATAAACTATGCCCCTTGATCTTGTTTCCATAGAAATTGAGCTGAAAATATCATGATTAATTCAACCACGGAAATAAATAGTGTTAGGAATCCCATCAAAATACAATATGTATTCAATAATACCTTACTACCAGCACGCTCGTATTAAAAGCCGCTCAAGTTTGTTGAAAGGTGATGCTCATTGCCTTGCAATTACAATGATAAACCTCCTCAATCTTGTTTTCACAAAATTCGAGCTGAAAAGATGATGATTAATCCAACCGTTGAATAGCTTCAATTTTGAAGAAAAATTGTTTCTTTGCAATAATTTCTCCTCGCCTTAATCACCAAAACCAACTGTAAGGCAAAATTATAAAATATCCCAAAAATAAATCATGATTTAGGCCCCGCAAGACTGAAATCTAATTGCCCAATTTATAATTTAGGTACTCTCTCGCCTCAACCCTCTGTTATTATTGGACCGCATATATATTTATCTTAAAGTCCTTGACAGGAATTGCGCCTGTCATCTTACTAATTAATCCCTCCAGTCTAAGGGCTTCTTTAATTAAATTTGACTTTGCGGAAGCAAAATTTTACCACCATTGCACGGGAACAATTCGTTATTAAGAAAGTTCGTTTACCTTTTATCTACTGAGGAATATGTCTAGATAATGACAGCTTGGAAGAGTGCTGGGTTCTAAATAACATTAGCTTTAAGGCTGACAGTTTTCCAGAATCTAATTACGGGATGGGATATCTCAAAGGCCCATGAATTGTTAATTTAATATACCTTTTGATCAGAACCTTTGCTACTTCAATGCCTTCTACTTCAGCAGAGCCCTGGAGATTCACTTGGAGTTTTCCAAATCTAGTTGCTTGCCCTTTAACATTTTGGTGACATCATCAAAAAGTTCCTCAGTACACGATAGTAGTTCTAAAATGATATGTTAACAGCTGGAAGTTTGATTTTTTTTTTCAAAAAAATATAAACCTCGCAAAAATCCAGTATCTGAATTTTTGACTCTGTAGGGAGATTACCAATGTAATTTTTAACAAGTTCTGTACCTGGAGTTTTTTTGATGTTATGCATAATAACGATGTAATTTATAAACTCGATCACTTGTCTTTTTATATTTTGAAGATCGAAAGAAAATCGAGAAGCAACGTGGTTCAAAAATGACATTGACTTATGAATGCACCCCGTCTAAATTTTCCAAGGGACTTTTTATAACATTTATTATAAGAAAATTGGAAAAAAATTGAAACAGTAGGTTTGAAGAAAAAATTCACTGGTAAAAAAAACAAAAGTCTATCTCTTCTGGTTTTGAAGCTAGACTCTTTTCATGAGATAAAAATTTTGAGGCCTCTTTCCTTAACATTTTTCCAGACCAGTTGGTATTTTTTCTTATCAACTTCAATGGAAAATTGTCTTAAAAATCCAGAAGTGTAAAACTCAGAACTCTATCTCTTCTGAATTTGGAGCCAGAATTTTTTTCTTGAGTAAGGGTTGCACATGTGCAAAAATTCAGATAAAAATTTTGAGGCGTTTTTTCTGAACGTTTTTCCAAATGACTTGGTATGTTTTCTTATTAATTTCCATGGAAAATTGTCTGGAAAATCAACTGGTGAAAAAATCAGAACTCTACCTCTTCTAGTTTTGAAGCTAGGATTTTTTTTAAGAATTAGGGTTGCTCAAGTGGATATGCTCAGACACAAATTTTGAGGCGTTTTTCCTCAACATTTTTTCAAATGACTTGGAATGTTTTCCTATCAGTTTCCATGAAAAATTGTCTGGAAAATTCATTGGTGAAAAAATTAGAACTCTATCTCCTCTGGTTTTGAACCTATGATATTTTTATGAGTGAGTGTAGTGTGTTGCAAAAATCATCCTCAACTTTGGAGGACCATAGAAAATGAACTAGAAGAGATGAAGGGTTCAGATTTTGAAGATGTACTCCTTAAACCTTTCTTAATAACTCATATCATTTGCACTAAATAATATTTTTCAGTTTCGCATTTATATATATTTTTTTCTGAGACATTGCAACTACAGGAAATTTGAAAAAATCATTTTTAACTTTGTAGGTTTAAAAAAAATAAACAAGTGAAGATGAGGAGTTCAAATTTTGAGAAAGCACCCCCAATGACTCATATCTTTTGCACTCAATTTTTTTTTGTGAGACATTGCTCCTTCATTAAATTTGAAAAAATAATCCTCAACTTTGGAGGTCTATGGAAAATAAACTACAAGAGATGGACCTTTCAAATTTTGAGGATGCACTCTTGAAACCTTCCTCAGTAACTCATATCATTTTCACTAAATAATTTTTGTCAGATTTGCATTTATAATTTTTTTTTGAGACATTGCAACTATCCTACAGGAGATTTGAAAAAATCATTTTTAACCTTGGAGGTTTTTAAAAAATAAACTATTAGAGATGAAGTGTTCAAATTTTGAGGGAGCACCCTTAAAACCTTTCTAAATAACTCATATCTTTTGCACTCAATTTTTTTTGTGAGACATTGCTCCTCCATTAAATTTGAAGAAATAATCCTCAACTTCGGAGGACTTTTGAAAATAAACTACAAGAGATCAAGCTTTCAAATTTTGAGGAGGCACTCTTGAAACCTTTCGCAATAACTCGTATAATTGCACTAAATAATCTTTCTCAGTTTTCTATTTATATTTTTTTTGTGAGGAAGTTTGAAAAAATTTCTTCAGATTTTGAAGACTACAGAAAATAAACTAGAAGAGATTAGGGGTTCAAATTTTGAGGAGGCACTCTTGAATCCTTCCTCAATAACTCATATCATTTGCACCAAATAATCTTTTCCAGATTTGCATTTATATACAATTTTTTTTTCAGACATTGCAACTACAGGCAATTTGAAAAAATCATTCTTAACTTTGGAAGTTTATTAAAAATAAACTAGTAGAGATGAGTGTTCAAATTTTGAGGAGGCACCCTTGAAACATTCCTCAAAGCTCATATCTTTTGCACTCAATTTTTTTTGTGCGACATTGCTCCTGCATTAAATTTAAAAAAATAATCCTCAACTTTGGAAGACTATTGAAAATAAACTACCAGAGATGAAGCTTTCAAATTTTGAGGAGGCACTCGTGGAACCTTCCGCAATAACTCATATGATTTGCAATAAATAATCTTTTTCAGATCAGCATTTATATATTTTTTTGTGAGACTGCAGGAAATTTGAAAAAATCATTCTCAACTTTGGAGGTTTATGAAAAATAAACTAGTAGAGATGGAGTGTTCAAATTTTGAGGAGGCATTCTTGAAACCTTTCTCAATAAATCAAATCGTTTGCACTCAATACTTTTTTTTGTGAGACATTGCGCCTCCATTAAATTTGAAAAAGATAATCCTCAACTTTGGAGGACTATTGGAAATAAACTACAAGACATGGAGCTTTCAAATTTTGAGGAGGCACTCTTGAAACCTGTCTTAATAACTCATATCATTTGCACCAAATAATCTTTTTCCATTTTGGATTTATAGTTTTTTTTGTGCCACATTTCTCCTCCAAAAAAATTTAAAAAATCATCCTTAACTTTGAAGGTCTAATAGAAAATAAACTAGAAGAGATAGAGGTTTCAAATTTTGACTGAACACTCTTGAAACCTTCCCCAATATCTCATAAATAATCCTTTGAAGATTTGTACGCTCTATTGTCCAGGAAAGCCAAAGTTTTTGTCGAATATAAATCAAAAAAGGAAATCCATCCGACTTAGCAGAAAATAAATACATGACCCACATACCAGCAAACATCCACTTCAAATATACCAAACCAAAATAAATCCTCTATAAAAGCGATCGCAAAGACCTGCAGGCCGCTCGATATAAAATAGAATAGAACCGGGCATTATTTTGTAGTCTCGCTTCAAAGCCATTGTATTTATACTACCAAGGGCATAAATAAGATATTTTATTGTATAGATCTCTCCATGCTTGATCCATTTCAATGGGAGTTATTGTGGGATAAATCAGGAAATGAGCCCGGCTTTATTGTGATGCAGTTTTTGTTGCTCGAGGCTTTGGTCTGGATAACTAATGGCTAGAAATGTACAACAAACATCTACCGAGTCAGATTTTTTATATATTTTTCAAAATGCAATGTCAGGAAATTAAAATTTTATCTGAGATCGGACATTAATACAACGCGGTGTGACTTTTCCCACCCTTTTTGCTGAATCATTCCGATTCACTGATGCCATGAAATTATAAGGCACGTTTTTTGTTCGCTGAGTTAGACATAATGAGCCAACTTGACTCTTTATGGGGGATTCTTAATAAATATAAGAAGTTTCGATCCATCTTACTTTAACCATAAACTCGATGCAAAACAGCAGGGTCTTGAAAACGATTAATCAAAAAGGAAATCATAATTGCCCTCTCTTCATTCTCGTTAATTCAATCGGACTTGAATATTTTTGCAGATTTTTCTCCCCCCATTTCAAAATGCAAAAAGTTGCGGACGAGAATTATAATTTAAATTCGGTAAGAGATCGGCTTCATTCTTTAATTAATCACTCGAGAGCCATCTGAGATTTAATTAAAACAGTCTTGTCTGGTACGTGACGAGTAATATTGCGGGAACACTTGAAAAGTTTCACTGTAGCAAAGATGGTTGGCCTTTGAGCATTTTATCAAATTTTGAGAGTAAGACTTACCAAAATGTTCATGGTTTTAACCCGCATACTCTATACTGAGGATATTTTATTTCGACCGTCCCTCGTAATAGTCGTAACTAAACGCCCGGGCCTGGTCAGCATTCAGAAATACGTCTGGGCTGCACTTATGGCGGAAATATCCGAAAAGTACACAGCTACCGAGCGTAGCCGAACGCCCAAGTGAATTGTAAAATTAAGCCGCGCCATGAGCCATCAGCCGCGCTACAAATTTGATACATACAGTGCTTCTCTTCAATGTCCCCCCCTCTTTTATTTTTTGAACGGCTAAACTTAGAGACTTCAAATTCTAGGTGCTGGAATACAAGCATGTTTACTATGTTTTGACATAAAATTGACATATGAAAAATTCAAGATGGGATGTTTTTTTGAATAGGAATAGGGATCATGTGACACCTCTTTTTGATGGTCCTGCTGAGTACTTTATAACCCTTGAATATTGAGTCGATATCTTCAAGTACTACAAAATGGCGGTACATTCAATTACTACATTGATACAAACACTTTAAAAAAAAATCGTCAAATTCAATTCAAAAGGTGCTGGAAATATTCTTGTCATAAAGTTTGAGCTAGGAATAAATGATAAAAATGTCAAAAAGCATCTTTTGAATTGAGCTTGACGAATTTTTTCAAAAACTGTATGTATCAATGTACTAATTAAATGTACCGCCATTTTGTAGTACTTGAATATATCTACTCAATATTCTAGGGTTATAGAGGATCTTTTTAATGAGGTGTCACATGACCCCTATTCCAATTCAAAAAAACATTCCAAGATGGCGCTTAGCCGCCATCTTGAATTTTTCATATGTCAATTTTATGTCAAAAAGTAAACATGTTTGTATTTAATCACCTAGAATTTGAAGAATCTAAGTTGAGCCGTTCAGAAAAAAAAGGGGGGAGGACATTAAAGAAATGCACTGTATAGGCAGGTGTCATCGATCATAGTCGTTGGTCCATGCTGGCCGTTTCTGCAAGACGTATCGACTATAACGATATTTTTTGTTTTGTGGGATTATTTTGACTGTTTTGAAAGATGAAAATTGATTTTTTGTAACTACTGTTCTTGAGGTTGAAATTTGTTTGTGTTATAGAAGAGCTGGTCAATGGCTTTCTACATACCAAGGAAGATAAGTGCAGAAAAAGGCACTTTACTCCAGAGGAATGTATACAGTTTTTTCTACTACCACCCCACTACTAAAAAAAGTGTACTTTTTCTCCCTTCAGCTGATTTTTCCGCCCGTGGAGTAGAAGAACTATTTTCCTTCCTCAGTTGAGGGTGGAAAGTTACATTTTCTAGTAAGGTAATGGTTATTTTTGTACCAAGGGCGTGAAATAGCACTAAATTAGCTATGGATGTAAGAATGTGTGCAAATTTATTTTTGACCTTTTGCCAAGTCCTCTCTAGATGCGGCTCCAGAAAAGAGTCCTCAATAACAAAAGTCTAGGCTTTATGGTTGCCAGAAAGCGGTGTGCAAATACCATGGACTGGAGATCTTCGCCTATTCAACTGGGTTCATCTCCAGTATGCCAGGATCCACCAAATGACACAAATTGGATGGAACCTTCCTCAGCTCATGGACACAATCTAGTTAAATAGGTTTTAGACCTTAAAACTTTGAAGATTCTGCTTTGTTATGAGTGAAAGAAAGAAGAAACAATGGACAAGACCAGATTGGAAAAAAAAAGACGCAACAGAAAATTAGGATCAGAAGGACACAGCAGCATTATTTAGATTAAGGGAGCAACATCAACATAAGTTGCTGAAGCCAGAATTTTTTTAAACAAATATCTGAGCTTACCAGAACAGAAGACCAGTCGAATGGTGGATGATCGTGAAAGAGTCCAACAAGGGAAGGGGAGCAGGAAACAAGACCATGTTAGTGGACCATGAACTGTGAACGTTTGCAACCCTTCACACGAGACCAAATTTTTGGATATCTGCATTAACCATAGAACCCTGAACGTCTGCTTTCCAGGCACTACTAGAAGTTGCAGAGATCAGAAATCTTTTTGATTTGTGCAAGAAACAACACACATGGAGTGTGGCTTCTACAGAAGAACAAATGTCTGATGATGAAGAGACTATGGGACCTTAAAAATTGTTCAACTCTTGGCAGTACCAAAATGAGAAACTGAGAAGGATTTCCTTCTCAACGAGGATCGTGCTTGGTGCCACCATCTTTTCAATCATAATTTGAAATCTAATATGTTTCAAGGCAAGCTGGAAATCCAGATTCTGGCTGGTATTTGACGGACAATAAAACACAATATAAACTCGAAACTGAAATTCAGTAATGATAAAACAAGAACAAATTTTCGCGTTGTTGGCACTGGGAATTTTCCGGGCTGGAATTTTAATTAAACAATCTCTGGACGCGGCATATAAAAGGCTGGAATTCATACCTGAGTCGAAACTGTTTGACATAACTCTATGTTCCAGGCCAGTTTTCATTATACGCTTCCCGCCCCGTGTTTACTCTGGACTTGGTTAAAAAGCGTAACTTCCTCGATGCTCTACGATTTTTATATTTTGCAGACTGCTATAAAGTTATTGTTGTGCAACTTTGGCGTCTTAAGTTATAAATTGGCAGCGTGGCAGTTGTCAAAGCAAACAGAAACTTTGGAAATAAAAAAAATCGCCCATCTCAAAGGGCTCATTTGTTCCGCCCAAAATAACAACGTGTCTTGAAACACGCGACGACACGGTTTGGCTTTTAACGGGAGACAAACTGGTCTGAAGAGTTTTCCCTTGGGGTTTCTGAGGCTAATCGTGAAATATGTCCTTTAAAGAGGACCTTCAACTCTTTCGGCAATGGTAATAAACCGAGTTAGTTGGATTTATTGAGATTTTATCTGATATTTGATTGCTCATATCTAAAAGACCAGAGAAGATTTGCCATATACAAATTTTAACTACCTCTAGAAAGGAACGTTATATGACAAAGAGCAGGAGACTTGCTATAAACCAGACAAGATTAGTACCTCCAGTTCTGTTGAGTCCAATCGCCTATGCAAAGAGAACTGGTTAAATGGTACTTTATTATTGGAGAGGAAATCAGGTATTGAGTACACTGGTATATGTAATTTCAGGGTAAACTGCCTTACATTAACGGCTTGCCTGTGGTTGAGCCCTTGACACTCTTTCAGGTCTTGTCTTGTTGCGTTTAAAATTCTGGAGTGCACTAAATTTTCTCTTGATGAATGATTAATTGGAGAGTTCATAGGATTACAGCCCTTCGGCTAACCAGGTTACACAGACCACTCCGGGTCACACGGACCCCATCTACTATCGTCCAATAACACGTGTGCCGTGACTGTTCTCACTGCTGCAACTGACCGCAACCCATCGGCTCAGCTCCGTGAATTTCAGATCTTGGGCAATAATAAGTCCTTTGTGCTGTGGCACTGATCAGGCCCGAAAAAATAAGTTCTCTGAACCACTCTTGGAACAAACCATTTTAGTCTTGACATGTTCAGAACAAGGCAATTGGCATCACACCACTCCTTCACTTTTTTCATGTCCTGTGGTACCATCACTGAAAATGAATGCATGCATATGATGGTCGTGTCATCAGCAAAAATGGTAAATTTTCCCGTTATATCCACTTGATAGAGTCGTTGATTAAGAGTAGGAATAGCATAGGTCCCAACACTGAACCCTGGGGAACACCCCAGTCTACTGGTAGCTCACTCGAGATCGTTGTTCCGAAATTGACGTGCTGTGTTCTTCCAGTCAAATATGATTGGATCCATGAAAGCGCTTCTCCACGAAAACCATAATAAAGAAGCTTCCGAAGCAGCATCCTGTGATTGATGCGATAGAGCCAGCACACGTGACCTCACAAGCTTTTCTATGATCTTTGAAAGGGTTGATGAAGTGCAATAGATCATAGGTGGGAGGAATCCTCTAGATCGCCGCCCTAATGAAATGGTATGATTTTCCCATTCTTTAGACAAGGTGAGAAAAAAATCCTCTTCTTATGATCTGTTTATAGCCTTCATAAGTGTGTCGGATGCTGAATCAGGAATGCTCAAAAATGGTCCTTTAAGAGCAAAAATACTTCTACAAAGAGGGACATCCACTAGACTTCCACAGAAGTCTAAGACTTCTAAGGTTCCTTGAAAATATCCTCAAACCCTTAGTGAACCATGACTTCCTCATCCGTCACGTTCCCAATATCATGATTGAAATTGGCAATCACGGCAGAGTGAAAACTCGCGACCGATTCACCAGTTTTCAATCCAGACCAGTCGGTGAAGTACTCTGCAATGGCCTCATGGTCCGAAAGAGCCGACAAGTTGTGTATCAAAATTTTAGCAGACATAATCTATTAGCGGGGAACCAAATTTAGTTATACGAGCATCCGGAGGCCACAGGATTCAACAATATCTGATAGTTGGATGGTTGATTGGGACAAGCGATCTTCAAATTTAAATCACCAGCAAAAACAATTTTAGCAGCCACAGGGATTCTGGCTCAAAGGATATCCAGTCTTTTCAAGAAAGCCACAACATTTTGGTCTAGTCTGTGGAACATAATTTCGTTCTAGTCATGCTTCTTGAGTCAGTGATGTGGCAGTCAGTAGTTCTCAACAGCTTCATTCGATGCTCAAACCATTGACCAATGAAATTGTCGCATGCATAGAGGGCATCAACGCAACTGTCACCGAGTCATGAAAAAGACCATTTCTGCATCTGTTGAAGGAAGAAGACTCCATCTTCATTTCTTCCGATGTATGAGAGTACTGAAGACCAGTTGGAAACATTAAGGTCGAACTGGAGTCAAACGTATGGGAGGGTGGATTGTCTCATCCATCCTGCTGAAAGATTGTATCAGAGTAGCTTCCAAAACTTCTCTTGATGTAGCCATGGCAGAAACTGGAGTTTCTGTCTCCCATGACTAGCAACTGTGCTGAGGGCCGTCCTGTCTTTTGTTTTGGCCATTTTGTGTAAGATGGACCAGACTAAGCTTCAATTCGTCCATTTCTATTTGATAGAACTTATTGTCCTTCTACAGACTCTCCAGAGACTCTTGCACATTCTCAACTTCCCCAACTCTTCAATAGTCCGGAGTAATTCCTCAATATCAAGCGACTATGCAGCCAGAGAACTTTCAAGAGATTTTTTCCTTCTTGATCTCCGAAAGACTATCTCCACTCTGTGTATCAACCACGTGTTTGATGGTTCGTGCTCATGGCGATGATGGTGTGAAGGTGGATCATTCTTCAACCTCAACAATGTTTGTTTCTGGTCTTCCAGTTTCTGTTGATGCTCTCGATCTGCGTTTTCCAGAAGACTGTCACCCTTTCTCCTAAGTTTGGTAAGTAGTTATAAGAATATTTCTTTATTTTATCCTGCAGCATTTTAATTTCTGTTCCCTGCAATTTCTTCAGACTTTCGAACCCCGATTCCAGCCTCTCCCTAAGCTCATTCAAAAAACTAGTCGAGATATCAAAGGTGCAATGGTACCACATTAATAAACACAATATTTCCAAAACATCCGAGTATCCAGAAAGCCTGGAACGTATCCCACATCCTTCCCTCACCAAATCCAATATACAATGTCAAAGTTTTCAGTCTTTATAGACACTTCTCAGTCCTGCGGCACACATTGCCAATAAATAAAAATAAGAAAATAACCATATAAACGGGTTAGCCTCGCGTCTCGCAACTTTTAAAAGTGCCTCCGAGGCGAGTGGCTTTTAAAAATTCTTCCTGCGTACGTTTTTGAGGTAGCAGGTGTTGCACGTGAGATATAGACCCAATTTCTAGTAGAGTTTAAAGTGGTGTTTCCATTTTATGGCTGTTGTATCCCAAACCGGAAACCAGCGTCAACGCAAAAACTCTCTCCACTCAATAATCGTAACGTTCAAAACGTTATGTCGACTCAAACTGACGGGCCTCTGTGCTACCCCCCGTATTTCATTTGCAATAATTTCCGGAAATCATTTCAAGTATGTTTATTAGGGCTTTCCAGCAGCTACTTGATTTCAGATTTCCATCCGGCAATATGTCGGCTCAGTTAATTATTCCGCTGTACGATTACTCGATTGCCGATGTGTCACTTGCAAGAGGGCATTCAGCTTCTTTGTGACTGTCGACAGATTTTATTGTGTGCTGGTTGGAAGGGTTATTGAGTTGCTGTGGTGAAGATAGATTGGAAAACGTTGATGACTGAGATGATTGATCATCAGTATAGGATCACCCAACAGCTTGAAAGATCCAATCCCAAATCCCTTTCCAACAAACAGAAACAAGAGTAATTTGGAAGTAAAAAGAAGGTCGATAGGTCCTTGCCAACCACTAGGTTAAAGCTAAAAAGAGGAACTGTGAACCTGTTTTACGTCAAAATGTGGGAAATCTGACCATATGTTGGGCGTCAATGTAACCTATTTCTTACCTGTTGGAAAAAAAAACAGAAAAAATACAATCGCATATTTATGTGAGATGGACAAGGATAAAGAATTATGGCACAATCGCGTGGACGTGTAAATAATGAAGTTTGAATTATGTCACGTGTCATAGTGATGAAACTATTATGGTACCATACTAGGAGTATTTACGTTTTTGCTTATTGCTAAAAAAAACGAAAAATACTTATAATAGCCCCTTGTCAGTGGTTTGAGTTAGTTGAACAAATAAAACATGAATCCATAAAAACATACAAACATAAGAAATAGAGAAGCAGCCGACGAGTACGAAGCACTGGTGACAGAAAAAATAGAAACCTTGAAAGATATAGACGACGGAGTTGGAGGTGAACTATAGGAAAACTTAAGGAAATACTTATTGAATTGCGAAGTATACAACAAGAATAACAACAAAGAATAGACAGCATGATGAACAGAAGAAAAAAACACAAAAATAAAAATAAAAAAAAGACATGAGAACAAAACTTGAACAACGGAACAACAGGGTGAGGCATCTAACTTGAGACTGTGAATTATCTCAAAAACTATGTACTTTAGAAAACAATGTTCCAGTTGTTCAGTATCAAGGGGAAACACAATGAAAATAGAGTTTTTCAACCTTGACCTTTATTTCAAGGTTATTTGAAGGTCATCATGTTTTTTCAATGGAAAAATATATTTTTCAGTGCATAATCTCATTCTTCATAAAAAAATAAATTACTTTTATCTTGAAATTTTTTTCATCCTTCTTCAAAATATTGAACTAAATTTCATTCAAAGGCTTGGAAAAAAAAAAAAATAATAGTAAGAATGTGATTTTTCGTTCCAATAATTTGTCTTTAGTGGATTTTTGGAGTTTAAGAACGTGGAAAATTGAAAGAATTCACAATTTTTTTACTGAGTCTTCAGAAAAAATTTTGTTCAAGGATAAAAAAGAGTTTCGATTAAAAGTTACTTCTTTTTACATGAAGAATAAGATTATGCACTGAAAAATATACCTTTCCATTGAAAGAACATGATGACCTTGAAATAACCTTGAAATCAAGGTCAAGGTTGAAACAATTATGTTCGTTGTGTTTTCCTCTTGATACCAAACCTATTTTGTTCAACATTTTTTGTTTTGAAGTACATAGTTTTTGATATAATTCACTGTCTCAAGTTAATTGCCTCACCCTGTATAAAAAGCAAAGGAAGAATGTGAAAGAAGCAGAAAACGACGAATGAAGAAGATTTGGAGAACAGATGGAGAAAAGCAGGAAAGAAGACCAAAAATTGTTCTACAAAATGCTCAACGCTACAAGACGACAGAAAACAAAAGAAACAGACTATATTATAAATAAAAATGGAGTAATGTTCAACGAAAAAAATAAAATAAAAAAACTACTAACGCAGAAGAAGTGAGCGAAGAAGGGACGGAAGCACACGAGGGAACAGAAGAAGAGGATATATTCGTAGAGGGAGAAATAGAGCTGAGAGGATGCGGTGGAAAGGAAAATGGGAAATCTCTAGGATATAATAAAATCACTGCCGAAACTATAAAGAATATAATGGAGAAAACAATGAAAAAGAAAGGAGGACCGCGAAGAACATGGGACATGGTAGTGGTAGTGGTAAATGTGAGGGGGGCAAAGCTTGACGAGTCTTTTTCACCATCCCCGCTTGGCCAACCCAACTACTCAAACTGACCCGTTCTTGTCGTAGATAGGAGAAGACCATCCCAGCTCAGGTACCCCAACTCTTCCCTGGGGATGGTGGCTGTTCCTAGGACCTTCCTTCTCAAGCGACCCCACCTGTCGCAAACTCCCAGCAGGTGGTTGGAGGTTTCCTCCGCCCTTCTGCTCTGGAGGAATAGGAGTGATTCGCATTCCTTACAAATCCAGGTGTCTGTTGAGCTTGCAATGACCTGTCAGGATGCAAACGTCCTTGGCCTGTGAGGGTCTGATATCGTTACTTTGGCCTGCCTGTATAAAGGGTAACTGTTCCAGTTCTCAACTGTCCTCTCCCACGCCTTTTCGTTGAGAGTGCGTGAGATAAGTCGTTTACTAAGGCCTAGAAATGGTTCCGGTCCGGACGTGGCAGATCCTCGTTTGGCAAGCTTATCCGCTTGCTCATAACTGGTCACCCCGCGTGCCCCGAAACCCATATTAGTTTGATCCTCTTGTTCTCACCCAGCACCTGCAGCGCATCCCTACACTCTTGGACCAGCGGGCAGCTTATCCTTGGTTTGGTGATTGCTTCAAGTGCCGCTTGACTGTCCGAGTAGATAACAATGTTATTATCCATTCCTCTTTTTACCTCATCTCTGGAGGCAACCTCTAGGATAGCGAATATTTCCGCTGAAAGACTGTTGCAAGTCTTCCTAGGGGCTCCAGTCGAACCCGTGCGTTCAGCCTTGGAGCCATCTGTGAAACAGACTTGAGTGTTAACAAACGCCTCATTGGGATTGGTCAGCCACTCTTCCCTCGTCGGTACGTGCACCTCAAAGCTCCTTCAGAGTCCGAGACGACCATCCGTGGGAGTCAACCCGACCGATAGAAGCGGTAACTCGCACTGCACCAGTGATGATATGATGGACAACCATCCTGCTATGGGCAGCCATCGCTTCCCTCTTCACCCAGAGTCCTAGCTCTGACAATCCGGGAAGGATGTTCAGTGCTGCTCCAGAGCCAATGCATGACCTGGGGTCTAAGGCCCCACTGTCTTCCGACCACTCGACGCAGTAGTCATAGTGTTGCTGTTCCTTCATTTTATTGTAACATGGGACATAGTTATAGGAGGAATGATTGAGAGCAAAGGAATAACTTGGGAAGATGCAAGAAAAATTGCGAAGGACAGAAACAAGTGGATGGAATTTTTGAGAAACCTAAAAGACAACGGCCCCACACCATTGTATGGTAAAAGGGTTTCAGATAATATATATCTATACCAAAGCAAGACATTTCTCCTTTGATCTGGTCTGGAGTAATTGTTTGTTGGGTTGCCAGTAAAACCATGTCAAATTTTTCACATGTGGGAGTTCACATAAGATAAATCCACCAGGAAACATAGGTATGAATAAATTCCTGCCCACCATGATTAATGAAGTCCAGCCGATTCACACTCGCCACTTGTCCGTGTGAGAAAATATCGTTTTCTCGTAATATGATATTCATTGAGGCATTCAGGTGTCACAGGATTCTTGGCTTTTGAACACAAAAGGGCACATCCATGTTGGCGCGAGCTCCGAACATTAATCTTGGCTTTTATCTCGTTTTCCGGCCATAATTAATAATTGTAAAGATAATGTGTGTCAAGTTTAAAGTGTTGGCTTTCGTGTAAGGGTTGAAGGCATGCTGAGATTTGGGGGTGATGATGGGTGATGTGTCCTGCATTTCAATTGTCTTGGACGTTTAATGGCTTGCTGGGATTGTCTCGAGGACAGGTGAGTTATGTTTATAGATGAAGACGTCTTGAGACTATATCATTTATAACACTACTTCAAACTCACTGCTCATGTTGCCAACATAATCTCACCATAACCAAGTGGGAGATTAGCTATAAGACTTCTAATGATATGGCAACCCCGAAAGCTGACCGGGCATTTTTTGGAGCCCCATTGTTGTTCTAATCTCCTCAAATTGATTTTAATGATACCGGAGTTGGGATTTTTGACTCCCGTTTTGTGCCCAGTCACGTCGACTTCCATTATTGGCAATGGGAGAAGGAAACTCCCCATTCAATGACTGTCGATAATTATTGAATCAGGGTTAGTGCGGTAATTCGAATTTTAATTAAGACTGAAATTGATAGCCTGGGATGATGGTCTTTGAGTTGTGCCGCTAATTTTTTTGGTTGTTCCTACGCAGGAGTAATGAAAAACTGTAAAATCACCCTCCTATATAGTTACTGTAGAAACAGTATGCTGCAGCTCTGGTTTGACAAAATCACCCACCAAGACACTATCGCCTACTAAACTTGCCATCGGAAAAAAAAATCTTCTGCATCACAGTGCATTTTAATTCCTTTGCGATTGGTTGAATTTGACGTCTTACTTATATGAACCGAATCAAAATCACCCAACGTGACTTCCTTTATTTTGATGAAGCAAACGGAATTTCATTACAAAAAAATTTTTTTATGTTTCTATTTATTTTGGTTTTGTTGACATTTGTCGTCCAACGATTAAAAACAAATTAAAAAATCACCCAACGTGACTCACATGAAAACTTTGTTTCACTGAATCGAGCAGACTGCCTAGAAGTTTTTTTTTTTGTTTGACCATCAAATTCCTTTTTGATGGCATGCACTTGTCGTCTGACGACTGAGAATCATTACAAAATCACCCAACGTCACGCACTTATAAAAAAAACGTTATCGAGCGATGTAGGTACAATAAAAAGAAATCATCCTCATCTATCACAATATCCAATTCACTTTCGTTGTCATTTGTTGCCTCACGACCGAAATCAAAATCAAAATCACCCAATATGACAAACATCAAAAAAAATTACTGAATCGAGCAGTGTCAAAATCTTTTAAGCATCAAATTATCTTTTGTTGACATTTATTTGTCGTCTCACGATTAAAAACAATTATAAAATCACCCAACGTTACGCACCTATAAATACTTTTTTTGCGTTATCGAGCGGATCTGTTGTCTCACGAATGGGATCAAATTCAAAATCGCCCAACGTGACGCTCCTACTGAAAATCTTTTCTACAAAAATTAATTCAGATTATTTGTCACCAAAAAAAAATCAAAATCACCCAACGTTTCACTTTGACCAGGGAAGTTAAAAACGGTTCTAATATTTTTATCAGCATCAATGTTGATTGTTTACACTCAAAGAATTGTCAAGCGAAACATTATGTGTTGTATCAACCAAAATCACCCAACATGACGTACTTATCAAAAATCTTTTCACTCCTACGAGAAGATTATCTGAAAAAAAATTGTTATTTACATGACATATATTTGTATGACAACTGCCTATTTTATTTCATAAGTCGTCTCACAACTGGTGAAATAATCAAAATCACCCAACGGCGACCAAAATCCTTTGAATACGGAGAGTCCTTGGAAAATATTTTCCAATTTTTGTGTCACTTTTCAATCAACATAGATCTGTTAATCAGATGCGGTTTTTTTTGTAGACTAACCATTGGGATGAAAATCAAAATCACCCAACGTTACAAAATGGGAGATCAAAACAAACCTCCTGTGCTTTCTACAAATTCATTTCACTTAAGCTTGTGGATGAGTTTGGAAACCGTGATATTTCTCTTAATATGTCCCTGGAAACAAAATCCAAATCACGTACACGTCTACTACAAATGAAATAATCCTAGGATAATTTTCTTAGATTTCCAATGATTATCCACTTGACTAATGCTCATAGAAGTGATTTCGTTAATTATTTTGTCCTACAACTGGAAAAAAAAATCAAAATCACCCAACGTAACGCGCCAGTCAAATGAGTCCTATAAAATATTTCCTAGTTTGTCTAACAACATATAGATTTCTATAGATATATTCAGCAACAGAAATTTTTTGAAGTATTATAGCTAGACAAAAATCAAAATCACCCAACGTGGCACGTCTATAACAAAGAAAAGAATCGTGGGAAAATCTTTCTCAAATTTTCGATGATTATCTACTTGAGTAATGCTCATAGCAGTAATTTCTTCAATTATGTTGACCTGCAACTGGAAACAAAATCAAAATCACCCAACGTAACGCACCAGTCAAAGGAGTCCTATAAAATAATTTGTCCAACAACATTTAAATTTTTATAGATCTTATGGGTAACCGAAATTTTTTGACGTCTTATAACTGGAAAAAAATCAAAATCATCCAACGTGACACGTTCAAAAATCTTTTAATTTTTTTTTTTAACGTTTCTGTTCCTTTTGATTTACTTTATTATGCTCATTTGCAACCGCATCATTTTTCTTTTTTTTTTTATCTCACAACTGGAAACAAAAATCAAAATCACCCAACGTGACACTTCTAGGATCTTGAGAGTTGTACTAAGGACTGTCCTGATTTTTCTGCGACTTGTCACTCGACTTATGGTAATAGTCATGTTTAGAAATCAAAGTAGTTAATTATGTCGTCGTACGAATAGAAAAAAAAATCAAAATCACCCAGCGGGACACGATTTCCGTTATCTTCATATTCCAGCGAGGGATGCCTCTATGAACTTTCAATCACAATTTAGCATTAGTTACATCATTTGTTGTTTCACAACTGGAAAGAAAATCAAAATCACCCAACGTGACACGTTAATCAAAAAAAATATTCAATGATTTTGTTCGTATCAAGTTTACCTCATTGTGTAACCGCAACATTCTATCTACTTTTATCTTACAACTGGAAACAAAAATCAAAATCACCCAACGTGACACATTCAAAAGTTCAAAAAAAGTTCAATGTTTCTGTTTCTTTTGATTTACTATTTCAAGCTCATTTTGCAACCGCATCATTTTTCGTTTTTTTTTTATCTTACAACTGGAAACAAAAATCAAAATCTCCCAACGTGACTTTTATCAAGATCTTCTTAATCTGTTCTGAGTCCTTTATGACTTACCAACACCCTGGTGGGGGGTTTTCCTTTCAACATAAAACAGGACAATATCTCGAAAACTCTCGATAATAATAATAAAAAAATTATAAAATTATAAATATTCAGTGGGCGTGGTTGAGAATCTTTTCCTCATCATGCTTTCGTGGACAAAAAGAAGAACAACAAATCTTCTGTCTTTGATTTAATAGATCAAACAGTCGATCGGAGTGGGATCGGGTCATCTGAGAGGACATCAAATAAAACTAATTTTCAGTATTTTCACACATCGTGTATAACAAACTCAACATTCACCTAAAACCAAACACCACGTACAAATCCACCCCCCACAGAGCCTGGAGTATTAAAAAGGGAGGGTTGATCCATAATACAGCATACGGCCACTGTACCGAGACCACCCCTATCGAACAGAAGCCCTTAAAGCGTGTTGCATTAATAGCTTAGTCCGCAGCCAAAGGATGTTCGACGTCTTGGCAATACTCCTGAGACCCATCCAGATCTCTGGAGAGTCTGGCTGCATTGATGCAGGTTGGGATCTTGCACTACAACCTGCTATGATTGAGTTATACCTCCCCCTTTGAATTAGCCAGGCCGGTGATTGATTTATTGAGTTAGAGACTTTCTTGGTGCCTCTTTAGAGCATCTGACCGTGTGACCAAATTGGGGTGTAAACAATGATGTCATCAAGCTATTTTAAATTCGATTTGTCTGCTAGAAGCAAACAACTAACTCTGCCAGCAAAAACAAAATGGCAGAGCTTTTCGGACTACTTAAAACTTTTCCAAACCTAAATTACTGGCTCGCTGGGGATGTTTTAAAATCTAAATAAGCCCTTTTGCTTGTAGATGGGCAAAACTTTTCGTTATGTTGCAGGATTTATCACATTTTTTAGATAATCAGCAGGACTCCTTTGACATGCACTGGGTGTTTAATGGAAATGTCAAGGGCACTGACCACATTGAGATGCCAAGGGGTGGATTACCCCCGTTCAGGGTCGGCGAAGGGTTTTTTTAATTAAAACCCTTCCGTCATTATTTACGTTGGAGAGTAGCGGAAATGGTGATCATGTTACAGATCGGAATGTGGAAGGGTTGAAGAATATTTGTTTTTGTATGATGGGTTGTCCTTTATTATTTGTTTGTGCTAGCAGAACCATGGAAGCAGCTACCCAGTTGTTCTCTTTGTGACCCTTAAGCTTATCCTTGTAGCACATTTTGTTCGGGAGGAGGGCTAGTGGAATGTTGTGAGTTGGAGGGCACAGTCCGACCTACAAAAATTTTAGTTAAAAAAAATTGTGGGTATATTTTGAACTATATCGGTGAAAATTACAAATCTCTTTTGTCTAATTTGGTTCAGGGTATAGAGGGCGCAGTCTGTCTTTGGACCAGTTCTTCTCACAGTTTCACCACCTCTCCCTCAATTATTGATTTGGCCTTGTTGAGACCAGAGAAGATCTCGATCTTAGTTCTTACTTCTTTCATTGCCAAACTACATTTCTCCATCACTCTTTCGCCATGCACTTTCAAATTCAAGCCCTCCTCTTCGTGCCTTTATGTTAGTTTGACCTTCTCTCAAGGACATTCTTTTTCCTCCAGAAACTTTCTGCTCCTCCTCCTTACAGGTCCCAAATTAGTTAAGCAGTGTCAATAAAAAAACAAAATTTGGCGCCCAACGTGGGGTTAATCGATTTGATTAGGTATGGTCGGTGATAGATGATAATTCTATAGAGGAAAAATCCAAATATCCGGAGACTGCCTTGGTGAGAGACTTTGATCAACCTCTTCCAGATATTTGGAAACTTTCATTTGCCTAGTTTCACATTGCATCCGATACACTCACCCAGTTGGTTTGTTTTCAAATTGGCTGATTTATCAATTTCAACTAATTTTATGATAATACTGAGACATCTTTCAACTCCTTATTTAAATTTTTTCTATTTTTTTCTTACTAGTTACTAGTGAGTTATGGATTATAACTCACGTTCCCGTGGCAACCAAACATACAATAACCCCCTATGACCAAAATTTGAATTTTCTCATTGAGAAGCGATTTTCTCCATTTATTGGATGAAACATTGTATGGCACTCGTGCGTTATGTTTCACAAGTCACTTGAGAATTTATACCACTTGTTGGACAAATCTTTCTCGCGTTACTTATTTTCAACACAATGCACTAGTACCATAATCAGCTATTAATTGGTTCCAAATTTATTGATTGATAAATTTTCACCTTGAAAACTTTTTAATAAGGTAGGTACTTATTAATTTGGTTTTTTAATTATTAACTTTAAAAGTTTCACAACTAGGTATTTCATTTAGAGCTCAATTCTTTAGTTTTCGTTAAATTTTTATTTTGAACCATTTCATTTTGAATTTGTATCAATCAATTTTTTAATTGTGTCACTTGGGAATTAGTTGATTAACTTTGGTTTTTTTTTCTTATTTTTAATTCAAATCTAGGTGTCTCACTAAAAAACTTTTTAGTGTTTATTTCTTTTCAATTAATTTTTGATTTTATTCAATTTCTTTATTTTGGATTTTTCCATTTTTGGTTTGTCAGTTTCTTATTTGTTCCATTTTAATAATCAATACTTTATGTCTTGATTTTGTCCAATTTATTTTTAAAATTTTTTTTGTTTATAACCAATTAATTTTAAAAATTTTCTGATCACAACGGTTTCAATGCATATTTAATTTAATAGTATAAATTTCTTATTTCGGGATTTTTTTCGTATTTTTGAGTTTTTCAGTTTCTTAATCAATGTTTGAATTAGTTCTTTATTATCTCTTTTTGATTCATCTCCTTGCATATTTGTTGGTTTTTTTCCACAGTTCAATTTTTGTAAGATATTTAAATGTTTGTTTATTTTTCAATTTTCTATGGATGACAGGTGATCAATTTTTCATTAAATGATCACCAACAAGAGTCAACTTCTCCAAACTAAGAGGATATGATGAGGAACAAAAGATCTTCAAAATGAACCAAAAAAAAAAAAAGTTGAAATAGATCCTTGTCAAAATCATTGGGTAAAAGCTCATTTTGAAGATCTTCTATTCCTCATCATATCCTCTTAGTTCGGAGAAGTTGACTCTTGTGGATGATAATTTATCAAATAAAAAAAAAAAAAAAATTGACAACCTGTCATATCAACAGGAATGACAGCAGAGGCTTGAATCTCGGCAGTTAAAATCGGGGCAGAAGGGCTTTCAAAATAAGGAATCATTCAACCCCCCTTTCCATTCAAAATTTTGGGGTTGGTGTTAACCCCCGCGAGGGGGTTGTAGTTACGAGGATGAGAAAATCACATAAATTGTTTGTTATTACTGGTTATTTTGAACATTATCTGTTGTCATTCAATTTTTCATTTTTAGCAAAAATTAAAAAAAAAAATGTCGCATTTAGAAAGAAAATCGTATAGACAAAACGAGAGGCAAAAGTATTGATAAGGAATTGAGAACAAAATAAATTAATAATTTAGTAGAAAGGACAAAAACAAATTCAATGAATAAAACTGAGCAGAAAATATGATATTGATACAAAAAAAAAAATCAAGAGCAACAATGATTAAAAAATGGCAACAACAACAAGTAAAAAAAGTTGAAGTGAAAAACATCTAAAACCAAGAAATGTTAGAAAGTTAAAAATGAACAAGTTGTCAATAATCACTTGAAAAGTCGAAATGAACTGAACAAATGTCCACATAAGAATTTAAAAATGGCGATTTAAGTGCAAATAATCAAAATTGTGATAAAACAAACCTCTAACATTGTCAAAAAATCACTGTATAAAGTCAAAAATTATTTATATTATCAAGATAAAATGGAAAAAATTGACATATTATGTATAAGAAAAGTTGTCGAAAATCACTTGTAAAGCCGAAATTTTTTCCAATAGAACACGCTCAAGGTCGGAGATATGGACACTGGAAAATGCCAATAGATCAAAAAAACAGGAATGTTGGAAGTCCACGAAGAGGTTGGAAGTACGAATTCTGCAAAAGTGCCACCAGAGAACAAGACCAGGAGTGTCTTGTAGATATTGGAGACGAGCACTGAGGTCAAATTTAGTTCTTCTAATGAGGTAATACAGCAGTTCTAACGAAGGCGCTGATTAAAGACATAACCTAGTCTTAGTAAGTAGGTATTGAGCTTGCAGGATCCATTAGTTTAGGCTAATTACCTTTCTGACTGTCAGTACTTAATAATTCTGCAGCCTACTCAACCTAAGTGGCCATTCGAACAGAAAATAATATTTGCCCACAGTGGAAATCGAACCCTTGTCCATCAGAGACTCCGTCCCTCCGGTCTGACGCTATACGCGCACGACCACCATTAAAAAATAAGACGAAATTCTATAGAACCTGGATTTATCAATTAATAGAAGGTTGAGTAATAGTGCTGGTAAAAATGGTACAAATAGCACTTCAAAATCCACATTGGACCATTCTAGCTCAGTCAGTACAACGTTTCCCCAGTAAGCAGATGCAAATTTGTCTTGTAAAGCTCCAATTAACAAAAAATTAGCAAGCGATAATTAATTTTCTTGGCAACCGCCAAATTAAATAAACTTCAACTCGAGAGTTATGTTAATGAAATACGTGCAGTGTCTTGACAAATTCGCCACATCCGTCAAGACGTCGAAAAAAGGACGCGCCGCGATACTGATCAGAAAGTCGTGCCACGTATAACGTCTTCGGGTTAATAAATGCCTTTGGGGACAAGTGAACCATGGTCGTCACCATATTTCTGCTAACATAATCTAATCTCAGTTCATTTAGCACTCATCATCACTAAGACAACAATAGAATCTAATGCTCATTATACTTTGCTCATGAAACTTCAGAGGTTATGTAGTAATAGTTGCAACGAGGGAAATAAGAGTGCGCCACTGTGTTACCCTACTTCTGATGCTGCAAGTGAACTCCGATACTTTTAATGGAATTATTGGGTCCCGAAAAAGTTGCTCTGCGCTCCGACACGCATACGTTACGACTTAATGTCGGGCTAACGTAAAAAGATGTTTCCTGTCACCGTGGTGGAATTTTATTTGCGAATTTCGCGGAAGTTAATACGAGCAGCTTCTATTTCTCTGCATAATTCATTATAAATAAAAATACAACTAAATGAGGTCGATCTCACTGGATCCACAGCTTTTTTAGCCACACCATAACATTATGTAAATTTAAAAAAAAAACGCTTAGATATAACGTAGTTGACGCAAACAAAAAAGGAAATATAAAACCAATCACAATCTTGAATCAACATAAAAAAAAAACTAATAAGCTATCGTAACAAGCGATAGAACTCAATTAAAATGAGATATAGAATATAATACAATCTGACATCAGTGCGGCTATCTCATCTGTCATCCAATTAGCTAAACAAGCTTCCAGCAAAATGAAAAGCAGATTTCAAGATTTCCCGCTGAGTCGCAACATCTTTGAAATGTCATGATCTGAGCAAGTTGTTACGTTCAATTTAATTTATTATCCTGCCAAGCCTTTGAGGAGTTTTCATAGAATGAGCGGTGCAATTGGTGTGTCAATAGACCAGTAAAAGAATTATAATAGAGTTAAAGCGTCCTAAAATATTGTCACTTTTTCATTTTTTCTGTACTGCACTGACTTGACCTTGAATTGGGTAGTGATTTTTTTTTTACTTTTTTTGTTTGTGATTTGTTTGTAAGAGTTACAGCAACTATTTTTCTGTGAAACACTTCAAAACTCTCTTTCTATCATTAAAACTGCAAAGTCACAGAATTGGGTGGTCGTGGGATATTTTTTTTCACTTTGGATTTTATTTCTACGTTTTTTTAGCATCTGTTTATATGAGTTACAGCAATCCAATTCAACTTTCTATCTTTAAAATTGCAGATTTGGTGATGATTTTTGGAAATAGGTTGGGTGGTCGTGCGATATTTTTGAGTTTTGATAGGTTTAGCGGTGACTTTTGAAAAACTAGGTTTTAATTTTTCATCTTACTCTTCGGCGCCGTGGATCTTAACAATGCATATTTACCATATTTATAGTGTTGTCATTAACATTAACACTAAAACAAAACGAAACGTACTGATCTGAATATATCAATGAACAGTATAACACTCACCCGGGGGCACTCCGCCCCCTAGCTCAGGCTGAATCACATCAGCCTCCCATCATGGTCATAATTCGTCAATATATTATTATCATCATCGACGACTAGCTAGTATCACACGTCCACAATCTCAAAGGCAGTAGGATTTTCCAGCCCTTCGGCTAATCAGGCCACACAGACCGCTTCAGGTCACACAGACCACCAGGCCACACAGACCGCTCCAGGACACACAGACCACTACTATCGCTCAATAACACGTGGGCCCCCCTCACAATCACACAACTACTCATCATCAACCTTTCTTAAAAAACCCAAACTAACCCAAAAGCACACTTTTCACACTGACACTCATTCAGTCAGAAAACTACCAACAACCCATGTTGCCAAGAGCGTAAAATTTCACAAAACCTCATGTTTGTTCTTATGCTCTGGGACCTGTCCAATGCTATACCGAGTGCTTTGATAATGGTAAAGAAAATAAAGAAATATAATAACAATACAAGGGTTAATTCAAAGAAATATGGATAGAATGAAAATTCAGATTAACCTGCTTTTACACTTTTACGTTTTATTATCACTGACAATTGTTGACATGAGTTGCAGCCAGGGTGGTCGTGGGATAGAGCTTCATCCTAAAAATACCAGAATTGTTCGTGATTTTTGTAGAAAGTGTCACATAATTGCGTGGTCGAGGGATTTCTTTGTCACTTTGGAAAGCAAGAAAAGTGACGTTTTTAATCACTGAGATTTGTTCACATGAGTTGCAGCAGCGTGGTCGTGGGATAAATCTGTTTACTTTGGAGAGCTGGAAAAGTTATTGCTGCAGATCACTCCAAAATTTAATTCTCTATCATCAAAATTGCAAAATTGGTGGTCATTTTGTAGATTATTGTCACAGAATTGCGTTGTCGTGGGTTATTTTCTTCACTTTGGAAAGCAAGAAAAATGACTGACGTTTTTTTTTAACTGCGATTTGTTTGTTAGCAAAGTGAAGAGAATTCATGGAGGTTCAGAAAGATTTTTTTTTTAAACATACAATTCAAGAAGGAATGAAAAGAAAATCAAAAACCGGTTTTCTAGAAATAAAAAGCCATTAATAAAAAATTGAAAAGGACCTCTAAAAAGTGAAGAAAAAGAATACCTAAAAAAGAAAAAAGAACTAAAAAAATGTTCCCTAGGAAGTGTAAGATTAATCAACTTAGAACAGATATCTCAAGAATTAAAAAAAAAGAATATGATAAAAAAAAGTTGGCTCCAAAATTAAAAAAAAAAAACTACAAAATGAAGATAATCTATGGAGTCTAATCTAGTCAAAGTAAAAAACCCCGGCAATTATAATATAATATTATAATAAAGCTTTATTTATCAAAAGATAATATTAACGATCCCACTTTCACTTTCATACTATAATAAAATATAATATAATAGAATATAATATAATTGAATGACATATCCCGGAAATTCATAATAAAAAGTTTCCTCAAAAAGAAAAAATACCCTGAAAATTTGAATCTCGACAGAGTGGATGAAAACCAAAAACAGAAAAAAATTTTACTTTAGAAGTTAAAAATAATGGGGAGAAAAACGTCTTCCAAGAAAATGGAAAGCATTCATAATAAAAAAAAGGTCACCTAAAATGTTTAAAAGGATCTCTAGAAAGTTGGGGCGGCAAAAAATTTTAAAAAACACTCCCAAAAAAAATGTCACTCAAGAAGGAATTAAGAAAAAAATCCCAATAAACTGTTTTCCAATAAATGAAAAAAGTTACTCAAAATGAATAGACTAAAAATGTTGAAAAGAGTGAAAAACCCTAGAGATTAAATGACACATCCCGGAAATTAATAAGGTGAAAATAGTTTCCTCAAAAAGAAAAAATATCCTGAAAATTTGAATCTCGACAGAGTGGAAGAAAACCAAAAACAGGAAAAAAAATGTTACTCTAGAAGTTATAAATGAAAGGGAATGAAAATGTTTTCCAACAAAATGAAAAGCATTCATAATAAAAAAAAAATACCCAAAATGTTGAAAAGGATCCCTAGAAAGTTGGGGTGGTAAAAAAATTCAAAAAACACCCCTAAAAAAAATAATTTTTTAAAAATGTCACTCAAGAAGGAATGAAGAAAAAAATCCCAAAAACCAATACTCAAAATGAATATACTCTAAAAATGATGAAAAGAGTCCCTACAAACTTGGCTTTTCTCCAAGCAATAAAATGGAAAAAAAACTTTCTGAAAAGGAGAATAGAGCTAAAAAAAAATTATTTCCCAAGTGAAAACACTGGAAACCAAAAGTAGTTACTTCAATAGTTTGAAAAACCATGAAATCAGAAAAGTGTTAAAAAAAATGAAAAAAGTTTGCTAGAATGTGAAAAACCCTGTAAATTAGAAAAAGTACCTCACAAAAAGAAAAAATACCAACATTTTAGAAAAAAAAAAGCCCAAAATTTGGAAAAGAGATTTTTTGTAGATCGGTGTGTCGTAGAAAAAAATGCTACAAATTTTTAAAAGGACCTCTTAAAAGTGAGGAGAAGCAATAATGATGAAAAAGAATCCCTAATCAACAGATAACTCAAGAATTAAAAAAAAAAATATGAACGGAATCCAAATTTTTCAAAAAGAAGTTGACCCCAAAATTTGAAAAAAAAAATAAAAAGTGAAGAGTATCCATGGAAATGGAAAAAAAAATCGCAAAAAGAAAAATAAAACTAGATACCTAGGTAAGTAAAAAACCCCAGAAATTAAATGACATATCCCGCAAAATTCATTAAGTGAGAATAATTTTCTCAAAAAGAGAAAATATCCTGAAGATTTGCATCTCGACAGAGTGAAAGAAAACCAAAAACAGAAAAAAAAATGACTAGAAGTTATAAATGAAGGAGAATGAAAAAAAAAATGTTTTCCAAGAAAATGAAAAGCATTCATAATAAAAAAAAAATTACCCAAAATGTTGAAAAGGATCCCTAGAAAGCTGGGGCGGCAAAAACTTCAAAAAACACCCCTAAAAAATAAATTTAAAAAATGTCACTCAAGGAGGAATGAAAAAAAAATCTCAAAAAACTGTTTTCCAATACATAAAAAAAATACTCAAAATTAATAGACTGAAAATGTAGAAAAGAATCCCCACAAACTTGGGTTTTCTCCAAGCAATAAAATGAAAGTTGCCCCAAAAAGAGCTAAAAAAAATATTTCCTTAAAAGTTTTAAGACCATGAAATCAGAAAAGTGTTAAAAAACAAGAAAAAGTTTGCTAGAATGTGGAAAACCCTGTGAATTGGAAGATTAAAAAAGAAAAACACGCAAAATTTTGAAAAAGAGATTTTTTGTAGATAAGTGTAGCAGAATTGGGTGGACGTGGATTTTTTTAAAATTGAAAAGATGGAAAACTGACTTTTTACTTTTTTATCACTGAGATTTTTTCATATGAATTGCAGCAGGGTGGTCGTGGGATAATTTGTTTGACTTTGGAAAGCTAGGAGACTCATTTTTGTAAAACAATCCAAAATTAATGTTTGTTTTTCACTTTGGAAGGCTAAAAGTTATTTCCACGTTCTTCAGCGCTGAGATTTTTGTATATAAGATATGGACACTATTTTTTCATATTAGAAAATTAATTTCACAAAACTGGGTGGTCGTGGGATAATTTCTTTTGCTTTGGAAGGCTTAAAAAGTTATATCCACACTTTTCAACAATGATGAATGTTGATGTGGGTTACATAGACTTATTTTGTGCAAATTTCTACTCTTTTCGGAAGATTCATAGTGGTTGTTGCTAATGAGTTCGTGATCTCTCTTAAATAAGGAGCCGACACTCTGTCCATGTGGAATGGCCTTTTTATTTGAATAAAAACAAGGAAGCGCCCCTGTAATGATGAAAAAATCTACCGTCTTCATGGGTGGTAATCAACATTTTGGTATAAATTCAGTTGGGACTAGGTCGGGTTAATGGGGTACGTCAGGTTGAGAAATTTGAGGTGATAAGAAAAGGTTCGGTTAATGGGTTGATGTTGGGTTAATTAGTGGAAGTGCTTGGCACTAATTGCTATGGGGTTTGATGAATTAAGTGAATTAAGTAAACTCTTATTTTGAACTTTAAAGAAGTTTCTTGAGAAGACTCTGATGAAGAAAGCCAATTTTGAGATCGAAAACTTCTCAGGATTCCACTAAGGTAAAGCAATTGAGGAACAAGGTATGAAGAAGTTAAATGCACCACACACTTCACTCATCTAATTCAGTCCGGCATTCCAAAGATGATTTATAATTCCATCCAAAAGGCTTTATGCCTCGGTCCCAACGTTCATTAAATTTTAACCACCCTTGAGTTTTTTTAATCCACGACATCTGGTTGATATACGATGCTGTGTTTGTACTGCGCTCATTGTTACACTTTTTCCTGCAATGAAATCATTTCGACTTGGTCAATTAGTGGTGCCCTTACCCTCGCTATCTTTCGGTTCAGTGATCAAACATAATTCGCAATCTTGAAATCTATTGCTCCGAGCAGTTAGTTGGAGTCAAATTTGTACAATGAAGCTGAGTTGGGGGCTTGTTAAATTAATAATCCACCTTCGGCGACGAATTCTTGAGAAACTGGAGGCTGGAGAAATATCTGCCTTGATAAAACTTCTCGCTAGTTTCTTAAAAAAAAACGGAAGGTTGGTAGAGAGTGATAAATGATGTTAAGAGTTATATTGACGAATAAAAAGGAATTGAATAAATTAATTTATGGGAGCCAAATCTGGAATTTCTGGAGGGGCGAACTAGGAGAAACTTATCCAGAAGCTCATATTCATAGTTACTACCTACATCACTATGAATTTTCAGATTGACTTAATGAAAAACCTTGTCGTGCATCACTCAATAAAATAATTAATGGGAGCTAGTTCTGGAATTTCTGGAAAGGCGCAATATGAGTAACTCAAAAAGGAAAGTTGTGGAGTAACTCATGTTATATCCATTCATCCAGACTTCCATGGTTACTCTCCACATCACCATGAATTTTTAGATTGACTTATAAAAAAACCTTGTAGTGCATCACTCAATAAAATAATTAATGAGAGTTTAATCTGGAATTTTTGGAGGAGCGCACTATGAGTAGCTCAAAGAGGAAAGTTAGCGGAATACCTCATGTGAAATTCACTCATCAAGACTTCCATGATTAATCCATACATCACAATGAATTTTCATATTGACATAATAAGAAACCTTGCCGGTATCACTCAATAAAATAATGAATGAGAGCTAGATCTGGAATTTGTGGAGGAGCGCACTATGAGTGACTAGAAGAGGAAGGTAAGCGGAGTACCTCATGTGAAATTTACTTATCTAGACTTTTATGATTACTCTCTACATAACAATGAATTTTTTAATTGACAAAATAAGCAACCTTGTCGGTATCACTCAATAAAATATTTTGTGGGAGCAAAATCTGGTATTCCTGGATGGGCGCACTATGGGTAACTCAAAGAGGAAAGTTACCGGAGTACCTCATGTGAAATTCACTCATCCAGACTTTCATGATTACTCTCTACATCACAATGAATTTTCATATTGACTTAATAAGAAACCTTGCCGGTATCACTCAATAAAATAATTAATGGGAGCTAGATCTGGAATTTGTGGAGAAGCGCACTATGACTGACTGGAAGAGGAAGGTAAGCGGAGTACCTCATGTGAAATTCACTTATCCAGACTTTCATGGTCACTTCCTTCATCACAATGAGTTTTTTTATTGACTTGATAAGAAACCTTGCCGGTATCACACAATAAAATAATCAATGGGAGTCAAATCTGAAATTTCTGGAGGAGCGCACTATAAGTAACTCAAAGAGGAAAGTTAGCGGGGTGCCTCATGTGAAATCCACTCATCAAAACTTGCATGGTTACTTACTACATCACAATGAAATTTTTTATTGACTTAATAAGAAACTTTGCCGGTATCACTCAATAAAATAATTAATGGGAGCCAAATCTGAAATTTCTGGAGGAGCGCACTATAAGTAACTCAAAGAGGAAAGTTAGCGGGGTGCCTCATGTGAAATCCACTCATCAAAACTTTCATGGTTACTTACTACATCACAATGAGTTTTTTTATTGACTTAATAAGAAACCTTGCCGGTATCACTCAATAAAATAATTAATGGGAGCCAAATCTGAAATTTCTGGAGGAGCGCACTATAAGTAACTTAAAGAGGAAAGTTTAGCGGGGTGCCTCATGTGAAATCCACTCATCAAAACTTGCATGGTTACTTACTACATCACAATGAAATTTTTTATCGACTTAATAAGAAACTTTGCCGGTATCACTCAATAAAATAATTAATGGGAGCCAAATCTGAAATTTCTGGAGGAGCGCACTATAAGTAACTCAAAGAGGAAAGTTAGCGGGGTGCCTCATGTGAAATCCACTCATCAAAACTTGCATGGTTACTTACTACATCACAATGAAATTTTTTATCGACTTAATAAGAAACTTTGCCGGTATCACTCAATAAAATAATTAATGGGAGCCAAATCTGAAATTTCTGGAGGAGCGCACTATAAGTAACTCAAAGAGGAAAGTTAGCGGGGTGCCTCATGTGAAATCCACTCATCAAAACTTTCATGGTTACTTACTACATCACAATGAGTTTTTTTATTGACTTAATAAGAAACCTTGCCGGTATCACTCAATAAAATAATTAATGGGAGCCAAATCTGAAATTTCTGGAGGAGCGCACTATAAGTAACTCAAAGAGGAAAGTTAGCGGGGTGCCTCATGTGAAATCCACTCATCAAAACTTTCATGGTTACTTACTACATCACAATGAGTTTTTTTATTGACTTAATAAGAAACCTTGCCGGTATCACTCAATAAAATAATTAATGGGAGCCAAATCTGAAATTTCTGGAGGAGCGCACTATGTGTAACTCAAAGAGGAAAATTAGCGGGGTGCCTTATGTGAAATCCACTCATCAAAACTTGCATGGTTACTTACTACATCACAATGAAATTTTTTATCGACTTAATAAGAAACTTTGCCGGTATCACTCAATAAAATAATTAATGGGAGCCAAATCTGAAATTTCTGGAGGAGCGCACTATAAGTAACTCAAAGAGGAAAGTTAGCGGGGTGCCTCATGTGAAATCCACTCATCAAAACTTGCATGGTTACTTACTACATCACAATGAAATTTTTTATCGACTTAATAAGAAACTTTGCCGGTATCACTCAATAAAATAATTAATGGGAGCCAAATCTGAAATTTCTGGAGGAGCGCACTATAAGTAACTCAAAGAGGAAAGTTAGCGGGGTGCCTCATGTGAAATCCACTCATCAAAACTTGCATGGTTACTTACTACATCACAATGAAATTTTTTTATTGACTTAATAAGAAACTTTGCCGGTATCACTCAATAAAATAATTAATGGGAGCCAAATCTGAAATTTCTGGAGGAGCGCACTATAAGTAACTCAAAGAGGAAAGTTAGCGGGGTGCCTCATGTGAAATCCACTCATCAAAACTTTCATGGTTACTTACTACATCACAATGAGTTTTTTTATTGACTTAATAAGAAACCTTGCCGGTATCACTCAATAAAATAATTAATGGGAGCCAAATCTGAAATTTCTGGAGGAGCGCACTATAAGTAACTCAAAGAGGAAAGTTAGCGGGGTGCCTCATGTGAAATCCACTCATCAAAACTTTCATGGTTACTTACTACATCACAATGAGTTTTTTTATTGACTTAATAAGAAACCTTGCCGGTATCACTCAATAAAATAATTAATGGGAGCCAAATCTGAAATTTCTGGAGGAGCGCACTATAAGTAACTCAAAGAGGAAAGTTAGCGGGGTGCCTCATGTGAAATCCACTCATCAAAACTTTCATGGTTACTTACTACATCACAATGAGTTTTTTTATTGACTTAATAAGAAACCTTGCCGGTATCACTCAATAAAATAATTAATGGGAGCCAAATCTGAAATTTCTGGAGGAGCGCACTATAAGTAACTTAAAGAGGAAAGTTAGCGGGGTGCCTCATGTGAAATCCACTCATCAAAACTTGCATGGTTACTTACTACATCACAATGAAATTTTTTATTGACTTAATAAGAAACTTTGCCGGCATCACTCAATAAAATAATTAATGGGAGCCAAATCTGAAATTTCTGGAGGAGCGCACTATAAGTAACTCAAAGAGGAAAGTTAGCGGGGTGCCTCATGTGAAATCCACTCATCAAAACTTTCATGGTTACTTACTACATCACAATGAGTTTTTTTATTGACTTAATAAGAAACCTTGCCGGTATCACTCAATAAAATAATTAATGGGAGCCAAATCTGAAATTTCTGGAGGAGCGCACTATAAGTAACTTAAAGAGGAAAGTTAGCGGGGTGCCTCATGTGAAATCCACTCATCAAAACTTGCATGGTTACTTACTACATCACAATGAAATTTTTTATTGACTTAATAAGAAACTTTGCCGGCATCACTCAATAAAATAATTAATGGGAGCCAAATCTGAAATTTCTGGAGGAGCGCACTATAAGTAACTCAAAGAGGAAAGTTAGCGGGGTGCCTCATGTGAAATCCACTCATCAAAACTTTCATGGTTACTTACTACATCACAATGAGTTTTTTTATTGACTTAATAAGAAACCTTGCCGGTATCACTCAATAAAATAATTAATGGGAGCCAAATCTGAAATTTCTGGAGGAGCGCACTATAAGTAACTTAAAGAGGAAAGTTAGCGGGGTGCCTCATGTGAAATCCACTCATCAAAACTTGCATGGTTACTTACTACATCACAATGAAATTTTTTATTGACTTAATAAGAAACTTTGCCGGCATCACTCAATAAAATAATTAGTGGGAGCCAAATCTGAAATTTCTGGAGGAGCGCACTATAAGTAACTCAAAGAGGAAAGTTAGCGGGGTGCCTCATGTGAAATCCACTCATCAAAACTTTCATGGTTACTCCCTACATCACAATGAGTTTTTGTATCGACTTGATAAGAAACCTTGCCGGTATCACTCAATAAAATAATCAATGGGAGCTTAATCTGGAATTTCTGTAGGAGCACACTATGAGTGACTGCAAGAGGAAGGTGAGCGGAGTATCTCATTGAAATTCACTCATCCAAACTTTCATGGTTACTACATCACAATGAGTTTTTTTTATTGACCTGATAAGAAACCTTGCCGGTATCACTCAATAAAATAATTAATGGGAGCTAGATCTGGAATTTGTGGAGGAGCGCACTATGAGTGACTGGAAGAGGAAGGTAAGCGGAGTACCTCATGTGAAATTCACTCATCCAGACTTTCATGGTCACTTCTCACATCACAATGAGTTTTTTTTTATTGACTCAATAAGAAACCTTGCTCAATAAAATAATTAATGGGAGCTAGATCTGGAATTTGTGGAGGAGCGCACTATGAGTGACTGCAAGAGGAAGGTAAGTGGAGTACCTCACGTGAAATTCAGTCCTCTAAACTTTCATGGTTACTCCCTACATCACAATGAGTTTTTTTATTGACTTAATAAGAAACCTTGCCGGTATCACTCAATAAAATAATCAATGGGAGCCAAATCTGAAATTTCTGGAGGAGCGCACTATAAGTAACTCAAAGAGGAAAGTTAGCGGGGTGCCTCATGTGAAATCCACTCATCTAAACTTTCATGGTTACTCCCTACATCACAATGAGTTTTTTTATCGACTTGATAAGAAACCTTGCCGGTATCACTCAATAAAATAATTAATGGGAGCTTAATCTGGAATTTCTGTAGGAGCGCACTATGAGTGACTGGAAGAGGAAGGTAAGCGGAGTACCTACCACATGTGAAATTCACTCATCCAGACTTTCATGGTTACTCCCTACATCACAGTGAGTTTTTTTATTGACTGAATAAGAAACCTTGCCGGTATCACTCAATAAAATATTTAATGGGAGCTAAATCTTAAATTTCTGGAGAAGCGCACCATGAGTTACTCAAAGAAGAAGGTTTGTGGAGTACCTCATGTGAAATTCACTCATCCAGACTCTCATGGTTTCTCCCCACATCAGCATGAATTTCTAGATTTACTTGATAAGAAACCTTGTCGAAATCACTCAATAAAGTAATTTATGGGAGCCCAATCTGGAATTTCTGGAGGGGAGCTCCTCACGTAACTCAAAGAGGAAGGTCTGTCGAGTACCTCATGTGAAATTCGTTCATCCAGGCTTCCATATTCACTCCCAACCAATCTAACTCAGACATTTATGATTCACCACTTTTCGGATTTCGCAACTAAAATCCGCGATTTCTTTTTTGTGTTTGACGGACAAATGTACTCTGGTGTTCCTGCAAATTTCAATCCATTCAATTGATGGAATATCTACTTACACTTTTGAGGCTATATTGAGGAGTGAATGAGGTCTTACTCTCACAACTACAAAACTAAACAAAACCCCATAGCTGTTAATACTTCTTGAGCATGGATCACACGCAATTCCTTACTTTAATTACTACCCAAATCCTGTGGATTACTACCGATAATGTGGAAACTTTACAGATTAGCGCCCGTTTCCAGGCTTTCCAGTTTTCCCCGATTAAGAAAAGTTGTTGCGTGCCTCTTTTTACTCCCGTTTTTATTCGATTACTTGAATTGGTGAGGAAAATAGGATTACCATGGCATGTGTCACTGAATAAGGTTTCAATAGGTTATGCAACAAAATAGGCTACCAAAGCATGTTCTCAATAAACACCGTATCTAAAAATATGAACTGGGAAGCTATCTCGGCAGCGAAAAAGCGCCGAGAAAAAATTAATAATGCAGTCCTGCTGATTGTGTTCCTCGCTATTCGGAACTTCTCATTTATATTTCAGGGTGGACAAAATTTATTAAAGAACTCCGAAGGCGCTAAGTGAAAAGTTCTCGCTGTTCACGTGCTATCTTCAAAATTTTATTTGTTTTTGTCAATAATATTTCCCAACAATGAATTGTGGCTCAAAACATGGACATTTGCCAAATTTCAAGATAATTTGATTTATTTATTGTATTATACACTCATCAATTAACGATTTACGATAATTAAACCTCGAAATGTTTACGTGGTCATAATAACGCAATTTTATTCAGCGATATTAATTAGAGAGGTTTAAATGCTATTTCATGTAACCCTCAATAAATTTGATTTTGAATTATTTTGATGAAAATTCAATTTTGGTTTATGTAACAGTTCTACTTATCATTTTTGAAGTGGAATGCTTTTAAGCAAAAAGATACTGGATTTGACAATTTAAAAACTATAAAGTTTACGATGTCGTAAAAAGCGACCTTTTTTATATTTATTGATTTTCGATTGATTTGTGTAAAAGTGTTTAGTTAATGGAATTGTGATGAAGTTTTAAAAATAGATGACAAAAGCTTTTCGGTTTTTGAAAAATAATTGGAATAAACAACTAAAATTTGACTTTTAATTATAGATGGTTTATCTCGCCTTTCATAAAAATTTTTCAGCTGAAAACATACAAAAATACAATAAAAATCAATCAAAAATAAAAAAATTATTAACAATGAAAACATTTTTTTTTGTGCTAGTGATAAATAAATGTTGCATAGTACGCTCTCGCTCCTTCCAGTACGACATACATAAATAGATCTTCAGCCAAGGTGTTTCATGTGGTGAGAAATGATGTTTAGAATACATTAAAGCAACTTGATATCAAAGGATCATTTGTTTGTTCAACGTGAGTGTATTCTTTTATTTATAACATTGTAATCATTGTATCATTCTTGTCAAAACATCTAGCCCAGATTGATTGAGATCACAAACTGTTCAAGTATTCCAGTCCCCTATTCAGAAATCAGCCGATGAAAAAATTTTTCTATAACAGCCCTGCTCTGCTCAATGACATACGCCAGCGGGAAACAGATCCGCTCAGGGACATTCACTGGGATATAAGAAAACAGTATGGTGCACTCCTCTATTGGTCAAAAAGAACATCAGGGTGGAGGGGGGAGGTGTGTGAAATACAACTTGAGAACAAGGAACATACGCTAGCGGAGGAAAGAATTTCGCTAAAACAGCCCTGCTCTGCTCAACGACATACGCCACCGGGTATTCAGTTGGAAATAAATAAACACTGTCATCATCAGTGAGGCGGCTGATGCTGATATGGACAGTCGCTGGTACACTGAAACAAAAAGTAACATGAATATATTTTTGAAAAAGTACATTTAGTCAATGAACAAATTCATTGATTTCTACAAAACCAAAGTGGCATTGGTGAAAGTCCTCTTCTGCAGGGAAAGTGGGAATTCAGGAAATTCTTAGAGAGAGTTTTAAGCTAGAACTCTACTTTAGGATCTCTCATATTCACTCAAATCATAAAGCAAAATTTGACGTCAAACGTGGGGCGCCCAATCAAGTACCCTTAAAGAATCGGCTATGAGTTTGATTGAGAATTCCCAAAGAGAAACAATTCAAGCACTCACAGAAAAGAGTTTTCACAAGACTTATCGAGCCATCATGCGGAGTGTAACGGGCTCTCTCTTTCCTCACGTCTGTGAAAATAGAGGAGATGGAATTGAGATTTGATTTTTTTGTTGTTACTGTCATAAGAAAAATATTAGGGCAATTTTTGTAACTAAAAAAGCTATGCTAAAAATATCCTCGAAAACCAAATGCCGCGTGTACTTGAAGCTTCAAAATCACCTTTCACTCCTGGAGGAGGAGGAAAAAGGAGGAGTTGAGGTTGGTGAGATGATTATATGTGATGTATCATTTTCGAAGTTTTTTGGGTCAAGAAATGCGAATTTGACGTTATTTTTGTTATAACTTTTTTTATAAGAAAAATATGAGTTATCTTGAGAACTGAAAGTGGTGTGGAAAAAATAGCATCGGATTTGTGATCCTTATTCCCGAAAACTTCAAAAACGAGTTGTCACATGCATTTCTAGTATAGGAATCACATTCTACTCCTGGAAGAGTAAGAAATAGGAGGAATTGAGGTTGTTTGGTAATTAACGAGTGACATATCGTTTTCAAGGTTTTTTGGATTGAGGAATTTGAATTTGAAGTTATTTTTGTTTTATCTGTCATTATAAGGAAACTTTGGAACTGAAAAACCTATGCTAAAAATTACATCAGATTTGTGATCCTCATACCCAGATATGTCGAAAACGAGATGCCGCGTGTACTTGTAGTTTATAAATCACCTTCCACTCCTGGAGGAGGAGGAAAGAGGATGAGTGGAGGTTGGTAGCAAAATTACAAGTGACATATCGTTTTTTAGGTTTCTTGAGTCAAGAAATTTGAATTTGGCGTTATTTTTGTCATATCTCTTTTTATAAGAGAAATATGAGGGCTCTGCTCTCTTGGTAACTGGAAACGCTTTGCTGAAAATAACATCAGGTTGGGTCATGTCTAAATCATCTGCCCCTTCGTTTTTGAACGAAGACTCTACTCGAACTGAGGTTTTTCTCAGTATACTTAACACATTTTGACGCCCAACGTGGGGCATCAAATGATGAATGAACCAATTTATGTCGAAAGTTTACTCGACAAGACCCATGGGCCATCATCAATAACACATCATCATCATTCTTCCCCCATAACCTGAGAAGGTATATAATCTTCAGAAGTTGAAGCTGCAGCATAGTGTCCACTACATTTTTAGGATTTTTGATTGCTCTACTTTTTTGAGGGTTGTGACTTGATTTTAGCAGCTAATACATTGGAAGTATGGCAAAATATATCATCCAACGTGAGGCTCCAAAAGAAAGAACATTTTTGATGGAGGGACTTCTTCATGCAAACTCTACCTAGTGAAAATGGAAAATTCAACCACAAGCCATGATAAACGACATTCTCATGCTCAACAAAACAATTTACTCTCCACTGTAAAACAATAAATAACTGCCAACGAAAAAATATATCACTCAGTTACCCAGAGCGTACATCTGCATCAAATAACAGACGCAAAGGCATCCCAGGCTCATTATTTTTTCCGACTCTCGACTTATTCGACATGCAGCCTTCTAAACAATGCAAAAGAATGCAGCACAAGCCAAATGTGATGTATGTGAGCATTTCGTTATTCAAACTCAGAAACCTTTCTATTTTCTCTCTCCGCTCTTTTTCTCCGGAATAATGGTCTCGAATTTGTCTTTCGCTTAGAAAAATCGTCTGCTCGTCTTTACTGACGCATGCACAAGTTTCTGTATTATTTTTGCATTGGGGCTTGTGGGAGGGTTTGTTTTATTCAAAATGTGCACTTTTGCTGGCTTTTATCATTGAAATCATGAAGCTCCAAGGCAAAGCTGGAGCGCTGATCAACGAATTCCAGTCTGGTCCTTAGACTGCTTCAACTCCTCCATAGAAATGACGGAGCAGGAAGGTTGCCTCTGGTGTCTCTGGCAACTATGGTAAGTTACACGTCAAATAACTTGTCTCCAGCAGCCGGTAATACCTTACCATGGTTATCTATTGTATATTTTGACGTTCAACATGGGGCTCTATCCCTTTCCGGTTGGTAAAGCCATCATCAGGTGCAGCTCCTATTTACTTTGATGACCAGAAGCTGAAGGATATAACATATTTTGACGTGCAACGTGGGGCTCAATTCCTCTTTCGGCTACTGGAGCCCATCATCAGCTCATGCTTGTTCTTCACACATCGAGGTCCCTGGAACAACATACCTTGCTATGATGACCAGAAGCTCAAGGATTTCGCGCCAGTACATTTTTAAAGACTCTGGTGGTTACGTTCATCAATTTTTGAGGTAACTATTTTTATCAACCTTGTTGATAAAAACCAGAAATTGTCGCCAGCAGCAAGAAGAATCTTGCCAAGCACTACTTGAGAAGGATTTTGCATATTTTGACGTACAACGTGGGTCTCAATGCCCCTTTCCTCACATCGGGAGAATCAATTTAAGAAAGACAGAACTCACTTGGTTGAGTTTTATTAGAATTGTGTTATTTTGAGCTTTTTGAAGTACTCTGGCCTGTTTAGTGAGCAATTTTCTTCGCAGCTGACACCATGAGAGCGTCACTGTTGTTTCTATAAGTCTTCCCCAGTTGCTCAGAGATTTGAGGTACAAGACTGTCTAAGTTTTGAGCATAAGAGGACTTTTCACCCAAATTCTCTCTCAACCTCTCAATTGCTTCTAGGCCATCGATATGCTACCATCCCCATTGAATTTGGAGAAAGCGTGACCTTTTTAGTGAGGTCGTTTGGTCAAACTAAAATCAAATTGAATTTGGTCAAATCACAATTTTTGTTGAACGGAATAAGATACAAGAGCAATAAAAACTATTCACAAAGGAAATGAACATCATAAGAAGTTCATATTGGACTTGATAAAAATGTTTTCAGAATTGGCATGCCCTTTCCTTGATAGAAAAGTCAAAATGTGTTACTTGACATAAGTATGTACATGCCCTTACCTTGATAAAAATGTCTTCAATATTCAGTATTGATATGCCCTTACCTTGATAGAAAAATGAATAGTGTTCAGTATTTTTCAAGAATTGCCTCTAAAAGCTCATGCTGCTTATCAATTGAGAGAACCCATGGGTTAGCCTCTACCTTGATAAGTATGTACATGCCCCTACCTTGATAAAAATTTAATCCGAATTTACATGTCCTTACCTTGATAGAAAAAATGAATAATGTTCAGTATTTTACAAGACTTGACATGCCTCTGATTGCTCATGCAGTTGAATCTAGTCAAGGAAAGGCGGTGGTCTGATGCACGAATTCTGCACTATAACCATCAGTAGCAAAAATCTGCTGATTGGAAACTTTTTCAAAATTATAAAGAAAAAAATGGATTCACAACGGAATCGTGCTGAAGAAAAATCTCCTCATGGTGCCGCTCCCATTACCAGAACGCAATCCATCTCCTTTGGCGCGAATACAAACCGGATAGCGTGACAGCTCCATCTCGAAACAAGTGAATAAATAAAAACATATACACGAACCACAACTTATAGTCTTTTGTTTCCATTTTCGTTAAATCGATTATATATGAGATGGTATGGCACAACTTGTTTCCCATTCCTGATTAATGGAAACCATAAAACACCGTCTAAATGGGTCTCCTAATGCCCCAATAACCCTGAAAGATAAATTTTATCAAAATTGAACAGACGATATATCGGTATCAAATCGAAATGAACAGGGGGTAGTGCCGTTAAAACCTATTGGCAATAAATATGGGGTTATATTTAGGGTGACATTTATATAAGTTACAGGAGCACACCACTGTTGTTTTGACTCGGTGAATGCCCTTTCTAAAGCTGGTGGATATTGGTGACAGATGTCAAGGGTAATAAGAGCAGTCACCATAAATTTCACTGCGCCTATTGACATTATACAGAAACCCTGAAGCTGAGGCAACCCTATTGAGCAACTATAGTCTATGCATGGAACGTACGGAGTAGTAAAATCAATATCAATTCCAGTACGTAATGTGTAAACCAAAAATATACCAATAGGAACAGAGCGCTTGGTGGTCAAGTGATCTATTACTCCGTACGTTCATTATTTGGTATAAAATTGGTGAGAAAACGATTGTAGTTGCTTAAATCTGATTTTTACATTTTTTTGTTTTACCTGATTTTATCATCGTTTTTAAAAGCGTTTTTGATGTATTTTTACCATTAATTTTGTTTTTTCTGCTCAAAAAAACATTTATTTCAATGTTTCTTGGCTTCTTTTATTACTTTTGTGTTGTTTCATATATTTGGTCAATTGTTTTTTGTTGTAGTTTTTTTCTCATTATTGACTTTCATATGCGGTTTTTTTGCCCTACTTCTGTTCTTTCACTAAAAAATAGTGTCTTCCTTACTGTTTTGTGTCTTATTTGATTTAATCTTTGTTTTCAACGTATTTTGGGAAACGTAAACAAGAAACAAGACAGAATTTGAAGCAAAAATATACAGTGTGTCTCACAATGAACGTCACAGGCCATAACTCGTTTGTTTTTGAAAATAAAAATAAAATTAAAAATGTTTTTTAAATGATTAGCATGGCTCTCCCTTAAACTAAAAAAAAATACCTTAAAAAAAAACATTCCTTGAATTGTATGTTTATACTTATACTACTATACAGTGAAATTTTTCCTTCTCATAAATATTCGAAAACTTGAAAAAAATAACAGGGATACTATTTGAGAAAAAAAATTAGGGGTGGTTTTGAGGAGTTTTTTTCCGGGGGTACTTTTTTTGAGTTTTAGAGAGAGCCTTGCTGATCATTTACAAACAATTTCAAGTAACATTTTTTTCTTCAAAAATAAACGAGTTATGGCCTGTGACGTTCATTGTGGGACACCCTGTGTATTAACAAATGTGAAATTGTGTAATTGTGTTAAAGAAAACAACCTGAATTTTCTATAAATTTAATAAAATGTCAGATAGAGAAGATGATAGATGAAACATACTGAAAAAAAATAAACGATGTAGAATTAAAAAAAATGAAAGTCACTTAAAACAGAATATTTTAAAAAAATAGTAGGATAAATAACTTGAGACATAAGTTATTTGGACTTGTGAGTCTGTCAAGAAGATGAAATTGTTGAAAACAAGCAGGTTTTTTAACTATCGGGATCGCCCCAAAAACCTGCTTGTTACCAGTAGCCCCGTTACTGTCCTTCAATTGTTGAAAACCACATTAATTACTTGATACAAAAATTAATTTAAAATGAAAAAATTATGCGAAAATAGAAAGAAGATAAAAAAAATTACTAACAAAAGACTGGAACCAAGACAAATTTCCCTTTAAAAAGAGATTGTCTTTAATTATATTCTATTTGATCCATTATCTATTCAATATTCTTCTTACGCTAGGGAAAAATAATGTAAAAAGATAAAAAAATAAAAAGAAATAGAATAAAGAATACCTAATAAAAAATTTAAATAAGAACGAGAAAATTAGCAACAAAAGACTGTAGCCAAGACAAATTTTCCTAGACGATAAAACAACTGCCTTGAGTTAGATGTTATTTGATTTATTATCTATCTAATTCTCTTTACCCTAGGAAAAAATAATATAAAAAGTTGATAAAAATCATCAAAACACAAATGAATAAACTACCTAAAAAAAAACATAAAAAAGACAGAATTTCACACAAAAATATACATACATTCACAAATGTAAAATTGAGAAGGTATTTCCTTTGGATTCATGAAACATTTTTATGTATTTCAAGTGCGATCTGCTTCTAGGCAAGATTTTGAAGTTTTGACCATGAACTTTAACAAATTCCAAAATTAAATCAGCCATCAGACTAGTTGCAATAAACCTTTTTTCTGTTTGTCTCCACCAAAAGGTCCGTTGCCAAGATAAATTTGCTCGTACGTACCGTATCTCCAAACGTAATCTTGAAGCAAAGCCAAATAAACCGAAACAATTACCTACGAAATTTGCGAGACAGGATCCAATACAAGGGACTATTAAGTCCGCCCAGTCACGTGAATAATTTCACTTTCAATGGCCTCGTAAATATTTTGGATTTTGTGTCGTGACCCAGACCCATCGTTCATGCATCTGTGCATGTCTATTTCTATTTTTTGCGATTATGTCAGACCAGCAACGAGTTTAAAATTGCCCAACAAAACCATTTTTTCAACCATTGTATTATAGACGGGAGTATTATGGGTTGTGTAGGAGATAGACACAAAGCTGATATTGAATCAGTTAATATTTATAATAGAAATTTACATTTCAATTCCAATGCAACTAGAATAGGTCATTGAAATTGTACGGGGAATTTGATTTATAACAATTCCATTTATCGTTTATAGACAGGGCAGATTGATGTTGTCGTTATATTTCATGACACTCGTTATTCACCTACACTTAATCTCACAAGAGATTCCCAGGACGATAAAAAAACCTTGAAGAAAATTGCGGCCAAAATCTTAGAACCAGAAGCACAATGCGATATTATTTATTTAAAAGTTGTCTGGTGATCATTTAAATACTTTAAACAATCGTTAACTTCTTTTAGAAGACTTTTAATACAAATTTCTGAAGGTTTTTTTGTTTAGGGATATTTGGTTTAGTTCTAGTGTTATTTTTAATGACTTAACAGCATTTACTATTATTTGTTTTGATTTTTTTTATATGTTCTTTTCATTTTTAAAATTGTTTCTTTTAATGTTATATTATAGAATTAATTTTTAAGTGACTTAAATTTTTTTTTGTTGGGTTTTGTTCAACTTTCTTCAGTGTTTTTAAACTAACACTCTATCGTTTATTATATTTTATCACACATTTCACTAAGTCTGTTTTCTTTACAACGATTTTACATTTGTTGATACTGTATGATATGTTTTTGTTTCAAATTCTGTCTTGTTGTTTTCTTTTTTTAGGTAGTTTCTTTATTTGTTGCGTTTTAAACCATTTTCATCAATTTTTCAGATTATCTTTTCCCCAGGGTTAGTGAATAACAAATCAAAATATAAGTTCCCGTAACAAAGCTAAAAATATTTGAACATTAATTATTAGAGAAAAACATAATAAGACCCATCTACTGTGTTTTTGGAGCTCAAATTCTTCAACTATCCTAGACCTCTTCTCATAATCTTCTCGTAGTTTCCGCTTGTGCTGAATCTTCTTACACAGTATCTCAGCTTCAATATTCACTCGTTATACGCACATTTTGTCAGATCTCGGTCTTGCTCGGGCGCCACATTTCTGGCGTCCATGCAAGGTCACTTTTCTGCCCCTCACCCTCTTACGAAACGCTGCGACTCCATATTTTCTTCAACTTTGAATAGTCCTGGATGGTTTTTACCATCAATGTGCAGCATTCTAATGTTATTTTCTCCATCAATATGACATTGTCTCTATTCTTGTTGTAGTCTTGCTATATACAATGTTTTTCAAGCCTCGTCACTAGAATGTTATAAGCGCCTTGTGTTAGATTTTGTCCTTGCTCGAACGCCAGAATCCTGGTGAGCAAGATCATTTTTGTGTATCTAACGGTCTCACAAAACACGGCTCTTCTATGTATCCTTTTGGAGAGTTCTTGATGGTTTTCAGTAACATTGTAACACTAGGTTCATGTCACTCTCTGGTATTTTATAAGCATATTGTATTGGATTTTGGCCTTGCTCGGACGCCACAATTTTGAGGTCAGAGCAAGGTCATTTTCTGCGCCTCACGCTCTTACAAAACCCTGCTTCTTTATACTTTTTCCTTTAACAAAAACAAGAAGAAATTCCGGATGATTTTCGGTTCCATGTGCAGCCCCTAACAATTATTTTATTCATCAATAAAATGGTGTTTCTTTTCTTGTGGTACTTCTGCTCTAGACAATGTTTTCTTAACCCCTTCACCCGGTTCTTACGTCCATTGAGTTAGATTTTGACCTTGCTCGGACGCCACAATGCCGACGTCCGAGCAAGGTCATTTTTCTGCTCCTTGCGCTTATGTGAAACAGGTCTAATACGAGTAGTGCTGCCCTCTTTTACTACCTGACGATGTAAATAATGGACATTATCCATTGCAGGGTTTCGTAAGATCATCTCATCATTGTCACTATTGAAAATCTAATCATATTCAAATACTCAAATAATTTGCGGAGGGTATGGTGAATTCATGCTCCATTATGGATTTTGATCTTTATAGCAGACTGGAATGAGTTACTGCTGCTGCCACCCCGAAATCAATAACCAAGCATAAATCGAAAATCCCGGCACGTACACCTGATACTCTGGAAATTACGTCTAATTCCTCTCCATTAGCTTCCACTCAACAGCAAATATTAACCCCTCAAACAGCGACTTATTCATGACGAAACGTGGATCCTTACCTCGTCTTACTCTACAACTAATTGTGTATTTACCCATTATACTGTGATGCCTAATAGAGACAATAGAGCCATTGTGCCCTTTGATGAATGGATCTGAAACGGTGGTAAACATTTAAGGGAAATTAGTTCCAGTCTTTGGTTTGGGTTGTTAAATTAAGCTCAGACACAGAATATATATGCCAATCATCCATCTATTTACGCCATGATAAATAGGGTCAAATATAAATCTTAAGGTTCAGCCCTATGTCAAAACGCTAATAATTTACATTCTGCTTTGGCAAAGTTAAATTTAAACTGCCACGGTTGGGATGATTGATGGTTCTTGGCTTCCCTCGATAGATGAGTATTGGCAGGAGGGAGTTTACTAGATGGGAAAGTTATTTATTCCAAAAAGACCTGAATTGTGACTGCGCTCTCGCACTATTACAAGGGCATAAACCTTTAGGTCATATGAAAACGTGCCGGAATAAAAATTCCGACGGCTATAAATTCAAAGAGCAGGTAGTAAAGGGCGATCCGACATTTACATGAAGAAACGAGAGCCTGCTCTGTTCACACTTCGTTAATAAAAATAATTTGGTTGATGTGAAGATTCACAGAAAAAAAAAAAAAAAAAAAAAGAGGCAGAGACAAGAATTATTGGTGTCTTCTTTTGCGTAGACTATGGAGTAAGGCTCACCAAGATTCTGATGTCTTACTGTCCTACTTAGACAATGGAGGCTTAGATCGTATTTTATCCCAGACCAACTGCTTCTGGAAGGTGATCATGGTGATAGAAGCCTACCTCAAAGCAAAACCCATTACGTGGCACCTCTCTTGTTATCAGCAAAAAAGCCTGAAAGGTTTTGAGCTATTAGCAGCATTCGCAAATTGAAACGAGCGGCATGAAAAACGTTCCCGTTCTTGCATAAATTTTCTGGTGTGATTCGAAATTAGGATTCCATCGAAATCACTTCGAAGGGAAAATTGATAAGCATCTCTTCCTTTTGTTTTCGGAGATTTCAACTAAACGAGGGGCTTTGTGTGCGAGTTCGGTTGCTTTTAAGCCTTTGAAAGGTTCGGTAATGGATTGATGTGTTTTTACATAGTTGACAACAATAGCGATACTATAAAGCAAACAGAAAGTGAGGGCATAGTTGGCATTCCTGCTGGCTTCCGGCATTTATATTGGCTTAGAGGTGGAAAAAAGTATATGAGAAAATGCTTGCACGTTTTCCAAAGGTCGTTTCCATGTATGAGCGAGTCAATGTCTTTTGACTTTATAATTTCTGAGTGTTCCGGAATTTCAAGTAGAAGACTTTTTTCCAGATAAAAAGCATGAGTTTGGCAATCTTTCAATACTTTTGTTTTAACATATTTTGATTCGCTAGTTCTCAACATTTTTTTGATCCTATTTTTTATTTTTTTGAAGCTTCTAATTTTTGTTTTATTTCGAAAATTTCTCCAATTTATCCACTTTTTTAATTAGTCAATACCATTTTTCATTTGAAGCAATTTTTTTAGTTTGGTTTTACGTTTTTCAATGTATCCTTCCATAAAAACTTACCCAAATCTTTTTAAATTAACATTGCTTATTTCTTCAAACAGTAGCTTTTGTTTATGAAATATTATAATATTTATCCATTAAAAGCCTTTTCAAGTTTGCAATATTTTTTTATCATTATTTTTTATTCCAATTCGAATATTCATCGATATGAAAAAAGGTTGCGATTTTTTTTTCTTGCTTCTTCTCTAATAAGCTTATTTTCAGAATATTCAAGTATTTTTTTAAATATTTTTGTTCAATTAGCATTTTTAATATACCTATATTATTCCCTTCTTCTTCATTGGTTAACTTTCTCATGACTTCCTTGTACACCTACTTCTGTGTTCATTTTAATTCAAGTTTATTTTGTACTATCTGTTTTTGTTCGTATCGTTATTTATTTTGTCTGTTTTCAGTTGTTGTTTGTTTAATTTCATTAGGTATCTATTTTTCCTTCTTTCTTTTATTAAGTATGCCTTTATTATCTTTTAAGTTTTCTTTTGGGGCTTTCTTCTCTGATATTTTATTTATCTATCTTTCTTATGAATTTTTGATGAGCTTTTTAGTTTTTCATATGCGTTCTATTGTTTATTCGTTATTCTTTCTAATTGGTCAGATTCTCATCAAACATTTTCAAGATCATTTCTTTCCACCAGCAAAACGAACGAATTGAAAGTTTTCTCTCCGAGTTTATTTAGCTTTATTTGGTGTTTTCATTGAGTTTGTTGGTTTTTCCTATACATTTTGTTCATAATTGTTCATTTTTTTTGTGTACCATCTGAATAGTTGCTTTAGGAAGCTTTAATCAACGTTTATCGTCTTTATTTCATGTTTTAGTGAGTTTATTAATTTGTCTTATCACTCACTGTTTGATTGTTTGTTGATTTTTTAAATTGTCGCTTTAGGACTTATCAACGCAAAAGAGGAGTAAACAGTTTTTTTAATAACTCATTCAAGTAAAAAAAAATGAATTAAAAATATAGTTAAGAAAATGGTATTAAATCTGGGCATGAGAAAATGAAATGGTATATAGGAATCAAAAATATCAAGAATCATACTAGTTTTTTTTTCGAAAATACTGTTTTTTCTTCAACTAAATTTAGAATTAAAAACAAGGTCATGAAAAAATAGCTGAAAAATCTTTAAAAGTAAAAAATACCAAAATAAAATACATAAACCACATTTTAAAGTGGAAATTATTGTTGAAAATCATCATTATAAATAAGAGGTTCCTCACAAAAAGTGATGATGAGTAAACTAAAAAGCCTTGATATTTGGATAAAAATAACAATAAATAATCTTGTGAAATTAAAAATCGATAATAATCATCAAAAATCAAAGAAATAACAATTTGATCAAAAAATCAGTTTATTGAAGTATTTCAAGAAGCGTGAGAATGATATTATGAGTATAAAATCCAAAACCAAAAAATGACTAGCAGCAATAAAAAAAATCACCTAGAAAGTAAGATAATAAAAAAAAGGCGTGAAATAATAATTTGGCAAAATATTTTTCAAAATGCTAAAATAGTTCCAGTACAAAAAGACTAATAAAAAAGCGGATGAAAAGGATTGAAACACATTTGAATCCCATGATATATGTATAAAATATGTTTGCACGTTTTATTAATAATGTATATGTATATAAATGTTTTTTTTTTTCTAGTCTCAAGGTTACTTATATTTTCAAATTACTGTAATTTGTAAAGCTGCAGTTAAATGAAGATATATTTATTTATTTATAAATTGCTGTTGACACAAAGGTGTGTCCATAATTCGATAAAAAAAAATACGAAGTTCTAAAAGTAACTAAAATAAACAAAAAAATTACCTTGATAAAAAAATAAAATCTTTTATGAAAAATAACACACACTTCACAAAATAGGACAATTAAATAAACTAAATAGTCTGAAAGAGCTTGCATATACAGGAAGTCCCAAAATTAGGTTTAAATATTTCAACAATATATTCTACACTGAAAAAAAATAGTTTGCAATGTAAAAATCTTTGCGAAAACGCTTCGTTCTCGAGACACAGTGCGCCAAAGTTTAATTTCTATTTCTGTTTTATCAAAATAAATAAATCCTCAATTAATAATCAGTTTTTACTTGAAATTAACGTTATCGTCATATATTTTCATCAAAAGAAAGATACATGGTTCGGTGAGAAATTTATAACTTTTTAAAACAATAAAAATACTTGTCGATGGCGCCACATACAAGATAGAGTCATAATAATAGCAAATCTGAATTTATTATGTCAAAATACCGATTTTTGTTGAATGGGATTTATATTTAGATAAATCAAAAATAGAAATTAAACTTTGAAACCGATATTTCGAAAATGAAACGTTTTCGCAAAAATTTTCATATAGCAAACTAATATTTTTTTTCAGTGTAGAATATACTGTTCAAATATCTCAATCTATCTGCGGCACACCCTGTATAATCCAGTAAAAACATATTTCGAAAAACTGGGACATGTGTTGAAAATTGAATTAATGTAGGAACCCAATGATAATGTTTTGACGAGGTGTATTGGAATTCTGAATGACCTTGATAAATGACCTTGTAACAACCAGAAAAGACATGTATGCATAAAACCTCCATCAAAACAAACGTAAATTGATTAATTCAACCCCCCATCGATTACCCAGTAAACCCGTCATTTCCAACACTACGGGCAAAGTTCATTTTAGCCCGGTGAATTTCCATATTCCCGACCCATGTTTTAATAAAGCTGCCATTTAAAAACAACCACTTACTCAACTCCTAACTTAATTTCCTTCGTCAATTAGGAAGGGAAATTTCCCAAAAAGACGCGCCAAATAAAATCACATCTCCGCCACTCACGATGCTGCCTGGCTGCCCGCAAATTGCTTCCCAATTTTCATATTTGAATATGTATTGTGCCTTTTCAACTGTGCGATGTGAACTTTTGTCGTTTTATTTTCCATAATTATCATTGTTTTCCTTTTTCCATACTTTAAAATTATTGTTCATTTATTTTATTGATGCGATTTATGTTCTGACAAGAGCGCCAGGCGCAGTCGAACAGTTTGACAAGTGACAGTTAATGATCCAGGTGTGAGACTTGTTGGTGTGAGGCATGAAAGTCTGTGTCCGCATTGGTTCCTGAAGATTGCAAAAAAACCAAAGGTGAAAGTTCCTGGTTCAAAAAAAAATTAAAAAGCATCCATGCAACTATGGAAAATAATGGAGGGCTGTCAGAAATGAGGTTGGGAGGTTGGAGGATTGAAACTTTGAGGGGATGCTCTCAACACTTTCCTCTATAACTGCATTTATTTTGAACGCATGATTTTATCAGTTGGGTAGAGTTCTTAAAAAAAAAAAAATCTAAAAAGTCATTTCCAACTTTGGAGGGCTGGCAAAAATGAACTTGAGAGGTTGGAGGATTGAAATTTTGAGGAGATACTCTCAACACCTTCCTCTATAACTCGTGATAACTGCATTGTAATATCATGTTTAATTTTTAACTCCTGATTTTAGAGGTTGGGTTATTCTTTTCAAAAAAATCAAAATCTAAAAAGTCATTTCCAACTTTGGAGGGCTCTCAAAAATGAGCTTGGAAGGTTGGAGGATCGCAATTTTAAGAAGATGCTCTCAACACCTTCCTTTATAACTCATGAAAACTGCATTGTAATATCTTTTTCAATTTTGAACGCATGATTTTATCTGTTGGGTAGTGTTCTTCAAAAAAATCTAAAAAAATCATTACCAACTAAGGAGGGCAGTCAATAATGAACTTGGGAGGTTGGAGGCTCTCAACAACTTCCTTTATAACTTATGAGAACTGCATTGTTTTTTTTTTTTGATTTTGAACGCATGATTTTATCTATTGGGTAGTGTTCTTCAAAAAAATCTAAAAAATCATCACCAACTTAGGAGGGCTGTCAATAATGAACTTGGGCGGTTGGAGAATTGAAATTTTGAGAAGATGCTCTCAACATCTTTCTTTATAACTCATGATAACTGCATTGAAATATCTTTTTTATTTTTCAACACATGACACTATTAGTTGGGAAGTGTTCTTCGAAAAAATCTAGAAAATCATCACCAACTTAGAAGGGCTGCCAAAAATGAACTTGGGAGGTTGGAGAATTGAAATTTTGAGGAGATGCTTCAAACACTTTCCCTTATAACTCATGATAACTGCATTGTAATATCTTGTTTAATTTTGGACGCATGATTTTATCTGTTGGGTAGTGTTCTTTGAAAAAATCTAAAAAATCATTACCAACCCAGGAGGGCCAACAAAAATGAACTTGGGAGGTTGTAGAATTGAAATTTTGAGGAAAAGCTCTCAACACTTTCCTTTATAACTCATGATAACTGCATTGTGATATCTTTTTCAATTTTGCACGCATGATTTTATCTGTTGGGTAGTGTTCTTTAAAAAAATCTAAAAAATCATTACCAACCCAGGAGGGCCAACAAAAATGAACTTGGGAGGTTGTAGAATTGAAATGTTGAGGAAAAGCTCTCAACACTTTCCTTTATAACTCATGATAACTGCATTGTAATATCTTGTTTAATTTTGGACGCATGATTTTATCTGTTGGGTAGTGTTCTTTGAAAAAATCTAAAAAATCATTACCAACCCAGGAGGGCCAACAAAAATGAACTTGGGAGGTTGTAGAATTGAAATTTTGAGGAAAAGCTCTCAACACTTTCCTTTATAACTCATGATAACTGCATTGTGATATCTTTTTCAATTTTGCACGCATGATTTTATCTGTTGGGTAGTGTTCTTTAAAAAAATCTAAAAAATCATTACCAACCCAGGAGGGCCAACAAAAATGAACTTGGGAGGTTGTAGAATTGAAATGTTGAGGAAAAGCTCTCAACACTTTCCTTTATAACTCATGATAACTGCATTGTAATATCTTTTTCAATTTTGCACGCATGATTTTATCTGTTGGGTAGTGTTCTTTGAAAAAATCTAAAAAATCATTACCAACCCAGGAGGGCCATCAAAAATAAACTTGGGAGGTTGTAGAATTGAAATTTTGAGGAAAAGCTCTCAACACTTTCCTTTATAACTCATGATAACTGCATTGTAATATCTTTTTTAATTTTGAACGCAAGATTTTATCTGTTGGGTAGTGTTCTTCAAAAAAATCTAAAAAAATCATTACCAACTAAGGAGGGCTGTCAATAATGAACTTGGGAGGTTGGAGGCTCTCAACAACTTCCTTTATAACTTATGAGAACTGCATTGTATTTTTTTTTTAATTTTGAACGCATGATTTTATCTGTTGGGTAGTGTTCTTCAAAAAAATCTAAAAAATCACTACCAAACTAGGAGGGCTGTCAAAAATGAACATGGGAGGTTGGAGGATTGAAATTTTGAGGAGATGCTCTCAACACCTTCCTTTATAACTCATGATAACTGCATTGAAATGTCTCTTTTATTTTTCAACACATGACTCTATTATTTGGGTAGTGTTCTTCAAAAAAATCTAGAAAATCATCACCAACTTAGGAGGACTGTCAAAAATGAACTTGGGAGGTTGGAGAATTGAAATTTTGAGGAGAAGCTCTCAACACTTTCCTTTATAACTCATGATAACTGCATTGTAATATCTTCTTCAATTTTGAACGCATGATTTTATCTGTTGGGTAGTGTTCTTCAAAAAAATCTAAAAAATCATTACCAACCTAGGAGGGCCAACAAAAATGAACTTGGGAGGTTGGGGAATTGAAATTTTGAAGAGAAGCTCTCAACACTTTTCTTTATAACTCATGATAACTGCATTGTAATATCTTTTTCAATTTTGAACGCATGATTTTATCTGTTGGGTGGTGTTCTTCAAAAAAATCTAAAAAAATCATTACCAACTAAGGAGGGCTGTCAATAATGAACTTGGGAGGTTGGAGGCTCTCAACAACTTCCTTTATAACTTATGAGAACTGCATTGTATTTTTTTCACTTTTGAACGCATGATTTAATCTGTTGGGTAGTGTTCTTCAAAAAAATCTAAAAAATCATAACCAAACTAGGAGGGCTGTCAAAAATGAACATGGGAGGTTGGAGGTTTGAAATTTTGAGGAGATGCTCTCAACATTTTCCTTTATAACTCATGATAACTGCATTGAAATGTCTCTTTTATTTTTCAACACATGACTCTATTATTTGGGTAGTGTTCTTCAAAAAAATCTAGAAAATCATCACCAACTTAGGAGGACTGTCAAAAATGAACTTGGGAGGTTGGAGAATTGAAATTTTGAGGAGAACCTCTCAACACTTTCCTTTATAACTCATGATAACTGCATTGTAATATCTTCTTCAATATTGAACGCATGATTTTATCTGTTGGGTAGTGTTCTTCAAAAAAATCTAAAAAATCATTACCAACCTAGGAGGGCCAACAAAAAGGAACTTGGGAGGTTGGGGAATTGAAATTTTGAAGAGAAGCTCTCAACACTTTTCTTTATAACTCATGATAACTGCATTGTAATATCTTTTTCAATTTTGAACGCATGATTTTATCTGTTGGGTGGTGTTCTTCAAAAAAATCTAAAAAAATCATTACCAACTAAGGAGGGCTGTCAATAATGAACTTGGGAGGTTGGAGGCTCTCAACAACTTCCTTTATAACTTATGAGAACTGCATTGTATTTTTTTCACTTTTGAACGCATGATTTAATCTGTTGGGTAGTGTTCTTCAAAAAAATCTAAAAAATCATAACCAAACTAGGAGGGCTGTCAAAAATGAACATGGGAGGTTGGAGGTTTGAAATTTTGAGGAGATGCTCTTAACACCTTCCTTTATAACTCATGATAACTGCATTGAAATATCTCTTTTAGTTTTCAACACATGACTCTATTATTTGGGTGGTGTTCTTCAAAAAAATCTAGAAAATCATCACCAACTTAGGAGGACTGTCAAAAATGAACTTGGGAGGTTGGAGCATTGAAATTTTGAGGAGATGCTCTCAACACCTTCCTTTATAACTCATGATAACCGCATTGTAATATCTTTTTCAATTTTGCACGCATGATTTTATCTGTTGAGTAGTGTTCTTTGAAAAAATTTTAAAAAATCATTACCAACCTAGGAGGGCCAACAAAAATGAACTTGGGAGGGTGGAGAATCGAAATTTTGAGGAAAAGCCCTCAACACTCTCCTTTATAACTCATGATAACTGAATTGTAATATCTTTTTTAATTTTGAACGCATGATTTTATCTGTTGGGTAGTGTTCTTCAAAAAAATCTAAAAAATCATTACCAACCTAGGAGGGCTGTCGAAAATGAACTTGGGAGGTTGGAGGATTGAAATTTTGAGGAGATGCTCTCAACACTTTCCTTTATAACTCATGATAACTGCATTGAAATATCTCTTTTATTTTTCAACACATGACTCCAGTATTTGGGTAGTGTTCTTCAAAAAAATCTAGAAAATCATCACCAACTTAGGAGGACTGTCAAAAATGAACTTGGGAGGTTGGAGGATTGAAATTTTGAGGAGAAGCTCTCAACACTTTCCTTTATAACTCATGATAACTGCATTGTAATATCTTTTTCAATTTTGCACGCATGATTTTATCTGTTGGGTAGTGTTCTTTAAAAAAATTTAAAAAATCATTACCAACCCAGGAGGGCCAACAAAAATGAACTTGGGAGGTTGTAGAATTGAAATTTTGAGGAAAAGCTCTCAACACTTTCCTTTATAACTCATGATAACTGCATTGTAATATCTTTTTTTAATTTTGCACGCATGATTTTATCTGTTGGGTAGTGTTCTTTAAAAAAATCTAAAAAATCATTACCAACCCAGGAGGGCCAACAAAAATGAACTTGGGAGGTTGTAGAATTGAAATTTTGAGGAAAAGCTCTCAACACTTTCCTTTATAACTCATGATAACTGCATTGTAATATCTTTTTCAATTTTGCACGCATGATTTTATCTGTTGGGTAGTGTTCTTTAAAAAAATCTAAAAAATCATTACCAACCCAGGAGGGCCAACAAAAATGAACTTGGGAGGTTGTAGAATTGAAATTTTGAGGAAAAGCTCTCAACACTTTCCTTTATAACTCATGATAACTGCATTGTAATATCTTTTTCAATTTTGCACGCATGATTTTATCTGTTGGGTAGTGTTCTTTAAAAAAATCTAAAAAATCATTACCAACCCAGGAGGGCCAACAAAAATTAACTTGGGAGGTTGTAGAATTGAAATTTTGAGGAAAAGCTCTCAACACTTTCCTTTATAACTCATGATAACTGCATTGTAATATCTTTTTCAATTTTGCACGCATGATTTTATCTGTTGGGTGGTGTTCTTTAAAAAAATCTAAAAAATCATTACCAACCCAGGAGGGCCAACAAAAATGAACTTGGGAGGTTGTAGAATTGAAATGTTGAGGGAAAGCTCTCAACACTTTCCTTTATAACTCATGATAACTGCATTGTAATATCTTTTTTAATTTTGAACGCAAGATTTTATCTGTTGGGTAGTGTTCTTGAAAAAAATCTAAAAAAATCATTACCAACTAAGGAGGGCTGTCAATAATGAACTTGGGAGGTTGGAGGCTCTCAACAACTTCCTTTATAACTTATGAGAACTGCATTGTATTTTTTTTTTTAATTTTGCACGCATGATTTTATCTGTTGGGTAGTGTTCTTTAAAAAAATCTAAAAAATCATTACCAACCCAGGAGGGCCAACAAAAATGAACTTGGGAGGTTGTAGAATTGAAATGTTGAGGGAAAGCTCTCAACACTTTTCTTTATAACTCATGATAACTGCATTGTAATATCTTTTTTAATTTTGAACGCAAGATTTTATCTGTTGGGTAGTGTTCTTGAAAAAAATCTAAAAAAATCATTACCAACTAAGGAGGGCTGTCAATAATGAACTTGGGAGGTTGGAGGCTCTCAACAACTTCCTTTATAACTTATGAGAACTGCATTGTATTTTTTTTTTTAATTTTGAACGCATGATTTTATCTGTTGGGTAGTGTTCTTTAAAAAAATCTAAAAAATCACTACCAAACTAGGAGGGCTGTCAAAAATGAACATGGGAGGTTGGAGGATTGAAATTTTGAGGAGATGCTCTCAACACCTTCCTTTATAACTCATGATAACTGCATTGAAATGTCTCTTTTATTTTTCAACACATGACTCTATTATTTGGGTAGTGTTCTTCAAAAAAATTAGAAAATCATCACCAACTTAAGAGGACTGTCAAAAATGAACTTGGGAGGTTGGAGGATTGAAATTTTGAGGAGAAGCTCTCAACACTTTCCTTTATAACTCATGATAACTGCATTGTAATATCTTCTTCAATTTTGAACGCATGATTTTATCTGTTGGGTAGTGTTCTTCAAAAAAATCTAAAAAATCATTACCAACCTAGGAGGGCCAACAAAAATGAACTTGGGAGGTTGGGGAATTGAAATTTTGAAGAGAAGCTCTCAACACTTTTCTTTATAACTCATGATAACTGCATTGTAATATCTTTTTCAATTTTGAACGCATGATTTTATCTGTTGGGTAGTGTTCTTCAAAAAAATCTAAAAAAATCATTACCAACTAAGGAGGGCTGTCAATAATGAACTTGGGAGGTTGGAGGCTCTCAACAACTTCCTTTATAACTTATGAGAACTGCATTGTTTTTTTTTTTTACTTTTGAACGCATGATTTTATCTGTTGGGTAGTGTTCTTCAAAAAAATCTAAAAAATCATAACCAAACTAGGAGGGCTGTCAAAAATGAACATGGGAGGTTGGAGGTTTGAAATTTTGAGGAGATGCTCTCAACACCTTCCTTTATGACTCATGATAACTGCATCGAAATATCTCTTTTAGTTTTCAACACATGACTCTATTATTTGGGTAGTGTTCTTCAAAAAAATCTAGAAAATCATCACCAACTTAGGAGGTCTGTCAAAAATGAACTTGGGAGGTTGGAGGATTGAAATTTTGAGGAGAAGCTCTCAACACTTTCCTTTATAACTCATGATAACTGCATTGTAATATCTTTTTCAATTTTGCACGCATGATTTTATCTGTTGGGTAGTGTTCTTTGAAAAAATCTAAAAAATCATTACCAACCCAGGAGGGCCAACAAAAATGAACTTGGGAGGTTGTAGAATTGAAATTTTGAGGAAAAGCTCTCAACACTTTCCTTTATAACTCATGATAACTGCATTGTGATATCTTTTTCAATTTTGCACGCATGATTTTATCTGTTGGGTAGTGTTCTTTAAAAAAATCTAAAAAATCATTACCAACCCAGGAGGGCCAACAAAAATGAACTTGGGAGGTTGTAGAATTGAAATGTTGAGGAAAAGCTCTCAACACTTTCCTTTATAACTCATGATAACTGCATTGTGATATCTTTTTCAATTTTGCACGCATGATTTTATCTGTTGGGTAGTGTTCTTTAAAAAAATCTAAAAAATCATTACCAACCCAGGAGGGCCAACAAAAATGAACTTGGGAGGTTGTAGAATTGAAATTTTGAGGAAAAGCTCTCAACACTTTCCTTTATAACTCATGATAACTGCATTGTGATATCTTTTTCAATTTTGCACGCATGATTTTATCTGTTGGGTAGTGTTCTTTAAAAAAATCTAAAAAATCATTACCAACCCAGGAGGGCCAACAAAAATGAACTTGGGAGGTTGTAGAATTGAAATTTTGAGGAAAAGCTCTCAACACTTTCCTGTATAACTCATGATAACTGCATTGTAATATCTTTTTTAATTTTGAACGCAAGATTTTATCTGTTGGGTAGTGTTCTTCAAAAAAATCTAAAAAAATCATTACCAACTAAGGAGGGCTGTCAATAATGAACTTGGGAGGTTGGAGGCTCTCAACAACTTCCTTTATAACTTATGAGAACTGCATTGTATTTTTTTTTTTAATTTTGAACGCATGATTTTATCTGTTGGGTAGTGTTCTTCAAAAAAATCTAAAAAATCACTACCAAACTAGGAGGGCTGTCAAAAATGAACATGGGAGGTTGGAGGATTGAAATTTTGAGGAGATGCTCTCAACACCTTCCTTTATAACTCATGATAACTGCATTGAAATGTCTCTTTTATTTTTCAACACATGACTCGATTATTTGGGTAGTGTTCTTCAAAAAAATCTAGAAAATCATCACCAACTTAGGAGGACTGTCAAAAATGAACTTGGGAGGTTGGAGGATTGAAATTTTGAGGAGAAGCTCTCAACACTTTCCTTTATAACTCATGATAACTGCATTGTAATATCTTCTTCAATTTTGAACGCATGATTTTATCTGTTGGGTAGTGTTCTTCAAAAAAATCTAAAAAATCATTACCAACCTAGGAGGGCCAACAAAAATGAACTTGGGAGGTTGGGGAATTGAAATTTTGAAGAGAAGCTCTCAACACTTTTCTTTATAACTCATGATAACTGCATTGTAATATCTTTTTCAATTTTGCACGCATGATTTTATCTGTTGGGTAGTGTTCTTTAAAAAAATCTAAAAAATCATTACCAACCCAGGAGGGCCAACAAAAATGAACTTGGGAGGTTGTAGAATTGAAATTTTGAGGAAAAGCTCTCAACACTTTCCTGTATAACTCATGATAACTGCATTGTAATATCTTTTTTAATTTTGAACGCAAGATTTTATCTGTTGGGTAGTGTTCTTCAAAAAAATCTAAAAAAATCATTACCAACTAAGGAGGGCTGTCAATAATGAACTTGGGAGGTTGGAGGCTCTCAACAACTTCCTTTATAACTTATGAGAACTGCATTGTATTTTTTTTTTTAATTTTGAACGCATGATTTTATCTGTTGGGTAGTGTTCTTCAAAAAAATCTAAAAAATCACTACCAAACTAGGAGGGCTGTCAAAAATGAACATGGGAGGTTGGAGGATTGAAATTTTGAGGAGATGCTCTCAACACCTTCCTTTATAACTCATGATAACTGCATTGAAATGTCTCTTTTATTTTTCAACACATGACTCTATTATTTGGGTAGTGTTCTTCAAAAAAATCTAGAAAATCATCACCAACTTAGGAGGACTGTCAAAAATGAACTTGGGAGGTTGGAGGATTGAAATTTTGAGGAGAAGCTCTCAACACTTTCCTTTATAACTCATGATAACTGCATTGTAATATCTTCTTCAATTTTGAACGCATGATTTTATCTGTTGGGTAGTGTTCTTCAAAAAAATCTAAAAAATCACTACCAAACTAGGAGGGCTGTCAAAAATGAACATGGGAGGTTGGAGGATTGAAATTTTGAGGAGATGCTCTCAACACCTTCCTTTATAACTCATGATAACTGCATTGAAATGTCTCTTTTATTTTTCAACACATGACTCTATTATTTGGGTAGTGTTCTTCAAAAAAATCTAGAAAATCATCACCAACTTAGGAGGACTGTCAAAAATGAACTTGGGAGGTTGGAGGATTGAAATTTTGAGGAGAAGCTCTCAACACTTTCCTTTATAACTCATGATAACTGCATTGTAATATCTTCTTCAATTTTGAACGCATGATTTTATCTGTTGGGTAGTGTTCTTCAAAAAAATCTAAAAAATCATTACCAACCTAGGAGGGCCAACAAAAATGAACTTGGTAGGTTGGGGAATTGAAATTTTGAAGAGAAGCTCTCAACACTTTTCTTTATAACTCATGATAACTGCATTGTAATATCTTTTTCAATTTTGCACGCATGATTTTATCTGTTGGGTAGTGTTCTTTAAAAAAATCTAAAAAATCATTACCAACCCAGGAGGGCCAACAAAAATGAACTTGGGAGGTTGTAGAATTGAAATGTTGAGGAAAAGCTCTCAACACTTTCCTCTATAACTCATGATAACTGCATTGTAATATCTTTTTTAATTTTGAACGCAAGATTTTATCTGTTGGGTAGTGTTCTTCAAAAAAATCTAAAAAAATCATTACCAACTAAGGAGGGCTGTCAATAATGAACTTGGGAGGTTGGAGGCTCTCAACAACTTCCTTTATAACTTATGAGAACTGCATTGTATTTTTTTTTTTAATTTTGAACGCATGATTTTATCTGTTGGGTAGTGTTCTTCAAAAAAATCTAAAAAATCACTACCAAACTAGGAGGGCTGTCAAAAATGAACATGGGAGGTTGGAGGATTGAAATTTTGAGGAGATGCTCTCAACACCTTCCTTTATAACTCATGATAACTGCATTGAAATGTCTCTTTTATTTTTCAACACATGACTCTATTATTTGGGTAGTGTTCTTCAAAAAAATCTAGAAAATCATCACCAACTTAGGAGGACTGTCAAAAATGAACTTGGGAGGTTGGAGGATTGAAATTTTGAGGAGAAGCTCTCAACACTTTCCTTTATAACTCATGATAACTGCATTGTAATATCTTCTTCAATTTTGAACGCATGATTTTATCTGTTGGGTAGTATTCTTCAAAAAAATCTAAAAAATCATTACCAACCTAGGAGGGCCAACAAAAATGAACTTGGGAGGTTGGAGAATTGAAATTCTGAAGAGAAGCTCTCAACACTTTCCTTTATAACTCATGATAACTGCATTGTAATATCTTTTTCAATTTTGAACGCATGATTTTATTTGAACACCACCCAAGTGTTCTTCAAAAAAATCTAAAAAATCATTATTAATTTGGGAGGGCTGTCAAAAATTAACTTGTGAGGTTGGAAGATTGAAATTTTGAGGAGATGCTCTCAACACCTTCTATTATTCATGATAATAATATCTTGCTTCATTTTGGGTCCATAATAATTTTTAATGAAAACACATCCTTTGTCCTCATTAAGTAACTTGACTGTTTTCTTTGAAGATTTTCTTTACTTATTCATAATTGTGATCATTTGAATACTGTTTACATTATTGATAAATATAATATAAATTTACTTTCACAAATACAAAATAGGACATTTTCTAAAGATTTAGAAAGAAAAGAAAATCAAAAGAACTAAACAAATTATATTCACAAGAGTAAAAATATTGAGCATTATCGTACCTACTACTCTCTTGATTATTCATTTTTTTTTTATGCCATATATTATGATGAACCATATCTTGCCTAATAAAGAACGTTATTATTATTATTATTTATATAATATGTCAATGAATCCAGTAACAAGAAAAATTTTGAAATTGATTATTGATAATTAGAAAGTCAATCAACTAATTATTTGATCCCCATCAACACAAAATCGATGAAAAAATGAAGTAGTAAAAATCTAAGATAATGAGAAATGAGAAAATGGACAAAAGTTGTAGAACAATTCGGAAAATAGCTAATGATATACAATAATCACTGATAAAAATACGAAACAGAGAGTACTCGACTCAAAAAATGGTTAAATAGAAAACTGTAATACAGCAGATCAAAAATTGATAAAACAAAAAAATGTAAACCCTCAAGAATAAATAGTTTTGCTCTAAACAATCCACGTCAGTAATCTCCAAGTAATCAATACCACTCCTTTGAGGGCAAGAAAGAGGAAGAGGAAGATAGAGCTAGTACATGAAGATGGAGTTGGAAATTGAAGATGGAAAAGTATCTAACCAAGGACATCAATCATCGACGGCTTTAAGGACCATATTAATGAGGCCAGCATAATCCAAGCATGAAAAATGGCAATTATTCTCCTTCTGGAACATTTCTCAACAAAAATCCCCCTCCCCCAATACGGTTTCTGATCCAATGGATTTAATTGATTATACTCGGCACAAAAATATTCCTTACTGAGCTTAAGCTGTCCAAAATGAGGCTTCGCCACATGAGCCCACAGTTATTTCCATTAGAATGATTTCTTCCTGCTGGGATAAGGGTGTATTAAAGAAATAAGAATCGGCAGCTTTCTCAAAGGTAATTAACATAACAGGGCCAACATTAATTAGCCAGTCCACCCCTAGCTAATATTTGTATAAATAATTAACCCCTTAGCGGCAAATACAATAATCAACCCCTTGCAACAACACATTAGGCATTATGGCCTCGAAATAAGGGATTATGCTTAGTTCCCAATGGACCTCGCTGTGCCGCGCAATGCTAAATGGTGATTCATTTCGCTTTTTGTGCTGGCCCCATGTGCAGAAGGCGACCCCCCTGTATTGTATGGCTGTATAGACAAGGTTTTTAGAGATTCGAGCATAAAGCTGAACTAAATCCCAGCTACAAACAGCAGCGTCTGGCAGAAACAACCAGCGGCTAATTGATTTCGAGATCTAGGTAACGTTTATACAATCTGGCGAGCCCTCACAATCGCGGGCCAAGATTCAATTACCGTGAACAAAAGAAGCATTTCTACTGGCACTGTAAATGGCGGCAGCCGAACAATTACACTGGCTCCGTTCAGAACAATCCCCAACAACAAAAGAATGGGCTGCTGCTGCTGCTTTTCGGCTATTTTCTCAAATTATTCCATGCCAGTCGTTGGTTGTTCGTTCTTTAAGGTGGACTGACATGGTTTATTTGCTCCACAGCCATTCGTCCTGCTTTTAGCTGATTTTATCGATGGCAACATGGTCGATACTCCTGCACACTCGAAATGAGTTTGTTGCAATGGAAGAGACCTCAACACTTTTTTATATCATCAATTTTCATGCGTCAAGCCCAACAGGGGAAGGTTTAACAGAATTTGGCGCCCAACGTGGGGCTAGATAAAGATAACATTTCGACAAATTTCTATGTCGACCCCACTTTCACGTCGATGGAATTATTTCCAAGTAACGAGATAAGTGCCTAAAATGCCGGCCTCTATCGCCAGATGCATTAGCAAGGTATTGTGAGATGTCACAAGAAGGCAACAAGTTTTATCAAACGTTTTACAGCCATTGTAAACAACCTCTGTGAGTTGGCGCCCGAACACGTTCTTATCACAAGCAGAATGTTTTCTTTCCGTCGCCAGTTAGGAAAAATATAAGGTTGTAAATTTGCCAGGAAAGTACTCAACATTTCCTGCAAAATGAACTTCCTGTTTGTGTGTCAACTCAAATGCCTCGTCTTTTCAATTGTTTGGTTTGGTATGTTTTTGTCATAAAAGTACGTTGGGATTGAATCGGGGCAGCGTGGAGGCAAACAGGGCAATGTTCATTGGATGGGTCTTTGAGTTTAATAAGTAATTCTCCCTTGACTTTTATTTGTCATTATTATGTCGAACAAGCTGTTATTAATTAATTTTCAAGAAAACCTGACAAAATATCTGAAAAGTGCTTTACTTATAATCGAAATTCTTTGGCACACCCTGAATACTCAAAATATTGCTGAGTAATAAGTCGTCAGAAAGACAGCTAAACCAATAGTCAGTTGTAAACTTAGAATTAGCCATTCAAAGCCTTATGTGTCATAATTTTGAAAAAAAGTCGATATTTCAAAAACGAAAGAAGATATCCAAAACTGTCCCGAGGTATGGACGTAACAACCAATTGAGCATATCGAGAAAAATCTCCAAAACATCTATGTGGAAATGGTGGGACAGTAAAGAAAAAGAAAATTTACAGTACTTTTTTTACCACCCTGTATAAATGAAGTTTTGAGGAAATTAATTTTTTGAACCATCCGCATAAACCGCAAAAAAAATCTCTGCATCGTGGTGCAAACCGCATATTTTTCCATCGATTCGTTAAAAAAATATGAGTGTCCAAACATAGGCAAACATTTTTTGATGAGTGGTTTAGTCTAGGTTAGTTTCAGTTATTTTGGTATTGGTATCGGTTAGTTTGTGGTTGATTTTGGTTAATTCGGGTTTGTTCTGGTCTGGTAAGTTTGGTTTGGTCTTGTTAGCTAGGGGCTAGCTTGAGAGTTGGTTTCAATAAGTTTTCGGTAGGTTGGATTGGTTCTGGTTATTTTGGGTCTGTCTGAGGTTAGTTTGGGATGGTTTGGTTAGTTTGTGTTTCGGTTAGCTAGTGGCTAGCTTGAGGTCAAGGGCTAAGGGTTAATTCGGACAAGTTTGGGTTAGTTTCAGTTAGTTTTGGGTTAGTTTTTGGTTTGTTCGGGTTAGTTCTGATAAGTTTGGGATAGTTTTGGAGTGGTTTTGGTTACTTAGGGGCTAGCTTGAGGGTTCCTTCCAGTCAGTTTTGGTGAGGTTGCGTTAGTTCTGGTTATTTTTAGGTTAGTTTGGGTCAGTCTGAGGTTAGTTTGGAGTTCGAACTAGTTTGGGTAGGTTTCAGTTATTGTGGTGCTGGTTTTGGTTAATATAGGATAGGTTTTGGTGAATTTCGGGTTAATTTTTGTTTGTTTGGGTTAGTTCTGGTTAGTTTTAATCGATGTTGGATAGTTTTGGTTAGTTTGTGAGTGGTTTTGCTTAGTTGGGTCTGACTTGAGGTTAGTTTGGGTTAGTTGTGGTTATTTCAGGGTTGGTTTGGGTCAGTCTCAGGTTAGTTTAAGATGGTTTGGGTTAGTTCCAGTTAGTTTTGGGTTGAATTTTGGTTTGTTCGGGTTAGTTCTGATAAGTTTGGAATAGTTTTGGAGTGGTTTCGGTTACTTAGGGGCTAGCTTGAGGGTTCCTTTCAGTCAGTTTTGGTGAGGTTGGGTTACTTCTGGTTATTTGAGGGGAAGTTTGGGTTGGTTTGGAGTTCGGACTAGTTTGGGTTGGTTTCAGTTATTGTGGTGCTGGTTTTGGTTAATATAGGATAGGTTTTGTTGAGTTTGGGGTTAATTTTATTGTTTGGGTTAGTTCTGGTTAGTTTTGATCGATGTTGGTTGGTTTTGGTTGGATTGTGAGTGGTTTCGGTTAGTTGGGTCTGGCTTGAGGTTAGTTTGGGTTAGTTCTGATCATTTTAGGGTTAGTTTGGGTCAGTCTCAGGTTAGTTTAAGATGGTTTGGGTTAGTTTCAGTTAGTTTTGGGTTAGTTTTTGGTTTGTTCGGGTTAGTTTTGATAAGTTTGAGATAGTTTTGGAGTGGTTTTGTCTACTTAGGGGCTAGCTTGAGGGTTCCTTTTAGTCAGTTTTGGTAAGGTTGGGTTAGTTCTGGTTATTTTCGGGTGAGTTTGGGTTGGTTTGGAGTTCGGACTAGTTTGGGTTAGTTTCAGTTATTGTGGTGCTGGTTTTGGTTAATATACAGTGTGTCCAGAATAAAATGATGTACATGGGGATATTAAAAATGGTAAGAGATACGACGTCGCTTAAATAAAAGAAAAGTTGCGTATTTGTATTCCCAAAAATATTATAGCTTTGTTTTAGTTTGAATCGATACGGTAATGTAGATACAGGTTGAAAAAGAAAAATGTCAATTTTTGAAAAACCACAATATTCCGCTGATTATAAAAGCTGACATTTCCAAATTTTCAGGATATGGATAAGAGGAAAAGACAATTCTAAAAACGACGTTAAAAAAAATTTTAGGCCTAATATGTTGCCTCCGGCCGAGGTCAACTGTCGTTTTTCTTATGTGGGACATATTGAATTTTTTCATTTTCAAAATCCGCATTGAAAATGATTTTCAAAAATATGACTTTCATAAAAAAAAACAGACTTGACTTTGGCTGGACGCAACATAGTGGGCCTAAAATTTTTTTGACGTCGTTTTTAGAATTGTCGTATCCTCTTAACCATATCCTGAAAATTTGAAAGTTCTAGCATTTATAATAAGCAAAATTGTGTGGTTTCTTCAAAATTTGCCTTTTCCCTTTTCACCCTGTATCCACATTACGGTATCGATTTAAAATAAAACAAAGGTGGAATATTTTTGGGCATACAAATATGCTGCTTTTCTTCCATTTACGCAACGTCGTATCTTTTAAAGTTTCCAATATCCCCATATAGTGCCATAAACATCATTTTATTCTGGACACACTGTAGAATAGGTTTTGTTGAGTTTGGGGTTAATTTTCGTTTGTTTGGGTTAGTTCTGGTTAGTTTTGATCGATGTTGGTTAGTTTTGGTTAGATTATGAGTGGTTTCGGTTAGTTGGATCTGGCTTGAGATCAGTTTGGGTTAGTTTGGGTTATTTTAGGGTTAGTTTGGGTCAGTCTCAGGTTAGTTTAAGATAGTTTGGGTAGTTTGGAGTGGTTCCGGTTAGCTAGGGGTTAGCTTGAGGTTAGTTTTTGTTGGTTTGGGTCAATAAGACGTAAGTTTAGGATAGTTCGGAGTATTATGGGTTGGTGTCAGTTACCAATGTAATTGGTACCGGTCAGTTTGGGGTTAGTTGTGATATATTTTGGTAAGTTTGATGTATATTGTTCTAGATAATTTTGTTTTTTGTAAGTTGCTTTTGTTTTCCCATCGAATTTTTGTTTTTATTAGAATCTATTTCGGTTGTGTTATAATTTTCTTTGATGAATCCACTGTTTTCATCATCTATTGAATTGAATAGATAATATCATAGACTTTTGTCACATTTTGGCAACGCTGCATGCTGGAGCTCGATATCGAAGAGTTTTCGCGTGACCTTGTTGCTTTTTTCCTAATTTGCTTCATATGTATAAGTGTTTTCAGTGAAACAAAAAATTTGCAGATGGTCACACATACCTATATTATATGTATACTTATCCGATCAATTTTGTGATCAGATTTTTTCATTATATTGTCAATAAAACTTTCGATTCTCTTTTAATTATTTTCTTTGCCTTATCACTTGACTTTTTTGTACTGGATTCCACATTTATTTCTTGAAATATTCCATCAAATTTTATTTTAGGCTTATTCAACTCTTAAATGTCTTTTATTTTTAATGATTATAGGGGATAATGATTTATTTTTCATTCTTTATTACTCATTTTATTCAACGATATTCCAATTTCTTATGGATTTGTTTTTACGTATTTTTATCATCACTTCCCTGTTTAATTATTTAATTAACTGATTTTTTTATAATTCCTGGTTCATTTGTTACACTGGATTCCATTTACATATTCCTTAATTTATATGTACATGATAATGTAATTATTATCTTTTATGTTTCAACGTTTTTTCTCTCCAGTATTATATTTTCAAAGCCGTTATTTATAGTGATAATTTATTCACTTTTCAAAGATCTGAGATACATATTCCCATTTTTTAAAGACAATGTTTTCATTTTTTTTTTTCTTTTAATTCTCATCCTTTTTTCAGTTGATTTATGGAGTTCATTTCCGTACTTCATTTAGTATTTTTTTAAATATTCGCTTACTTATGTTTTTGTGTCTTTTTTTCTTTTTCCGTGGGGATTCTTTTACTTATACCTAGATGTCTTATCTACTTGAGCATTTTCCTTTTCACTAAAATCGTTTAATAAGCTCTCGCTTCACAAAGACGTTCTACAAATTTTTATATTTTGAATTAAGTAATTTAAAATTTGTAAAAAATGTTTTTCAAGACTTTTCAGTTTTTTCTATTTTTTAGTAATTCAAAAAAAAACTCTTGAAGCTCTACTATAACACTATACCTACTACCATTTTTATGAAACGCTTCTTTCACACATTATTGTCAACATTTTTAATTCACTGTTAATTCTATCTGAATGATTTTATGAGTTATTTTTGCAATATTTCCCAATTTCTCATATTTTTTCACTTTCCTGATATTTTGTTCACTTTCCATAAACTATTTATTTTTTTATTACCTCTCAGGCTATTTTTCTCAGTCGCGGCAAAGTCCATCGGAGGCAAATCAGAACAGTGTGGAGGTCAAAGTGAGTTACTTTTTTTCGTTGAGGACTCACTAACATCTTTGACTTGGTGCCGCGTCCTTGAAATCTTTAATTCTGCCAAAAACCGTCAAATTTGGGATTTTAATTTTCTAGAAAATTTTAGAAAAAAAAACAAAATGAATTCCCACTATTATACAGGGTGATCCATTTAACTTGAGACAACCCGACAGATGTGATTTTGAAATTATGGCGAAGGTTACCTGTTCGAGTTGTGAAATTTCATACGATTACTTTATATTTCCAAAAAAAAATGTCCTTTTCAAAAATTATTTAGACAAAAAGAAAACTTCAACCACCTATATAGCTCTGAAAGCAATTTCGGATACAGTTTCAGTTTATAAAAACGTTTTCTCTAATTTTCTCAACAGAAAAACTCCTGATATAACGATTAATTATTAAAACGAACTGAAAATAAAACGACAAGGTGTAGGTGTCCGATACAATACAATGATACAGACAGATGCAACGAAAAATAATTAAAAGTTAGTTAATCTGCACGCTACAGCTCACGGTTCGCAGAACAGACTATTTAGAAAATTCAAATTACCTGAGCTGTTGCCTTCTGCATGACAACATACGTTTACCATTAGCCATTAATTTAATTACCATAAAATTTGGCTTCGTACGAATTTACGCTTGGCAAAGTTTGATTTTCAGAAAAACTTGTTTTCAACTCGTCACTTGGACAAACTCGAACGGTCGATGTAAAAATTTATCACGACATTCTGAAGTTTTGACAAGAAATATTCGAGCAGAATTGATATTTTGTTTGGTCGATACATCATCCTTAATATTTTTTAATATCCTTTCGTGGGGAAAGGCATTGCCAGACATTTATTACGTCTATATGCGTGTCACGTGTACATGATTGATTTGGTTTTTTCGAGGAAAAACAACTGATAAGAAAATACCTTGTATTTGATGTTAGTTGACAGGGGCATTAGCTTGAATAAGTTTTATGAAGAAAAGGAATTTGCAGAAATAAATTACTTTGTGTTTATGACACAGACATCATATCCAAAACACTTCGCAGATACTTTGTACGTTTACATCATCTCCATCCATTATGTACTAGTTTCATAGCTCACCAAGCACATTCATATGATAGGAATATACCTTGTATGTTCCCAAACGTATATTCGCAGTCCATGCCATGATGTTAGCAGAATATCCACTGCATATTCTCAAAAGATTATTATTTGTTAAACTAATAACGTATGCGCTGGGAATATATTTCAACCCAGTGAAAATTCTAATTTTTTACATGATGGACTCAATTTCAACCAAATCTGGACAAAAGTTGTTTTCATGTGGAATAACCTTGAAGAATCAAAGGGCGACCCAGTGAAAACTTCACTTTTTTCCATAAGCTCGATTTCAATAATCAAATCATTTCCCTATATATTGTGGATATGATGTTTTCATGAAGAATAACCCTGATAAAACAAGGGGCGACCCAGTGAAAATCCCAATTTTTTGCATAACAGACTCAATCTCAATCAAATCTTGTCCAATAATTTGAAAAATGTTGTTTTCATGTAGAATAACCCTGATGTACCAGAGGGCGACCCAATGAAAATCTCATTTTTTCCAATAAGAGACTCAATTTGAACCAAATCATGTCCAATAACTGGGAAAATGTTGTTTCCATGTAGAATAACCCTGATGAATCAGAGGGCGACCCAGTGAAAACACTTTTTTCCCATAAGTTCGAGTTCAAAATTTGGGCATGTCCTAATAGTGTATAAATGATGTTTTCATGAAGAATAATCCTGATGAAACAAGGGGCGATCCATTGAAAATCCCAATTTTTTGCATAACAGACTCAATTTCAACCAAATCATGTCTAATAATTTGAAAAATGTTTTTTCATGTAGAATAACCCTGATGAATCAGAGGGCGACCCAATGGAAATCTCATTTTTTCCAATAACAGACTCAATTTCAACCAAATCTTGTCCAATAATTTGAAAAATGTTGTTTTCATGTAGAATAACCCTGATGAATCAGAGGGCGACCCACTCAAAACACTATTCTTCCCATATTAAGTTCGAATTCAAAATTTGGGTCATTTCCTAATAGTGTGTAAATGATGTTTTCATGAAGAATAGCCCTGATAAAAGAAGGGGCGACCCAGTGAAAATCCCATTTTTTCCATAACAGACTCAATTTCAACCAAATCATGTTCAATATCTGAGAAAATGTTTTCATGAGGAATAACCCTGACGAATCGGAGGGCGACCCAGTGAAAATTTTTTTCAATGATAAGTTCGAATTCAATATGTATTTGAGTCATTTCCTAATATTGTGGAAATTATGATTTCATGAAAAATAACTCTGACGAAACAAGGGGCTACTCAATTTCAACCAAATCATGACCAATAACTTATAAAATGTGGTTTTCATGTAGAATGACACTGATGAATCAGAGCGCGACCCAGTGAAAACACTTTCCTCATGGTAAGCTGGAATTCAATAATCAAATCATTTCCCAATGTTGCGTTAATGATATTTTCATGAAAAATAACTCTGATGATCCAAGGGGCGACCCAGTGAAAACTCTAATTTTTCCCATAACAGACTCAATTTCAACTGAATCATGTTCAATTACTCGAAAAGTGTTGTTTTCATGTAGAATAACCTTGATGAGCTAGGGGGCGACCCAGTGAAAACTCAATTTTTTTTGATAATAGACCTAGTGATAGACTCAATTTCAACAATTTCAAAAATTGAAAATATCTTGCTTTCAGCGAAAACCACAATGTTTTCCATAAGACTCAATTTTAACTAAATCATGTCCAATAATTGGAAGAATGATGTTTTCATGAAGAATAACTAAGGGGCGACCCACTGAAAACTTATTTTTTTCCATAATAGACTCAATTTCAACTAAATCATGTCCAAAATCTGGAAAAATGATGTTTCAATGAAAAATAACTGTGTTGAACTGAAGGGCGACCCAGTGAAAATCCAATTTTTTTCCATAAAAGACCCAATTTCAACCAAATCATATCCAATGACTAGAAAATGATGCTTTCATGTGGAATAACTCTGATGAACTGAGGAGCGACCCAGTGAAAACTTTTTTTTTTTTCATAATAGACTCAATTTTAATCACCTAATTAACCAAAAACTGGAAAAAAGAAAAATAACCCTGATGAACCAAAAGGCGTCCAGGTGAAAATTCCAATTTTTCCCATAATGTTCTCAATTTCAACTAAATCATATCCGAGAACTGGCGAAATATTGTTTCCAAGTAGAATAACTCGGATAACCCTGATGAACCATGATAAACTCATTTCCAAAGAGTGTGAAATGTATAAATGAACCAAGAGCCCAAGTCCAGGTTAACTCTCGATAATCTTGCCTTCTTTTTTTTAAAGCTTTTTAGATATGGTTTCCTGCAATCCTTCTCCAGCAGCGGTCCCTGAGTAGATGTAGACTCCTTCACCTGCTGGTCTTGCTGACTGGAGTCATTGGAGTACTCTGTAGAGCGCAATAACAAAACTTCATTATCCTCACCAAGGTACCTACTGCAAAACAAGCAAGTCCTGCTGAATCCGCAATCGTACTCTGCAGTCCTCGCTTAGTGACCCTGACCTATCTTAGCTAAGCACAGTGCGAGGTAGAAACTAGCTATCGAATCCTGCCCATTAGATAGAGTGAAAGATGTCCTTGAAGTAGAACCACCTAGATCATAAAAAGTTTTTGAAGAAGCGATCCATTTGGGATTGACTGACATAAATTTTGATGTCGTTCCGGCTAATGGAATCTCTGGTCAAAATATCGAAAGCTTCTGCAGATGTTGAGATTTAGCTCTGCCAGATATACACGTGGTTGCTTTTGGTGTAAGAGGAACTTTTGGAGAAAGCAATCAACTCCTCTTACAAATGCATGTTTGGCATCACGGAGAAGATGTAGGTCCAAAATCTCACATCAACAGACTCAGACTCAACCTGAATAATTTGAAGAAGTTTTGAATCCTAACTCATTGACTCAAAAGATGACCAAGGCAGTGAGGAAGGTGCTGCTAATGCATAAATTAAGGGTAATATCAGCTGAGCAGGAGACCAAGAAAGATGTGAAACTGAGCAACTAACTTCTTTAACCAAAAACCTGAAGGAACTCCATGGAGGGATTGGTGAAGTAATGAGTGTCATGATCATTTCCCGAAATCTTTTGATAAAGATTCAATGCTGTCCCATAATTCAAACCCCCAAGCTATTACATCAATCAGCAGTCGAGACACGTTCCAACTTGGCATTTTAATACCGTCATCTCTATGTGGTCAAATCAATAAGAACATAATGTGGCTCGATATAAATCCCCAGATTATAGTAAAACGTGCGTTCGGATTTAATAATCTGTCACATAAATCCATAATGAATTATCCCCGATGTAAGCTCCAATAAAACCGAACGGTGGTGTTTATAATTTGAGCATTTTTGAGTATGGTATAATCCATACAATGTAACGGACATCCATTTCGAAACACTCGTTAGCATCCTGTAGCAAACTAAGTGGGACTTGATATCTTGCATAATTATCTGTGAACAAAATGCTTCTACACTTCATCTATCAAACGTGGTTATCTCGAAACAAAATGGTAGCTGGTAACGTGGCCTCTAATATACATATTACATTTTGTACTATCTTCTTCGAAAATTAATTCCAGGATAAATGTCATAGAGGTTAATTGATGAGGGTCCACTCTCGTTCTGATGTCAATCTTCTAATGTATTATTTTGAGAATGATTTATAATGTATTACCTATGTGTCTGAATAGGTGGCATGGTTTGCAGAGTCTGATGGGATCTGATTATTTTGTTGATGGACAGTCTGATGGCAACATTATATAAAGTAAAATTGATAAAACCAGGACCTAGTTAGATGAATTGAGCTTCAAGTGTCAGACATGACGTTTCAATTTGGTTGAACTCTAGAAAACTAGCAGAATGTTCCAAGGTGGGAAGGTGGGACACCTCCATATACAACCCATAGATGTACAAGAACTTAAGACTTACCACTAGTAGAACACATCACTGAGTGGTGCTAAATCAGTCATTGAAAGATTACGCCCAAGAAAGGAAACCTCAACCAAGTGCAAGCATGTATTTGACGTAACAGAGGTGACTACTGAGGACACTATGCGATGTTTCACTTCCTTGACTTTCCATGGAGATAAGACCTCATCAGCCAGAGGAAATCTCCCAACAGAAAGACACTGTGGAATGTTCCATTTCTAAGGCTAGCCTAGATAAAATAGAGATAGACCTTCACCAGCCAGAGAAACTTGTAGGAAACCACAACAAAGTGCTAGTATGTATTTGACATCAAGGAAATAAGACCTTATCAGCCAGAGGAATTCTCCGCAAAGTGCAAGGAGTTATTCGGCTCAACAGAAGGACACTGTGGGATGTGTCACTTCTAAGGTTTGCCAAGATAAAATAGAGATGAAGCTTTATCAGCCAGATAAGCTTGGAGTAATCCTCAATCAAGTGCCAGGATGTATTTGACATCAAGGAGATAAAACCTGATCAGGCAGAGGTACAAGGAGTTATTCAGCCCAACAGAAGGACACTGTGGGATGTGTCACTTCTAAGGCTTGCCTAGATCAAATAGAGATAAAGCTTCATCAGCCAGAGAATCTTGGAGAAAACCTCAACCAAGTACAAGCATGTATTTGACATCAGGAAGATGAGACCTTGTCAGCCAGAGGAATTCTCCGCAAAGTGCAAGGAGTTATTCGGCTCAACAGAAGGACACTGTGGGATGTGTCACTTCTAAGGTTTGCCAAGATAAAATAGAGATGAAGCTTTATCAGCCAGATAATCTTGGAGTAATCCTCAACCAAGTGCAAGGATGTATTTGACATCAAGGAGATAAAACCTGATCAGGCAGAGGTACAAGGAGTTATTCAGCCCAACGACAGAAGGACACTGTGGGATGTGTCACTTCTAAGGTTTGCCTAGATCAAATAGAGATAGAGCTTCATCAGTCAGAGAATCTTGGAGAAAACCTCAACCAAGTACAAGCATGTATTTGACATCAGGAAGATGAGACCTTGTCAGCCAGAGGAATTCTCCGCCAAGTACAACAGAAGGACACTGTGGGAGGTTTCATTTCCAAGGCTAGCCTAGATAAAAAAGAGATAGACCTTTATCAGCCAGAGAATCTTGCAGGAAACCACAACAAAGTGCAAGCATGTTTTACATCAAGGAGACAAAACCTTATCAGCCAGAGGAATTCTCCGCAAAGTACAAGGAGTTATTTAGCCCAACAGGACACTGTGGGATGTTCCACTTCTAAGGCTTGCCTAGATAAAATAGAGATAGAGCTTTATCAGCCAGAGAATCTTGGAGGAAACCTCAACCAAGCACAAGCATGAATTTGACATCAAGGAGATATGATCTATCAGCCAAAGGAATTCTCCGCAAAGTGCAGGAGTTATTCGGCACAACAGAAGGACACTGTGGGATGTGTCACTTCTAAGGCTTGCCAAGATAAAATCGAGATAAAGCTTTATCGGCCAGATTATCTTGGAGAAATCCTCAACCGAGTGCAAGGATGTATTTGACATCAAGGAGATAAAACCTTATCAGCCTGAGGAATTCTCCGAAAAGTACAAGGAGTTATTCTGCACAAAAAAAGGACACTGTGGGATGTGTCACTTCTAAGGCTTGCCAAGATCAAGCTTCAGCTTCATCAGCCAGAGAATCTTGCAGAAAACCACAACCAAGTTCAAGGATGTATTTGACATCAAGGGGATATGACCTTATTAGCCAAAGGAATTCTCCGCTAAGTACAAGGAGATATTCAGCTCAACAGGAGGACACTGTAGGATGTTCAACTTCTAATGCTTGCCTAGATAAAATGGAGATTGACCTTTATCGCCAGAGAATCTTGAAGGAATCCTCAACCAAGTGCAATGATGTATTCGACATCAAGGAAATATGACCTTATCAGCCAGAGGAAAAAAATTAGTCCAACAGAGGGTCACTGTGTTCCACTTCTAAGGCTTGCCTAGATCAAATAGAGATGGACCTTGTTCAGCCAGAGAATTTTGGAGGAATCCTCAACTTAGTGCAAGAAGTTATTTGACGTAGCAAAAGGATACAGTGAGAGGCTCCACCTCTTATAGGCTCACCAAGATCTAATGGAGATAGAACTTTATAAGTCAGATAATCTTAGAGGAATCCTCAATTAAGTACAAGGAGTCTTCGTTAATTTATTGATGTAAATCGGGTCAACCATGCATGTAACCCTATATTTGAAAAGTTACTGATAATAAATTCAAAAATACCCACATAATTCAACCACATGCTAACAAATGGTAGTTTCTCCAACACATGCTTATAATTTCGTCGAGGCTCATTTATAAATCAAACTTTAATTGGCGCCTCTCCCAATACTAATTCATTCTTTCATTTTTTTCTGATTATTTACATTTACATTTAATTACGAGTTTTAATGTTTTAACGGCCGGGCGAAACACCCATTGTAGTAATAAATAATTTGGGTTAGCATGGCTTAATTGGTACTACCTTAACGTCGGTGAATTTATTGGGAAGATGTTGTTCTTGTATTCGGTCACTTTCCCGATTAAATTGCTGTATTTAATTATTAACACGCATTTGATTGAACTGGAAGCAATCGAGAGATTTCCCATGTGGGCCATTTGATTCGTAAACCGCCATGTTCGGCCAGTCTGGAATTGATGTGTGGTTTCATAAATTACCAAACGGGATAAGCCGACGTTGGCTCAATAATAACAAATGATCATCTGCGTATTGTTTTGTCTGGATTAGGGATTGGTTGATTGATCTTCTGTGGATGCCTTTGTGTCCTCTTTTGATGGAGCTTCTGCAGATTTTGCTGCCTCCACATCTGCGTGATACCTCTTTTCTAATTGTTGGGTTTGTCCTACCAAATCTGTTGAAGGGAAGCTGAAGTCTTCGTCCATTCTCAATGGTCACCAACCTTCGTTTTCAATGTAAACTGGTGCCAAATTCTCACCGCAATGGTCTGTGACAATCGCACCGACGGTAATTTATGATCGCAAAACCCTGTCCAAACCATCGCCACCATCACAGGTAGAAAATTCAAAGCAACCCGACTGATCAACAACAGAAAAAGCCGCATGTTTATCGTTCGCAGCACGAATCCACTCGCCTTGGCTGTTGAACGCATTCAAAACAAGGCAAGACAAGTGTTGCTGTCTTTTTAGATTTACACCCCGGAGATCGTGCAGACGCAATCAATTCTCTCCCGATCTGGTCAAACAAAGATAAAGCCGATGGGTTTTTGTTTTAGGGTGTTTCGGCCTATTCAATTCAGCACGGTCCCCGTCACGTGATGTATCGGTTGGAGTATCAATTTTTGTCACGGGAACTTGTGTTGGATGACAGAGACGGAATCCCTATGCGGGGCGCATCACTGGGGGACTTTTATATGAATATTAATATTCGATGATGTATTGAGACTGTTGCTTTTTGGAGGATCTCATTGGGTTGTGATCAAGCATGATATCGGCAGTGAGTTAGCAAATCAGAAATATCTTAAATAAAATTGGAAAAAATAGTCAAACGGAAATCAGCAAAAATTCAATAAAAATCTTGCAAAACCTGATATCAGCAGTTGTATAGTTGAATGCATGAACTAGCAAAGAATTCATAAAAATGAGCAAGAATATCTATCATAATGAGTTAGCAAATTAACCACATTTTCAACGAAATTAGCAAAAATAGTCAGGAAAAATCAGCAAACATTCAGCGTAATAGAATCAGTAGAACCCTCGCCATACATGATATAAGCAGTAATAGACATCCGTTTCAATAAACTATCTGTACATTCTCACGACATAGCAAAAATTGCTTTTGAAATAAATTAGCAAATCTCAACTGGAATTAGCGGAAACATTTAAGATGAATCAGCAAAACTGAGTAAGCAAGTCAACAAACTCGTTAATAAAATCAGGTCTGTTGTGAATATGTAAGCCAGCAAAAAGTTCCAAAGAATCAGCAAATATCTATCATAATGACTTGGCAGATCAACCAAATCCTAAATGAAATCAGCAAAAATATTTAAAAAAAAACAGTAAAACTTTCGCAAAACGTTATTTATAATAAGTAGTAGGTTAGCAAGTCTTCAACAGAATCAGCAAAATTACTCAAGAAAAATTAGCAAAACAACCAGCGTTTCAAAACATAGAGACATGATTCATTAAAATCCTTGGGAAACGTGGGAAGTTATGCAGAGGTTTCAATAAACTAACAAAACGCCCCTAGAAATCAGCAATAACTGCTCTCAAAGTAAGTAAGCAAATCATGCCAATGGGTAGTATATTATCAAAAATAGTCAAGACAAACCAGCAACACATTCAGCGTTCTGCTAAATCAAGTAAAATGAAAATCAGCAAAAACTCTTGCGAAACGTGATATCAGCAGCACACGACACATACATTTGCTTCAATAGGCTAGTAAAACATCCGTGAGAATTAGCAAAACTGTCACAAAAAATCAGCAAAACTTAGTGAAAAGTGAGTGACCCGGATTTGATGTTAACATACTTCCAGTTAGATACACATAAAATTATGCAGAATACTGCTTAAAAATCAGCAAAAAAGATTGTGTGGAAAGTGAAAGTTTACAGCATAAACAAAACCTTGGAGCATGTTGACAAAAGTATGCTAACTTTTTATCATAAACAAAATTAGTAAACTTTGCAAAACATCAGCAAAGTCTACATAAGATTCAGCAAAAAATTTGATTTTCCATAAAAATCAGTAGAACTTCCGCAGTAATATAAGAAGTAAATATTTTAATGAACTAGCAAAACATTCATAAAAATCAGCAGAAATTTATGTCGGCAAATCAAGAAATTTGTCAAAGACAAAGTTTGCAAGAAGTAGGTGAACTCTTGATAACATGATCTTAGTAATATACACATAAAGTTCAGCAAAATACGAATTTGTGTAAAGTAAAGAAAATCAGCAAAATCAAACAACAATTTGCTAAACATTAGCAATTATAGCTAGGTAAGTAAGAAATCAACAAAATCTTTGATAAATTTAGTAAAAATATTAAAAAATCAATCATCCAACGAATATTTATCAAAAACAAGATTCAGTAAAACCTTTGAGAAACATTACGTACGTTTCCATAAACTAGCAAAACATTAGCAGACATTTTTGTTGAAGTGAGTTGGCAAATCATAAAATTGTTAAGAAAAATTCAGCAAAACTTTTCGGAAACTAAGTGGCCGAGATTTTCTGATAGCATAATCCTAGTAAGATACACATAAAATTGAGCAAAATACAAATATGTGGGAAGTAAGGGAAATCGGCAAAAGCCTTGAAAGGATATGCAAACTTTTTATCATAAGCAAAATCAGTAAAATTTGTGAAAAATCAGCAAACAATAATACTTATGATAATAATCAGCATATTTGAAATTGAATAAATCAGAAAATCAACAAAATTGGCAATTAGCAAAACAATTAGCAAAACCCCAGTTGAGGATAAAAGCAAATCATGAATGAATAAACTAGAAAATCAGCAATTTTGAAGTGAAAAAAAAAATCTTATAAAATTTTTTGACTAAATTTGATTGAGGAGTACAACCAAAAGAATACGGTCTGCCCAACCAAAATTTGCGTAAAATCAATGAAGTGCTCGGAGTGGAACCAAAAGAATACGGTTTGTTGTCAATACGTCGATGGTTTTCTATACTTTATCGGGAATATTAAAGTGAGCAAATTCGTCAAAAATCAGAATTTTTTAAAGGAATGATGACTGACGAGCGACTTTACAAGAAAATCAGCTTCAAACGAAGAGTTCATAGGATCCCCTTGACAGCAAATAAACGGCAAAAATATTCAGCAATACACGCGTATCAGACAGCAAAAGGCACTTTTTACACGAAGTGCTCGAACAGAAATTTGAAAAGCTCTTTTGTGTGCATAACGAGGCCCTGACAGGCGCATTGTTAATGCCAAGACACGCTTAAGCAGCGTATGTCTGATGAATTGAAGCGTGAACACGATGATAATCAAATTTTTGTGGGAAATGCAACCGATTAATGGGGTGCATTTCGGAAAATATTTGTCGGCTTGGGTGTTTCTGATGATTGACGGGCTTTAAGAGGGCCTTTTCATTATAATAGGGTAGTTTTATCGTCCATTAATATCTATAGTTCAAGTTGAAGGGCATGAGAGGAAATTGATCGTTATTTCTTGTTTTGTTCGTCTAATGAAATTTTGGCTCAAGAGTACTGTTGAGTATTTAATAATTAGAGAAATAGACATTTATTTGTATGAAAACACGTGGTCAAGTGACTCAACTTTGAAGGACCAGTCATGAGCAATCTAGGTATGAGACTCAATGGACAATGTTCAATTTGGTTGGCTGGGTCGACCCATAAAATAGAATCTTGGTGGTTCCGCAGCTCAGTTTGAATAAATTTGGCAGTTTTTGAGAAATATTTCGCTCTAATATTTTTTTTGCAGATGACTGCTCTAATATTTTGCTGCTTTTGCTCACTTTTCACTTTTTTTGTCTGCTGATTCTTACTTGAAAGAGAAAACTTTTTTGTTATAATCTATATACAGAGTGGCGCATTAGTGTGTGGAAGTCCATTTTCTCCCTCTCATATACAGGGCTTTTCACTTGAAACTCCGCACGTCAATATCTCGGAAACGAATAGGAATATTTGATTTATGTAAAAAGTAGTCAATGTATGAGGTCGAGTAGTTATTTTTCACAGTTAAAAAAATTCGACGCCTACCAAGAGTAAAGCATCGCGACGCATCGAAAATATTAATCGATTGCAGGGACTTTGAAATTACGCGCATGCTAAAGAACATGTTGTTTATAAACTTTTTTGTTATTCAGTATTTATTCTACTCAGTTTTGAGATATACAGTGTGTCCAAGATAAGGATGTCTATCATGGGGATCTTAAAAACCGTGAGAGATACAAGATCGGTTAAATGGAGTAAAAGTTGCTTATTTTGATGCTTAACAAAATGCCGTTTCAAAAGCCAAGAAATTCCGACTAAGTCCGAAATTATCCGAAAAAAACCGAAATTTTTCAAAACTGTTTTCATTTTTTTCTGACCACATTTGAAGAGATATTTTGAAATAAATGGAACTTCTTCATTGCCACTGTTTGCCCTTTACTAGATAGCGTTATTAAATTGAAGAACCGACGTTTCGTCTATGAGCAGCCATCATCAACTTTGTTTTTTTAAATACGATCCTGGATTTTTTATGACGGATTTTGAGGGCCTCTTATGTTCCTAAACCAAAAATGTATCGCAATTATTCAAAAAAATTATATTGATGGGTTTTTCCATAAGAAATCATGTGTTAGAGAGAGACAAAAAATACATTTTTAATAGGATTAAAAACAACCACCTCTTTTTTGATTAGTGCGATACCTCGTTGGTTTGGGAACATAAGAGACTCTTAAAATCCGTGATAAAAAATCCAGGACCGTATTTAAAAAAACAAAGTTGATGATGGCTGCTCATAGACGAAACGTCGGTTCTTCAATTTGATAACGCCATCTTGTAAAGGACAAAAAGTGGCAATGCAGAAGTTCCATCCATTTCAAAATATCTCTTCAAATGTGGTCACAAAAAAATGAAAACAGTTTTGAAAAATTTCGGTTTTTTTCGGATAATTTCGGACTTAGTCGGAATTTCTTGGCTTTTAACGGCATTTTGTTAAGCATCAAAATACGCAACTTTGCCTCCATTTAACCGACCTTGTATCTCTCACGGTTTTCAAGATCCCCATGATACACATCCTTATCTTGGACACACTGTATATCTCAAAACTGAGTAGAATAAATGAGTTCGACTGATTAACAAAAAAGTTTATAAATAACATGTACTCTAGCATGCGCGTAATTTCAAAGTTCCTGCAATCGATTAATATTTTCGATGCGTCGCGACGCTTTACTCATGGTATGCGTCGAATTTTTTTAATTGTGAAAAATAACTACCCCATACATTGACTACGTTTTACAGAAATCAAATATTCCTATTCGTTTCCGAGATATTGACGTGCGGAGTTTTAAGTGAAAAATCCTGTATAAGTATTTCAAAAGATTTTTTCTTATCTTGAGTCATTATGATCACCAAGATCTCGGTCATTTTTCACATTCCGCAAAGTTTTGCTGATTTTGCTTGACTACTATTGCTTTTTGTCATGTATATGCTTGAACGTATCTATTACTCTGCTGATATAATTTTTCTCAGAGTTTTAATGATTTTAAATCGATGAAAATGTCATTTTTTTTTATCAACTGTATGTTTTGCTGTTTTTTTAGTTTTCTTTTTGCTTGTTTTATTTGCTACCGTAACACAAATTGGATAACATTCAAATCTATCCCCAAAATTTCAACTTTCACAATATTCTCTTGGTTCTTAATATATTGCTGATCATAATTATTATTTTCATTTCAGTTTTGTTGATTTGCACCAATATTTTGCTGATTCTTGTTTCTATTTTGCTAATTGAAACATTTGAGTAGTACATCAGCTGATTTTTGCTAATTTAATGAATATTTTATTATATATTTTCTATAAATTACTCATGTTTTGCTGATTTTGTTCACTTTCACAATTTCCTTTCAGTTGATTCTAACTTGTCTTACAAACGCAAAACTGTTTTGCTAATATTATTCGTTCTACGTATTTATTTTGCTGATTGCCATTTTATTTCCGTTGAACACTATAATTTGCTGATTGGTAAGCCTGTTTCGAGCTGTCCTATGAACATATCGCTTTTTTTTTAATATTGTGTTTACTAATATTTTAACTGGGATTTTGTCTAATTGCTGTTCAGGTTGACGGTTTTACTGATTTAATACTGTTCATTGTTGACTCATCCACTCTTAATGTTCCAATTTCATTATGTTGCTGATTTTACTTAATTTTTTTAGATATTTTTCAAGATAGTTGGATGGTAGACTTTTCTCAAATCTTCTAATTATTTGCTGGAAGTTTGGGTTAGTTTGGATTAGTTTGGGTTAGTTTGGGTTAGTTTGAGTTAGTTTGGGTTAGTTTGGGTCAGTTTGGGCTAGTTTGGGTTAGTTTGGGTTAGTTTGAAACGGTCTCTATCGATACAAGTTTCCAAACACCTCTCCATGTTTACAGTTTGCCGGTAAATGCGATGGGTCAGTTTTGGGTCATTTGGTCAAAAAGTTTCTCAATTGATTTTGACTGTTTTTGAAAAATTTTATTTTTTATTTTTTTTCATTTTTGCAATTTTTTCATTCAAAATTTATTTGAAATTGAAAAAAAAAAAAAAATTTACATGCATCTAAAATGTTTCTTGATTGATTTCAACTATTTTTGGATCTTTTTATTTTTTTTATTTTTGCATTTTTTTCACTCAAAACTCATTCAAAATTAATGACAAGTATTTTGAGCATGCATTTTACATGCTCCTTGATTGATTTTGGTCATTTTTTCAAATTTTTTATTTTTGTTATTTTTTTTATTTTTGTTTTTTTCCATTCAAAATTCCTTCAATATTGACGGAAAACATTTTTAATATGCTATTTTCACGTTCCCCAATCATTTCTGACTGATTTTGTTTTTTTTTATTAAGCTGAGATTATCACTTATAATCTCCCCGGAGCTCGAATTATTTCCGGTTTTTAATTCGAGCTCGCGGGAGATTCGGCAAGAAAATTTCATGCCAAAACTATTTGAGAAGATTTAATTGTAGCGGCTGGACTCACCTCGCATTTAGTGGAAGAAACCAACGGCTCCTTACTCTACTCGCCATTGAGGAAGAAAGAAGGGAATCAGGATTTTATAAAACATTTGTTATAACCAATCTTGTCCATAATTGATAACATTGCAACTTTGTATTGGAAAATGAAAATAAATCATTTATCAAAAATATTTGTCATTGTCTTTAACAGCTGTCAAGCACTCGCGGCTGGATGTAGCTCCCATGCATCAACCACAGTGTTGCCGTTTGCCTTATCTCTGTCTGTGAAAGTTGGGTTGGGTTGGGATTGTTAGGGAGAGTGGGGACGGCAACACTGTGATCATATGGGAGCTACATCCAGATGCGCAAAGCCAGGGAAATTTCCACTTATTAATCTTTCAGTCACGTGATTATGTTCAGGGAGATTTCCGATAAAATTAGGTCGTTGCCATAGCAACATAACAAGATACAAGCCTATGATTGGTTAGAATTGACTGGTAGGAATTTTTCACCTATATTTCCCTTTCGAATTCGAATGTTTCAATACATATTTTATTATAATAGTTGACAAGCTTACGGGATGGGAAGAAAATAGGGGCTTTGGGTGGAGTAAAAGGTAAAATACAAGAGGTTAAAAGGTCAAGGTCAACTTGGGTTTGTTTGGGTTAGTTTGAGTTAGTTTGGGTTATTTTGGGTCAGTTTGGGTTGGTTTGGGTTAGTTTGGGTTAGTTTGAGTTAGTTTGGGTTAGTTTGAGTTAGTTTGGGTTAGTTTGGGTCGGTTTGGGTTAGTTTGGGTTAGTATGGGTTATAAGTGGGTGCACCCGGATATTGGAGATTTTTTGGCAGAAATTTACTCATTGAAACGGTCTCTATCGATACAAGTTTTCAAACACCTCTTCATGTTTACAGTTTGCCGGTAAATGCGATGGGTCAGTTTTGGGTCATTTGATCAAAAAGTTTCTCAAAACCTGTTTTTGATAAATTTTATTTTTTATTTTTTTTTATTTTTGCATTTTTTTCATTCAAAATTTATTTGAAATTAAAAAATTTTTTTTAACATGCATCTAAAATGTTTCTTGATTGATTTCAACTATTTTTGGATCTTTTTATTTTTTTTATTTTTGCATTTTTTTCACTCAAAACATTTTACATGTTCTTTGATTAATTTTGGTCATTTTTTCAAATTTGGAAGTGTAACCTTCGTAAATTATTTTTTGCTGATTTTATTTTATTTTTGATTCAAACTCTCTGACGATTGATTTGGTTTAGTTTTGTTACAAAAATTGTTTTGCACATATTAGCTTCAGTTATTTTTGTCTAATTTTCTTAAGTATGTCAGTTCGACCAAGTTTTGCTGATTTTTTTGTCTATTTTTATCAATTTGATTGAATTTATTGCTGTATTCTAATCACAAACAATGGTCAAGATTCTAGTTATTCAACACATTCTACAAAGTTTTGCTGATTTTTCATGACTGTTTTTACTAATTTGATCGAAGGTTCTGTTGAACAAGGTAACAATTGCTTTGCTGTAATTTTTGCTGATTCTGAATAAACTTTGGGGATTTTGATTATTTCACTGATTGTGCTAATGGCCAGGAGATTTTGCTAAGAAGTGACGGTCTCAGATTGACTAATTTTGCTAAATTGCTTTTTTGAACCTTGAACGTTTTGTTGATTTCTCTTGAATAGGTATTTTTGTTAATTTTATTAAAAACTTGCTAACTAACTTTGACAGAAGTTTCTGCTGATTTTTATTCTTATCTTATATTATCTTATTCTTGTGTTGCTGCTGAAACGTTTTACGAGATTTTTACTGATTTTTTTTTATAACATGTTTTGCTGATTTTTCTTTACTCTTTCCACTAACTTCGTCAAAGGTCTTGTTGATTTTCTGACTTTGTTAACTGTAATTTTGCTGATAATTTCGTTAAATCCTGAATATGAAGCTCTTGATTTTACTCATGGTGCAAAGCATACTTTTGTCAACCTGCTTTGAATATTTGCTGATTCTTTACATGTTTCACATATTTTTTTTGCTGATTTATGGATTATATTCTGCTGAATTTTTAGTGAGTATACTTTCAGAAATTTGATTCTGCGTACCTTGCTGATTTGCACCAATATTTTGCAGATTTCAGCTGTTTTTGCTAATTTCAATCGATATTGGTAGATCCAACTGACCGGTCATCAATTTCTCAAAGTTAAAAACCATCATCCACCAAGGAAAAGCAGTCTTCAATGGAGAGGTCGAAGTAACATATTCTGCACCAAGATCTCAAAAGCTTTATTGAATTAGTTGAAAAACAGTTGGGTACAGTTAACAACACAAATTCACATCCAGAAAATAAACTATTCCATCCACATCATCAAAGTATCCACTCCACTGACCCGGAACGAAACTTCTTCAGAACTGACTTTATCAAGTTAAATATTCTGTGCAGAGACAAAACTTCAGAGTATAATCCAGCTCTACAAAACGTCATTATCAAAACGGCATGGTGTCCGATCTCTGTTTCAATTAACTATTCCGGCTGTATTGCTTCTTGTAACGGACAGTCTATATTGGCTGTGTTCCAGAATTAAGTGGACAAACTGTTGTCGAAGCTGCCACATTTTATTTTCACATTGTACCAAAAACTACGTTGAAGACGGTTAAACTTGTTGGTGACTCTGCACTAAAAACCAGAAGACTCGCCTCCCTTAGACCTGTTTTTTAATGAGCAGAGTTTTATCGTCAATGCTATAGGTTGCCCTGTTTAGATGGTGATTTATCCTCGAAAATAATCTCTGTATGGACAAAAAAAAACATACCTAGACTATCTAATGAAGCAGAAGATGCCAAGGGTGAAAGAACTCATGGTTCACATTAAATAAACATACAAAGTCTGGAACGAAGCTACCTCTTGCCAAGTTCATTGTGATGCCCTCACTGAATACAGGGAACGCAGATAAGTTACGAACTTTCCAAAGAACTTTCGGGGACACTCTGGCCTCAAGCCATCTATCGATCGACCCTTTAATGTCTAACGGCTCATTCCAGATTCCGATTATTGTTTTCCGACTTCCACATGCTTTACCATTTTGATCCTGAGTTTATTGAAACATTAGTTTATCTGTTTTAGTCACAAAACAAACACATGAGGTCAATTTGATGATTTGACCCAAATAGATTTTTTATTTATCTATGCAATAAATATTGCTGTGTCCCCCCTACACTTAACGCGGATTAAATCTAAGCGCAGATTAATCTGCGGTTTTAATTAATATTTATGGTGCCATTATGGCGAATTATTTTTACCGCATTAATCATGTGAGGGTGCGTATTTTGCGCTCGTATATTTGATGGCTTTTTTAGCTACTTCTGCACATCATTTGCATATAAATCAACTTTTTCGCCAGTTTTCTTCTAAATATTTCAAAAGGCTCGGTTCTATGGCTCTACAATGCAAAACAATGTTTGCATTTTTAATGAGGTCGCAAATACTTTGTCCGGTTTATTATGCTGGCGACGCTGGCCTTAAATACTTTTCTTGCATATTTTATGTGTTTGTCTCGTGTTTTGTGTGGTTTAGACAGTTATTGGGTGGTTTGCTTTGCGGTAACGTTGGATATGGGGGTCTGTTGCTGTACTACTAGCTTGCCATAACATATATATTGTTTGTGAAATTGTAGAAAATGCGGGCCACCTACTTAATTTGGCCCCACGTTGGTCATCAATTTTTTGACTATGAGACGAACTAAATTACCCAAAGTGAATTCAATACAGTATGAGGGGTATGAGAAGTTCAAATTTGCTGTTATTTTTCTTGTAGCACTCCCAGTTGTTGTAATAGCTTACGTATTTTGCTTGTAAAAGCAGTTATGACAAAAATAACCCCACAAACAAGTTTCTTTACCCAAAAAACCCTAAAAACGATACGTCACTTGTTAGGTTCCATAGCAAATTATTTCCTCCTGTTTTCACCTCCTCCCGGAGGAGCAGGAGATATGATTCGCATCAGAACGTGTGAGACATCATTTGCAAGGTTTTCGGGTATAAGAAATCCAAATTCGATGTTATTTTTCTTATAGCAATTTCGGTTGTTGAGATAGCTGACGTGTTTTGCATGTGAAAGCAGTTATGACAAAAATAACCCCAGAAACAAGTTTCTTGACCCAAACATCCCGGAAAACGATACGTCACTTGTTAGGTTCCATAGCAAATTATTTCCTCCTGTTTTCACCTCCTCCCGGAGGAGCAGGAGATATGATTCGCATCAGAACGTGTGAGACATCATTTGCAAGGTTTTCGGGTATAAGAAATCCAAATTCGATGTTATTTTTCTTATAGCAATTTCGGTTGTTGAGATAGCTGACGTGTTTTGCATGTGAAAGCAGTTATGACAAAAATAACCCCAGAAACAAGTTTCTTGACCCAAACATCCCGGAAAACGATACGTCACTTGTTAGGTTCCACAGCAAATTATCTCCTCCTCTTTTCACCTCCTCCCGGAGGAGCAGGGGTTATGAAATGCATCAGAACATGTGAGACATCATTTTCGAGGTTTACGGGTATAAGGAATCCAAATTTGATGTCATTTTTCATATCGCGATTCGGGTTGTTGAGATAGCTGACGTGCTTTGCTTGTCAAAGCAGTTATGACAAAAATAACCCCAGAAACAAGTTCCTTGACCCAAAAAACCCTGAAAACGATACGTCACTTGTTAGGTTCCATAGCAAATTATCTCCTCTTTTCACCTCCTCCCGGAGGAGCAGGAGATAAGAATCGCATCAGAACGTGGAGACATCATTTTCAAGGTTTTCGGGTATAAGGAATCCAAATCTGATGTTATTTTTGTTAAAGCAATTTCGGTTGTTGAGATAGCTGACGTTTTTGCTTGTGAAAGCAGTTAGGACAAAAGTAACCTCAGAAACAAGTTTCTTGACCCGAAAAACCCTGAAAACGATACGTCACTTGTTAGTTTCCATAGCAAATTATCTTCTCCTCTTTTCACCTCCTCCCGGAGGAGCAAGAGATATGATTCGCATCAGAACGTGTGAGACACCATTTTCAAGGTTTTTGGGTATAAGGAATCCAAATTTGATGTTATCTTTCTTATCGCAATTCCGGTTGATGAGATAGCTGACGTATTTTGCTTGTGAAAGTAGTTATGACAAAAATAACCCCAGAAACAAGTTTCTTGACCCAAAAAACCCTGAAAACGATACGTCACTTGTTAGGTTCCATAGCTCATTATCTCCTCCTCTTTTCACCTCCTCCCGGAGGAGCAGGGGATATGAAACGCATCAGAACGTGTGAGGCATCAATATCATGGTTTTCGGGTATAAGGAATCCCAATTTGATGTTATTTTTCTTATAGCAATTTCGGTTGTTGAGATAGACGACGTGTTTTGCTTGAAAACGCAGTTATGACAAAAATAACCTCAGAAACAAGTTCCTTGACCCAAAAAACCCTGAAAACGATACGTCACTTGTTAGGTTCCATAGCTCATTATCTCCTCCTCTTTTCACCTCCTCCAGGAGGAGCAGGGGATATGAAACACATCAGAACGTGTGAGACATCATTTTCGAGGTTTTTGGGTATAAGGAATCCAAATTTGATGTTATCTTTCTTATCGCAATTCCGGTTGATGAGATAGCTGACGTATTTTGCTTGTGAAAGTAGTTATGACAAAAATAACCCCGAGAAACAAGTTTCTTGACCCAAAAAACCCTGAAAACGATACGTCACTTGTTAGGTTCCATAGCTCATTATCTCCTCCTCTTTTCACCTCCTCCCGGAGGAGCAGGGGATATGAAACGCATCAGAACGTGTGAGGCATCAATATCATGGTTTTCGGGTATAAGGAATCCCAATTTGATGTTATTTTTCTTATAGCAATTTCGGTTGTTGAGATAGACGACGTGTTTTGCTTGAAAACGCAGTTATGACAAAAATAACCTCAGAAACAAGTTCCTTGACTCAAAAAACCCTGAAAACGATACGTCACTTGTTAGGTTCCATAGCTCATTATCTCCTCCTCTTTTCACCTCCTCCCGGAGGAGCAGGGGATATGAAACGCATCAGAACGTGTGAGACATCATTTTCGAGGTTTTCAGGTATAAGGAATCCAAATTTGATGTTATTTTTCTCATCGCAATTCCGGTTGATGAGATACCTGACGTTTTTGCTTGTGAAAGCAGTCATGACAAAAATAACCTCAGAAACAAGTTCTTTGGCCCAAAAAAACTCTAAAATCGATCTGACACCTGTTGGATGCTACAGGAACCACATTTTTTTTTCTTTGAGAAGCAAGGGGTATGGAATGCACCGGAACGTAGGGGCTTTTGGGTGTGAGAAATCTGAATTTGATGATATTTTTCTCATAGCACTCTAGTCTCGAAATAGTCTCAACAAATCAGCAAACATTGAAAAAATAAAACATTGTTAATCTTTGGATGATGAAAAGTTCTACTGAAGGAGATGAAATTTGGCCCCACGTTGGACGTCAATATTTCATTGCCTTGCCGGAAAGACGTACAAGAGATAAATTATCCAATTTAGTCAACAAAAAGTTTAACGGAAAAAAATCAACCTGAAAAGACGATTAGCAAAAGAGCTCAACCCCACGTGGGGCGACAATTTGTTTAGGCTGCTAATGATAAATTACTCAATCTAGTCAGATTTAAAAAAAGTTCTCACAAATAAAAAATCAATGAAAACCAAAATTTTACATGAAAAAGAATTAACCAAATACCTCGAAGGCAGAATTAAAGGGGATTTGTCCCCACGTTTGACGTCAATTTTTTTTATCCTGCCAAGAGAGGAACAACATATCATAATTTATCCAATGTTAATCCCAAAACAGTTTAATAGAACACCAGAACAGAAAGTTAAACGGAAAATAAATTAATTAAAAAGAAAGTATTGAAAGGTATTGGAGTTTGGCCCCACGTTGTGCGCCAATTTTTGTTTTTAACTTACGATAGAATAATATCCCAATCTAGTTAGATCTTAAAAAATTCTTGACAAATCAATGAATATTGAAAAACAAATTGAGCAGCAAACAAAAACGATGATGGGGTAGTATTTGACCCCCACGTTGGACGCTTAATTATGTTCTTGTTGAGAGAGACAAAACGAGAGTAAAAAATCCCTTAGTAAAAATGAAATGTGAAGCTAGATAGGTAATCTTGAAAAATGGTAAAGTTGTTGATAAAAATCATTAATAAACTAAAAAAAAACATTTAACGTTAAAAAAGTAGAAAATGTATAAGCCAAAAAATACGCCGGAATTTACATACGCGTGGATCCCATCCTCATGTCCGCATGTTGTCACACAAACAAAAAATTCAAATGACCCCGCGATTAAAAAAACTCACTGGAAAATTTATGCCCCACTAGATTGCGTGTTTATCGGAGAGTTTATGAAAAGAGAAAATGAAAAAACGGTTGATATAGTGGAAAACTTTCCACATTTGGGGTTGCGTGTGCAAATATTTCTCGTGCGACATTATTACGGACATTTTTTCTGTATACGATATTTATGAGTGTTTGACCGACGATTTACCTAGAATGTTGATAAGGACATTATAAATATTGAGTGGATTATTTATGCGAATGGCGTGGGTAATATGGGACATTGATGTAGGGGCGTTTAACGTGCTAAATATGGGAATATTGTTTTCATGGCAGTCCAGAACATCTGTGATAAACATGCAATTGAATGACATTCGTCAATGTGTCAAGTTTTCGAAACAGGACCCGTATTCCGTGTACTGTGGAATTCCATAGCAACACGTCGCTCTCTGTGTAAAATGATGGGAAAGCGACATGTTGCTAGAATTTCACAGGTACACGGAATCCGGGTACAGGGGTGAGTCGACGAGCTGTCACCACGACAGAATGAGACGAAAAAACTTGGATAAACAAATCGAGACAGTGACGTAGGTCTTTCTGGATCTGCTTTCTCCCCAAAATGGCATTAAAATAGTAGCTGATTAAAACCTTTCGGGGAAAAAACCTTTCAGCTCCACTTTTCTTTGAACGCCTACATAATGCAAATCTTCAAGGCAAGAGCATTTCTATTCCCATAACACGGTCTATACTAGCAAAGCATTACTTGCGGTTTTGGGGGAGCGTTTTGCTTTCATCTTCCCAACACTTTGAGGGGGACGAGCAACAATGGAATTATGGTATTCGAGGAGCATGTTGATGGAAATTTCGTCATTTGATCTTTGTTGGAACTGGTGCTGAACAGGGCGATGGACTAGAAAATGGATTTGTTACGACATTATGGAATTTCAATGTACAGGGTGATCAGTTAAGGATAGCGAGCGGCCATATTCTGGAAAATATCCATCGTAGAGGCTTGCGGCAAAAATTTTTATTACTAAAACGGCCAAGAGAAAAACCTGAAAAATATTATCAAGTTTCTGAAATGGTCGATAGGGGGCGTAACAACCAACACCAAGTAGAAAGATATGATTTTTATGGAATTTTGTCCAATGAAAATATATCGATGAGCTCGTTTTCGGATTAACTGACTATTTACCTACACTTTTTGTCTAAAACGTTTTTTTCTATCTACCATAATAAAGTGGTGGGGGAAGTTCAATTGTATTTTTAAACAAACGGAGTTTTCTCCCGTTTCGCTTGACCGATTTTAACAAACTTGGGCTCATATGGAAGAGCATAGTCTGCGCTATAAAATGCCCATTTGCTTTTTAATTTGTGACATTCGCCGTTGCCGCTAGATGGCGTTAATCGAAATGGTAACATATTTTTGAGCTTTTTCCAAAAAAATCAGATGGAATGGTATATCCATTTTCATATATTTTAAAAGGGGGTACATTTTCCTATGAAAACAGTTAAAAAAACAAAAAACAAATTAAAAAAAAAACAAAAAAAAATCATTGATTTTTTTGTTCTTTTTTATTTTTTTTATAGGAAAATGTATCCCCCCCTTTTAAAATATATAAAAATGAATATATCATTACATTTGATTTTTTTGGAAAAAACTCAAAAATATGCTACCATTTCAGTTAACGCCATCTAGCGGCGACGGCGAATGTCACAAATTAAAAAGCAAATGAGCATTTTATAGCGCAGACTATTATCTTTCATATGAGCCCAAGTTCGTTGAAATCGGTCAAGCGAAACGGGAGAAATCTCCGTTTGTTTAAAAAAAACAATTGAGCTTCCCTCACCACTTCATTATGATAGATAGAAAAAAACGTTTTAGACAAAAAGTGTAGGTAAATAGTCACTAAATCCGAAAATGAGCTCATCGATATATTTTCATTGAACAAAATTCCATAAAAATCATATTTTTCTACTTGGTGTTGGTTCTTTTAGCTGATTATAATGTTTTTATGTCTTTTATTAATCTAATTTTTTCAACCTGCCAGTGTAACAAGTTTTTTATGAGTCTTTGGAAAAATTCCTGCTGAATTCACTGGTGAAAAATTAGAAACGACTACTTCAATATTTTGGAGAATATTATTTTTTTAGTCGGGCCTTGCTGATTGTAATTTTTCTTAAAAAAAAAATTCTGCTGAATCTACTGGTTTAAAATAAAAGACGATATCGTCAATATTTTCGAAAATTTTAATTTTTTAGTCGAGCCTTGTCAGCTGATTTTAATTATTCTTTTACTTTTTTAATCCTTTTTTTCTCACTTTATAACCTTGCTGAATAACGAATGTTTTCATGAATACAACAAAAAAAAATCCTGTTGAATCTACTGGTGCAAAATTCAAGACGATATCTTCAATATTTTGGAAGATATTAATTTTTTAGTCGAGCGTTGTCCGCAGATAGAAAAAAAGAATACTTGAACTAGTGAGAATGACGAAGAGAGCTATGTATACCAAAAAACACTTAAAACTCGATTTTTACTTACTTCAAATGCCCAGATTGATTCGAAACCTTGCACACTTGTGAAGAACCGATGACAATACAATAATTCAATTGGAAAAGAACTAAAAAGTAATCAGTACTTTTTATTAAAAAAAATCGTGATTTAGTCGTATTATCTGACTTTTGACTTGTCAAACTGAATGAAAGACTGGTTGACGTTGACGCTTTGACAGGACTGTGATTCAATTAGTTAGTGGCTTTTGCAACGTTGCCAAGGTAATATTCTTGTCAAGGCTGTGTGCTGTGATTAATTGATAATACCCTTGTATATACCATTCTTATATACAAACTATCAAAATATTATCAAAAATAAAACTGCTAAACTTATACTTGGCCAACAAATTAAAAATAGATCAACATAGTGAGAATGAGACCGAATATTTGTTACAAAAATTGTATAGTGTTATACAGGGTGTTTCATTAATAATGCGAAAAAAAACAGAAGTTTTTCCGCTTGAAAATAAGAAGAAAACTTCCCATAAACATATGTCCGGAAATTCTTCAATACAGAGTTACAGGGTGTTGAAGTTTTATTTTTATTTTGGTTTTTTCTCAATAATATTTGAAGCAATATCGATATTTTGACAAAAAATAGTGTAAAGGGGTTTTTTATCATGCAAAATTCGAGTTTGATCTTAGTATGGATCTAACTTGTAGAGGGCGCTACCTACAATTATTTTTCCAATTATTAACAGCCGTTACTTTCTTGGAAGTGTGTTGAATTTTTTCATTTTTTCCATTTTTTTATGATAATTCGATAATTTTTTACATCACTCATAAGATGAATTTTATCTTTCAACTAAAATGTGGCAATCATACGAAATAGTTCATAACTTTACCTCCGCCATTGTTTAAAAATCAGATGTATTTATTATTTTAAATCCGAATATCTCGAGAATGGTTTCCTGTAGCGACTTTTAACAAGTATACCTTTTCTGCGTAGAAACTGTTCTATTGCTCAAAAAGGTTTTAGAGCTACGTTCAAAAAAGTTTTAGCTGTTGATAATTGGAAAATATAATTGTAGGTAGCGCCCTCTACAAGTTAGATCCATACTAAGATCAAATTCGAATTTCGCATGACAAAAAAACCCTTAACACCAATTTTTATCAATAAATCCATATTGCTTCAAATATTATTGAGAAAAAACAAACAAAAATAAAACTTCAACACCCTGTAGCTCTGTAATGAAGCAATTCCCGATACGTGTTAATAGGAAGTTTTCTTCTTATTTTCAGACAAGAAAACTCATTATGATTTTTTTCGCAATAATAATGAAACACCCTGTATACTATACAGTATTGCTAACTTCGCTATTATTGAAGATACGAGGTCGTTCAAATTAGCGAACTATGTAGTGGTTTTTTTTTTCGCTGATTAACGTGGTGTTAACAGAAAAACAATTGAACATCTCGAATTATTTCAAAAAATGTCCTTTTTTAGAAAAGGGCACCGTCTATATTCTTATTATAATCGATTGCCCTCTCTGTCCTGAATAAAAAAAGTTATTATGAATGTTGACTTAAAACCAAAAATAACCGAGTTATGCCTTTTTTAATTTTCTGAAAACTTTGCCATGTAATTTAAAATTTTAAAAAAATAATACATATCGGTTTCAATATTTGCTATTCAACTTATTATATCGTGCTGAACGTATTTTGTATGTTAAGCTCATAATATCTTAATATATAGAAATGAGTTCCGATTTCTTATGGAAGATCCATAACTTGAGAGCGGCTGTGGCAATTTGAGTCATTTTTTTTTAATTGTTCCTTAAAGTCTTGAGATGGTTTTTATGGCGAGAAAAGCTAGAAAATTCCCCGACACAACCTGAATACACAACTTTCCTTTCTTTGACATAGTGAGGTTATGTTTGCATAGCTTAATTATTTGCCAATGGATTTTGTTCAAATAACTATGTAGGTTCTAATTTGTTGTTTGATCAAAAAACTAACCAAAAATTGACCAAGTGCGGTTATGTTTGCCTTATGTTGTTGATTTGTTCAAATTAGATAATAATATCGTATGTTCTATTTGGGATTTGATCAAAACAGTTAAAAAAAAAGACATAGTGAGGTTATGTTTGCATATATATAGTTTTGTTGTTTTCCAAACGATTTTGTTCAAATTAGATATGTAGGTTCTATTCGGGATTTGATCAATTTTTTTTTTAAACATTACATTACATAGTGAGTTTATGTTTGCCTAATTTTTGTTTCCAAAGGATTTTGTTCAAACTAGATAATATACCGTGGGCTCTATTTGAGATTTGATCAAAACATTTTTCAAAAATGACAAAGAGAGGTTATGTTTGGAAAGTTTTGTTATTTTCCTAAGAATTTAAATCAAATAAGATAAGGAAGGTTTTAATTTGCGGTTTGATCAAGAATTAGAACCAAAAATTGTCTAAGTGAGGTTATGTTTGCTTAATTTTGTTATTTTTCAAAGGATTTTGTTCAAATTGGATATGTAGGTTCTATTTGGGATTTGAAGTGTTGTAACAATAGATACGTTTTCGGTTTAAACATTTTAAAAAAAGTACGCTAGAAATGTTGACAGATCAGAAATGTAACATATCATCATAACTGAAGAATCGCTGGGAGGATTTTTATTATTTTTTATATGTTTGTTATGTCTGCGCCCCGAATGACAGAATAATTATTGAAACAACGGAAAAACTAAAAAAAAAAATTGTGAAACAAATTCATTTACCACAACATCAATTATTATTGCTTATGAGGCAGTATAGAATATGGAATTTACCAAGTCAGGTAGTAAATTTATAAATATAATAATTAGTCGAGGAAAATATGCATAACTCCATTATTTTTGGTTTCAGGAAAAATATTATAAAAACCTTGTATGTTCAGAAAAGAGTAGCTGATCGATTATGACAAAAATATACACGGTGTCCCATAAAAAAAAAACGTTTTTGGAAATAAATCGAGAACGCGCTTTTTTGTCAGTATTACGTTAATCCGCAGAAAAAATACTACTAGTTCTCTCGTTAGAAAGACCTCGTATCAAAAATAAAAAAGTCAGGTAGCAATAGTGTAGACTTAAGTTTGATCACCCTGTATACATCAATTAATCTCACTTCCATCAAATAGAAACCTAGATGTCTTAAATAAATGCGAATGTTGAAAATATTTTCACGAACATCGCCTGATCTCAAAATTGATCAAAATCAAACAAATATTTCATTCGCACGTCTCATACGAGATTCTCAAAATTTCAAAAACGACTTAAGATATAGATATAGGACAATGTGAACATTTTCTATTAAAAATTGCATGCTTAGTCCATCACAAACATAAAATACAGGGTATCCCATTTGAAAAAATCGAGTTTCAGTCTATTCCATTTGCGAAAACTTGAACTTTTTTGTGGCGCACCCTGTAGAATTCAAGAAATAATTGATATTTGAAAAGACCGGTGTCAAATTTTCACGCCTTAATTCCTCACTGTTACTGAGAATTCTTTTTTAAAAAAATCAATGACATTTGTCATTTTTTAAATAATATCACCTACGTGAATCACCCTGTATCTTTTGAAATCATCCGTTTCTCTTTCCCCCACTTTCTTTCGTTCTTTAGTTTGGAAGAAGTTACGTCCTTCCTTTAGAGTTATTCGAGATAAAAAATTTAAAATAATAACAATCTACCACGAAATTGATAAAATGTTTTGAAGTTAATGACAGTGGATGGATTACTAAAAATACAAAAAAAATGGAGACACATCAAGCTATCAAACTGCAAACTGACATCATTCCTCAGAAACCAATTATTCCAGGTGTGAGAAATGAAAAACAATGTTCATACTGTAAAGCCAATTTTGTTGAAAAGTTACTAAAAAATCAACAGCTGATGACAGGCGAACCATTTTGAAAAAATATGATCGTCTATCACCATCCTAGAACTCGTTTTTTTTTGACAAACATGGTAAATTCACATCACAATCGCTTCCATCTTAAACAAAATGTCAATCACAAAAACACACAGATATCAAACTGACACCTAGCCGCATCCATCCAGTTACCTGATGACGTATTCCCGGAAATTAAACTGTGACGTAACCATAATTAAAGGCCGGCCACTGCTGGTCATATCGCCTGACATAATGAAGCCCTGTGAATGGCTTTAACGGGGTTAAGACCCCGTTGCCAGATTTAATAGACAAGGGATCCAGGGTGTTTTGAACTATAAGTGATCCATTTTGGTAAACACATAAAAGCTCAACATCTTTGAAGAGCCTGTTGCAATGGAAACATCTCAGACAGCTTCTCAGGTTCATAAGTTGTCTCCAGGTTAGTCTACAGAACTAGACCTCCCACCAGTCAAAAGATTGCTTCAACTGAATCCTGAAAATGAAAACATTGCCATATCATCAGCAATTGAAAATATTTGGCAACATACAACAACTCCCCCAAGCCCTCAAGTGATTAATGTTTGGACCAACATGCTTTACATCGACCTGTCCATACATCATGACCCGGGCGATACACCATTAAACTGCGTTTTCAATTTTGGAGTTTGTAGCAGATAGATATAGATCGCTATAAAACGGGCGGATTGCCGAATGTGCGAACATTTTAGGGTAATTATTGAGGGGGGTGATATATCCAACTGGATAATGAATGGTAGATCGCACTAAAAAAATGAATATTCAGCAAAGCAAGTGAATCCAGGTGCATGGAAGTTTTTCAATTAAGTTACTGAAGTTGACGGCTGTCTACCTTGTGTATTCATATTTCTGAAACTTTTTAATTAGAGTGGCTTTTTACGTGGAAACTCTGCCTCGGAAAATGTTAAATCGAGTAAACAAAACTTTGTTGTATGGTTTAATAGTTTTATGGGAGTTGAGATATTCGCCACGTGGGGTGCTATACATTGTTTGGGAAAAACATCTGGGTTAGGGAGTTATGGAAGTTAGTGTTTGTTGTGTAACATAGAGTTGGATCAACGTGACTGATAACCTGGTTTTAGTGAATATCTGTGCTGATTAGAATAATAACAGACAAAAATCCTTGAAGCATCTCATTCTTACTATTTTTCTTGGATGTGGTGATCTAGTACAAGTTACAGAAAAAATCTTCGAAACAGTATAGGTATCACAAGAAATCAAAAAGTGGGCAGTATTAGTGCACAGGAGCTCACTCTAATAATAGTAATTTACATTACTAGGCCAGAAAAAGCCTTGATAAAGAACGAGTCAAGATATTTATGGAATTTCTAGACGAGGACTTGAATGACATTTGGTTGAAATTATATATCCTTCCAATCCATCTTTACTGGTTCTGATGATGTATTGTGTCATTTACCGGACTGGTTTTGAGTCCAGTAAATGATACATCACAGTTCAGTATGAAATAAACAAATAAACTAATTCATCTACAGAAGAACTATTGGACAAAACTCTAAATCAGGAGAAGAAGTTGGAGAAATGGTAATTTTCGTTAGTAAGGCGGTATGACTCTTTTTAAATTACGAGTCGAGATGTTTATGGACGAGGCGACGGAGGAGTCGAGTCTGGAATTTCTAGACGAGTAGTTTGATGACATTTAACGGCTGTGTATCATACATTGTTCTGTTTCATACTGTGATAATTTTTTTTAATCGGTTCAAAGTGCTTTCTTGTCAAACCATACACTCAGAGTGGCAGTCCGCCTCACATTTTTACCAGGAGATGTTACCACTTGGGTAATAGATAGATTAATTATACAGTGCTTTTCTTTATTGTCCCCCCCCCTTTTATTTTTTGAACGGCTGAACTCAGAGACTTCAAATTCTAGTTGTTGAAATACAAGCATGTTTACTATGTTTTGACATAAAATTGACTTATGAAAAATTCAAGATAAAGGCTGGGTGCCATCTTGGAATGTTTTTATAATAGAAATAGGCGTCATGTGACACCTCATTTTCAAGGTCCTGATTAGTACTTCATAACCCTAGAATATTGAGCCGATATCTTCAAGTACTACAAAATGACGGTACATTCAACTCCTACATTGATACATACACTTAAAAAAAAATCGTCAAATTCAATTCAAAAGATGCTGGAAATATTCTTGACATAAAGTTTGGGTTAGGAATAAATGACAAAAATGTCAAAAAGGCATCTTTTGAATTGAACTTGGCGATTTTTTTCAAAAAGTGTATGTATCAATGTAGTAATCAAATGTACCGCCATTTTGTATTACTTGGAAATATCGCCTTAATATTCTAGGGTTATAAAGTACTCATCAAGGTCTTCAAAATGAGGGGTCACATGACCCCCATTTCTATTCAAAAAAACATTCCAAGATGGCGCCCAGCCGTCATCTTGAATTTTTCATATGTCAATTTTATGTCAACACATGGTAAACAAGCTTGTATTTTATCACCTAGAATTTGAAGTCTCTAAGCTGAGCCGTTCAAAAAATTAAAGAAAAGCACTGTATGTTACCAACATTCTATGTCAAGTAATTAATTAAAATCATGAGATGGCGCCAGCATAACCATGCTACCAATGCAATTTCACAATCTTTGATGATGCAAAATGTCACTTACTGGACTGGTTTTGGGTCCGGTAAATGATACTTCACGGTACAGTATGAAATAAATTCTTTTACAACAATAAAGAGTTATTTGACAGACACATAGTACCGATCATAAAATAAATTAAGAATTGAATACACATTTAAATGTTGAACATTTTGATATAATGGTGAAATAAACTAGTTTGAATGAATAAAATGTACCACAAAGTAGTGAAAATCTCCAGGTGAAAACCCCTGAAACCCCCCTTAAAAAAATTTAAACAGTCCAGATCAAGCAAAATCCTTCGATTCAATTAAAAAAAAAAAATAAGAAAAATATGAAAATAGTATTGATGTAAGAGAATGTTGATAACAAAATCAAAATATCGCCCATGAAATTGATTTCCAACATGAATCAAAGAAAATATTAAAAGAATCCCAACTTTATGGGGGACACTGTACACAATCATTCAAAGAGTTCTGGAAAGCCACAAATCCTGTACACAACAAATATAAACTGACTTAAATCAAGAAAAGTCCTTGAAACTTGAAAAAAAAATTGAAAAGTGAAAGCATCATTAAAACAAGATGAATGAATTATATTAAAAATAAACATTTAAATCACTTTGCAAAAGGATTTAAATGATAAAAAAAAATTAAGCTGAATAAAATGAATATAAACTAGTTTAAATCATGAAAAATCCTTTGAAACTTTACAAAATGAAAAATGAACAAAACCTTTAGAGTTTTTGAATAAAATTAAACATTTAAACTTTATAAAGGGATTTATGATTTATGTGATGAATAAAATATCAATTATGAAAAACGACAATGACGAAGTTAGTTAAAACTAAGAGAAATATATTAAAGTGAAAAGTGGAAGAAAATGTGAATAATTTATACTAAAAAAAAACTATCAAGCCATATTTTCCCCATATTTCCCATAAAGCGATTTAAATGAAGAAAAAAACATTGATGCTGAAGAAAACCGATAAGAAGATGAAAAGAAAGACCAAAATCCTGCATAACACGAATTTAAGCTAGTTTAAATCAAGAAAAATCCTTTAGAAGTTTAAAAAATGAAAAATGGAAGAATCCGTGAAAAAATGTGAGTACATTTTATATTTAAAACAGACATTTAAGATGGGAAAAACATTGATGTGGAAGAAAATCAACAATAAACTAGTTTAAATTTAAAAAAGGACTTAAAATTGCTCAAATGAAAAAAAAACGAAAAATGTATTGTCAAGTAGTGAAAAAGTATTGTTAAATAACTTGAATCAATTTATATATAGAAAAATCACTTGAACCACTCAAAAATTTATATAAAAAAACCTGAATGTTGAAGAAAGCCAACAATAAAATGAAAAGTCGGACAAAAGATACTATAAAAAGCGAATATAAATTATTTTTGTACAACCTACACGTAAAGTCCACTTTTCAATGCATGCAAAGCAGGCGGAAAGTCGCTAATTTTGGCAGCCGGGCCACGTTAAAAGTACTTTCGCGCCCGCGGGCGCAAAAGTAGGAATCTAATAACCACGTGACAGTCTAGCATACCAAAAGGAACTAATCACGTGACAATCTCGGTGACAATGAATCCGCACGACAAAAGAATTCGGGAACACACCTATTGTAACCATGATTGACAGTTGTCACTTGTCAATTGTTTGACTTGTCAGCAGTGTATTGCAGTGTATCGATTATTCATTTTTGATTTTCATAATTATTCTTTTTTGAATGATTACAAACTGCTTGTACAAAAAGCACTGTTTGCACCACGGACGAAAGAGGATTTTGACTCGGCTAATATCTGCCCTCGCTTCGCTCGTGCTGCTACCTATACCCTCGTCAAAATCATCTACTTTCCGCCCTTGATACAAAATGTACTATTTGAATAAGGAAAAAAAGACTAATTTTTCCCTAGTAAAATATTTAATTAGGAAAATTGATCGTGGAGTGGTAAAAAGTATTAAAAAAAGAATGGATACGAAAAATGTAAAGAATAATCATTTTAAACACTTCACAAAGTTATTTGAATGATCAAAAACAACCAACAATAATATCAAAAGGCACACTAAAACATGGTTTGAACTAAGAAGAATTTTTAAAAATTTCCTAAATAAAAAAAAAATGGAAAATGAAGAAGCCTCAAAGAAAAAAGAACGTAGCAGGAGTTTGCAAAACCAGAATGTGAATAAAAGTTGAAGAGCTGAGAGGAGAAATGGACAAATCAAGAGTTGATAATTATTATCTATTTATCAATAACTGCCATTCCTGGAGAATTTCCCCCGCGTTGCAGTAGTGTAGTTGACAGCCGAGACCTTTTCAACGAGTTGCGAATGTCTCGCCACGAGTGCGCTATTAGACATAGTCTGCCACTCGCATCTGTGGCTGCGTGCCACGATATGCCTTTTTAATTAATTGCTTCTCCTAATTAGGTATAAGGTTTGGGTGATTCATCATGTGAGATTCAGATTTTCGCAAATCAACTGTGCTAATAAATAACCGAAAGTCAGGAGAACGAGGTGGGCTGAAACGCTTTGTGTTGCCATAGGAGAGGATTTGTTCTGTTTGTGATTTATGTTTGAAATTAGCTGTGATTTATGTATTGTTCGTCTGATTACGTGTATTAGTGTCTATTTGTTTTGACAATAATTTATATGGCTTTTGAGGAGGTGGCACTACTTTCACATTCAACTAATCAACGTAAGTATTGAAAATTTTGGAGGTTTGACAAAAATTATGTGATAAGTCTGGAAAAGAAACAACAGCAAACATTAATTGACTGAGTAAAAATCTAAACAAGAAAATGAATACTGAAGCAGACCATATTCTTTTGGTTACACTTCAAACTCTACATTAATCTCCAAGTCCATAGAATACATAGATTAATCAAATAAATAGCATTGACAGCAGACCGTATTCTTTTGGTTCGACTCCGAACACATCATCAATTTTAAACAAATTTTGGTTGTGCTCCGGACTTGTTATGTTTTTAAGAGAATCGATAAAATATAGAAAACAATCGAAGAAATCTCATTGACAGCGGACCGTATTCTTTTGGCTCCACAAAAACAAAATCAGAGAATTAAATTCTAACCCATTCAAGAATATGAAGATTGGCAAAAATGAAAAAAAAAATGTAGAGAATGAAAACATTCAGTAAGACAATGTCATTTGAAAAAAATAATTATATTTAAAGATAAAAACAATTGAAAAGCATGAGAATGAAAACTGAAGCAGACCATATTCTTTGGTTTCACTTCAAACTCTACGTTAATCTCTAAGTCGATAGAATACATAGATCAATCGAAGAAATAGCATTGACAGCAGACCGTATTCTTTTGGTTCCACTTCGAACACATCATCAATTTTAATGAAGTTTTTGTTGTGTTCCGGACTTCTTATGTTTTTTAGAAGAATTGATAAAATATAGAAAACAATCGAAGAAATCTCATTCACAGCGGACCGTATTCTTTTGGTTCCACTCCAAGAACAAAATCAGAAAACTTCATTCTAAACTATTCAAGAATATCAAGATAAACAAAAATGAAAAAAAAAACAATTTCCGAGTCAAAAAGAAAAAAATTAACAGAAATGAAAAGGAAAAATGTGAAAATTCAGTCTAGACAATAAAAAAAAACAAATGTAGAGAATAAAAACATTCAGTAAGACAATGTCATTTGAAAAAAATTATAATATTTGCGAATAAAAAAAATTGAAAAGTATACAATTCGATCATTAATAAAAAAAATATTATTCAACAGCTAAAGATGACGAAATGATAGTCAATAACAAAAATCAAAAATTAATAAAAATCAATGAAACCAATCAGATTAGGATGAAAAAGTCAATAAGCATAGAAGAAGATGAAACCAAAACAATCAAATGAAATTTTGGAAAAAAGTAAATAAGCAAAATTAGTCAAAGTGCAAAATTATTAATAAAAAAACACCCCACACCTACCCAAACCTTATAATGGCAAATAATGAAATAAACACAAATAATAAGAATACGATTAGAATTCAACATAATAATTACAAAGAATAAACACAAAATTGTAATTAACCATCGAACATAAAAATAACATAGAGATAAAATAAAAAATATATCATAAACAAACGAAAAATCGTTGCAAACAAATTGAACAAGAATTCAGAAGTACAGAACTTAGCAAAGAAATTTATAAAGATTGAAAAATGATTCGAAAAAATAAATATAATCTTCAAATGTGCCAGACATAAGAGAAAAATTAACAGAACTGAAAACAGAAAATGTAAAACTCAGGATATACAGGGTGTTAATTAAGTATCTGGTCAAACTTCAGGGGGTGATTCTTCGAGTGATTTTGAGGTAAAAAGTTCATGTACACAGGTGTCCGGAAATGCATAGTTTTCCAGATACAGGGTGTCAAAAAAATATATTTTTTTACAATTATTTATTAATATCTCAAACACCTGTTGACCGATTTTTGAAATTTGGCAGTATTATGGACTATGATAAGACGCTAAGTTAGAACCAATTGATTGTTGATTATGACTTCCAGTGGCGTCGTAAGGGGCAGTTTGACGAATAAAAATAACAAAAAAAATGTGCGGAAATGGACACCTGTTTATATGAACTTTTTACCTTAAAATCACTCAAAGAATCACCCTCTGAAGTTTGGCCAGATACTTAATTAATACCCTGTATAATAAAAATAATAGTTAAACAAAGAACAACATGGGCTAGGCAATAAAGTTTAGTGTGGATGTTGTCATTTCAAAAAAGTAAAACAATATGCAAAAATAAGAAAAAAAAAACAGAAAAGTATCCATTGAAAGAAGACCATACGAATTAAAGGAAAAAAGAAACAATTTAATCAATAATATAATAAAATACCCATCATTCACTATAGTTAGTATCAAAACGATGGGCGTGATAATAAGAATTGAAAAAAGAATAAAAATCAATTAAACCCATCAAATTAAACTAAAAGTCAAAAATTTAATAGCAAAAGCAAGAATAAAAATAAAAGCAGATTAAAGAGACTGAAATTAGCAAAATTTATAACAGGATAAAAAAACCTGAATATGAAGAGAACAAAACAAAAATAATCATAAAATACAGAATAAATTAAAAAACTAAGTTCAACAAAACTACATTTTTAATCAATAAGAAAAGTTTCAAGTAATTTATACAACAAAAAACAAGACCCTTATAGATGATAATAATAATAACCACAAAAAAAACAAAAATCATCAAAATTCAAAAAGAAATGAAGACATCCAAGTACAAGAACAACTGCAACAAGAACAAAATCAAAAAACTATAAAAAAAATCTTGTATAAAGTACAAAATTGGCATATAAATTGAAAGCCAACGGCAAAAATGCCTGAAAAGACCAAAAAGTAGTGGAGAATAACAAAACTTCTTGAAGACAAAAACAAATATGGCGATAAATCTGAACAATGGATAACGAATAATGAAAGATACGATAAAAACAAAAATCTACCAAAATAGAAATGTAAAGGCAAAACAAATTTAAAATAATAAAATCATTGAAAATACAAAAATCAAACTATCACAAAGCAATGAAAGTCAAAGTGCGGTATAACCAGTAAATAATGTATAATAAACTGGACTCATGTAAAAGTTGAATAGAGCCTCAATAAATATACTGCAGCAAATCCAGCTCCGCTATATATCGGCAATGCATCATTGATATACCTCAACGACACCTATAAAATATAAATAGGTTTACATGAAGGAGCTCTATAAAACCTTTACAAAACACAATATATGCGGCGGAGCGAAGCCAGACTGGCAATATGTCCCCGGGGACTCCAAGCGCGAGCTTAATATGAAATTATGTCCATGGTAAATAAATCGAGGAAGTTTGGAGGTTATTGAAACAAATTGGCATAGTTTGCAATTGATTTCTCTTGTTCTGGCCAACAATCGAATCGACAGGCTTGAGGATTTGTTACAGACACGGAGACGTTGATCATTTAACACCGAATAACCATGCCCGGTCACGACGGTCTTTCTTTGACAACTCCCTAGACTAGGTTTGGGTTGATAGTCTGCACCAATCGTTTTTGGGCAAGTGAGTTGGGTTTCTGGCTTGAATAAGTCTATTATTGGGCATTATTTGAAAGCCAGTCAAGCACAATTATTGCTTGTTTTATCTTTATCAGTAGCTCTAAGATTTGAGACCCTGTAGTAGTAAAAGTACTCCAATCTAGGTCCTTGTTTTGACAACAACCACGATTATTTTGGCTTATATCTGATGATTCTGGAACCAGTCTTCTTATACCTGCAAAAATGTATGCCTCAGATAAGTCTCGTCAAGAAGATAATTCGAAAATACCATTTCTTTAAACCAATTTTCATAATTTGTGGGTATATGATTCACATTTTCTAAAAATTCACAATAATACAGTTTCCTCTCGATGATTTTCTAAACATGATTTGGACAAAGAAACTCCTCTTATATTTTCTGTATCATGTATGTTGTTTTTTTTTTCATGATTGTTATTGTTTCTGTTCTAATTCTATGGAAAATCTGTAACTAAGAAGAAGAAAACTTTCTCCATGAAACTAGGATCAAAATCATTAGAATTCTGTTGCAGAGTGGAAACTTTATGCAGTAGCATAAGTGAACTTGAGATAAAATCATTGTCATGAGGAACCTATAGATATCTAGTCCTCAATGAGGAGGGTGCGCTGATGCTTCGAGGGCACGTGAGCCTAGGTAGAGCACACCTTGTGACTGCTGACAATTTTGTGTTCTAGAACTAGTACGACGGCTGTGGGTACTGCTCCAATGTCAGTGGTAAACCAACTATAGAAAGAAATAGAGGTTTTTACACCATATCAAGATGTGCTTGCCACTTTCACCCATGCAAAGCAAATCAAAGAGGAGAGACATAGTATGAGCGCGCATCAGTCAGTTAAGGTCTGGAGTGAGTTAAATAGATTACTCCCACCAAAAACCCTGAATGATGTTATTGTAGCTATCCGATTGTTTCCTTTATAACTCAAGAACTTTGAAAGATATTGAACATCACATGAAGTCCTAATAGGACTACATGGTGACCGAGAGCTCTTTTGAGAATAAGGTAGTGGTTAACATACCATTCCAGAGAAGACTGGGTTCATGACTCCATTATAAGGGGGGAAGAGATCTCCATCTTCATAGGCGCAGAAAGGACAAATACAAGCAAAGGAACTAGACATCAAAGAGTCTATCAAGCTTGAGGAAGCATGCAGAAATCATTGCCATCAAAGAAGCAGCCAACCTGCTGCAAAGACTAGACAACACAACAAAAGACGTCACAATCTATGCAGACAGCAAGCAGCGTTGAGACTACCAGAATCAGAGACAGTAAGGTCAAAGGTAGTGATGAGTTGCCGTGAGGCAGCAGGAACAAGAAGCTCGTTCTGTGCTGGGTTCCTGGACATAGCAATATTGAAGGAAACACGATGGCAGATGGACTGGCGAAATTAAGACTAAGAAAGGACGAAGTCGAAATGGAGAACACATAACTACCAACGATAAAACTATTGTGAGCTACAGAAGAAAAAAACATGGTTAAGCTACACAGCGGTAGGTGGAGCAGTCGATTCGAAACGACTGCAACACATCGAGAGCTCTGTGGCTAAACTTGGATATGGAAAAAACAAGGAACAGAACAAATCCTCTGTGAGCTCCCTTGTGGAAGTGATCACAGGAAACTGTGAAATCGGAACCATGCTCCAAAAATGGGGCCTAGGGGCTGATGGTCTCTGCAAGGACTGCATCGAGGGAGATGAAACGATAGAACATCAACTGTGCCACTGCCCAACTATGAAAGAAGGACGCTTCAGGAATATGGGACAATACTACTTTGGAGACTTGAAGGATGCGGCGAATGTGGACATCGTGCTAATGGTTCAGGACGATAAAGAGAAAGGCTGCAGGTTAAGACCGAGGGAACACTTCTTGAAATGAGGGATCACAATGGGCCATTTGGCCTCCCAGTGAAAGCAATGCGAAGCAGAAAACTGCGGGCGCGAAGCAGAAAACTGCGGGGCATGGCATATACCCTTCGCAACCTCACCTAACCTAACCATAGGCTCTCGAGAAGAGGCGACTGATTTTGATATAATAGCTATCCGACATTTTGATTTATAAGTCAAGAAGTATGGAAGATATTGAAACGACATCATGCCAAATGAAAGAAGAGGAAATTTGCTATACTCTAGATTCAAAGGAGCGACCACAACTAAATCTCCAAAATACAAAACCATTTTTGAAAATTACCAACGGCTCTTGAGAGGCGACTGATTTTATTGTAGCCATCCGACATTTTCCTTTATAACTCAAGAACTATGAAAAACATTGAAACGAGATTTGCGGCAGTTGAAAGAGGAGAATTTGCTATAATTCTAAAGAAGTATTCACAACTCAACTCCCAAAATACAAGACATTTTTAGATAAATCATAATACAGACTGCAGTGTTAGAGACAATACCCTGGAAGTCAATCAAAACTGTTACTAGGTTGTAGGAAGTCATCTCAGAAAGCAACAGCTGTTTGTTCTTGGAGAATCTGGCAAGGATCAAAATTGGTGATTATCGGTTCACGGATTGCAAATTTGGCTTTGGGGCGGGCCGACTAGGTCCGCCCCATATTGAATAAAAGCCTTCTTGGCGGTAAGCGTGATGGATCGAGACCATCATTGTGTTACTCTAATTCGCAGCGACAAAGGTGCAACATGATTCCTATGAATTTCCTTATATGCGGCGAAGGCATTTGTTAGAGTGATTAATGGAAAAATAGAAAACAGAGCTTTATTACGCTATTTCATAGAGTATTTATCTTTCGAAACATGGACATGTTCCCATTCAATCATGCACACTCTGTCACTCGAACATTTTTCCCAGCATTCGAAAATAGCTCATAATCGAAAACAAAATTCAGCGAATGGCATGGCGTGCAGATACTATCGTGAATAATACGCGAAATCAAAATGCTGCTTAAAATGCAAGCAGGATTCTTGTCTGGGATATTATAAAGCGGAAAAATAATTTCCTGCTCCGAAATGTCGGGGGAATATCAAACAGGATAGATTTAATCCCGGCGAACTTTTCGTGTTTGGTTTCGGATTAGTTTCTCGGATATCGTATCAATAGGCTTCGGTTTGTCGGCATTAGAGTCATCTCCAATTATCACTATAATAATTTTTGTTAATGCTTAAAAGAAAGTGTTTTTTATAAATGAAAATAGCTGGCAACACTGCTTCAAGTTTATTCATGCAGTGATTGGTTGATAGACAACTGATAGTTCTTTTGCACTAGACGAAAGCAGCTACAATGAAGAGGAAAGCTGTAACGTACAGGGTGCGGCAGGAAAACTTGCTGATTTGAATTGAGCGCCATTGAACGAGGCGTGATCAGAAAGGAGTGAAGATAGTTTCATTTGTAAGAGGAGATCCTGAATTCGCCAAGTTATTGACAACATTATCGAGGGGAAAAATTCAAGGTGTGTACCAATACAAAAGAAAAAAAAATAAATCGAAATGTGAAATACTTTTTCTTTTATCGACCTTTCAAATCAGCAAGTTTCCCTGCCGCACTCTGTACAACTGACTGGCTGAGTTCCATCAAGGCTGAGGTGTCTGCTGATAGAAAATAGAAACTATTTAGACTTTTCCCAGTCCAACTGCTCCAGGTAAATTCTCTTTGATTGAATTGTTGAAGAGATAGATGAAGTTTTTTCATTTTATGAGATGAGATCCATAAGTCAATCTGTTAAGCTAGAGAAAAACTAGCTGTCAACACACTAAATTTCCACAGCCACAAATTTCTCTGTTTTGTGTGTATCAAAGTTCCGGGTTTCCGTGCTAAGTCAAACGGACGAAATTGTTGTAATGCCGCACCATTAAACCACGATTACTCCATGTCGTAAGCAGCAGAACAATTTCAAGCTCTGTTTTATTTGAGCAGTTGAGTTGTATAGTTTGGACTGGCCTACACGTAGTTGGCTTTTGGTTGACCTCAATGAGTTTTCCTTCATTTCAGTGACAACAGACGATTGAATTAGATAGTTTTTGAAATTAACAGATCGATTGGACTAGGGAACTTTTTTGTTGTTGTTTGAGTCAAACACCCTGTATATTCATTACAGGTGTTTACATTTACAGGGTGTTTTTTTAGTGTCATTTACTGTAAAAATAACTGGTTTTCACAAAAAATCGAATGCATTTCTGAGAATATCGTACTTTAACTCGAGATTTTCAACTTGTTTTATAAAACTTCCTATATATTAATTAAAAGTAATTTATTGCTATTTTTACATATACAGAGAGATTGTTGAACGTTCCTACCGAAATTAAATGCAAAAATCATTGAGATACAAAATTAATCGTAGGAGAAGTGAATATTTCGTTACCCAACTCGAGATTTTTAATTGGTTTAATGTAACTCCCTGTATAAATTTTTAAATATTTCGTTATCTAACTCGAGATTTTTAAGTGATTTTGTGAAAGTCCCTGTATATTAGTTTAGTGTGGTTTATTGCTGGTTCTGCATATACCGGGTGATTATCGGATGCTTTTACTAAAATGTAATGGAACAATTATTGGAATAAGAAGTATATTGTAGGAATAGTAATTTTTTTTGAATATTTTGTTACCTAACTCGAGATTTTCAAATGATTTTATCTGACTCCCTGTATATTAGTTTGGCGTGGTATATTGCTATTGTCATGTATGCAAGTGACACCTCATTTTAAAGCAATTAAAATTTTCCATTCAACAAAAAAAGATTTTTGAAAATTTGGCCAGTGGGGTAGGTGCAATGTACAAAAATAATAACAAATGTCTCCAAAACCTTGTTGTTTTAATTGAGTTGACGGAGAAATTATTTTTTTATGAGGAAAATCGTCCAGTGTCGTAGAAACAGTCAAATGAAATTTTAACAGTATCATGCATTTCTTAAAATAAAACAATAATATGTCAAGTGACCATTTCAAATTTTGATTTTCTATCCAACGAAAAATTTTTAATGAAAATTGGACCAGTGGCGTGGAAACAAGCTCGGAAAAAGTCAAAAAATCACTGCGAATTTATCCAAAAAAATTTTGTTTCATTCGAATTTACGACTTAAGTGGATCACTAATTTTTGTTTCTTTATTGGGAAAATTATCCAGCGGCGTAGAAACTATCACGTGAAATTTTTACAGTATCTTGCACACCAAATGACACCTCTTTTTGAAGATATCTCTATTATTATTGCAGTTATACAGGGTGAATAATAAATTGATAACAATTTGCAAAAAAACGTCACTTCATTGAATGTTGTGATATCAGCTTCAAAATTGAACCTCACAATACACATTGTAACCACTTCACACTCACTAAACTAGGAATCCGACAACACAACAATTTTTGGTTATACAGGGTGATTTAAAAATTGACGACAATTTTTCTAAAACATTTTTCAAAAAATCATAACTTCCTTGAATTTTGTGATATCACCTTCAAATTTGAACCACACTGTACCCAGTGTGACCACTTTACACTCACCAGACTAGAGATTCGACAGCATAGCAATTTCCAGATAAACAGGGTGATCTATAGATTGATGACAATTTTCCTAAGACAATGTTCAAAAAATCATAACTTCTTTGAATTTTGTGATATCAGCTTCAAATTTGAACCTCACTGTATTCAGGGTAACCACTTTGCACTCACCAAACTAGAAATTCGACAACACCACAATTTCCAGTTATACAGGGTGATTTATCAATTGAGGACAATTTTCCTAAAACAATTTTCAAAAAATCATAACTTCCTTGAATGTTGTGATATCAGCTTCAAAATTGTACCTCACAATACACAGTGTAACCACTTCACACTCACTAAACTAAAAATCCGTTAACACAACAATTTCTGGTTATACAGGGTGATTTAAAAATTCATGCCAATTTTCGTAAAACATTTTTCAAAAAATCATAACTCCCTTGAATTTTGTGATATCAGCTTCAAACTTGATCCTCATAATACTCAGTGTAACCGCTTTCCACCAACTAAACTAGAAATCTGACAACACTGCAATTTATAGATAAACAGGGTGATTTATAAATTAATGGCAATTTTCCTGAAACAATTTTCAAAAAACCATAACTTTTTTCAATTTTGTGATATTTGCTTCAAATTTGAACCACACTGTATTCAGTGTGATCACTTCGCACTCACCTAACTAGAAATTTGACAACACCACAATTTCCAGTTATACAGGGTGATTTATCAATTGATGTCGATTTTCCTGAAACAATTTGAGCTTCATATTTGAAACGCACTGTACTCGGTGTGACCACTTTACACTCACCAGACTAGAAATCTGACAACACAGCAATTTCTAGTTAAACAGGGTGATCTATAGATTGATGACAAATTCCCTAAGACAATATTCAAAAAATCATAATTTTGTGATATGAGCTTCAAATTTGAATTCAGTGTAACCACTTCTCACTCACTTGACTAGAAATTCGACAACACTGCAATTCCTAGTGATACAGGGTGATTTACAAATTGATGACAATTTTCCTAAAACACTTTTCAAAAAATCATAACTTCCTTGAATTTTGTGATATCAGCTTCATATTTGAACCACACAGTACTCAATGTGACCACTTTACACTCACTAAACTAGAAATTCGACAACAATGCAATTTCCAGTTAAACAGGGTGATTTATAAATTGATAACAATTTTCCTTAAACAATTTTCAAAAAATCCTTCTTTGGATGTTGTGATATCAGCTTCAAATTTGGACCACATTGTACTTAGTGTGACCAGTTTACACTTACCAAACCAGAAATCCGACAACACGGAAACTTTTGAAAATTGATGACAATTTTCCCAAAACAATTTTAAAAAAATAAAAACGAATGCTTTATTATTAGAATAATTGATAATTTCCTAAACATAAAACTAAAAAAAAAATTGTGTAAGTTGAGTTTATGTTATAGAGAAATGTTCAAGTTTATTTTTGTCCACTCAATGTGGCAATGTTGGAAGCTGCCATTGACAGATGACAGCTGTCACAATACCGTGACACTGATGCAGTGTTGCCAGTGTTCTTTTATCATGTTTATCAATAAAATTTCCCATCAATTCCATCAATCTCAGCAATAAACGCAGCTCACAACAGCGGATAAATGCCAAATGAGAAATGAAAAGTGGTGTTCCGCCATTCAAACAAATAATCATGGCGTAAATGCATTTCGTTTTCCATTAAACGCTAAAAATGTAATTGCGTGTGCCTCTAAGCTCTTTATTGGCAGCCTACAACAGATGGAATATGAAAAGATTCGACGCTTTCAAATGTATAAAGGGTTTAGTACGGGAGCAAAACATAATTTATTGTATGTAAAGTGCAGAATTGTTCACGCCCGGACTATTTCATCATAAAGATTTTTTGTTAATGATGCGACTCTTTATTCAACTAGACGAATTTACGAGTACCGTAAAATAGAGACAGCTGTGCAGGAAATTGTATTCCAGAAAAATCCCAACTGAAATCCCATAAGCAAATACGCCTCCTCTAAATGCACTTTTCCAACTCCGCATACGTAATTCCACAATAAACATTTGCCAGGGAGTTCTTGAATATACAGAAAGGCACAGGTGCTTCATAGCCTGGGTCGGGAAACGAAAATAGGCATAATCCAGTGTATATCCCGTAATTTATAAGTATGAACTATGTGGCTCAGGTGAGATAATATTATCAACCCACATGGTCAATTTGCAACACTGCCGGATGTCACTTGTCATACAGCTCAATTATGACAAAGTGTTTATCATACAATTGGGCAAATTATAAAAGTAAAGTTTGCCATGACACAGCAATAATTCAGCAAGAAGAATTCTTGTTTCGAGACAATAGGTTGTCAAAGCAATTGAATTCAAACAATGCCATTTATCATTAGTCTTTGATATGGAAGATGTTGAGGATGCAGCAATTTATCAAAGGACGCCGATGATTAGTTTGTTGGGCGAATAATATTTTCAAGGGGCATTTGCCTTTGATCCAGAATGGTGATTTTCTAATTATTTAGGCTGATTCTCACTCATTTTTTTGAAATTTTGCCATACAATTATTGAACAACCCATAAACTGATGAAATTACTAAAAATATTGTCTTGTGTCTAGTTTCAATGAGTAGAAATGTGGATTGACCTCCCCGATCTCCGGTACTTTTCCTTTGTGAATATTGTAATATTTTTCGCTATAGAAAACACTTGTCCAGTATTAATTTATTTATTCAAAGTCACTACAGCACAACCACAAATATTTATGTTCACAATCGGAGCCCATTTATGTTTTACGATTTATATTTTTACAATTGTTCCATGCACTCTGAAAATTCTTGAGAGGTTAATGGAAAGATTGTGAAGTGACGCACTAAATGTAATCAATAGACGAAGGTTTAAGGAGTGTCTCATACGATTTTCAAAATCCCAGAGGTCTGTGGTGATTTCCTGAAGCGCTGTGAATGTTATGATGATTTTTTACATTAATAGTTCCATGCACTCCTCGAAGTAAAAATTTGTGAGAGGTTTATGGAAAGACTGTGGAGTGACACACTAAATGTTATCCATAGAGGAAGGTTCGAGGAGTGTCTAATGCGATTTTTAACATTCCAGAGGGCTTTTTTCATGAGATTTGATGTTATGATAATTTTTCACAATAATTGTCCCATGCACTCCTCAATATAAATACTCGTGAGAAGTATATGGAAAAATAGAGGAGTGGCGCACTGAATGTAATCAATAGAGGAAAGTTAGAAACTTTTCAAGAAACCATGGGTATTTTTTTGATGAATCTGACTAAAAACTTGATTCCTAATCAAATTGTAAACATCTCGGTCGCTTTCATTCTTCAAGTTATACAGTGTCAGTTCTAACTTTTTCTGAATTTCAACAGGATTTTCCTGACAATTATTTTTCTTTTTCTGTTTATTTTTTTTATGAATCCAATTTCTCTATTCGGTAGTCGCGCAAATTGTAAATTTCTTTCTTACCCAATGAGAATAATCGGTGAAAAAGGTTCCGAAAGGCTGCTTGTTATGCAGAACCCAAGCAGAGCAAGATCGATTGATTTGTTTCCAGCGCAGGATCAAAAAAAAATCACCACTATCATCCCCAAAAGGAACCATCACTTTGATTAACCTACCTTTTCCAATTATGTACTCAAGATCATTTTTCTCTTCAAAAAAATAAAAGTAAAAATAATATTCTACTTTCCTAAAATGGATTTATGAACAGGTTATCAATTGTTGCTTATTGTCAATGTACCCCTTGTTTAACAAATTTAAACCCCCGAATTAAACCCAATCCATCGACAGTGATCTGTAAATACATCAATCGCCCGAACCCGGTAATAAATGTCTCAGCGCTCACATGACAGTTGCTCTGGTTGCCTTGAAATTTATGCCTATCCTGTTTAACCAAAAATTTACTGCCATTTAAGCATTTTATATCGTCGTTGACAAAATTAACCACAGTTTGCTACTTTCGGATAGATTAATGCATCCTATGTTAAGATCTAGGAGGGGTGACAGAGAATTTATTTTACTTGCTTCTGTGATTATTTTGTACCCACTTGAATGTATCAATTTGAATAGAATAAAAAAATTAAAATTATATTATTTGTAGTACTTACTTCTTTGACCTGTTGAGAATTCAAAGGGCCAAAGTGTGACAAAGGGGGATTTTGCTAGTTACCTCTAGTTACCTAGTTTTCTTCTCTTTATCCATTGATTATATTATTTTAATGATTTCTCCTATTTTCAGTTATTGTGAAGAAGAGATCGCGAAAAATATCGAAAGTAAGAAAAAACAAAAATATATTTTGCGAGGAAATACTTTGATATACATTTTTCTATAATTTTCATTATTTTTGAAGATTTTTTTTATGTTGATCTTGCACTATTGTTTTTTTAGGTTAATTTGTAATCCTGTTTTGTGATTTTTCATGTCACAATTGAATTGACGATTCTTTGTATATGTTTTTTTTTGTTTTCTTATAAACTATTTTTTTGGTTTTTAGTTTTTTAGATTGAATTTGGCCCAAATCAATCTAACTTGACAGAAACTGGATCCCATTCCTGATCCATTTTTTTCCCAAATTCAACCAAACTAACCCAACTTGATCTGAACTTTGACCCAACTTAAACGGAACTCAATCCACATCAGACCACTTAAATTTAAGTTTGGATTAGTTTTGCTCAAGGTGAGTAAGACTTGGTTAAGCTTGGGTAATGTTAGGTTAGTTTGAGTTAACTTTTTTGGCTCGATTTGCTTAAATTTTGGATAAGTTTGGATAAGTTTTGCTAAACCTGGTTTGGTTTATTCTTATAGCTCAAGATAACTTGATTTTCTTAACTTTGAAATAAGTTTAAAACAGTTTAACTCAAGATAGAAGTTTGAATTGGTTTAAGTTAGTTTGGGATGAATTCATAACAGTTTTGGATTAAATTTAGGTAAAGTTTGGATCAAATTTAGGTCAATTTTGGATTAAATTTAGGCCAAGTTGGCTTATTTTACCTAAATTTTGAATCATCAGCTTGGCCAAAAGTAGGTTGAATTTGGGATAATTTTAGAACAGTTTGGCTCAAGATAGATTAATTTAGGTTTTGGATTAAATAGGCCAAGTTGGTTTGATTTGCTCAAATTTGGAATTAGTGTTGAAAGCAGCTTTATACAGGGTGCCACAGATTCGAGTGCATGCATGGGGATCTCAGTTATTATAAGAGATACAGGGTCGGTTGAATGATTGCAAAGTTGCGCATTTTTATGCTCAGGAAAATGCCATTTTGAAATTTGAAAAATTCCGACCACTTGCGAAGATATTCGATAAAACCCGAAATTTCGCAAAAACGTTTTTATCATTTCCTGCGTTTGTTTAAAAAGACATTTTAAAATTGATTCCACTTTTTCATTGCCACTTTCTCTCCTCCACAAGATGGTAGTATAAAATTGAATATCTGACGTTTCGTCTTCGAGCTGCCATCATCAACTTTTTTTTTTTAAATAAGGATCTGGATTTTTAATTTTGTTTTTAGTTTATTTTGACGTCCTTGAGGCATTGAGGTGATCAAATGAGGGCATAGAGTGATGGGTCGCCTTGGCAACCTCAATATTTTCAATTATTATCCACCTATTGTTGTTATTTTCAATATTTTGTCAAAATGGCAATATTTTTGAACATTTTTGCAGAAATTGATTCAGTTTTTTATGTTTTTTTTTTATTTTCCATTTAATCTAATTTCATTAAATTAATGTATCCTTATTGGATGTTATTTCGATTTTGGTAAGGTCAATAGGTTTTTTTTTATTTGTGCAAGTTTTCTCATAAGAATAACGTGTCGAATAAAGAAGGATTTATGAACCAAACCATGTGATAGGGAGACAAAAGTGGCCTCACTGCTTTTCTCTAGTATTATTTTTTAGATGAGTATTTTTTTGATGGTTGCGATACCTCAATGCATTAAGGACGTCCAAAGATAACTAAAAATAAAATAAAAAATCCAGGTCCGTATTTAAAGAATATAAGTTGATGATAGCAGCTCGAAGACGAAACGTCAGATTCTCAATTTGATACCATCATCTTGTAGAGGAGAAAAAGTGGCAATGACAAAGTGTAATTTATTTTAAAATGTCTTCTCAAACAAACGCAGGAAATGATGAAAACGTTTTTGCGAAATTTCGTTTTTTTTCGAATATCCTCGGAAGTAGTCGGAATTCTTCAAATTTAAAAATGGCATTTTGTTGAGCATAAAAATGCGCAACTTTTCAACCATTTAACCGACCCTGTATCTATATAATAACTGAGATCCCCATGCATGCACCCGAATATGTGGCACCATTGTTGAATAGTTTTGTAAAACAAAAAATCAAAGTCAATACGATTAAAAAATACATCATCAAAAAACAATAGGCCTAAAAATCGAAAATGTTATTTGGAATAATAAAAGAGCAATCAAAATAAATTGATTGAAAAAATAAATAATAAAATGGAGGAAAAAATACCCATCCGTAATAATCAACAAGTCAAATATCAGGAAATAACGGTATAAAAAAATAATAAATAGGTAACAAACTAATAAAAAACATCCACAACTGAATGCTGAATGATATTTAAAAAAAATCTCAAGCATAAATTAAATTAGAATCCAGAAAGGATGAAAAGGTAACCAAAGTGGTGGAAAATGGTCGTTATAAAAATATAAAATGAAAAAATAAAAAACCATAATGATGATTATAATTAAAAAAAAAAAACGATTGAAACGTGAATCAATAAAATGAAATAAATAGAAAAAGAAATTACGAAAAGTGGAAATATTGAGAAAACAAGAGTATAAAGAGTTTATTGTACAAAATATCTCAATAATTCACCAAAATAACGATAAATTGAAAACAAACAATATTTATTAGATTAAAAATGTAACAAAACTCAAACGAGAAAATCAAAAATGATCACAGAACTTCAAACGAGAATACAAATCTAAATAAAAAATAACTACGAAACAGATTAACATAGAATTAAATAACTACATAACTAAAATTTAAAATGTAGACAAAAAAAATAGTTCATGAAATATGTGAAGTAGAAATATTAAATCAAGAATATGAAGAGTTTACAGTACAAAATATTTTAAATTCACAAAAATAACAATAATTAAAACAAAAAAGCTAAAGAGACTTGTAATCTTAAAACAATAAATACCAAGGTTATGAAAAATACTACAACAATAATTTCAAGAAATCCGAAATTACTATTAAATGAAAAATTAAACGAATCTCAAACTAAGCAAAAATGATAAAACAATTTAGAAGAGATTGTAGAACAAAATATTTAAATAGTTCACTCGAACAAACCTAAACATTGTTGGATAAATATAGAAACCAAAATGAACTTAAAAAAAAACGATAATTAAAAAGAAAAAAATGAAGAATCCATAAGTAAAAACATTATATTATTATACAGGGTGTTTCCTAACCTCTGTGACAAAATGAAAGAGGTGATTCTTCGCTTAATTTTAAGATGAAAATGTGGTATAACTTTTTTTCGAATTTCGCTTTGTTTCCAAAATACAGGGTGTTTAATTTTTTTTTTTGATTAGTTTTTTATTTTTAATTAATTTATCTTTTACTCGATTTTGTTGAAGTTTGGTAACGGTATTTATAGTGATAACGGGCTCATTTAGCCATGAACAAATAAAAATTATCGAATACAGTGGCGTCCCGAGCGGCACTTCAACCAATATTATTAAGAAAAAAATGTACGCCACTGACTTTTTGTGTCATTTTCATTTTTTTCTCAGATTATTCAACTAAAAACGCAACTTTTTGATCTCTTGAATTTTTATCGTATCTTGCCTAGTTTTTGAGATAAAAAATTAAATCTAGTTGAGTGAGTTTTGACGCAAAAAGTAATTTTATCGCTGATGTTGAATTTTCTAACAAATACAGCAATCAATCATAATCATTTTGATGTAGAATTCAAAAACAGTAAATAAATAAAAAAAAGTTAAAAAACTGCTGAAAATGTCCTCCACGAACCAAAAGAAACTAATCAAAAAAAAAAAATTAAACACCCTGTATTTTGGAAACAAAGCGAAATTCGTAAAAAAGTTTTACTACATTTTCGTCTTAAAATTAAGCGAAGAATCACCCCTTTCATTTTGTCACAGAGGTTAGGAAACACCTTGTATAGACTTGAGAATATATTAAGTGAAAATAACAAAATACCATGAAAAGAAAATAAAAATACAGCAAAATATATTTAATTGGTTAAAATAAACTAATTTTGTAACGGCGCCCCCAAAACATATGGTAGCCAAAGAGCTAAACAGTAAAGTTTTAATTATAGGAAAATTAAAAAACATTTAAAAAACACCCACGGAAATAGACTGAGCTCAATGCGTTAGTGATTTATGATTCAGATAATTTATAAAACGTTTTTCGTAGAAGTTTTTGTTGTCCAACGCAGGTAGTTTTCTTATCAAAAGAACTGAACTGAAGATGAAGCAGTGGGTGTCCATTCTTCGAAACGTCCAGTAAACACGCGATCCCATTTACATGCTCCATATCCAAAAACGTTTTTTATCTGGGCATTTTTTATGACTTTATTAAGTTTTACGATCGAGATTCGTGCATTGAATGACGATCGGCTTTTATATAGAAGAATAAATTATGTACCATAACAAGGCAATGTGCAAAATCTCCCCAAACGAGCTCATTAGAAATTTCAGGGGTAACGTACCAAACTGATAACGTCAACAATCGCCGGAAAAGTGGAAATTCAGTGTTTTAAATTGCCGTTTTTTCGACATTTTATCGCGGTTTTATGGAATATGACTTTTCTGCAATCGTCTTCTTAACATTTTCTCCATTGCCCTAACAAAATCCCTTGCAGGATAGGGACCACCGCAGATGCGGCTAACATTAAAAAGGGATTTACTTATTTATTATTTCCACTACAAAGGGTGGATAGATATCCAGATAAAAAACTGCAATGTATGCACCCACATGCCACATTGCGGTGCCAGATGGCTGGCGAATTTTTAAATATATTTGCACAAACTGCTTTTGTATAGTGATTGGATAGGCGTAGTTAATCGGGTTTGTCAATATTAGACTGGTGGATAGTTTTTTGTTATAATATGTACTACAATGAAAGTTAAAAAAATTCTCTCCAACAACTAGTTTTTTGGAAATGGAGGAAAAATGATTAAACCGCACTCCCTCCTGCCCCAACATATGATATACGTGGATGTGGACAGGATAAAAAATGATCCCAACATATATAACGAAAAAAGTCGTTACCGACAGGTAGAGAAAAAGTTTATAGGGCTTAGAAGGGCCTGGAATTTGTTCACTCTTACGATAATGGAAGGATGCTGGAAAATTGAATTCTGGCTCGCCCCTCTGTGTTTGAGTTTTAGTTGACAGTTTTGAAATTGTGTTTAGTTTTTGATGGAGTGAAGACGATCGTATCGAATTTGCTTGATGTAGTCTCCTATATCATGGATAAAGTGGATGGAAATATTCTAGTTGGATCTAAATGATGTTAACACGGAATAATCTCATAAAAACTATCATATCTTGAAAACCAAAAGTGAATTTTTGAACATTTTTTCATAAGAATGAGTGAGAAAACTCACATTTTCATATAAAAAAAACCATCTAGTTAATAAATCAATTTTCAAAAATAGGTATAAAAAATATCCTCATAAAAACAGCCATTTAATAATAATAATATTAGAAGTCTTTATCAAGAACTATGGCTGTACAAAAAACAGTTACAATGTAAATAATGATAATAATGATAAAAAAAACAAAATCAATTTGTGTAAGTTTTAATTACTTTTATATTTTACAACATTTTTTTCTCAATTTATTAACATTATCTGGTGACCTTAAAGAAATACGATTCTGGATTGTTAACCAGTGAGTTTTCTAGACAATTTGTTTAGAAAATGAGTGAAAAAACCCACATTTTCATATGACAAAATTTCGAAAGACGCCGCATTAAAAAAAAAACAATTTTTCAGTATTATATCCCCATAAAAACACCCATATCTTGTAAACCCAAAAAGAAAAAATTCTGATTTTTTCACCAGCGAATTTTTCAGACAATAGAGCTTTTCCATGTGACGTCACGACAAATGTCGACTGTCAAAAAACAGCTGATTGGGGTCTTAGTTCTCATGGCATTTATATGTAAATTAGATGAGATTTATTAAATTGGACGTTTTATAGTTTGATTTGAGTGGCCTTTTGGAGATATTTTTGATATTAAGTGTTTTGGGTTGACCGTACCCAATTAGTGTGTTTGTATCCGCAAATAAAATTGTGAAAATGACTCGTTCTTGTGCCGTGTATGGGTGTTCTAATAGGAGCAATCGGGAAAAGAATAAGAGATTCTTTGGTTTTCCCGGCATAAAAGACAGGAGAGGTCGTAAATTACCGGAGGGTGAAAATAGAAGAACCCTTTGGCTAAAGGCAATTCATCGCGAAGACTTAACGGAGGAAAAGTTACGATATGCAACTGTATGTTCAGACCATTTCATAACAGGTAAGAAGAACAGGTCAAATCGACGTGTTATTTTTATTTTATTTTACAAATTCGACGGTAATTCTCAGTTTACAAAATAATTATTCTCTATTAGTTATGTTAATTGCCTATGTAATGTGAAAAGTACTGATAAGTGCATGTTTTATAGGCTACCCATCTCCAGAGGGTAAAGTAAACCATCCGGATTATGTTCCAACCCAGAAGCTGGGTTATGTAACAAGCTCCTTAGTGCAGACTACCGCTGTTGATAGATACAACAGGACAACGAAAAGGCTGCGAAGGAGCAGTGTACAGGTAAATATGAGTTATCATGTTTAAAACTAAGAAAAGATCTTTAAAACATAAAATACGTAATGAAATTTACACTCATCTGCTACTAACGAATTATTTTTACATTTTTTTATAAAGTAGGTACAATTTTTTTTTTACTTTTTAGCAGAGAACATTTTTTTGAATGTTATCGCATTTTTTTATTGTTTGTTTATCTATTCAGGAAGAAAAGACTCACAAGTCTTGTGACGAAAACACGGACAATCCCGAACCAGAAAATGCAGGTCCACAAGATGAGACTGTATATAGAGAGGAAGAAGCAGCAGTTACTGGCCCATTGTACCTTGAAAAGTCTGTACAGACAGACACAACTGATGAAGACATCTTGCTTCATAAAGAATTATATGAGCTCCGTCAGTTGGTCGAAGACTACAAACTCTCGATTGAAACTTTTCGGCACAATGGTAAAAAAACTCTTTATTTCACTGGAGTACCGAGTTTTGCTGCCTTAAATAGCATATTTTCAATCCTGGTAGAGCCATTTATCAATATAACTCCTCAAACAATTATAAAAGATAAATTTACACATTTTCTAATTACGCTGATAAAATTAAGACTGAATTTAGATTTTACTTTATTGGCCCATTTGTTCCATGTAAGTCTGCAAACTGTGTCAAGAATTTTTAGCGCTACAATTAGGATAATGTACATTAGGTTTAGAAAACTAATTATCTGGCCCTCAAGGGAGCAAAATGTACAAAGTACACCCCAGTGCTTCAAGGAAGCTTTTGGAAACAAAGTTACTGTCATAATTGACTGTTTTGAGATACAAATAGAAAAGTCAAGAAACCTTGAAGCACAGAGTTCTACTTGGTCCTCATATAAGGCTCATAATACTGTGAAAGTATTAATTGGGATAACTCCTGCAGGATCCATTTCATTTATTTCGCAGGGATACGGTGGGCGCATAAGCGACAAAAAAATAACTGAAGGTTGCGGAATTTTGGATAATTTACAGCCCGATGATGTGGTTTTAGCCGATCGAGGCTTTTTGATCAGTGAAAGTGTTGGATTGAGAATGGCAAAAGTAAAGGTGCCAGCATTTTTAAAAGGGAAAAAACAGTTGGATCCTCAAGAAATTCAGGAGACTAGAAACATAGCACGGGTTAGAATCCACGTAGAAAGAGTGATAGGTGTTTTGAAACAAAAATTTAAAATTCTACACAATATAATGCCTATTTACCTGATTAAAAAAAGAACTAGAGATGTTGCCGTTATCGATCAAATTTTAACGGTTTGTGCAGTTCTTGTAAATTTGTGCCCTCCTATTGTTCCTAGTGATTAGACCAATAAAGAATAAGTATACGACTAATTAAATTTTTTTTATTTACAATGATCACAAAACCATTTTTTTGGAATCTTTCCCAAGCCTACACATTCAACGTGATACCATTTCACAGTACACTTTTTGTTAGCACATAAAATCATTTGTCGTCCATCATCAGGAATTTGACAAGAACACCATAATTCCGCAGTCTGGAAATAGAAATGTGTGTATTTAGTATATGAATCTAGTTAGAAATAAGTTGTTTCGTTTACCTTTTCTGTAGATTTTGCATTATCGCAAGGTGGAACATCACTACTTGTGCAAGACTTCTCTTTTCTGGTGTAATATTTGCCTATAATCTCTGGCAATATTACTTTTTCATGGAAAATTCGGGCCTCCTCAACTTTTTCCAACCAAAAACTTTCCGAAAAATAGATCATTTCCATAAAAATATCTTTTTTACTCCAAACTACGAACCAACATCTATGGTAGTTCGTAATGGCCATTTGCATTTGGGTTTGAAAATAATACGCGTGTTTCCTGTTGAGAATAGGCCCTTGTATCCCATCTTTAACAATACACCCTTTTTTCGCCTCAATCAGTTCCGATATCGATGTATCCTTAGCGCAGTAAGGACATTTCACTTCTACGCAACATGTACCACACTCTTCACATTCTAACAGAGCATCTGGGGTTGCAGCACAAAAAGGATATTCTCTGTTTAAAAACATACCACAACGAACCAATTTACAATTATTGTGGATGTTTTTATGGTGTGTTTCAAATGTTTGGAGCGCATCTTTCTCGTGTTGGCACCCGTAAATACCTAAAATAAGATAATGTCAAGTATGTACTATTCATAATAAATTTACTTATACTTTATACCTGCTCGGAACACTGCTTTATGTAAGTGAGGATAGCATATCCTCTTGAGCAATGAAAGTGAAGGTTTTTCGACCTTTGTGCCACAGACCGCTCGAAAATTGGAAGCAGTAACTCTTCCTGCCCTGAGTGAGAACCACAATTTGCTTTTAGTTTGATCCTGCGTAGCCTTTTCGACCTTACGAATCATTTCTTCGGACACATCCATGGGAATAACTTGAGCCACAGTTTGAAGTTCCTCAATTGTCCGGGTTGTCATATTTTCGTCAAAATGATCAAGATATGAAGGCCAGGTTTCACTTGATGGTTTCTCTAGTAAAACATGTAATACACATGTTGTTCCACTATTTTTATATGCCTCCAAAAATTCCTCCACATTCACATCCGGTATTTCAGGCATTATCTCTTCTTCAATCGGAATAGAAATGTCTTCTTTCACAAATGGTTGAAGTAAGTTCTCGGGTAGGCCGAACTCAATATCCATTATCTTTTTATGGAAATTTTTCTTCGATTTTGGCCCTATCCAATAAGCAAGAACATCAGTCACAGATTCTTCTTGTTTGCTAGCATATTCTAAAGCAAATAACACGGCAGCTACATGCGTACAGGCCTCTCCTAAGCCAGCAACACAATCGCAATGAGAATGTAAAATCTCCCCATTGCTTGATAGCGAGAGCCATATATTTAGGCTTGGGCTGTTAATTTTTTGTGAGTGCATTACCTGCAAATTTCCTTGCTTATCAACTATAAATTATACGTGTCTAATCTTACCTTGCCAATAACAAAAAATAAATTATTAATTTCAAGAGCTTTTATGTCTTCTATCCACCGGGACGCAAATTGCGTGAAAGCATCTAAACTCTTATAAGCCCGGATTTCAGCTTGTGTGGCAGGACTGACTCTGAATATCAGAAAATTCGTAATTGCCTCTGATGTAATCCGTGGCAATTCATCTAGTGGCAAAATGAAGTTTTTCTGATCCATGGAATATGGGTCAATACCTCCTAATATTGCACATTTTGCTGCATATCTCTGTTTTTCTTCATTGCCAAGGTGACGAGCATAAGCACTCAGATTACCGAACATGATCGCAATAATAATATTATTGAAATCTGCCTAAACACTCCGAAAAATTCCTTGAACACTGCAGCACTTCTAAAACTGAATAAAATGACTACTTTTATAAAGCTCCCCACCTCAATTGATACATACTATTATTTTTCTTCTTTTGTTCAAAGTAACTTATGTCTCAATATAATATAATAATACGTCCAATTCACTTCACACAATACAAAAAGCCCGAAAATACAAAACTCTCCATATACAATAGCACAAAACAAGACCCCGATCAGCTGTTCAGTGATGGATGTCATACGTCAATCGTGTCAGACTTGGAAATGCCTAATTTTTTATAAGAACGAGTGAGAAAGCCTACATTTTCATATGAGGAAATTTCGAGAGACGCAGCATAAAAAAAAAATCAGCCATAAAATATTATATCCCTATAAAAACAGCCATATCTTGTGAACCCAAAGAGATGCGATTCTGATTTCTTCACCATTGAATTTTTCAGACAATTTTTCTTAAGAATGAGTGGGAAAACCTACATTTTCATTTGAGGAAATTTCGAGAGCCACCGCATTAAAAAAAAATCAGCAATAAAATATTATTTCCCTATAAATCAGCCATATCTTGTTAACCCAAAGAGATGAGATTGTTATTTCTTCACCATTGAATTTTTCAGACAATTTTTCTTGAGAATGAGAACCTACATTTTCATATGAGGAAATCTCGAGAGACGCCGCATTAAAAAAATCAGCCATAAAATATTATATCCCCATAAAAACCGCCATATCTTGTAAACCCAAAGAGATACGATTATGATTTTTTCACCAGTGAATTTTTCAGACAACTTTTCATAAGAATGAGTTTAGAAAACCCACATTTTCATATGAGAAAATTTCAAGAAACGCCGCATTGAAAAAAAAATCAAACATAAAATATAATATCCCCATGAAAACCTCCATATCTTGTACAACCAAAGAGATGCGATTCTGATTTTTTCACCAGTGAATTTCTTCAGACAATTTTTCATAAGAATGAGTGGGAAAGCGTACATTTTCATATGAGGAAATTTCGAGAGACGTAGCATTAAAAAAAAAAAACAGCCATAAAATATTGTATCCGTATAAAAACAGCCATATCTCATGAACCCAAAGAGATGCGATTCTGATTTTTTCACCAGTGAATTTTCAGACAAATTTCCATAAGAATGAGTGAGAAAACCTACATTTTCATATGTGGAAATTTCGAGAGACGCCGCATTAAAAAAATTTAAAAAAACAGCATGAAAATATTATATCCCCATAAAAACAGCCATATGTTGTAAACCCAATGAGATATGATTCTTTTTTTTTTACCGGATAATTTTTATAGGAATGAGTGAGAAAACCTACATTTTCATATGATGAAATCTCGAGAGACGCCGCATTAGAAAAAAAATCAGCCATAAAATATTATATCCCCATAAAAACAGCCATATCTTGTAAACCCAATGATATATGATCCTGTTTTTTTTACCGGACAATTTCTTATAGGAATGAGTGAGAAAACCTACATTTTCATATGTGGAAATTTCGAGAGACGCCGCATTAAAAAAATTTAAAAAAACAGCATGAAAATATTATATCCCCATAAAAACAGCCATATGTTGTAAACCCAATGAGATATGATTCTGTTTTTTTTACCGGATAATTTTTATAGGAATGAGTGAGAAAACCTACATTTTCATATGATGAAATCTCGAGAGACGCCGCATTAGAAAAAAAATCAGCCATAAAATATTATATCCCCATAAAAACAGCCATATCTTGTAAACCCAATGATATATGATCCTGTTTTTTTTACCGGACAATTTCTTATAGGAATGAGTGAGAAAACCTACATTTTCATATGATGAAATTTCGAGAGACGCCGCATTAAAAAAAAAATCAGCCATAAAATATTATATCCCCATAAAAACAGCCATATCTTGTAAACCCAATGATATATGATTCTGTTTTTTTTACCGGACAATTTTTTATAGGAACGAGTGAGAAAACTTACATTTTCATATGATGAAATTTCGAGAGACGCCGCATAAAAAAAAAAAATCAGCCAAAAAATATTATATCCCCATAAAAACAGCCATATCTTGTAAACCCAATGATATATGATTCTGTTTTTTTTACCGGACAATTTTTTATAGGAATGAGTGAGAAAACCTACATTTTCATATGATGAAATTTCGAGAGACGCCGCATTAGAAAAAAAATCAGCCATAAAATATTATATCCCCATAAAAACAGCCATATCTTGTAAACCCAATGATATATGATTCTGTTTTTTTAACCGGACAATTTTTTATAGGAATGAGTGAGAAAACTTACATTTTCATATGATGAAATCTCGAGAGACGCCGCATTAAAAAAAAAATCAGCCATAAAATATTATATCCCCATAAAAACAGCCATATCTTGTAAACCCAATGATATATGATTCTGTTTTTTTTACCAGACAATTTTTTATAGGAATGAGTGAGAAAACCTACATTTTCATATGATGAAATTTCGAGAGACGCCGCATTAGAAAAAAAATCAGCCATAAAATATTATATCCCCATAAAAACAGCCATATCTTGTAAACCCAATGAGATATGATTCTGTTTTTTTCACCGGACAATTTTTTATAGGAATGATTGAGAAAACTTACATTTTCGTATGATGAAATTTCGAGAGACGCCGCATTAAAAAAAAAATCAGCCATAAAATATTATATCCCCATAAAAACAGCCATATCTTGTAAACCCAATGATATATGATTCTGTTTTTTTTACCAGACAATTTTTTATAGGAATGAGTGAGAAAACCTACATTTTCATATGATGAAATTTCGAGAGACGCCGCATTAGAAAAAAAATCAGCCATAAAATATTATATCCCCATAAAAACAGCCATATCTTGTAAACCCAATGAGATATGATTCTGTTTTTTTTACCGGACAATTTTTTATAGGAATGAGTGAGAAAACTTACATTTTCATATGATGAAATTTCGAGAGACGCCGCATTAAAAAAAAAATCAGCCATCAAATATTATATCACCATAAAAACAGCCATATTATCTTGTAAACCCAAAGAGATGCGATTCTGATTTTTTCACCAGTGAATTTCATCAGACAATTTTTCATAAGAATGAGTGAGAGAACCTACATTTCCATATGAGGAAATTTCGAGTCACACCGCATTAAAAAAAAAAACCATAAAAACAACCATATCTGGTAAACCCAAAGAGATGCGACTCTGATTTTTTAACCAGTGAGTTATTCTGACAAATTTCCATAAGAATGAGTGAGAAAACCTACATTTTCATATGAGGAAATTCCGACAGACGCCGCATTAAAAAAAATTAAAAAAACAGCCATAAAATATTATAAACCCATAAAACAGCCATATCTTATAAACCCAAAAAGATACAATTCTGATTTTTTCACCAGTGAATTTCTTAGACAATTTTTTATAAGAATGAGTGGGAAAGCCTACATTTTCATATGAGGAAATTTCGAGAGACGCCGCATTAAAGAAAAATCAGCCATTAAATATTATATCCCCATAAAAACAACCATATCTTGTAAACCCAAAGATATACGATTCTGTTTTTTTCACCAGTGAATTTTGCAGACAATTTTTTATAGGAATGACTGAGAAAACCTACATTTTCATTTGAGGAAATTTCGGCAAACGCCGCATTGGAAAAAACAATATTCCAGCCACAAAATATATCATTATAAAAACAGCAATATCTTGTCAATCCAAAGAGATATGATTCTTATTTCTTGACCATAACTTTTTTTAGATTTTCCATGAGAATCACGAGGAAACACGTTTTCATAATAATATGAGAACATTTTGAGAAACGTAGCAATAAAAAACAGCCCTAACTTGAAAACTAAAAAGTAAAAGTAAAACAAATGTGATTTTCCCACTAATTCATTTATCAGAAAATTTTCTATGAGCAGGTACGAGTGTTATTCAGCAAAAACGACATATTTTGTTTTGAGGCCTGATATTGTCAGATTTTGTGTCAAGAAAAACGACATATTTGCGTTTGTGTCGTTGCCTATGAAAAAGTGAGTATGGCTATATTCCTGATAAAATCTCTAGTCTCTCTAGAATAGCGACATAAGTCAGAAAAGGTTTTAAAACAATTTTTTATACAACTCACACCAAAGATGAGAATCTATAAATAAGACAATAGTTTAGCTTACATCCTTTTAACAAGTAATTTATCACGTAATATCATATTACCGTCGTATTAAATCTTCACTCTCTTGTGAAATTTTGATTTTTGAGTTACGTCACTTTGTAATTGAAATTGAATAAAAAAAAGAACATTTCGAGAAAAACAATTTTTCTTCATACTAAAATAAAATCCCAAAACATCACCAATCAACCACTGTGACAAATGGTTAAAAAAACAAACCCACACAGTGTTATTTCATCATTTTGTCACGAGACACATTGGGCCTCCCGCAGACATTAGCCTGTCAAAACTCTCGTTTCGGGTAAAGATAATATCCGTTCCATACTTCCTTTCCCCTGGGAAATGTATCTTTTTAGGTAATCAACTCCGCTAAGATTAGGTGGCAAAGTAATTTAACCGGTGTGGGTCTAATGGGGGTATATTTAAACCTCAAACCAAACATCTTCGATTTTTTTTACGGCCATCATAAGTCCGCGCGTTTTTAAATTACCCTTCAGAATATACCGTTAATTTCCTTTTCGCATGTATTTTGTGTCCACAATCCTACGGTGCAGGTCCATTATTTTATCAATCGCATAACGGCAGGGGCATAAAAAACGTACCCCTTCGTATTTGAGTTGACCTGCGACTGTGAAACCGTGTAGAGTGGAAATCTTGTCTTAATGAGTTTTTAGTTTGAGGCACGTTCGAATCCACTCCATCGCCAAGAGTTGTTGTGTTTTGTATCACGAAACCACAAAAGAAGCGTTTGTTATCTCTTTTATTTTATACTAATTTTTTTTTCATAGACCCTACTTCCTGAAATTTGATCCAAAACCAAAAGAGCCCAGTTATCTGATTATTTAAGGAACCAAAACGGTCCATAAGATACAAAAAATACTTAAACAACACTCCAGAATTGAATTTAAAAATAATAATCTGAAGGTTTTGAAATACGCACTTCATTAGCAAATAGCAAAACATTCTTGTACGATTTTCTTTTCAGTCATTCACTAAATGTTCAATGCACATCCAAAACTATATTTTGAAAAGATAAAATGAGTAGAAAATCAAGAAAATGATAGTTGTGGTTGACCAACTTTGATCAAAACATTTTTATATTTCTGATCGATTCTCAACCTTCCTGTATAATATTAGACATCTATCAAGGCTTTGTCTATAAGTTATAAAAAAAAACTGTTCAGAAATGTCACAAGGTGTCTCAGAAAAACGTGTATTTCTGAACATCTTTCATGTCGCTCAAAAGATTAGGGTACTTGGAGCCTTAACAATTATGATCAGTTCTTGAGGACATTCTATTTTATTATATTTTTGAATATTTATGCTGCCTGCTTCATCAAAGATTCATCCAGAGTTTAAGGTGAAGTTCAAAATAAATTATTCATGGTGACGATAATCAAAAATGTATCCAAAATCTGTCAGCATATATGTATTTGAAATAGTTCAAAGTATCCAGTTTCAACGTTCTAATTTTTAACGGTTTGAAAACTACAGCCCTCTCAATTCAATTGCATATTTTCATTGAAAATTGTGGCATTATTTTCCAAAATTTTCGAAATTTTCCAGATTGTATCCAAAATTTTCTGTAACGTCTGTAAATATAGTTGGTCCAGATTTCATTGTCCAAACGGTTTGAAAACTACAGCACTATAAATAAGATAATGAAAGTTTCCTGGAAAATCAGTCGTTATTTCTAAAACTTTCCAGATTGTTTCCAGAACTCTCTCCAAGTATTTTTAGTAGTTTGAAGTATATTTTATTCAAATTCCATCAATTTATTTTAAACGGTTTGAAAACTACAGCCCTATAAATTAGATAGTGAATTTGCTAAGAAACTGGGGCGTTATTTTCAAAATTATCCGGACTGTATCCAGAATTGTCACTAACTTTAGAAAAAAAAAGGTTTCAAAGATTGTTTGTTGAATGTTGTTGGTAATATGTCGGTGGACATGGACGTTTAATGTTTAAACGGTGTCTTTCAAAAGTCCCGGAACAGTCTCAAAAAATGTAAACGTGGCAACATTGCCGATATTACCATCGGATCAGGCATGTCCTAAGACCACCAAGTATTAATTTTCACTTTTTTTTGCGAGCCCTTTGTGAAATACGAGATCGTTCCGGGACTTTTGAAAGACACTGTATAATTGACAATTCTCGTTAACACAAAAAAATCATCAGTACCTTAAGATGTTCCTTTGAGAATGAAACCGGTCGTACATTTAATAATTAGATTAACTAGACCAAAAAGGATTTCCTTTCCCCCTCCTGCAATCGATTCAAAAAATCTGTAACCAACTCTTTCTTTAGCAACGGAATAGTAGATGGAGATACCTCCAATGGTACAGATTCCATGGTGAAGGTGGTGGAGTTCCATCCATAAACCATTGCCAAAACACAACCTCACATTTTCATCCTTCTGAATCTCTTGGACTTTCAAGTTTCCTCTTGGCTATGTAGTTATACCACAAACATCAACTGAAGAGGTTCAGCCTCCATCGAATCAATAACAACTTTTTTGAGGGTTCTCTGCTGAAGATATGGCAGCTTGGTATAGCTCCCCTTACTCTTCTTGTCCTACTTAAACTGAAGACTGTTCAAGGTCCTTCTCTCTCGAAGCCCAACCCAACTCCATAGTCTTTCATAGTCCAAAACCGAAATGGTCATTAGCAGATCGAGAGCTAGGATGACACATGTGTCATAACTGATGACAGTATCCGAAATGTGTTTTATATACAGCCGGGAAATGGTCTCCATGTTGCTGATGTCGCCGGTCTATTTGCATATGGGGCTATTAGATGCAAATTTGGTAGGGTTTGGGGTAGTAACCGTTTGATAGTCTTTCTTTTACTTATTTCCATCCACGTACAACTAATCACCAAGTTAGCATCGCTCTATGCAAGCTCACATATTGTCATGCAAACGCAAAAATATCCACAAGAGCCTATTAAAATACCCTTCAGACTGCAATGGAAGAATATGATGGAAAGTCGAGAGGCCACAAATAAAAGCGTAATACACGGTAACGATCCCCCGAATCAATACACTGAGAGCACTTAGCTGGGATCCCTTTTTGGACTCAGGTGCGTTCTGGCTCGAGAGTAATCCTAATAACACCCCCTCTATTCCCCCCTTGGGCCCTTAATTCACCCTTTTTCAATGAATGGCAATACGGTGGTGGATCTCCGGCTTGTTTTTCAATTGTTTTTGCGACCGTCTATGCAGCTGGGGTTGTAAAAATTATCAGCGGGAATTGGATTTGAATAGGAATGAGGGGTTTTGTTCTTGCTAGACTTTCCGGAGGCTTTGAAAGAGAGAATGATCGGTTATTTCTCTAAGTCAACATTTCAAGTCTAGTAGTGAACCAGGAAGAGGAGATGATACTAGGAGTGCCACAGAGGACACTATAATATATTCTGCTCAATCTGCAAGGCTTTTTGCTGGCGCAGGGGTGAACATCTGTAGAAGACAAATAAGGGAAGATATTGGAATCTGCTTCATCCTGTGGAAGAGTGGGGCAAACAGGGAAGAATTGAGGAATTTGATATAAAATAGTGATTTGCACTGTCATCCACTTGCCGTACAGCCCAATCAAAATATTGCATGATCAAATCCCCAATACACTTGAAAACTGTTTAAATATAAATTAAACATTCCGTTTAGTATTTATTTGACGTATATATGTGCATTTTCAATTGAAGGGTTAATATTACCCCAAATAGGGTTGTTGCGTGCCTAAACCGTAAATACGCATTTTTGCACGTTGGGGATCACGTGTGTCAATCATCATTCAAATTACATATTTGTTAATTTCCAAATTGTAATCGAAATATTACTCTCTACAGCTTCAAATCTCCCCGTACACAAAATATGATGATTAATAGACAAGACGTTCTTCGAGCAAGTTTGCTTTTGACGGTTACCTTCGATTAATCATTTTGCAAGATCGATGATTTTCTCCATAAACTTGGGGAAAATTCTCTTAACAATATGTTTTTGCACCGAATTTTACTCGTCATTTCATCCGCATTATTCACTGTCTTCTTTGTTGGTTTTAGATGGAGTGGCTTTATTAAAATTTAATACTGGCAACACCGACAGCTGTCAATTGCGTCAAACCAGATGACAAGCTACAGTGTTGCCAAGTTTGTTCGCAAAGCACTGGAACTCACTATGTTTTGACCACACCTTTTTCTTGGAGATCTAATGCAGCGCTTGTACTTGATGCTCAGGTCCAAATGAGTTTTGATTTGGTTATTTCATGATGAGATCAGTGTATCTTTATCAATTATTATCTGTCGAATATTCTTCTTGAAAGTGTTAGTTTCTGAGCATCAGGTCTAGTCCAGTAGTGATTGATCGGAGGATCTAGTTCTAAGCAAGGAGAAAAAACTCTACTCATGGAGCTGGATGAGTATGACATCATCCTTTCTTTGGTAAACAATCCTATCTTCATAGTTAAACTGTTTGGAAGAATTTGCATTAATCACTAATGGAGTGGCTTTGTCAATCATCGCACTGGCAACACCGAAAGCTGTCAATAGTGTCAAAATCAATAACGAACTACGGCGTTGCCATATATACGAGTTTTTTCTGATTTCTTTCTCCCGTTTCTGGGGTTCATTCTAAAGTCGTGATGTTCAGGGGAACCGAACACTTAATAATAATTTCCGTTAGTTTTCAAACCGCATTTTTTATGGTGAGAATATTCATTTATTGTACTTGAGAAATTTATAATGTACAAAAGATTCTTTTGTATTTTACCGATTTTCCGTCAGAATACCGCGCCGTTTCCGTCCGTTTCATTTTCACAGCGCCTTCAAATAAACTTTCACCACCACTACCGCCCACTGATGTTCTCAAGTATGTTTGGTGGTTTGTCCTTTTTTTGTGTTTCATTGTACTTAATTCAAGGGCCTACCACAAAAAACCAGAGGGGGGCACCCGAGTTCTGGGTCTCTCCAAATGTAAACCACTGGTGCGACAAGCTTCCTCCCCGCTGAAGTACGAGCACACCGACAGCTGTCAATTACGTCAAACCAGATGACAAGCTACAGTGTTGCCCAGTTTGTTCGCAAAGCACTGGAGTCACCATGATTTGCCCACACCTTTTTCTTGAAGATCTAATGAGCATCAGGTCTAGTCCAGTAGTGATTGATCGGAGGATCTAATTCTAAGCAAGGAGAAAAACTCTACTCATGGAGCTGGATGAGTATGACATTATCCTTTCTCTGGTAAACAATCCTATCTCCATAGTTGAACTGTTTGGAAGAATTTGCATTAATCACTAATGGAGTGGCTTTGTCAATCATCGCACTGGCAACACCGAAAGCTGTCAATAGTGTCAAAATCAATAACGAACTACGGTGTTGCCATATACACGAGTTTTTTCTGATTTATTTTTTCCGTGTCTGGGGTTCATTCTAACGTCGTGAAGTTCAGGAGAACCGAACACTTAATAATAATTTCCGTCAGTTTTCAAAACCGCATTTTTTATGGAATATTAATTTATTGTACTTGAGAAATTCATGATAAACAAAAGACTCTTTTGTATTGTACCGGTTTTCCGTCAGAATACCGCGCCGTTTCCGTCCGTTTCATTTTCACGGCGCCTTTGAATAAACATTTTCCACCACTACCTTCGACTGATGTTCTCAAGTATGTTGCTGGACATATTCAAACGTATATGGTTTGTCCTTTTTCTGTGTTTCATTGTCCTTGCTTCGAGGGCCTACCACAAAAAACCAGAGGGTGGCACCCAAGTTCTGGGTCTCTCCAAATGTAAACCACTGGTGCGACAAGCTTCCTCCCCGCTGAAGTACGAGCACACCGACAGCTGTCAATTACGTCAAACCAGATGACAAGCTACAGTGTTGCCCAGTTTGTTCGCAAAGCACTGGAGTCACCATGATTTGCCCACACCTTTTTCTTGAAGATCTAATGAGCATCAGGTCTAGTCCAGTAGTGATTGATCGGAGGATCTGATTCTAAGCAAGGAGAAAAAACTCTACTCATGAAGCTGCCATCATCCTTTCTTCAGTAAACAATCCTATCTTCATAGTTGAACTGTTTGGAAGAGTTTGCATCAATCACTAATGGCGTGGCTTTGTCAATCATTGCACTGGCAACACCGAAAGCTGTCAATAGTGTCAAAATCAATAACGAACTACGGCGATGCCATATATACGAGTTTTTTCTGATTTATTTTTTCTGTTTCTGGGGTTCATTCTAACGTCTCAAAGTTCAGAGGAACCGAACACTTGATAATAATTTCCGTTAGTTTTTAATCCGCATTTTTTATAGTGAGAATATTCATTTATTGTACTTGAGAAATTTATAATGTACAAAAGATTCTTTTGTATTGTACCGATTTTCCGTCAGAATACCGCGCCGTTTCCGTCCGTTTCATTTTCACAGCGCCTTTAAATAAACTTTCACCACCACTACCGCCCACTGATGTTCTTAAGTATATTGCTGGACATATTCAACGTTTATGGTTTGTCCTTTTTCTGTGTTTCATTGTCCTTGCTTCGAGGGCCTACCACAAAAAACCAGAGGGTGGCGCCCGAGTTCTGAGTCAACTCCCGATATAATCTTCAAATATGGTGCGACTGGCTTTCTCCCCGCTAAAGTACGAGCCGGAGCAAGACCGCTTTCTAGGTTGTGTTGACCGGAGTCTGGCGGGTAACTGAGGCTTGATTGACGTGACGCCGACAGCATTACCCTGGCAACACCGAAAGCTGTAAATTGCCTTAAAATTAATGGCAAGCTACGTTGCCATGAAGCATTCATTCAGGAAGTTGAACCCTCACCATTTAATTCCCTTAATGAAGCAAAACAACCAAAGCGTGCCGCCTCTGGAAGGAAGTATCAAACTACCAGATGCATTAAATTTCGATTTGTATCAACATAGAGTGTTTTTTCGCGCATTCCCTTTCATCTGGAACAACATGTGTGCGTGAGTGTCCCGATCAAATCTCGCAACATGTTTCTTTTTAGCTGTCAGTCAAATTGCAGAGGAAGTGTTTCGAAATGATTTGTAAAATCGCTGCTGCCCAGCGAAACTCAATATTGCTGCTGGAAGATTAAAAGATTTGCTCGGTGAGATGTGGATAAATGAATTAACAGCATAGGTGTTCGGTGTCACTAAATTAAATAGAGACAGCTCCCATCAAACTGTGACACAATAGACGGAGCTCAGCATGTGGTGAGATTCAACACCATTGTTTATTTGTCTACATACATCACCTACAGTGAATGACATAAAAATATCATCACAATGACACTTTTAACAAATGAATTGATATTAATCTGGTTTCTGTTTAGAAGAGCATTGTGTTAATGGGTGAAACAACGTGAAGTATTTGAAGTTCGACTTATTAATCAGCATGACGTGTTGTGGGAAGTTTGGGTTAACGAGATATGGCTGATTTATGGTTATTTATAATTGCTTTAAAGATAATTAGTGTTACACTAAAAAATACAAGACACATTTGTACATGTCGGTCTTGTCCAGTGTGGTAACTCATTTTTGTTCATTTTATTGTTGTTTTGGGTTACATTTGAGTTAGTTAAGTCACAATCCAAACTTCCATGCATTAAGCGAAGTAACCAAGGACCTCCGCGATCACCAGAACTCAATTGGGAGTAACTTTGATAAGTTCAATAAAATTCTGAGAGTTAATTGTTTTCTGAGCGACTTTTTTCTGGACGATCTCGACCATTTTGGCAATTTTTCATTATCAATTTGATTTCTATTTTCAAAAAAAATCCCGTATTATTTTCTGGATAACTTAATTAAAGTTGTTTTTTGTCCTCCACAACATTTGCTGATTAGTGGACCTTTTTTTGTTCTGAATCCCAGTTTTTTCAACATTCTGATGGTTTTATAATTCAGATAAATATTCTGAGCAGTTCTGATCACGATTTGAAGATTATTCAGATATCGTATTATTTTCCGAGCCACTCAACTAGCAATTCTTGATAACTCGTCTTTTTGCTCTGATCCGCAGTTTTTGAGTCAGAACTATATTTATGCTCTGAGCAGTATCTGCTGTTTCTGAATGATTCTGAACTGTCAAAAGTGAGTTTATAATTTCGTGTTATTTTTTGAGCAACTTCCTTGATCGTAACTCCTCAATTGATGAGTGTTTTTGTCTTGTTCCTCAAGTTTCGCAACATTCTCGGAATTTTTATGTCAAAACAATAATCCGAGGACATTTTTTTTAAGGATTTTTGAATAATTAGGAACAGCTTTTGATATTCTCCATTTTTCTTTGTTCTCCTATTGTTTTCTGAGTGGCCCAATGCTAAATTCTTGATTGGTGAATTTTTCAGTTTTCAGTACATTCTGATGTATCTTCTGAGTTTAATCTGAGCGGATTCCGATATTTCTTAATATATCAATTTGTAACGATTTTGATGTTTTTCAGACAATTTAATGAATTTCTGATTCATATACCGGAAAAATTTCTGATCCAGTATCATTTTCTGAGTAACTTTGTAATTTTTTGATGATGATGAGTTTTCAAAAGAACGATTTTGGGCTATTTCGGAATCGCTTCTGATATTTTCCAATCAATTTGATGAAGTTCAAATTCCTATTCTGATCGCTAATCATTTTCTTATCAACCTATTCCTGGTTTCTTTATTGCCGAGTTCCTGATTCTCAGATTTCTCAAGATTCTGATAAAAGGTTTCCTTGATTTTCAGAAGTTTTTTTTAACACTTTGAAACCGTTTGTAATCGTTTCTAATCAATTTTATGAAATTGATTCTGATTCCCTTTTCTTTTCTGCTCAACTTGATCTTAGTTTCGCGAATACTGAGTATTTTTGTTCTAATTCTCAGTATTCTGAAAATTCTGATGACATTTCTGATATGTTTTTTCTCATTTTAAACGATTTTTTCTGAATAACCACCCCTGGTTTATTGATTATTGGAAATTTTTCATGTGTATAAGTCAATAATAATTATTGTGGTCCAAGATTCTTATCAATTCGCAGACCAAACGAAGCAAAAGAAACCTCATGATAAATTGAAAGAGAATCAGTTTATCATTGTGCTTCGTTGGATCAAGATGTGTTTATGTGAACCATTATTGTTAAAGTGAAATCACGTGGCCCAAAATTACTATGAATGCGCAGACCAAACGAAGCAAAAGAAACCTCATAATAAATTGAAAGAATCAGTGTATCATTGTGCTTCGTTGGATCAAGATATGTATGTGAATAATAATTATTGTTACGGCGGAACCACCTGGTTCAGAATTCTTATCAATGCGCAGAGCAAACGAAGCAAAAGAAACCTCATAATAAATTGAAGGAGAATCAGTTTATCATTGTGCTTCGTTGGATCAAGATGTGTATGTGGATGATAATTATTGTTGAAGCAAAACCACGTCGTTCAAAACTCTTATTGATGCGCAGACCAAACGAAGCAAAATAAACTTCATAACAAATTGAAAGAGAAAAGTTTATCATTGTGCTTCGTTGGATCAAGATGTGTATAAGTGGCTGGGCTGAATCTTCTGGAGAGTCGAAAATCCGCAATGCATTGAGGGTTTGCGAGGGATGGAGGGATGGAGGGATGGTTGAACGAATTGAGAGGTTAGCGCTGGCAGAGGGGCACACCAATTTGGAACCTGTTCTCATATTTTCCAATCAATGTGATAATGTTCTCAACCTCTATCATTTTCTGATCAACCTAACCCCAGTTTCTCGATTACTGAAGATTTTTGTTCTAATTTTTAGTTTTCTTATGATTTTGATGAACTTTGTGAGAGTTTTTTTCTAATTTCATACGATTTTTTCTGAGTTATCACCCCTGGTTTATTGATTATTGGAAATTTTTCATGTGTATAAGTCAATAATAATTATTGTGTTTCATAATTATTAACAAATCGCAGACCAAACGAAGCAGAAGAAACCTCATGACAAATTGAAAGAGAATCAGTTTATCATTGTGCTCCGTTGGATCAAGATGTGTTTATGTGAACCATTATTGTTAAAGTGAAATCACGTGGTCCAATATTACTATGAATGCGCAGACCAAACGAAGCAAAAGAAACCTCATAATAAATTGAAAGATTCAGTTCATCATCGTGCTTCGTTGGATCAAGATGTGTATGTGAATAATAATAATTGTTAACGCGAAACCACGTGGTCCAAAACTCTTATTAATGCGCAGACCAAACGAAACAAAAGAAACTTCATAACAAATTGAAAGAGAAAAGTTTATCATTGTGCATCGTTGGATCAAGATTTGTATATGTGGCTGGGCTGAATCTTCTGGAGAATCGAAAATCCGCAATGCATTGAGGGTTGGCGAGGGATGGAGGGATGGTTGAACGACTCGAGAGGTTAGCGCTAGCAGAGTGGCACACCAATTTGGAACCTGTTCTCATATTTTAGAATCGATTTGATAAGTTTCTGTGTATTTTTGTTCTAATTCTCAATTTCCTTATGATTCTGATGAAATTTCTGAGCAGTGTCCTCTGATTTCAAACAATTTTTAACCATTTTGCAAACGTTTCTGATAAGTGCAATACCACCTGCCGTGGATGTAGAAGCTTCAATTCGAAGTACCCAAGCACTACCGCGACCTCCAGAAATATTAATTTTGTTCACTTATCGTGGAAAGTTTTAGAAAAAAAAACATTCAGCCCATTGAAAATGTACACGAGTTGGTTCGTCAGTTAATTACACATACTGTTTCGAATTTATAGAGACTGAAGAGGCTCCCCGTTTGCAACTGACAGCCTGACAAGTTTATTTCGAATTAAATACAGCTCCGCTTATGCATAGAGAAGTGCTCGAACATTAAATACAAACGGATGCACACGATATGGACAATTTCCAGCATTTTTCCAATCAAACACATAAAAGTCCTTGCCCTCTATTCTATTCAACAGAGGAAGGGGGTCTACGTTTCATATAATTAAACGCAAATTTCAATTTAACGAAAATTAATGAACATGGCCCTCAAAACCGCGCAGACTTGGACTCAATTATTGCCGAGTCGTCCACTGGCCACTTTGAGCAAAAACGGCACAAAGAAACCACCGGGCCACTTGAAAGCAACGACTAGAGCATAGAGCGGCCGCTCTAGTAATGAATTCTCTCTATTTCAGACAGGAGTAGTTTTCGATGTTCTTGTGAGGAATTTATATACGAAGTGGTCCTTCAGAAGTTCATATTCAAGCGGTGAGTGTGTCATTTGGGGTTTGTGGTTGTAGCTTTGATTCATCCCTTTCGATTTGATATGGGTCAAGTTGTCCAATGACCTCACATGATGATTGAAACAACTCCCTCCAGAAATATTTAAAATTTTGAGACACATCCTCACTTCTAATGACTTTCTCATAACTAAAAATAAAGAAGATTGGTAGAAGAAGACTACATAGTCGGAATCACTGGTGTGTATCGTAAATAAAACGAAATGTGCCGGGATTTCATGATTGATGTCGAAATTTCTCGATCGCATTCCGAACAAACGTCGTAATTAGACGAAAACGTACGATGATGTTCGAACCTTCACGATTGATTCTGATTAGTTGCGAACATTGACTGAGAGTCCATAGCTCAATTTTTGTTTGTATCGAACTTACGTTACGAAAAGTAACAAAAAACTTTGGAACAAGAGAAATAAAATCATTTAAACATCTAAAACAAATACGTAATGGAGCAAAAACCTCGAAACCACAGAGGAACAGACAAAATTTACATTAAGAACAATAAATGAATGGGATCCCATCCCCGAGAATATTTTCGGCACAATACAGTTAATTTCAGCGCCATTGTTCGCCATTTAGGCATGCTTTTTTAACAGCAATTATCGTGCAAGTAACTTCCCTTTCACAAAATTGGCGAATGGTTTTTTAATGGAATACTCTGATACACAATGGGAATTTAACATGGGATTGTTCTCTCCCCCGAATCAAATTTAATTAGTTTGTTATGCAACTGAGTGATGTTTTGTTTGAAGTTTTGCTGAAGATGCAGATGGGGTTTGATTTGATGGGCTATTGTGATGGGATCAACCAATTTATGACCAGATCCAGTATTTTCTCTGGCAATGAACTGAATCTTCAAATTATGAGGGTGTAGCCACATGGCAACAAGAAAAAAAATCAGTACCTACCCTTTAGCTCTCTCATGTGAAAGATATAATCCCACAGCCAAACTCCGTGTGCAAATTCACGAATTCTAAGAAGACATCCGAAGAGATAGCTTTATTATACAGGGCCAATCCTCTCTAGTGGGCCATTAATATAGATACTGACAGGTCGTTAAATATTTATCTGTGGCTAAATATCTATCGCATTTTAACATGCTTATTACTGGCCAGTACGAGGAGATTTATTGAGATTTCTTTTAGTTCAACGAACCTCGAACTTCTAAATTTTTTATCAAACAAAAAGTTCTACCGATTCGTAAATTGGATTCTCGTCCGTCAAATAGGCCTTATGATTTATTCAATAATGATAATTTGATTTGATCTTCTTCATCAAATATTGATGAGTGCCCTGCTAGAATAGTCATTAGGGCGCTCCTTTATTATAAGTGGGATGAGGTTTCTATTTAGCTCACTTTTAAATTGCAATAGAAGCTTAATAGAAGGATCCATCCACTGTAACCTTTGTCCTCCAGATTCTTTTGATAAATGGGGTGTCTGGTGATAAGTACTGACAGAGGTGCTTGTTGCGCAGGACCAAAACAAAAGATTCGATTTTTTCCAAATTGAATAGGAACCTCCCAATGTGATGAACCTCAATAACCATGACAAATTTCATTGAGTTGTATAGAGGCGTTGCTGAGATTGAAAATGTCAAGTCTTACCATTTTCAAATATACTTCCCTTGTTCGTCCCTTTTGCCTCGATGGATTTTCTTCAGATTAAATACTAAACCTCTCACAATGAACATCAATTAAAACGTAAAATTTCATTGAGTTCCATCGAAGAGTTTCCGATATTGAGGAGGTCAGTGGAGTTGGAATTCTTGTCATTTTTATCCATCGCTTCCTCACACTTTTCATGTCTTTCGATTTGCATCAAATTAAATATGGAGTCTTCTACAGTGAATCTCAATATCTATGCAAAATTTGATTGAGTTCCATAAAGGCGTTGCTAAGATTGAGGATGTCATGAACTTCCAAGCCTTACCATTTTCAAATAAAATTCACTTGTTAAACCATTCTGCCCCAATGGATCTTCTTCAAAATAAATAATAAACCTCCCACAATGAACCTCAATAATCATAGCAAATTTCAATGAGTTCCATCAAAGAGTTTCCGAGATTGAAGAGGTCAGTGAAGTTGAAATTCTTTTCATCACTTTTCCACACTTTTCATGTCATTCGATTAACTTCAATTTGAATAGGAAACCTCCTATAGAGAACCTCAATAACCATGCCAAATTTCATTGAGATCCATAACGACCTTGCTGAGATTGAGGATGTGGTGAACTTCCAAGCCTTACCATTTGCAAATAAAATTCCCTCGTTTACAACTTTTGCCTCAATGGTTTTTTTCCAAATTGAATACTTAACCTTCCACAATAAACCTCAATAATCATAGCAAATTTCAATGAGTTCCATCAAAGAGTTTCCGAGATTGGAGAGGTCAGTGAAGTTAAAATTCTTATCATCACTTTCCCACACTTTTCATGTCATTCGATTAGCTTCAATTTAAATAGGGAACCTCCTATAGAGAACCTCAATTACCATGCCAAATTTCATTGAGATCCATAACGGCGTTGCTAAGATTGAGGATGTCGTGAACTTCCAAGCCTTACCATTTGCAAATAAAATTCCCTTGTTTACCCCTTTTGCCTCAATGGATTTTTTTCAAATTATATACTTAACCTCCCACAATAAACCTCAATAATCATAGCAAATTTCAATAAGTTTCATCAAAGAGTTCCCAAAATTGAAGAGGTCAGTGAAGTTAAAATTCTTGTCATCACTTTCCCACACTTTTCATGTCATTCGATTAGCTTCAACTTAAATAGGGAACCTCCCATAGAGAACCTCAATAACCATGCCAAATTTCATTGAGATCCATAACGACCTTGCTGAGATTGAGGATGTCGTGAACTTCCCAGCCTTACCATTTGCAAATAAAATTCCCTTGTTTACCCCTTTTGCCTCAATGGAATTTTTTCAAATTATATACTTAACCTTCCACAATAAACCTCAATAATCATAGCAAATTTCAATGAGTTTCATCAAAGAGTTCCCGAAATTGAAGAGGTCAGTGAAGTTAAAATTCTTGTCATCACTTTCCCACACTTTTCATGTCATTCGATTAGCTTCAACTTGAATAGGGAACCTCCCATAGAGAACCTCAATAACCATGCCAAATTTCATTGAGATCCATAACGACCTTGCTGAGATTGAGGATGTCGTGAACTTCCCAGCCATACCATTTGCAAATAAAATTCCCTTGTTTACCCCTTTTGCCTCAATGGATTTTTTTCAAATTATTTACTTAACCTCCCACAATAAACCTCAATAATCATAGCAAATTTCAATGAGTTTCATCAAAGAGTTCCCGAAATTGAAGAGGTCAGTGAAGTTAAAATTCTTGTCATCACTTTCCCACACTTTTCATGTCATTCGATTAGCTTCAACTTGAATAGGGAACCTCCCATAGAGAACCTCAATAACCATGCAAAATCTGGTTGTGTTCCATAAAGGCATTGCTAAGATTGAGGATGTCGTGGACCTCCAAGCCTTACCATTCTCAAATTAAATTTCCTTGGTAACCTCTTTTGCCTCAATGGATTTTCTTCAAATCAAATACTTGAAATCCATCAATGAACCTCAATAAACATAGCAAATTTCAATGAGTTCCATCAAAGAGTTCCCGAAATTGAAGAGGTCAGTGAAGTTAAAATTCTTGTCATCACTTTCCCACACTTTTCATGTCATTCGATTAGCTTCAATTTGAATAGGGAACCTCCTATAGAGAACGTCAATAACCATGCAAAATCTGGTTGTGTTCCATAAAGGCAGTGCTAAGATTGAGGATGTCGTGGACTTCCAACCCTTACCATTTTCAAATATAATTCTCATGTTAAATTCTCAACCTTCCACAATGAACCTCAATAGTCATAGCAAATTTCAATGAGTTTCATCAAAGACTTTTCGAGATTAAAGAGGTCAGTGGAGTTGAAATTCTTGTCATCACTTCCCCACACTTTTCATGTCATTCGATCAGCTTCATTCCAAATAGGGAATCTCCTATAAAGGACCTCAATAACATGCCAAATTTCCATAAAGGCTTTGCTAAGATTAAGGATGACGTCTTACTATCTTTGGAGAACCCAACCGTATATCCTTGGTTAGGGCTTTTCCTGCTGGCCCCATAATCTTCGAGTTCAATAGTACTATGATACTCAAAATAAGCTGTTCAAGGAAATTTGAGATACTAGTGACAATTGAGATTCCAAACAAGGGCACCAGACTGATTCCACTCACCTTTGAGTGTCGTCAACAAAGTATATCATTGAAACAGTCGTTAAGACACTTCCTCGCAGTGCACAAGTAGTTTCGCAATAAAACGAAACTCCAAAGAGCTTAGAACAACAAAAGACCACTTCCATATTCCCCATTTTACAACACAAACAAAACAAACCCCATGTAGCTGATTCTTGTAACCCCTCAAGACAGCTTAAAACATTTCCCATGCCCCCGGGAGCAGGAAAAATTGGAGACCCCATTATAGCCCGGTGTCGAATTACCTATTGCGGTTTTTAAGGTATTAAAATATCAAGTTTTCGTGTTTTCCAATTCTAATGCATCAGCTATTTGTGCTCGGAGCACTCAAGTTTTTGAAATATTCATGTCCCATGGTAATTGCGGAGAGGCAGGTTGACTTCGATGAGTAGATCCTCAATTAATATTAATTTTTTTACTGTTTGCTGATGACGAAGCTGCATCTTCAGTTACAGTTATTGGTGCTTTCCATAAAGCATTCGGTTCCACACGAGTTGCCAAGCGGGAAATTATATCGAACAAAACTCTTCATACCAGTCAATCACAGCGTATATCCAGAAAAGGAGAATGCGTTTGGAATAATAATTTCCAGAAAATCCCGGAAAATGCTTTTCGTGTTTTTTGCCCGGTGCGTGACTGAGCTTTTATTCAAACAGAATAAAAAATGTTTCAGCTATAAACAGTCGCTTGGATAATATTTACAAATTTGTTTGGATGTGGGGGAGAGGGTTGGGAAAAATTGAAAATCGTTCGGAATTTTCAGCTTACTCCATAATATCATAAACGTAGAAGCAATTGCGTGTCTCATTATTATTTCAATATCCGGAGGTTTGTGAATATTTCTGTAGGGTGCTTGATCAGAATAAATTCAAGGATCATTTAGATTTAAAACACTAATGAAAAATAGGCCTTATTACGAAAACTCCTTATCGTAATATCGATTCTGGCATAATTTCTCCTAAAAACAATTAGTATAATGAACTTTGCACAATTCTTAGAGCCAGAGAAAATTAGTAATAATTAGAACTACTACCACCATTATGAAGATTACTCCATGCAGACGAAAACTTTTTCCTGAATTATTAATTTCCATGTGAACGTAAAAGTGTTCCCATTCATCAAACTCCGACTAATGACATTTGTTCCAATTTTTCAGTCGATTGTATCGGCACAATAGCCGCATTTGAGTCCATTAAATCTAGATTATAGATAACGAGTGATAGTATATAATACATCAAACAAAACAGACTGGATTAGTGGAATGGGACCATGGCACTCTGTTGCTATTGGAAAATAATTTACACCATAATATCGTGTTTCCATTAAGGTACTTCGGCTATAAACCTTTGGTGATTTTTTAAATAGATAATCGTTATTGTGTTCCGGTGAACTTTGTGGGATCACCATATACATTTTAGTCGGTGATTCTGGATTTATCCATGATTGTGTATTGGAAAGGAGAAATTGATTGTGATTATCATTAGCCTTCCATTAAACGCCCTTTATTTTAATATCCATTTTATATTTAAACATCATTTAGCCACTGCGCATGTGATTTCGTTCTACTAAGTAAGCCAAGTGGAGCCATGAGCTGGAGGATCAACTTCAAAAAAACTCGAAGAAATTGCAGGACAGGTCCAAAGAATCTTCTGTCCGAAGGTTCATGTAGCGGAAGAAATCGAGAACCTTGAGAAAAAATTTGTAGCAAGATTTAAAGACACATTTTAGACCCTTGAAGAAGAAAAGAAGCAAATGAGAAGGCAAGTGGCAGTGATCATGAAACAACCAGATGTCACAATGGAGAGCAAAGGTGCTAGTGCTAAAATGTGGTCTGATCTGATACTGTCCGAGCTCACATGAAAGCCCCTCAGTTTGATGGCAAGCTGTCCTGGAATAATGACCATCTCCAGTTTGAACAGGAAGACCACGATTTTCTGGTCAAGCATTTGGAGCTACGATATGGACAAAACTCTCTTTGATCACGTCTACCATTCTCTCTCAGAAGACCAACGAGAGCCTGCAGGAGTTTCAAGCTGATGTAGCTCGCCTTGCACGACTGGCTTATCCAACCACGCCAGAGAACTTTATGGAGAGGCTTGCAGCTTGGGCCTTTTAAGATGGACTTCGAGACCAGGAGATAAGGCAGTCCTCAATTCTTCATCGTCCTGACTGACCGGTGGATGCGCTGGCAAAATCACTGGAGTTTGAGCGGCAAAGCGGTCTGACGGAGGAACAGGATGTTCCGGAGGAGGACAGCTTCGACGCAAATGCGAGAAGAGTCGTCAAGAAGATGAAGGCATCCGAGCGAAAGGAGCTGCGGTGCTGCAACTGTGGAGAGCTGTGAGTTCCGAAGAAAACCGCCACAGTTGCCTCTTTGTGACCCAAACAGAACAGCGTCTTCGTAGATGGCTGGATCAATGGAGAACATCGCACCATGCTACTGGATACAGGTGCGACAAAAACGATCATTAGGCCCAAGATTGTCACAACACCGACAATGATCAAACAACTAAGTGGCGACTACGAACTGCAACTGTAGACCAGGCGAGAATACATGGTGAAGTGAAAGTGGCAGTGACTCTGAGAAGCACCAGCTTCAAACATCCAATGCTGATCGTTGCCATTGAAGAAGAAATCTTCATCGGAATGGACATCATGAATTCCCGAGGCTTCCGATTGGATTTCAAGAATGGAACATTGAAAGTCAACAACGGGGAGTGCCAGACAGCCAGAAGTCGTCTACCACAGTGGTTCTGGCAAGGTCTTCTGGACAAGGCATCAGCATTCTTGTGGCTTGATTCAGCTCGATGTTCAGTATCGAAATCGAACTTCTGGAGTCTCTCGATCCAACCAGCCACTTGACTTTCCAGGTTCTTGAATTGTCTATCAGGATAAAAATCTGATGCTTGTCATCGGATGGAAATACGCAGGCCAACGACCAACTTGGCAAGAAGTGGCGCGACTCTTGACCACCGTGATGTCCAACTGGGCTTAATGGGACTCAATAGTTCTTGATGGCGGCATACTGAAGAGGCTGGTGAAAAATCTGGATGACACGGAAGATCAGAGGCAGTTAGTCGATCCTGGAAATAGCCTGTCTATTTCCAGCAGTAATGAGGGAGGTTCATGATGGCATCACGGGTCGACATCTAGGTGTGACCAAAACGCTGGGAAAGCTGCGTGAACGTATTTACTGGGTCAATTGCCACACTAACCTGTGGGAGTGGTCCAGGAAATGTGCCATTTGTGCTGCAAAAAATGGACCACAGAAACGCTCAAAAGCTCCAATATGTGCCAGTAAAATTTTTGAAGCCGGTTTGAGAGGATGGATGTGGCTGGACCGTTTTCCGAGTCAGGCCAAGAAAACAAATACATCCTGGTCGTGATGGACTACTTCAGACGAGGACGATGGCGATACACCCTCAATCGGATGGCATTGTGGAGAGAATGAGCTGGACTAGCAATCGGCACTTGGCCAAGGTTGTCCCTGATCATCAAAGAGACTGAGACGAACACCCCCACCTATCTCTTGGCATACCGATCTGCAGTTCACGAATCAACAGGCAAAACCCCAGCAAGGATCATCATGGGTCGTGAACTGCCCTGCGACCTGAAGTTTGGTTTTCCACCTGGTGAAGATGTCGCTTGAGAAGACTACGCATCTGGTCTTCGAAGAAAGCTGGACGACATTCATCAACGAGTCCGTTTGAACATCCAGAGTGCCAGCGACCGGATGAACTAGGCCTATGACGAGAATGGCGAGGAAGGCTGGTTCCAGGTTGGGATTTGGTTTGGCTGCACAACCCACAGACTTGACATGGACTCTCCTGAAAACTACAGTGTTCTTGGGAGGGCTCGTATGAGATTCAGGAGTGAATCTATGACGTCATCTACAGGATTCGGAAGCCACCACGAGGAAAACCAAGTGTTGTTCACCTCAACCGTTTAGCTCGGTATGCTGGGAACTATGACGATCGGGACTCCGAAGTGAGGCAGATCAGGTCACTCCATAGAGGCCAGAGGTTGGGAAGGCGCTCCAAATCATGGAAGGCACACGACACCTGTTCTACAATGTGACAAAGAAGTCTCCACAACATCTGAACACCCAAAGTGATATGTGGAGAGCCCTCAATCACCTTCGAAACTTGATGATGTCACAGGACCTGACTCATTTGGCAATCTCAAAGAAGACCAATTACCTAGAGGATTGGCGAGTGGTAAGAAGCATGCTAGAGGTGATCTTCAAGCGGAGTGGCATCAACATCCTGGTGTGCTGCTATCCTGAAGGATAGTGGACTGTTATTACCACCAAACATCACACTAGCAGTTTTGGGGCAGTTGCCGAAACCGACATGAAGGCATTTCGGGACAAAATGCCTTAAGAAGTGGGCAGTGTGACGAAACATGTGTTCATCAGACAGGTCCTTCTCCCAGTTGGTGAAGGCGCCGGGTATTTGTCCCACAAAGCTGCATCAGACTCCACTGGCAGTGCAAAATCGATTTGCTTCTAGTACAACCTAGCGAAACTAGATGGCGTCGAATCTTCTACGCAGTTCTGTGTGTTACTAGAATATTCTTTCAATCCTGGCGAGGGGATGGATATAAGTCCGCGATTCGGAGAAAAGATTTCAGATGAAATTTGACCGCGAAAGATAAATAAGTTGTGATTGTAAACATAAATATTTGTGGTGTTGTGCTGTAGTGACTCAAAATAAATAAATTAAGACTGGACAAGTGTTTCTATAGTCGAAAATTGTTACAATAGGTATAAGTGATCCAGATAAGTTGCTAATTGGACCCCAAGTGCAACTTTACCATAAACGTCCATGGTAGAATATAATTTTGATGTTATCTTCACTTCATTGACCATCTGCTGGTGAAGATCGTGTATAACGTCGCGCGTCACAAGAACATACATTTCCTATCCATGTGACAGAAAAATATGTTAATCATACTTGAAACTTCCTTCACCAACACTCTCCCTTATCTCCCCGAATCCAGAAACCCCAATACTTTCTACCCTTCGTCTATAGTGCACCTCATCAAAAGTTAGGCAAATACGCCTTGAGAAAAGTCAAACGGAATGCTATTAAACCGCAAAACCACAAGATTAAGTCACTGGGGGCACAAACGCGATCATATCACCCCACAAAGTAGGCATTTTTTATTAAACGCCAGATATTGAATCAGTTTGTCATAATATCCAGGGAAAAGTCCTGCTTTCCCGACTGGAAAGGAAACATTATTAACTTTTAAACTGCTAAAAGGTTTATGCGTTTTGGTGATTTAAATTACGTCGCTCTGCTAAGCTGTCTTTTATTGCATAAGCAGTTGGAGCGAGGTTATGGCTTAGGAAACTCGTTTTCTCATTAAAACTTCTTGGAAGGTTATTTTGTTTGTGAGTTGATGGAGGAGGTTTGAATTGATTGGCATTTATGAGACATAATCCACATGAAAGACAACACTGCAGTTCGCAAACTCCAGCCACACTCCATAACTCTGTACAAACTCACTGAACCCCACACAGCATCTCTATATTCGAAATCCAGTCAAACTTCCTAACTAGCAAAATCTTGTTATAGCAACATGAAATATAAAATAATCCCCGCGCTATACCGAAACATTTTAATCCAGCCGGCAACAAAATAAGAAAACTGTCTTCGCCTGTCCGAAAATGGAAAACTTCCGAATTCGAGGCAAATTCTCTGGAGAAATCTCTGGTCGTATTAGGGGCTTTTCCGAGATAGAAACGTGGCGCCTCTGATGAGGAAACATCGAGAAAATCTCTCTGGAAAACCAGCTGGATTTGTTTTCGCTGGTTTGGAACGTAAAACAGGGATTGACCATACATTGTTAACTTTTACACCCACTATATCACGCTGGTTGACATTGATGACAGACATCAACGTTGCCAAATCGCTTTTGTTATCGGTTAATGGACTTTTTTGAGTAGCCACTTATCGAACTTTGTCGAAAAAAAAAGTCCCCCAAATTGGGCTTTTCATTTAAAATTTCCGTCCCATTATTTCCGGCTTATTATTCGATATTAAAACAGTCAATCAAGTGGGGCCCTGGCAATGCGTGCAGAATATTTAAGACGGAACGGTGCTGTTCGGTCGAATGAGCAACGGAGAGATTTTTTTCCTGAATTTATCGGAAAGCAATCTGGAATGCTTTTGGAGAGTGGTATTGAAAGGTTCGACCATTATATTGGGGAGAATATCGAGTTAATTTGGGGACTGGAATATAATTAGATGTGGGACTGGATATTCAGGTGAAGTATAATCAAGAGCTGTCTCATATGCTTGCCTTATCCTACATTGAAAGGTAAGAAAAATAATTTCGAGCTGTTTCCTTGGTCAGACAAATCTACGAACGTTTTTGTCTATTAGGCGTCATCAGCGCAGCCATAAGTCCGACTTAAAAAACATCTTAAAATGAGGTTCGCGTCCGTCAGACAAGTGAACTGATGATGCCTAATTGTCGGACCCCTAGCTGCTCTGATGACGACTAATAGGCAGACACGTGGTAGATTGGTTGGAGATCACATACTATTGTTGCGATCATGCATCTTGTTATTGGTGAATCTGTCGAACGATGGCGTTATGATCCATAACTCTTCACCATTCATGAGAAATGTTCTGCGCATCTTCACGATTCCCAAGACTAAATTTAAAACATCGAATCCCTATCCGAATTTTTCAAGATCTGTGCTCTGCGCATCCAATACCAAATTGATACTTTGATACTTCGCAAACATGGCAAGGACTACCATTCGCTTGCGCAAACGCGTTGGCGATAACATTTGATTTTCAGGCGGAGTTGATATATCCAAAGTTGCCTCAATCTGCGCAGACTCAATTTTGTTGATCGACGGTTTTAAGGCCAACATCATCATCAAAATCGGTCACGGAGTTATTGTCTGGGTAGATTTGCGCATACTCTAGAACGTTATTTCAAAATCCTGCGCATACATCACTCTAGGACAGCTAGGACACATTTAAGAGGATGGATTATGATGTCCTTTGTCCAAACGCCTTCACGCAACGCTTGCGCCGAAATGATGTTGGAAAGGAAAAGGTCCAATTCCTTTTTGTGTAGTTCTACGCATACCTACCCAGATTGATGGATGTCGTCTGCCAAGAAGTTTACCAAAAATAAAATTACTTCACGACCAAGTCCAGCATTCGCAGAAATCACATAGACTATATGTGATTTCTGCGAATGCGCATACTGTGATGTATTGTGTTGAAGAATATTCATGCGTGAACTATTCCGACGACTCAAATTAATGATATGCGCCCCGAGCATCCTTTTGCGCAGTATCAACTTGTTGATTTAGTATTACATGCGCCGTTTTTGTAAGATTATGCCATGCGTAGCCGCCAAAGTCATAAACACCAAAAAGGTCACAGAATAGGACAGTCTAGATTTGCGCATAATCTAACAGCTGACTCTGTTGAATATGCGCACTTTATTCGTGCGCATAAGTACATTGCGCTTCATAATAGGTCACTTTTGTTATGTGCGTACCTATAAAGTTTTATCGAACCCTGCGCAAGCACAATCTTGTTAATCCTGTGCCGACGCTTACGCCAATGGGGTAGCGAAGACGTTGATTCAGACTGCGCATTGGTTGTGATAGATCGGTTTAGTTCTGCGCGTATATCCAGAGTTGTTGAATTCTGCGCAAACCCAATTTACTTCAACAAACGTTTTTAATCTGCTCATGGCCTGGAAAGCTGTTTGAAGATGGGTTGTGAAGAATTTTCCATCTTCTATTGACCCTATCCATAATATTACAGCTTTAGTTATGCGTAGAAGAAAGCTTCAAACAGCGCAAACTGTTCCAATCCGTTTCCTTGAACTGGTAATGAGTAATGCGCAACCTATAAATCTTCCAAAATCTTTTTCAAGACATCGCATCCCTGCATTGACAAGTTGATGATGCGCAAAATATTGCACGCATTCTGTTGAAGCTGAAAATATCGTTGAGGGAAATCTTGAAGCTGCGCAAACTGTTCCAATTCCTTCTCTTGAACTGATTATGAGTTATGCGCACCCAATAAATCTTCCAAAACCTTTTTTCAAGACATCGCATCTCTATCAGATCTGCGCATACAATACTACATTGACAAGTTGATAATGCACCAACTATTGCACGCATTCTGTTGAAGCTGAAAATATCGTTGAAAGAAATCTTGAAACTGCGCAAACTGTTCCAATTCGTTTCCTTGAACTGATAATGAGTTATGCGCAACCTATAAATCTTTCAAAACCTCTATCAAGACATCGCATCCCTATTAGATCTGCGCATACAATACTATATTGACAAGTTGATGATGCGCAAACTATTGCACGCAATCTGTTGAAGCTGAGAATATCGTTGAGGGAATTCTTGAAGCTGCGCAGACTGTTCCAATCCCTTTCCTTGACCTGATTATGGGTTATGCGCAACCTACAAATCTTCCAAAACCTTTTTTGAAGACAACGCATCCCTATTAGATCTGCGCATACAATATCGCATTGACAAGTTGAAAATGCGCTTAGTATTGCACGCATTCTGTTGAAGCTGGAAACATCGTTGAGGGAAACTGCGGAAACTGTTCCAATTACAATTCACAAGACTCATTTATAAGGTAATGCGTATCCCACAAATCATCGATTTTTTCTCCACACATCGTATACCTACCACTATATGTCTGCGCAAAGGCTATAACAGTACTATCGTCTTATGCGCACTTGTTTGTGTCGGTTTCACCACGGTTGTTTAATCCTGCGCAAATTGAATTTTGTCAACATTGCGCATCCGCCTAATACCTACATCATCAAGAAGAACAGATTTTCGCATACTCTAAATGATGAAGCAAAATCATGCGCACCGTATTCATGCGCAAAGCACGCTGTCTGTAAGATAGGTCGGTTCATTTGTGCGCAAACCCAAAATTGTCAATCTTGCTATCATTACCAAGGCCAGATAGTAAGATTGGGTAGATTTGCGCATGCTCCAAGTCTGCCCATACATCACGTCTTATGAAAGGTCGGTCTAGTCGCAAACTCAACCTAAATCTCGATCTTGCGCATGCGACAAAATCGTGGACAACTTAAAAATCGGTAGCTAACAGGTTTTCTTCTATTGAGCAGTGGTGGCTATTCAGGTGAAGTAGGTGAAGTGCCACTTCACCAAAAATGAATGATAAAACACACCTATATTTTTCAATTTGAAGACTTTATTTTCGAACAAAAAAATACGACATTTATAATCTAGAAACCGCTGGTGACCGCGGTTTTCGTCCGTTAACTACGGATATTGCTTCAAATGATCAAAAATAAACCACTGGCGCGACAACCTTTTTCCATATAGTATGCTTTCTCCCCATTATTCGACGATACATAATAGGCCGATGCCTTGAATGAATAGGGCTGAAAAAATGAAAAATATTGCAACGTACGTGCGTTTTATGGGGACTGGTAAACCGTGTTATCTACGTTCGTTTCACGGTCGATCGGATGTCGGATCTTATTATTCTTGTATTAGACGGTTAGCTGCTACGTTGTCAACAATGCGGATTTTTCGGTGTTCATAAGGAATTGTATAGCTTTAAATATGGAATTCTGCACATTGTTTAATTGAATCTAGGTCATTATGTGTTTATACTCATGAAGGATGACTTTTTTTTTCATGATCTAGTTACATAGGTATAACTCAAGCTAACTGTGCGCAGATAAATAATACCATGTTTTGAAGCATTAAACATTCATTCAAACCCATAGCAGCAGTTGATGGGCTACCCAACTCCCACATCACTTCAACTTCAATCGTCAAGATGCTTAAATAAAAAAAGCGTCTCCTTAAACGTCTGAAAACACTTTAGAGCTCTTTTGTATAGCGAAAATGTACAAAATTGCCATCACAAAATGACTATAATTACATGGTCGACTTCGATTCCCCTCTTGGGGTGTTGGAAATTACAGAGCGCTACATGGAGGTACTTTGGTAAATTGCTCTTTGCCAATATGACATCTGAAGCTGTTTACGTTGGTTCAACAATTTTGCAGTAAATAACCAAATCCTTTATTTAAGATCTTCAAAAGAAGTCACCTGATTTATGCGCGGTGTATTTATGGGACATCGCAGACGCACTTCTATGCGCGGTAGCTGTAAGATGTTGCCAATTATAAACCCATAAATTTCTCTTGTTGGATTATGTCCAATTTCGCCATCGTTTGAAGAGGCTCTGTGTTTGGTTGGTTCAGGATTGGGCCTTATATAGGTGAAATCCGCAATAAATTTGGATTAAAGTGGTGGTTTCAAAATTGTTTTTAAGCTTGTTTCTTGGATGGGATTAATGGGTGATTTACAAGGGAAAGAAATGGTTTTCATGAATTTTTAATGAGGACGATGCTGTAAAAAGATAAAGTGTTCTGCCTTCTGTGAATATCCTCTTCAATTGACAGCAAAATATTTGTCAATTTTTATAATAATCATTAAAAATAAACAAAAATTAATACATAAATGATCAGACAAAGGTTCAGGTCTGGACTAAGATAATATTTTTAACATGCGATGGTGGTGTAATGGTCAGCATAGTTGCCTTCCAAGCAGTTGATCCGGGTTCGATTCCCGGCCATCGCATTAACTTTTTTTAAAACATTTTTGATCAATTTTTTATATTTGTCATTATGGCCCATGTTTCTGCTCAATTTTTGTATTAAAAGCGTAATATTCTGCGGTTTTTATTTTCGTAAGCGACGGTAACGTTTAATTTTGTGTGTTTGGGTTAGTTTGGACTGGTTTGAGTTAGATTAGTTTATGACGTTTTTAATTTTTCCAGTTTCACTCCTGGTTTAAAAAAAAGGTAGTTGTGGGATGACTCTCTGAATATCTAAAAGTTTTCTTTACTTCGGAGAATTTTGTTGTTTTTTTTTTGTTTTTCTGCTTTATTTTGTTAGTATATTTCTCAACTTTTTTCACTCTATTGAGCGATGTCAAAATTTTCTTTCGTTAGTTTGGATTAGTTCGGGGAAAGTTTCTGTTAGTTTGGGTTAGTTTGAGAAAGTTTAAATCTGTTTGGGACTGTTCAGATTGATTATCCGCATAGGTCTGAAAACACTATTGGTTTGAAAAAAACTGGGAGTTGTGGGATGACTTCTGTGTTGGTTTGGGTTAGTTTGAGTTAGTATGAGTTTGACTTAGTACAGGTTAATCATCAGCTGAGATCTAAAATAAATGATGTTTTTCCCGTTATTGTCCTTCTTCATGAAGCTTTTGATTTTTTCTGTTTTACTACTGTTTTAAAATAGGGAGTTGTGAGATGACGGATGACTTATCTAAATATCTAAAAGCGTTGTTTTTGTCAAAGAATTTTGTTGAACATTTTTTCTTTCATTTTTTGCTTCACTCTTTTCTCAAAAAAACTCTCTCGTATATTTTTTAATGTACTTTTTTAAGTTTGAAATGGGAAAAAATTATGTTTCTTCGATTGTGGTGATTGTTGACAACTTTCAACAGTTCAAAATGCAGAAGCTATGCATTTCTGAAAATTTGCAATAAAGTATGAGTATTGAGCGTTAAAGAATATACAGGGTGTTTAAAAAAAATGTTGCCAAACTTTGAGGACTTTACACAAAAATATTACCATAGAACCCAACTTGCCTATTCCGAAAGTTTATATTGACAGAGATACAGGGTATCAAAGTTAAATTTTAATTTTTGATTTTTTTAGATAACTTTTCAAATATTGAAGTTATTATGATGAAATTTGGTATTTGAGGACTGTTTGACATGCGAAATTCAAATCTGACCTTGATATGGCTCTTACTTGTAGGGGGCGCCACTAACACACCTTTTTATTCAATTCAAATCGAGATTCAAATAAATTTTTTGTCATGTTTACATAAGAAAGGTATACGTTGTAAGAGTAGCTAGGAGTAACCCTTTTAAAGATATTTGCACTTAAAGTTATACAGATGCAATGTATTTTTAAATGGCAAATTTTGAAAATGAACGTGGGTGGCTTTGAAGACGGCGTTATCATGGTAATTTTGACAGTTGTTTCAATGTCCAATGTTTCTTATGAAATAAAAAATGAAAAATAAAAGAATATAAAGAAATAAAAAAAAAACAAAATCAAGTTTAAACGTTTTTTTAATAAAAAATATTGAAACATCTGTCAAAACTATCAGGATAACGCCGTTTCAGCGCCATCTATGTCTACTTTCAAAACTTTTCATTCAAAACCACACTGCATGGATTACTTCAAGTGTGAACATCTTGAAAAATGTTACTCCTAGCCACTCTCCTAGGTTCACCTTTCTTATGTGAATATGAAGAAAAAATCAAATTTTCGATACAAAAAAAGTATGAGTGCATTCAAAAAAGTGATGAATATTTGAATGAGTGGAAAGGTGTGGTGGCGCCCCCTGCAAGAAAGAGTCAAATCAAGATCAGATTTGAATCACGCATGACAAACAATCCCCATCTACCAAATTTCATCAAAATAACTTGATTATTTCAAACGTTTTTTGAAAAAATCCAAATCAAAGTTCAATTTTGACACCCTGTATCTTTTTTGTTATCAACTTTTGGACTGGACACTTTGGGTTCTATGGTAAAATATTTGTGTGGGGTATAACCCCTTAAAGTCTGCATGGCAACATGTTTTTGAAACACCCTGTATACAACAATAATTAAAAAATAGGAATTTGAAGATAACGTAACGACAAATAACAATCCGAATTGAAAAGGAATTTAAGAATAAATACTTGAGTACACGATTTGATTAATATACAGGGTGTTTTCTGATTGCGTACATTAAATGTGAGGGCGTATTTCTGATCAAATTCCACGAAAAAAAATCTTCATTATGGATCCGAAAGTGCATTGTTTTCAAAATACCGGATGTTAAACTTTTTTAAAATCGTAAAATGTAAAAACGCCACTGACTTCATTATAATTTTTGGATTTCTATTTTTGTAATAAATGGAGCAACCAAAAATACGACTCTATTTTCTTTTGAATCTTCCGTAACTGGCCTTGTTTCAATTGTTTCAAAATACTTTACCCATTTCAAACGTAACAAAAATATTCTGCGGAGTTTGAAAGATTTTTTTTTTCCAAAAACCAAAAACAAGATACGAAAAGTCTAAAAGGCAAAAAAGTTGTAGTTTTAGATGTTTTGTTTTTAAAGGAAAAAATGAAAATTTCAACATTGGAGTACCTTCATTTATGATTACGGTTCAATGATGTCTGAAACATTTGTTAAAAAAAAAAAGGTTTTTTTTCAAGTTCATACCCTGTATCTCAAAAACAAAGCACTTCCGGATTATCCGGACCCATGCTCATATAAATTTTTGTTCATGAAATTAGCTCAAGAATGAGCCCTTAAATTTAATGTAGGATATTAGGAGACACCCTGTATATTATCCCTATCCATTGGTGTCAGTGTTTCAATTCTAGGTAACTTCATCAACTCAACTTTTTGATTTTTTTTTTTATTCAAGCACGTAGGTATGTGATGACAATAAATAATAAATCAAAAATCTAAAACAGTAAAGACTAATTGCATGAACATCGAAATAACTTGAGTGAAATTAGTCCACATTTTTGATGTCCATGATAAATTTTCCAAAACTAGCCTCTCATTTGAAATTTTTATTTTCAGGTGCCAATGAAGAAACGTACCCAGGTGTAAAGAAACGCAGAAGGTATGTTTGCTTTGTCACGACGATTATCAAATCTATTTTAAAGAACTTTAAATTATGTATATCGGCTATAATAAATTTTAGGGATGATCAATGGTGGAGGTGCCAGCCTAATAACAAACCTCCGAAATTCATCAACATTATTTTCGCATATAACTTCATCAACATTATTTTTCCATAAACACAACTGCATATTCATAAGCCCTCTAATTAAATTAATCCCTAAAAAATGCAACAAAACCATTCAATATTGACGTGGCAACAATCGACCTTAAAACGTATCAAGCCCACCGAATTAAATTTCAATCTATCTGGCACAATTCTATGAATTATTTAAAATTCCCAAATGTGTCTGCGAATATGCGATTTAGCCATGTCGAGCGAAACATATTTTCTCCATTTGTTTGACTATTTCGATATTCTATGGATATTTATAAATTGAGAGTACCAAAACGTGTATATATAGTCACACAATGTATGTCTATTTTTCATTGGAAATCCAGTGGCGTGAAGTGAGACGATCTGGACGGCCACCTTCCCAGTAAACACATATGTGACTTTGATGTGACATCTATGTAAATTTCAAGTATTTTATGTAATTTTTATGTAAAATACGATACGTGATGTAACATCAAGGTGTATATGAAGTACATAAATTTCGTTTCTCCATTACATAAGCAATTTATGTCAATATTATGTAAATTTTACATTGACATGTGACATTTAAAAATCGACAACAGCAAGCGTCATGCGCAAATCCTAAATCGAGCCATTGGTGATCTCATCCACGCAGCTTCACCCCAACAGAGTAGAAGTACAAGCCATTTTGTCATTTTGTTCGTGATTTCCTGGTTATATACACAAAATTAGGTAATAATAATAAGATAAAAGTGAGGTAAACTATTTATATAGCAATGATATAAATTTTACGTAATGTTAACATTAAAAAATCGATATGAAATTTACATATCCTTTTTTATATAAAAATGTTTACATACATGTGATATAAAATTTACATGCGCTGGAGGTATGAGATTATGCAGTCGTTGTAGGTTGAAGTTCACTTTCTGGTTACGTTATTATTAGATCATAATATTGACGTAACTGGTAACTTGTGTTACATTGTTTTTACATCAATATTATGTTTTTGTGTTTGCTGGGCTATGGGTCAGCCCGACGTTGCTACATCCTTTGAATTAATAAAAAGGTCTTTCAGTTTAGCAGCACAACTATTCGAGTGTTGGGGCTCTTAATATGGAAATATCTATAATACACAAAAAGGGCGATATTAATATTCCATATCTGCTATCATGGACTTTTATTTTTCAGCTGAAAAGTTGCATTTTTAATCAGTTTATTTTCGAATCTGCCTGTGGATAATGAAGTTTTGTTGACTTTCTAGAGAAGTGTTTATTTTCGCCTGTCATTCTTTATTGGGTTGTTAATTTTGTGCATGTATCAATATTTTAGTTTTTAGTGCAAAATCCGTTTAGGTTTTGAAAAATATAAAGGCTGTAAATTAAAATTAATATCACTCATGCATAACTATGCATCAATCAAAATAGAACGGCAATAAAATGTGAAATTTATCTCAAGTCAAATACCTACATATAGAATCAATAATTCACTTACCGTTATTAAAATCTCGCGACAAATTATTTATGAAAACTTGAATGAACAGTAACGCTACTGAATATGTTTTAATAACGATAATAAAAATTTTTGCTCTCATATATTTGCAGTAAATGGCAGTTTTATATGCGTTAATTATTCAGATTTATTGAATTACTTCGCATATAGTCATAGCATCAATTAATTTCTGATATAGTGTAAATTACTTACATAATTGAAGAGGTGACATCTTTGAAGGAAATTTATAGTATGAGCTGTGTTACATCCCTAGTCAGTTTCGTCAACTGCCTGTCAGCTGTCATTCACACAACTGTCACAATTTATTTTGTTATGTACTGTCGACACGTCCTTAACGACAAGCTAACTACTGTCTCAAACTGTCTTTGAGTAAACTGCCAGATTGACAAAAATTGATCCAAACTGACAGGTTGGCAGAACCTGACGGATTGGTATCAGTAGACAGTCAGCTGTAAATAAGCGGTTCGGCGGAAACTGTCAATTTCCGTTGAATATCAAACTGACAGTTTTTCGGAAACTAACAGTTTTCTCAAAACTGACAAATTATTTGAAACTGGCAGTATAACAGATTGGTGGAAACTGTCAGTTTGCAGATAAATTACACTTTGAGTTATTATGGGTTAGTGTTATTTTTTGACGGAAACTGTTAATTTCTTTACAAACTGCTCTCATAAAAATCCAAACTGCCAGACACTTGGACTAAACTGATGAATGAATAATATTGGTCCAAACTTACAGGTTGACGAGGACCGTTAAATCTCAAACTGCCAGTTTCTGTCAAATTGTATGATATATCTATTTCCAGACAATATTGCGGAAACTTAAAGTTTTTTCAAAACTCAAAGATTACTGGAAACCAGATTTGTGTCAAGTCAAATGAGGAGTATCAAAGAATCAGAAAAAGTAGCTTTTCTTTAAAATGTGAAACTCAAAACAAAGGTTTTTTCATAAATCAAAACAATTTAAGTTGTTAAAAGAGGAGAAAAAATATTAAAAAACTGATATGATTGATTAATTTGAATTAAATTTTCAACAAACTTTTTTGAAAACATTGATGATACCTACATAAAACTCAAAAAATAATTGTTTTTAAGAAATTTAAACCATTGAAAAATCAAAAAAGAGAAAAAAGCGGAGAAACTGACACAATAAGGGATTTTAAAGAAACTAAAACTATTAAAAAACTGACAAAATAGATTATTTCAAAGAGATTCGAAGAGTTGAAAATTTTATCAAAAATGAAAAAAAGTAAAAATACTGTTGAACTCACACAATAAAAATATTTTTAGAAACATAAATCAATAAAAAGTAGGAGAATTTTCAGAGAACTGTCAAATAAGGGCTTCTGAAGTATCTAAATAAATTGAAAATAAAAAATAACCTCAAACACATTTTTTTTTTCAAATAAATTTGAATCATCACCAATTTCGAAATGAGTAAAAATCTGGGTGAAAATTTTTGAACACCGACACTAAGGCCCGATTCTACAATCCAAGTATATCCTTGGAATAAGCTCCGTATAACCAATGATAATTATATGGGGTTATACGGAGTATTGCCTAATCCAAGGATATACTAGGATTGTAAAATCGGCCCTAAATGGGATTAAAAAAATCTCAAAACATTGAAAATTAGTAAAAATACCTGAAAATTGACAGAATAAATTATTTAAAAAAAACTTTAACTGTTAATAATATTGAAAAAAGTTTAAAAATACCTGGAAACCGTAAAATGTATTAATTTGAAAAAACAAAAATCCTAAAAAGTGTTTAAAAAAATCAATAATACATTATAATTGACATAATAAGGGATTTTGAGAAAACAATAAACCATTAAAAATTAAGACCACCTAAAACTTGTCAAAAAAAAAGAATAATGTTTAAAAAAATGCACAAACAACTCACAAAACAATTGGTTTTGAGAAACTTGAACCATCAAAAATTTCAAAAAAGTGAAAGGAACTTAAAGGCTTTGAAAATAGGAGATTTCAAAAAAAAAATTGAAATGTTGAAAAAAAACAAAACTTGCAAAATAAAGAAGCTTAAATCATCAAAAATGTTAAAAAGTTTTAACATTTTCGCCAACTAACGCTCAAACATCAATTTCAATGCAACATTCTCCAAATAGATAATAACGATTATTACTTCCTATTTGGAGTCGGTAATATCACTTGGTAAAAAATTATAAAAATTTCCCAAACTGTCAGTTCCGTCAGTATTCCAGAAACTGATAGTTTACAGTAAGCAAACTGGCTAACTCAAACTGTTAGGTTGGCAAAAACTGAAGTTGACAGAGACAAGTTTCCTGGAAACTGACGGTCTGACGAAAACTGTCAATATTTTCACAAACTGGTTTTGTTAAATCTCAAACTGTCAGTTTCCGTCAAACTCAAATTTTTGTTTGCAGATAGTTCGCATGCAGGAACAGTTTGGTATAAACTGATAGTTTTCAGATAACTGGCACTCTGGGAAAACTACTAGATTGATGACAATTTGTCAAAACTGCTAGGTTAGGAAAAGCTGAAACAGACAGATTAATGGAAACTGATGGATTGGGTGGAGTCAGTGGACAGTTTGGTGGAGACTGTCAATTTATTAATATCAATTTTGCCAACAGTTTTCCGAAAAAAAATCAAAACTGACAAATTACTGGAAACTGGCAGTAGCAAATTGGAGAAAACTGTCAGTTTGCAGGTACCTGATACTTGAAGTAAACTGCAGATTGACGAAACCTGGTTCAAACTGACAAAAAACTGAAACAGACTGATTGATGGAAACTGAATGATGGATTGGTGGAAGTCAGTAGACAGTTTTTGACGCTTTAATGGAAACTGTCAATTTCTTCACAAACTGTTTAATTGAATCTTGAACTGGCAGTTTGCAAAAAACTGACATCTAATGTAGACTGCCATATTGATAAAACCGGCAATTAATTTTGTCTGACTGGACTGGAACAAGAACCTAACGTTGCCAGTTGAGGTGAAAACAATGATGCTACACTCTGTCCTCCATAATAATGTAACCTGCCATAAAACTCGACCCTCAACAACCTCCACTCCATAAAATCCGTAATAACCGCATGACCCCATCAAATTAAGCCTAGTCAAAGCATCTGCTTTGATAGGACGGTATGGATATCGACGCTTTTATGACTCCTGTGCTTATGGTTAAATATATAGGCCACGTAATTAAACTTTGGTTTTCCTACTCCACCCAATATCGGACCCCAATTCCAGTGTTGCTCCAGCAAGTCCCATATCCCTTTATTTGACATAACTGCACCGCAATAATGAACGTTTATGCAAATAAGGTCCATGACCGATATTTGTACACCCGTCAGCGTTATGTAGGCTAGGAGTGATGATCTTCCAGTGACTCTTAATTAAAACCCAAATTTCAGCTACGTTAATGAGTTGTTGATGCACGAGGAAAAAAGATAAGCATCCAGAATGACGTTGCCTTGAGCTCGTTCCGTATACAAAAAGCAAATATTTGTCGTGGGTTGATAATTTGGACGTTTGCAGGCGACCCCCTCCGGGTTGCATATCGGCTGGAGCCAGTGTTTGTTCTGCCAACCCGAAATGAGCCGCGTTCGGCGGTGCAAATATTAAATATGATGAACTGCAACAGCTAGCAGTGTTAACGAGCTGAATGGATCTAGTCTGGATAGTTTGTTGGTTGCGTAGTTTGCTGAATGGGATGGAATCAGTTTCAATGTTCTTGCTGGAACTCAATTCACAAACCTCGTAGGTGTACAAAAACATAGTATAGCGTTTTCATCAGCTATAATCAAAATCGCTTGTCCAGTTTTAACTAATTTATTTGAAGTCAATATTTATATACACTCACTTTTCACACTATTTATTTCAAAACTTATGTTTGACAATTCTACAGCGGTTAGTCTCCGCTGTATGCCGCCTTTGATGGTCAAACCGCTGGACTAATACAGGTTTCACCTTAGGCCATCTCGTTCCAAAATGACTCCATATCGGTATCTGCAACTGTTTCCAACACTGCAGTGTGAATTTCGGTGGAAATGGCAATCCACTGTCTTCTGGGAAGGATAGCTGCACACCAGGATATCAATGCCACTCCCCTTAAAAATCACTTCTAGCATGCTTCGCCAGTCCACTTGGTCATTGGCCATTCTGTTATTGCCAAATGGGTCAGGTCTTGTGACAGCATCAAGTATCTTCAAGTTTTGGAAGCTTCGTCAAAAGGTAGAAAAAGTGTAGTGACCCCTCCGGGATCTGGAGCACCTTTCCTACCTCTGACCTTTGACATCGCAGATATGGTCCGAATTTTCGTTCAAAAGCAGCAGCAGGTCCACTCATGCCGCGGTCTTCGAACAAGTCCAGCTGCCTTTCCTGAACAATGTCATTTTTGACTTTTTGACCATCGAAGTATAGGGGACTTCCTCCTTGGATGACCTGATCTGCCTCACTTCAGCCTCCTGATCGTCATGATTCCCAGCATACAGGGCCAAATGGTTGAAGTAAACAACCCTTGGTTTTCCTCGCGGTTGCATCAAGATTACTTGCGTGAACTCCTCCAGCGAAATCCTCACCAGGTGGACAGTCAAACTCCAAATCGCGAGACAGCTGGACTTCACGACCCATGATGATCCTTGCTTGGGTTTCGAATTCTCGTTTCCTCCGCGGAGTCTGAGAAGTTCCATGGGGTGACAATATTTGAAGAACAACATGGGAATCCAGATTTACAAAGATTTTGTGGTTTTACCTCAGTTGTCCAAACATTCTTTCATTGAGATTGTTTCATCCAATGAAATAAACCAAAAGAAACCTATACTTTGACTTATAGGGTACATAAAACCAAAACTTCCAGCAAAGAAAACTGGAGTTGAAAGTGAACCAAAAGCTGCTTTGTAAGTGAGTTCTTGCTGATTTTGTTGCTGATACTAGAGCAGAAGAGTGTTATTTCTGAAGTTAGAGGAGACCGTAGAAACCAAATCCTCTAGACGCGACGGAAACCGATACCTCAAAATAGAGGAAACAAACCATTAACAGATTCCGAAAGGTACTTCCAGTATTTCCTGGCGGTCTCCATCGTCTTCTCGGAAACTGGTACCTTGATATGGAGGAAACCAATCAAGAACAGATTCCGAAAGGTTCTTCTACTGTTTCCAGGCTGTCCCCAGTATCTTCTTAACATATTGGGTGATTTTTTGATGTTATGGTGGAGCTACAGTGAGAAGATCTACTACTAATAGCTGCTTTGTAAGTGAGTTGTCCCTGATTTAGTTGATGAGACGAGAGCAGAAGAGTGTTATTCCTGACAAGGGAGACCGTAGAAGCAAAATCCTCTAGAAGCGATGGAAACTGATACCCCAATATTGAGGAAACTAATCAAGAACAGATTCCGAAAGGTACTTCTACTGTTTCCTGGCTGTCCCCAGTATCTTCTGTAACGTAGTGGGTGATTTTTTTATGTTATGTTGAAGCTACAGTGAGATCTACTACCAATAGCTGCTTTGTAAGTGAGTTGTTCCTGATTTTGTTCATGAAACTAGAGCAGAATAATGTGATTCCTGACGTTAGACGAGACCGTAGAAGCCAAATCCTCTAAGAGCGACGGAAACTGATACCTCAATATAGAGGAAACTAGTCAAGAACAGATTCCGAAAGGTACTGCTACTGTTTTCTGGCTGTCCCCAGTATCTTCTGTTATGTATTGGGTGATTTTTCTGATGTTATGGTGAAGCTACAGTTAGGAGATTTACTACCAATAGCTGCTATGTAAGTGAGTTGTTCCTGATTTTGTTCATGAAACTAGAGCAGAATAATGTGATTCCTGACGTTAGACGAGACCGTAGAAGCCAAATCCTCTAGGAGCGACGGAAACTGATACCTCAATATAGAGGAAACTAGTCAAGAACAGATTCCGAAAGGTACTGCTACTGTTTTCTGGCTGTCCCCAGTATCTTCTGTTATGTATTGGGTGATTTTTCTGATGTTATGGTGAAGCTACAGTTAGGAGATTTACTACCAATAGCTGCTATGTAAGTGAGTTGTTCCTGATTTTGTTCATGAAACTAGAGCAGAATAATGTGATTCCTGACGTTAGACGAGACCGTAGAAGCCAAATCTTCTAGGAGCGACGGAAACTGATACCTCAATATAGAGGAAACTAGTCAAGAACAGATTCCGAAAGGTACTTCTACTGTTTCCTGGCTGTCCCCAGTATCTTCTGTAACGTAGTGGGTGATTTTTTGATGTTATGTTGAAGCTACAGTGAGATCTACTACCAATAGCTGCTTTGTAAGTGAGTTGTTCCTGATTTTGTTCATGAAACTAGAGCAGAATAATGTGATTCCTGACGTTAGACGAGACCGTAGAAGCCAAATCCTCTAGGAGCGACGGAAACTGATACCTCAATATAGAGGAAACTAGTCAAGAACAGATTCCGAAAGGTACTGCTACTGTTTTCTGGCTGTCCCCAGTATCTTCTGTTATGTATTGGGTGATTTTTCTGATGTTATGGTGAAGCTACAGTTAGGAGATTTACTACCAATAGCTGCTATGTAAGTGAGTTGTTCCTGATTTTGTTGATGAAACTAGAGCAGAAGAGTGTTATTCCTGACAGAGGAGACCGTAGAAGCAAAATCCTCTAGGAGTGACGGAAACTGATACCTCAATATAGAGGAAACCAATCAAGTACAGATTCTGAAAAATACTTCTACTAGTATCTCCTGAAACGTATTGGATGATTTTTTGATGTTATGGTGAAGCTTGAGTAAAATTTTGAAGATTCACTACCCATAGGTGATATCATTGACGAAAGAGGAGACCGTAAAGACCCAATTCTCTTGGCGCGACTAAGACTGATGCCAAAAAATCGAGAAAACCAACCATGGACAGATGCCGAATGATTCTTCTAGTATTCCCTGGATATCTCCAGTATCTGCTGTGACGTAATGAAGGATGTTTCTGAGGGAGTGTTGAGTGCAGGAAATCAAGATACTAAGAAGAAATAGTGTCCCATCTGCTGGAGGTAGCTGGCACAGATTATACATAGACTTTCTTGAAATTGCCACAGTTTCTTTTATATGCAGAAGAACAGTGCAGCTACAGAAATCAAGGTTTTTTGATATTGGGGTAAAGCTAGATTGAAATTATGAAGATTTACTGCCCAATGCTGCCTCGTAAGTGAGTAGTTTCAGATCTTGTTGAAGGCACTACATGAGAAGAGTGTGAAACTGATGCTTTAAAATAGAGGGATCCAACACTCCCTGGATATCTAGAGTGAGTATTTGAATGTCTCCAGTATCACCTGCAACGTACTGGAGGATGTTCTTGAGCGAGTGTTGAGTACAGACAAGCTGGTGCAGATTTTACATCTAAGGGACTACAATCAAAACAGATAAAGGAAGCGAGATGGAAGTTCAGACACGTGACAACCAACAACTTAACTAAACTCCTGCAAATCGATACAACATACCTGCCACTCGACATCATCCGCACCTGTAGGGTGCAGACGTTATATGAAAAATTCAGGACGGCAACTTACATACGAAATATCCATATCACCCTAGATAGTGCCTATATCGCCGGTAAAATATATCCAAGAAAGAAGTCAGATAACCGGATCAGAATGCGAGAAAGAGACGGACTACCGGATCAGAGCACGCGCGAGAAACAACACAGAATGATTATGTTTTCGAACGAAGTCAGTCACATTTGGACTTGCGGGTAGAGTATATTGCTTGGCGGTTCGGAGAGGCGGTAAAATCACGCGGATTTTGAAAATAAATGACTTGGTTTGTGGACTGATGTGTTTGGTTATTTTGTTGGGATAAAAGTGCGTAGACTGGATGATGATGGATTTTGATTTATTGCTTTAAGGTAGGGGGTAGATTCATTCAACCAAAATCTTTCAGAAAAGAAAAATGTGTCACAGTTAATAAATAATTAGGATAAAGGTATTCCTTATCGTAAATTAGCACTAACAAGAATCCAAATTCATCAAATTTAAATGTTTAACATTTTTGCATTTGAATTAATCACATTAACGTAAATTAAGTGTTTTGAAATGTGTCGTGTATTCCAAGCTGATTAATTGAATTAATTTATTAGAGTTCAGAATTCCCATATTATATTTTCAAATTAACATGACGAAAGAATGGCTAATGCTGAGATATTGTGATGTTATCCTTGGATTCCTGCGATGTAGTCTTGTATTGTGTTTATTTTTGTATTATGTATAACAGAAACGAACATAAACAGAAAAAAAAATAACGAAGAGTCAAGACTAGAGTTTGATCTTGGGTTTGATGGTAATGAAATTATGATAATTTAATTATGAAAATAATTTTAATTGAAGAGAATTTTGAGTTGGTTCCGCAAGCCAACTAATATCGATTTTGAAAAAAGTTCTATTTTTAATTATTAAATCATCAAATGCCTTGAATATTGATAAATGTTGCAGTTTCCGAAGGATCAATAAAAATAATTACACTTAAAACAAAAAAAAAACACTGATAAATCAAGAAGACAGTTGATTAATTATCGACTCTAACAGTTGAAAATCAAAAATATTAGAAAAATGTAAAAAAGTCACCCATCAATAATAATTAAAAATAAAAAAATACAGACATCATTAAAATAAATAGGTACATAATAGACAGACATTGACACTTGAAATAAATTATTTTATTTTTTATTCATTATTATAAAATTTTGTAAAACATCCGGAAAACGACTTGAATTATTGAAAAAATAACACTAAACTAAAAAATACAAACATTATAAAAAACAATCACTGCAATTGTAATTGACAGATACAATCAGCAATGATGAAAAATGTTATAAACAATTTTGAATTTAAATAAAAGTCCTGAGGATATGAAAAATCAAGTACAAAGATTTCAAGAACATAATTATAAGCCAAAAATACAAAAATGTCTCATATAAACTTGCTTTAACTTGCTTTGTTTTCGAAATACAAGGTGCGGAAGTTTTTTGAAAAAATCGTTTTTTTTTCAATTGCTCAAAAATTATTTTAGTTGATTTTTAATAGTTGAAAATCATCCATTTTCTCAAAGAGGGCCTTTTATAAATTGAATAAGTAGAAAAACCAATGTCTTTAGTTGATTTTGATGAAATTTTGGACGCTTATTTGTTGACATAAGAGTCTTTCTTTTGTGTAATTGAAATAAAACTATTTATTCCAGTGCCGTACCAGAGGGTCATCTAATTGATATTTAACGAAGCATGTTGGGACTTTTTATTTTTGGCTGGTGAATATGCCCTTAAAATCTTGAAACACCTTGTATCCTCATGATAAAGACAAAAATAACACCAGTGTGAAAATGTATAGCGAAAGATAAACTTATCATAAATTGCAATTAAATAACAATAAAAAAAAATCCGATATAAAAATTATATTATCAGACAAATATAAATGCTATACAGGCAAAAGCAAATAAGGATATGATTAATTTTACTTTAAAAAAAGTTTTGAAGAAGTGAGAGAATGAAAAAGAATACTTAAAAAAATAACGCTACGAAAAACTCAAATTAAAAGTAAAACTAATAATGAGAAAACAAATTCACTTATACTCATTATTAAACACTCAGGCCAGGCAAAGTGAGAATTCATAAATATTCTTGGGCTGTTGGCTGGAGTTGTCCTTATGGCAATAATGCCTGGCGAATGTACCCGAAAAATACACAGCCACCAAACGTAGCCAAACCCCTAAGCGAATCGGAAAATTGAACCGCGTTTTGGGTTATTGGATAATCAGCCGCGGCTAAAATTTAATACATATGGGCGTCATCGATCATAGTCGTTTTTCGATGATTGGCCTTCCGTATTGACTATATCAACGTATGGCAAAGAACTTTGATACAGTACATGGGCCTATTTTACCTGACTGTATTCTATGGAGCGTCCGTCAATTTTGCATGTACACATGACATGGACTTGGAACATCCGTCGATTGTGTAGCAAAACTGTCGTAAGCTATCGAGAACATGCACTAAAAACCCTATAAAATCATTTTTTTGCGCATCAAAATTGGTCCATAAACAACCGAGTTATTCAAACTCAAAAATTCCCAACACCGTTTCTGAGATACAGACGAAATTTTTTCAAAAGGCCATAACTTGGTTATTTATTGACGGATTTGGATAAAAAAAAGCATTCTGAAGGAAATTTCATTTTATATCCATATCATATCAAAATTGTTTATAAAAATTACCAAACTCATTTATTGGAAGCAAGCTATCGAGAACAAGCACGTTTTTTGCGTATCGAAATCGGTCTGCAAACAACCGAGATATTTATTCCCAAATCCATTTTGTATGAAATACGACCCCACGTCGGATGCCAAAATTCCTTGAATTTTCATGACAAGTATCTTAGAAAAAAAACGCGAGAAATGAGGTTGAGCTTAACGTAAAAGAAAAACTTTTATTGAAAAAATACCCCACGTCGGACGTCAAATTTCCTTGAGCTTTGAAGAAAAGAATCCCAAAAGAACTCAAAAAAATCAAGTTTTGCATCACTTAAACGTTGAATGTCCGTCGAAGATGTGATGAAAACGATGAAGTTTAAGATTGTTTAGGGCTTGATTAAAATGTTGAGATATTTAGTTGTGTGTTTAAGTTTGCCTATTTTCAAATGTACTTCTGACCTCCCAAGATAATTGACCACGAGGTGCCACTGTCAATAATTATTATCAAACAGTTATTGATTAAAATGTAAAAAATAAATAATAGTTTAAATAATAATCAGTGGAATAATGATTGAAAAAGACTGTGGTGATAATGGAAAATCTACAAATATCACTAAAAAAATCAACATCACTACTAAAAAAATATAATAAAACAATATGCACGATGAATTAAAGTTTGTCAAAGGTGAAAAAACTCGAAAAAATGCTTGTCATAGTACTGAAGTTACCCAATGTAAGACGAATTCTTAAAAATCCGTCACACTTGCGAATAATTTCGTCACATTGCAAACAATGCGTTGATAAAAATTTTTCACCACTCAGACATTATAAAAATAACAATAGAAACTTACGATAAGGTGCGATAAAATCAGCAACAAAATGAGTCAGTCAATGCAGTTTTATAATCTGAATTCATTGATCAAATTCAAGGTCCCCTAAAGAATATAAAATATGATGTGATGCTCAATGCATCTGGATCAGCTCAGATATCAACCATATATGCATCAAACATAACCATTAAACCGTATCTAAATCGAATTATGAAGCAATCAACCCAACCCAACGCTATTAATTTTTTTTGCCAACCCATCGATCCTGCTGCATTTTCCAGACTATCATTAACTTTTAATTCCAACACCTTGCACCGAACAAATTGCAGAGCAAGTAGCAATCAGCCCTGTTGAGGTGTCCCGGCAAAAAACTTGTTAATTTTTTAACAGGCTCCTCGTTTATCTGATCACATAATGGCGCCTTACATGCATGTAGACACGCATTCTTTGTCTTGATGTATGTGGAGCAGAAACAATAATTGATGAGGTACATTCTTGATCAATGTCTGATTGTTCGTGTTTGAAATGACAATGATGGTTCAATTAATAAAAATGTCTATATCGAAATAGTGTCTTTTCATGTGGAAGAAGGACAAAATGCGGTTAAGTTAACATATTCAGTAAACATGGTAAAAACATTGTTGTAGAACGTGCGTATCATGTTGTCAATTATTCCATTATTCAATGAATCGATTCAATGTTCTATGAAATAGATTATAATTTTACTAATTTTTCCTTCAAGGTATTCTCTTCAACTTTATCATTTTCTGAAAACTGTAGACTATCAAAAAGACTACAACTTTTATTTAAGGAGTTTTTTGATACATCTGGTTGTTATCGTGATATTTGAAGATAGACACTTATGACAAAACCAACTAACCCAAACAAACTAAAACTATCTCTGCTTGTAGCTACCAACCACGAGGGAGGTGAAACAAGGGCAGAAGATAACATAGTTATCTATTCTGACAGTCAAAGTAGTTTGACAAACTTTTTTGAAAATTTCAGCGGGAATACAAAATTCAATTTTCCATCTCGGATAAATAAATCCTCTAAAGAAGGAAAAGAGGGGGAATTTTGCATCATTTAACCAAAATACACATATCTCCCCAGCTAGTTCAAACATTGTTTTTAAAATTTCAGCAGAGGTACAAAATTCAATTTCCAGCAAGTTATCTGCCATGAAGAAATCCTCTAAAACTACCAGACCTCTAAATCTACCGAAAGGCCGTTAAGAAAGGAAATTTTGCATCATTTTACCAAAATACACATATCTCCCCAACTGGTTCAAAAACTCTCTTGGAAATTTCAGCAGAGGTACAAAATTCAATTTCCCGCAAGTTATCTCCAATGAATAAATCCTCTAAAACTCCCAGTTTCTGAATTATAGTGCCGTAAGGCCGTTTAGACAGGAAATGTTTTCATCATTTTACCAAAATACCCATGTTTCCCCAACTGGTTCAAAAACTTTTTTGGAAATTTCAGCAGAGGTACAAAATTCAATTTCCAGCAAGTTATCCCCTCTGAGGAAATCCTCTAAAACTCCCAGTTTTTGAGTTATAGTACCGTAAGGCCGTTTGGAGAGGAAGTTTTGCATCATTTTACCAAAATAACAATATTTCCCCAACTGGTTCAAAAACTTTTTTGGAAATTTCAGCAGAGGTACCAAATTCAATTTCCAGCAAGGTATCCCCTTTGAAAAAATCCTCTAAAACTCCCAGTTTTTGAGTTATAGTACCGTAAGGCCGTTAGGAGAGGAAATTTTGCATCATTTTACCAAAATACACATATCTTTCCAACTGGTTCAAAAACTCTCTTGGAAATTTCAGCAGAGGTACAAAATTCAATCGTCAGCAAGTTATCTCCGATGAATAAATCCTCAAACTCCCAGTTTTTGAGTTATAGTGCCGTAAGGCCGTTTAGACAGGAAATGTTTTAATCATTTTACCAAAATACCCATATTTCCCCAACTGGTCCAAAAACTTTTTTGGAAATTTCAGCAGAGGTACAAAATTTGATTTCCAGCAAGTTATCCTCTTTGGGGAAATCCTCTAAAACTCCCAGTTTTTAAGTTATAGTACCGTAAGGCCGTTAGGAGAGGAAGTTTTGCATCATTTTACCAAAATACCCATATCTTCCCAACTGGTTCAAAAACTTTTTTGGAAATTTCAGCAGAGGTACAAAATTTAATTTCCAGCAAGTTATCTCCAATGAATAAATCCTCTGAAACTCCCAGTTTTTGAGTTATAGTACCGTAAGGCCGTTAGGAGAGGAAGTTTTGCATCATTTTACCGAAATACCCATATCTCCCCAAAATTCATTCAAAAACTTTTTGGGAAATTTCAGGAGAGGTACCAAATTTAATTTCCAGCAAGTTATCTTCGATGGATAAATCCTCTAAAACTCCCAGTTTTTGAGTTATAGTGCCGTAAGGCCGTTTAGACAGGATGGAAATTTCAGCGGAAGTACAGATTCCAATTTCCAGCAAGTTATCCGCTATGGGGAAATCATCTTAAACTCCCAGTTTTTGAGTTATAGTACCGTGAGGCCGATAAGAGAGGAAATTTTGCATCATTTTACTAAAATACCCATATCTTCCCAACTGGTTCGAAATATTTTTGGAAATTTCAGGAGAGGTACAAAATTTAATTTCCAGCAAGTTATCCGCTCTGAAGAAATCCTCTAGATCTCACAGTTTTTGAGTTATAGTGCCGTAAGGCCGTTAGGAGAGGAAATTTTGCATCATTTAACCAAAATGCCATATCTTCCCAGCTAGTTCAAAAACTTTTTTGGAGATTCCAGCAGGAGTAGAAAAATTAATTCCAGCAAGTCATCTCCGATGAAGAAATCCTCTAGAACTCCCAGTTTTTGAGTTAAAGTACCTTGGGGCCGTTAAGAGGGGAAATTTTGTATCATTTTACCAAAATACCCATATCTCCCCAGCTAGTTCACAAAATGTTATGGAAATTTTAGCAAGGGTACAAAATTTGATTTCCAGAAAGTGGTCTCCGATGAAGAAATCCTCTAAAACCTTCATCCGTTAAAATGGGAAATTTTGGATGACTTTACTGAAAAAAAAACTCATATGACGTCCTCAGGAAATCCAGCTCAGTTCAGTTGAATTCATGGTGTATGAACTGTACAAAGCTGTATCTGCTAAACACAACAATATCAAAAGAGTTTTTGCTCGTTACAACCAAGATACCATCTTAACGACAACAGCACCATCACCGTATTAATTGAAGTGCCCATTTCACGAGGTGACCCAAGTGACCAAATTGACACCCTTGAATAGATCTTAATTCCCAATCTCGAGTATCTGATGGCACAATAATGGCGTTTACCGTAATAGGAACCGAGATTTTTTTTTCGGAAATTGAGAATCATTTTAGTGTCACGACTGTGTTATCTGGTTTAAATTGGACACTATGGTTTTGATGAATTGCGTGTTTATTTTATAATGAAATAATGGAAGCAGAGTCAAGTCAACCCCTATTTTGATGAATTTCATGTTGCTGTTGCGTGACAGCTTGACATTTTTATAATTTTATTTACATAATGGCCAGTAATGTTGGTTTTATGCCACAACGACGTTCGTCAATGTTTTAAGTTGGTTTCCAGCTTCAAATATATCCAGTTATGTGTAATAATGGTTATTTTATCAGCCAAATCCACACCGACTTACGGCAAATACAAAAGTCCGACACTCCGGTGCCGAAAGTCGATTATAAGCCTAATCTACAAATAATGTTGATCGAACATAAATATAAATAAACTTTTGTCCGATAAAATACATTTCTTGTTTGATTGGGATTTAGGCTGATAAACAGATAGTGGCTTCAACAAATACGGCGTTATACTATTGTTCACGTTGTTGATATCAGATCAAACATGTCGTGATGATTGATGTGCTCAGCAAGGTTTTGGAGAGTTTAATATTGTCTGGAAGGGTAGTTTTATGTTGGTTTTGGATCAGCGAAAGTGTAATAATGTTCGCGGCACCGTTTTTACCTCGATAAGTGCGACAATGGTATCTCTATCAATCGACGGAGGTAACATTTTGTAATATTACGCTGATGACGCCTGAAAGGCAGAAACGTTCGTAGATTGGTCTGACAGAGAAAAAAACTCGAAATAATTTTTTTTCACATGTGTGTTGTTGATTCACTCTTTCTCAACCTTACAACATTGTATTCATCCCCCTCTCATAGTTTGTGAAAGAAGCTAGATTCCCATAAATAAATCTTCATGTAAAACACGCAACAAAACCAATTTCTCATCACGTACTCAATTACCTGAAAAAATCCACCCATCTCACTGCATTTTAATTCATCACATTCCAGACCACCAAAGATTTGATCAATATTCACAGAAGTGTTTCACAATGCTGATTTCATTTTGCATTTCCTTCCAAGAACGCGGTGTCTCCATCAAGCCAAATTCTGCCATAAAATCAATAAATAATCAGACAAAAGACAATAATTTAGACAGTTTCTTAGAACTTGATTAGAAATAGCTGACTATAATTGACAGGAAACAATTAGTACGTGGTGGGAATTGGTATGGTCATGGGTAAGTGAGTTGACCACACAAAAAAAATTGACTTTGTGTCTTAGATACATACATCGATACATTAAAATCTGGATCAAACCCAGAGAAACTAATCAAACTGAATCCCAAACCCAGAACTTGGAGATTAGGATGGATATCTCTGGCCGTAATTTTTCCATCATAAATGATACTAACTCTTGTAGACAAGTGATCCTCCTCCCTCTAGACTATCCTAGATTAGCATTTCCACGGCTGATTAATTTAACCGGGTTAAGCCCATTCGAAACTCCCAACATCCATTAAATCAATCGTAATTGCCCAGTCAGATCCTCCAGCTTGTCTCGTCATCCCAACCATATAATCTCCGGCTAATAACAAAACTCTTTCACCGCAGTAGTTCTATACTATAATTTAATAAATCCACTGCATTAATTTTTAATACGTTTCGGACTTCAGGGAAGTTTTTCAATTATAGAGCCCATACCTTCGATTGGTTCTAGAGATGTTATTAACGTGTACGACCAGAAACTTTGAAGATTTCGATCGACAATTACCGGGTAATATGAGCCGTAAACAGTGAACTTTGTACTTTGCCGCTTGTTCTTCAATTTTTAACTTCAACTTATCCCTCACATCCCATAAACATCTTCGATCTATAGATCACCCGGCAGACAAATAACACCTTCCATCGACCAGCATAGGTAGCAGAATTATCTGCCTTTATCTATTTAATCTCCACCTCTATCTACGTCTGAAATCGATTTATTACACTGCCACTGGCCGCTGACAGACTTTTTAAGGCTGCTTCGGTATTATTTTCTTCGACCATACAGGACTGAGTGAAATAAATTACTGGAATTATTTTCTTGGCTGATTAATTATTTGTTATAATAATTGTAGTGTTCAAATGAATGGGGAGGGTTACTGAGTTATTTGATTGCATAGCATTTTATATTGTTTCATTTTTGAGGAAGTCAATGGACTGGTTCGAGTCCAGCGTTGGGGAGGATAATTTTCCTGTGCATGGTACCATGGCTCTTACCTCATGCCTTCCCTCCCCCAACTCAGTTAACAGCAGTTCGATTTTTGTGTTTTTGTTGTTCCTGCAGCTTCAAAAAACATCTGCTAAATTCTCCAAGTCTTGATCTAAGGTCTAGCCTTTCACCAACTCAAACCATACCTGCTTGTAACTATCAACTTCGGGTGAGGTGAATGGGCAGAGGATAACAGTTATCTATTCTGACAGCTAAGCCGGTTGACAAACTTTTTTGAAAATTTCAGCAGGAGTATAAAATTTAATTTCCAGCAGGTTGTCTCTGATGAATAAGTCCTCTGAAACTTACAGTTTTTGAGATATAGTGGCGTAAGGCCGTTGAGACAGGAAATTTTGCATCATTTTACTTAAATAACCATATCTCTCCAACTAGTCAATGAACTTTTTTGAAAATTTCAGCAAATGTATAAAATTTAATTTCCAGCAATTTATCTCTGATGAAGAAGTCCTCTTACATCCCCAGTTTTTGAGTAATAGTGCCGTAAAGCCATTTTGAATCATTTTACCAAAATACCCATATCTCTCCAACTAGTCAACAAAGTTTTCTGAAAACCTCAGGAGGGGTATAAAATTCAATTTTCAGCAAGTTGTCTCTAATAAAGAAATCATCTAAAACCCCCAGTTTTTTAGTTATATTGCCGTAAAGCCGTTATGAAGGGAAATTTTGCATCATCTAAGTAAAATACCCACATATCTCCAGATAGTAGACAAGCTTTTTTGAAAATTTTAGCAGGGGTACAAAATTTAATTACCAGCGAGTTCTCTTCGATGAAGAATTCCTCTAAAACTTCTAGTTTTTTTGTTAAATTGCCGTAAAGCCTTCAAAATGGGAAAATTTGGATCATTTCATACTTATACCTCTCCTGCTTATTGACACTTTCTTTTGTAAAGCAGGAGTACAAAATTTTATTTCTAGCAAGTCGTGTCTAAAGAATAAGTTCCCTAAAACCCCTAGTTTTAAAACATTTTTTGCTCTGAAAATTTCAGCAAAGGTGCAAAAGTCAATTTGCAGCAAGTTGACTCCCATGAAGAAATCCTCTAGAACCCTTAGTTTTTGAGTTAGAGGGCCGTAAATTCGTTAAGTAGGAAAATGTTGCATCATCAGTAAAGTACTGATATCTCGCCAGCTAATTGTCTGATACTATAAACTATACTAAATACTTTGATCTATAACCTCCGGTTTTTTTGTTATAGAGCCGTAAAGCCATCAGGGGAAATTTTTTATATAATTTAACCAAGATACTCATATCTTCTCAGCTAATTGGCAAAAATGTATAAAAAAATTTTCAAGAGTGCAAAATTTGATTCCAAGCAAGTTCACTCCCACGAACAAAACCTCTATAACCACCAGTTTTTGAGATATGAAGCCGCAAAGTTTCTCATAAATAACCGGATATTTCTTGCATCCTGACGAGACCCCCTGCCTTCACTAGGAATAGGCGAATCACTCCTATGTCCCTACCGTAGAAGGGCAAAGGAAACCCTCCACCATCTAGTCAGAGGAGGAAAGTTCAAGCCAATAACCATTCTTTGGAAGAGTTTGAGGGACCTGAACTGGGAGGACCTGTTCCGCTTCACTATGGAGACGAAAGGGTTCGAGAAGTAGTTGGGGTTGGCAGCGCTGGGTTTTGGCACCCCCAACTTTACCATTACCATTACCCCTATTCCGATTCAGTAAGTGGTAGAGCAAGGAATATCGAGGTTGAGACCGTTTGGCGTACATGGTACCATTTCACTTGGAACAATCTTTTCTATAGTTTGATTTTCGAGGATAATGGATCACTTTGAGCTGAACTTTCTGGACACGTTTGCTGAATTTCTCTGCGGAGGCCTGGCCAGATGAAACGCTACTCCAGAACTGCAACATTTGTTGTGTATTTGGTTCCAGGGTAACCAAGGTCTCTGTGAAGTATGAAATAAGAAAAGGAATGTTTTATAGAATTTTTCTTGAGGAAGTGTTGAATGCATCTTTAAAAATTTTCAGGGAAGAGTTGGAAGAGCTGCTACATCCTAGATCAATAATTTCTCCCTTGTTCATGTTAAACAAAGGAAGCTGATGAGTCAATTCTGGAGCTTTCTGAGAGGTTGCACAGTAGATTGCGACTATAGGAGTAGTGATCATGGAGGGGATGGAGCTCTGCCTTTTCATTGTTGTGACGTCTTGCATGATTCACTCTCTCTGCTCTGGAAGTATATCATTGTAACCAAACAAGTGGCTTGAAGGATAAAACACCAAAAGGCACTTGAAGAATTCTCCAATGAAAGCATCCTTGAAAATTGTCTGTTGATTAGATGAGGTTCTTGTCCGGGAACCAAGAAAAGAGTTTAGCGGAAACTCCAGAACTGAATCACTTTTTCCAGATAAAAACTCCAAGTGATCTGGAGCTAGTCTTCATGTTAAACGGGGGAACTAGAAAAACTGTCCAGTGTCACATATTCAAAATAACATGAACAAGAGCTTGAACAACCAAAAAGGGATGGTAATAGTCGTCTTAGGGACATCCTCAGTTGTGAGGAGTCAGTTCTAAAGAGGTTGCACAATGGAAAACAACCAGGAGTGGTGATCATGGAAGGGATAAGCCCATCTAGCCTCCATTTCCATTGTTGAAAAAGAGCAGTACCTATCACCAGTACAGGGCAAGAATCCTGTGTTAAAGTGCTGAAACTAAGTAGAAAAGAGATAAAGCTGACGCTAGCGGGTTGACAGAACAAACAAGATCCAGTTCACTCTCTTTGTGGAGACCTGGTCAGATGAAAAGTTGATCGATATTCTGGAACTCTACCTAACGACTCATTCAACTAAGGTCTAACCAAGCAATGAACTTCATTGAGAAAACTCCAAAAAGACTTACATATTGAGGATTGCATTCTTGAAAATTATTGATAGGGTTACAGCATCCGTAATAAAAGGAAAAAAAAATGGGACCCTTCCAAAAAAAGGAGATGATACAAAAAACTCATTTTTGCCAATTGCCAGCAAATAGAGAATTAGAAAATTTGCCCAGCGTTAGATAAACCAAATAAAAAGGACAAGAACTTAGATAATCAAGAAGAGATGGTGATATAGTGGTCCTGGGGACATCCTCACTTGTGGTGAGTCAGTTTTGGAGCTTCGTAATAGATTTTCTAGGTTGCACAATGAACAATAGCCAGCTCGTTTTTTAATCAACGTCAATTGAAACCTTAGCTTTGCCAGACACAGTTACAAAGAACTCACACTCTTGAAAATACTTAAAATCCCTCCAATTCGTCACAAGTATACAATTATTTCCACAAAAATTGATCCCCTGCACTTCAGAGAACCGCATCGTTATTTAATAGCCGAAAGACATTCAAGTAGATTCCTGCGGTGGCTACCCAAACACTTGAAAATCCTGCACCAGAAGCGTTCATGAATGATGTCTTGTTCCGTTGAAAGGCATCGCATTGAAATATTTTAATGAGGAGACCTCGACACTTGTTTCGAACAAAAAAGACCCTGTGATTTTTCAACGAGTAATAGCGGTCTCAATTAATTTTATATTTTTGAGAGCTACACCTGGGTTATTGACATGTATATCCTCGTTAGGAAAATTGCTCGTTAATCATTGAATTCGTAATGACAAATACTCAGTGCCGTTATTGTTTCCAAGAAAGCAATTTCGATCTTTTCAGCCTAATGGGGCGTTTCATACAAATATAAACAAAAGCGAGGGCGGCTTTTCATTTTCTTTCAGTTTTCCGAATGAAAAACCTAATAAAGGTCGTTTTAGACAGGTGCGGCTTTTAGAAAAGCGACTTTATTTTGCGGCATGAGCAAATTCGAGACTGGTAAGAGGATCAAAGGAAGGAATTGGAGTTTGTCTGCGGTTTGAAATGAAGCCTGAGAGGTTTGTCGACGCCAATATCTTATTTAAAGTTTAACATCAGACAAGAGGTTTGTCTGTTAAGCTCATTTTCCATCTAGGCTTATTGATTTATGGAAATCTATAGATGTTAAGTCTGGGCTTTCTTATATCGTTGAAATTTTAAACAAAATATTGGCCAGATTAGATGACCGAGGTCAGACAGTCATAAAACCTCAACGTATGTTGAGAATCCAAGTTTAATGAACGAGCTATATAAATCGCAATCAGCGGACCACCAACGATGGAAATGGACATCCATAAAACCACAGAGATTGATTTGAGGACATTTTCATAATTTGTCTTTGAGATGTAAATGCCTCTCTGCTAGAAAACTAGAAGTGGTTTTATTACGATGAATTATTGAGTGCACGCTGGAGCTGGAAGTTTAACATTAATCTATGCGGTTTATGATGATGATGGAAAAAGTTGCTTAATTGGTTCAACTATATGGGAAGATCGAATCGGAATGCTTGATAAATTGATTATTTGATTTGCCAAACTGGAAGTAGAATCTTTTCTAATCAATTTATTGATTATACAGGGTGTCCGGAAATTACGCGTCAGGATTTTGGTGGGCGATTCTACATGAAAAATTAATGCAACAAACTTCTATACAATTTTTTCAAAAACTCAAAATTAAGGAAGATGTTAAAAAATATTATTTTTTTCTTATTTTTTTTAATAACTTTTTTTCTAGTGTAATGATTTTCGCCAAATTTTGCATGCATGTCACTAGTGTTTCTTTGTATTCACCCTATTAATTTGACGCTGGTCGTCAATGACAAAAGGCTGAAGCTGTCCTTCACCTTAGGAAAATTACTTAGAACTTTTTTGTTTTAATCTTTTTATAAATTTGGATGTCAAATTAGTAAAGAGCATCAAAATATTTTTTAAAAAGGTGCTCGTGTTGGATCATCGTAGAATTAACGGTTTCCGAGAAAAACGACTTTAAACATTAACCGTACCTTAAATAATTAAAAATTCGTACTTTGAAAAAATTTTTGAAGTTTTTGAAAAAATTGTATAGAAGTTTGTTGCATTAATTTTTCATGTAGAATCGCCCACCAAAATCCTGACGCGTAATTTCCGGACACCCTGTATTATTGACGTTCATTTTTTTCACCTTGAATTTGCCAATTTACTAATAAATCAAAATTGCATTTTTTTTTGTACCAAGATTTTTTCAGTTGAGCAGTTTCTTTTATATTCAGAAGGTTTCATTTTTTGATCATATTTTTTCTATGTTAGGAATCTCATGTTTTTTCTACTACTATTTATTTCTGCACTATAATTATCATTTCAAGGGTTTTAAGCGTTTTCTAAAAATAATTCTTTCTTAAAAAAAATTTTTTTGTCCAATTTTTTTACTATTTTTTACCGAAGAGAAATTTTGCTTTTGGTAACTTTTAATCTAGGTATATTTCGATCAATATGTTTTCACGTTCTTAGATTTTTTTTTGTTTTTATCTTTGTTTTTCATTTTTTTTATTTAGAAATTGTTTGTTAATTCATAGTTTGAATTATAATAATAACAATAAAGTCACTCCATTTTTTTTTTAAATTTATTGACTTCTTTGTCTAAAATTTTACTAATGCTTTCACACATTTTTTCATAAAAACTAATGGAAAAATAAACTAAAATTCTTTTATACCCACCAAGTGTGAATAGTTGTACTCACTCTATAGCAGAAGTTTGATCCAATTTTCCATTTTACCTATAAAAAAAATATTATTTCCAGTATTATTGCTCCTTACTGTTTCAGTTTAATTTGATTTTTCAACTTTCTGTGGTTTTTCTTATACTTTTAAAATGTTTGACTTATTGATGAATTGGCTGAAATATAGATTTGTAAATGAGTTTTTGTCAAGATTCAGGGTTTGTTTCATAATTTATAAATAATAATATCATTCAATTCAATGTCCTTTTTTTATAATATGACTCAAATCTGGTAATATCGCGGTCCTTGCTTACATTTTATTACACCTGCATCGTCAAAATCTCGTGAATTAGTCAGTCAATGATTCAACTTTGTGATTTTCTTTGTTTTCAAAATAAAAACTTATATTATTTTATCCGCCTCAAAGTCCAAAATTATATTTTGGGCTTCCATGCAGACTTGAAAAAAATTACAGAATCCGCAATTTTGGTAAAAGAAACTCAAAAAAATTATCAAATTAGATTAGTCACTTTTCAACATACTACATGATCGTAGGTGAACACTTGGAAAAACATTATTTTTACCCGTTTCAAATTAGGAATGCAGAGCGTCATAAAAAATCACCAAATTTGCAATTTTAGTCACAAAAGGTTGAATAATACGTCAAATGATAGAAAAATGAACAAGTTTCAACATTCCATACGATTGTAGCTGTAAATCTACTCAAACATTATTTTTACCCGCCTCAAAGTCGAAAAATTATTTTAGGCTTCCATGGAGACTAGAAAACTAAACCTGCTATTTTGGTCAAAAAAACTGCAAAAATCGTCGAATTATATAAAAATGGTCCCTCCTCTGCATGATTGTGGGTCTAAACCTATCAAAACATTATTTTTACCTGCCTTAAATTAGCAAGGTGTCTTTATTCAAATGCGGAGAGCCATAAAAAAATCACCAAATGTGCACTTTTAGTCGAAAAAGGTTGAACCAATCCTCAAATTATAGAAAAATAGACACTTTTCAACATATTTTACCGACTGTGGCTTTAAACCTTATTAAACATTATTCTGACCATCCTCAAAGTCCCAAATTTTATTTTAGCTTTCCATGCAGACAAAAAAAAACAACAAAACCACAATTTTGGTCAAAAGAAACTCAAAAAAAGGTCGAGTTATATAGAAATAATGAGTTTTCATCAAACCTCATGATTGTAGGTGCAAACATTATTTTCACCCGCCTCAAATTAGGAATGCAGAGCGTCCATAAAAAAATCACTAAATTCGCAATTTTAGTAAAAAAATTTAAATAAAACGTTAAACTATGGAAAAATCAACACTTGTCAACATACTACACGATTGTAGCTCTAAAACTACCCAAACATTATTTTTACCCGCTTCAAAGTCGATAATCATATTTTAGGCTTCTATATACAGACACAAAATCACCAAATCCGCAATTTTGGATGAAAAAACTCATTTTTCAAGATACTACATGACTGTAGGTCTAAACCTGGTTGAAGATTATTTTTACATGCCTCAAATCAGGAGTGGCATGAAAAAAATCACCAAATTCGCACTTTAAGTGAAAAAAGAGTTGAATATAGCAATAGAGTATAGAAAAAAAAAATAATTTTCAACACAGAACACGATCGTAGCTCCAAACCAACTTAAATATTCTTTTTACCCGCCTCAAAGTCCAAACTCATATTTTAGTTTGACACGCACACTTAAAAAAAAAATCACCAGATCCATAACTCTAGTCAAAAAAGGTTGAATAAAACGTTAAATCATAGAAAAAAACCAAAATTGTCAACATACTGCGCGATTGTAGCAAAACATTATTTTTACCCGCCTCAGATAAGGAAATTATTTTATTAAGTTTTCCTAGTATTTTAATGCGGAGCGCTATAAAAAAAATCATTAAATTCACCATTTTAGTAAAAAAAGACTAAATAAAGCGTCAATTTATAGTAAAATAAACTAGTTCTAAACTCGCCAAACATTATTTTTACCCTCCACAAAGTCGGATATAATGTTTTGAGCTAAAGCTCCATAAAAAAATCACCAAAAAAGGTCCAATCATAAAAAAATAAATTCAACATACTACGAGAAGCATTTCTCAAGTTCCTTAATTTGGGGGTGAAAATATATTACACATTATAGATCATCATTATGAGCAAAACAATAAAATCGCTATTGTGATCAAAATTTCAAAGGAGTTAGAAAATCCCTTGAAAAATAAAAGTACATTATCATCAAAAAGTAAACAAAAAAATATAGTGCAAAAAACTATAAGTATAATGTTGAATTGGTTTTTTATTGTATGTTTTTTGTCTATACGTTTTTTCAGATTGTTAATTTTTATTTAGTTTCTCCTTGTGTTATTTTGGTTTATACAGGGTGATTCCCAAGTTGTTACTTTTTTCAAATTTGTATAGAACTCATTAAAATTAACAACTTTTTCAGATACCTTTGTAATTTGTTTCAAAAAACTAAAAAATAAGAGAATTTTTTTTATTTGGCCTTGTTTATATGTATTTTTTGTTGTCGTTTAATTTATTGGTGACAACTTTGAATAACTTACATATTTGAAGACAAAACCGTATTGGATGGACACGTTTCGTAACCAACCCAAAAATAAATAATTAAACATACCAATATTGTGCAATTCAAGATTTTTTTTAACAAGAAAATATGACATTTCTGAATTTATGAACCACTGGTGCAAGCAGTTTTTCCTGTTAACAAAGGATACTGCAAAAATGATCAAAAATAAACCAATCTCCCCACTGAGTCTGGCGGGAAACTGAATCAGACGTGACGCTTGGGCCTTCTGTCGGTTGCCATGACGACGCATCATGCCGTATTTCGTTTCAGAAGAATAAGGTAACAAAACTGTTGAGATGGATTTTATGTATAGGAGGTATGTTAAAGTATTGTTATAGCAGGGATCTTGGTAAAAAGTTGCACGTGAAACAGACGTTTCAGCAACTTTCCGAATACCCACAAAATCTCCAATCCTGAGCGTCGATAAATCCGCTAATCTATAAATATCTTTCCCAGATAACTCAGCAACACACACAAACCTGATTTGTTTGCACAAAGTCCATCAAACTAACCCAAAAAGCTTCAATATTCAGCGCAGAAAATGCTATTAGTCTTGTCCAACTTTTTGAAAGCAAGCTTCCGGAATATAAGTAAAAACATCAGCCACTGGTCGACGTAAATTTTCCTAAAAGCAAAAATAAATCCGGCCGCGGCTCGTATTTCTTTTGTTTTTGTTTACCCCTTTTCTTTCATAGCAACCGGAAGTTGCTCATTTTTCATATTTCTGCAAACATCAAGGCTGGAGATACATTGTGGTGAATATAAATTTACATTCAAAGGGTTTCTTAGGTTTGTTGAAAGTCACTGATTAAATGGGATTCAAGTGATTTGATGGAAAACAGATCAGCGGCGGAGAGGATTTGGTCACTTTACTTCTGCCTCTTAGTTGTTAAAATCGTGCGAACGGCGAAGACGCAATGCTTTCTGCTCCAAACCATTGCTACGACTGAAAACGGGGTGCACTATTTTATTCAAGCCACTCTACTGAATAAAACAACGGCAATTTGCCATTCCAAACACCGTCGAATGGAAACCTTCAATGTTTTAACTTTTTAAATATTAAGTTTGTGCCGAAACTACCCTTCTACCTTTGTCACCTGATGGCGGAATGGGGTCACAGCTGAATAATTAATTTACTGCGAATCCACTTTTAATTTGCTGCCATGATACATATTTGATGGGCTTTGGGTTTGGGCCCAATAATGGTGGAAAATGTTGATGTTTGTTACGCACCATATAAGGTTATAAAACCAATCCAGGTATTTAGTAGGTCATGTCCAAGCCGTCCCTTCGGATTTCCTGCATAAACCTGACTAATTCCGCTGGTTGTCACATTACGACCCTGTTAGGTCCGATTACACCCTTTTGGAAAATATTAATAAATTAGACGCGTTCGGATCAATTTGTACCGAAGTCACGTATTCCGCCATAGGTGGGGCGCTTCCTGGATAGAGCGACATCATGTAATATATTTTTCTGGATTTCCCGTCACTTATATAACGTCACCCTGGAAAAAGGGAAAACGCTGAAATAGACGTGTTGCTTCGCGCGAAAATATAGTTAGAAGGGAAATGGGACCTGAATTTTGATGTGTCGCGCCCAAGGGCTGAATTGGAATGTGAGTGGTGACAGTTTTCATTGGGATTTATGGAAATTTTCGGCTTGCCAAGCGTGTTTACTTTGCTAATAAAAATTTAAAGGGGTTTGTTTTTACAGTGTGTGGATAAAAAACAAGACATTGATGTGATGGGATATGCGTGATTTAATAACTGAACACACTTCGTTGGTTCAAACTAAATCTTTTTTTGAATTTTTTCATTGGACTTTCTATCTTTTTGTCGTTTTATTACAGGTTTTTTGTCACTTTTATCTCGATTAGTTTTCTTTATTTTTTCCTTTTATGGAATTACATATGATCTTTTTGCCATTTATTAATAATTATTATTCAACCTGTTAAATAGACTGTCTCTCCCCTCGTAACTATTATTTATTTATTGTTTACAGGGGATTTTGCTTATGGTGACTCGGTTATTATATAAAGATTTTTTTCCGCTCTTTTTCACTTTCTTACTTTTTATTTTCAAGGTTTTTTCTTAACTCTGGGTGGTTTTTTGTTTTCTAATAATTTTTTTTTCATTTTACAATGTCTTTGCTGTGTAAAATGTTTTATTCCTTTGGTGGTGTATCTTATGTAAATGATTTTTTCACCTTTATAATTTTTTTTGGTCCTTGATGATAACCATTAGTTTTTCCACAAGTTTTTTTCCAATTTTTGAGTTTTTTCTTGGTTTTAAGGGCAATTCGTGAAAAATAACATACAGGGCGATTTATGATACGATGTTACAAAAATATTGATACATTTTCGAAAAATCGTCACGATTTTATTTGAGGACCGATTTTGAATTTCCAAAAAACAAAAGAATTTCCAACACAATTTCTACAAATCCAATGACACAAGGTTATTGGGGTTTATGTTTTAGAATTTGCTTTTGGAAAATTGAAAATCGGTCCACAAATAAAAATAAAAATGTTGAATAATTATTTCGTGACTCCGGTAACATGAATCACCGTTTATATTATTTCCCACAAATATTTGACAAAGCTCAATTATACAGAGTGTTTTTTGAAACTTGGAAATCGGTCCATGCACGAATAAAGGTGGAACAATTTTTTTAAAAATTATCAATTATTTTGCGACATCGTATTTCAACAAATGATTGACAAAATTTAGTTTTACAGGGTGATTCAGTAAGGCTTTACCTACAATTTGATTTTTGAAAATCGAAAATCGACTCATGAATAAAAGTGTGACGATTTTTCAAACAATTATCAAGTATGCTAGACATCCTATCAAAAATCCCCTTGTATATAACTTCCAACAAATGTTCGACAAAGTTCAATTATACAGGGTGATTGGGGAAGATCTAATCTACAATTTGATTTATGAAAATTGGAAATCGCTCCACGAATAAAGGTGGAACGATTTTTCGAAAATCACCAATTATTTTGTGATATCGTATCAAAAATCACCTTGTATATAATTTCCAACGAATTTTGGAAAATGTCCAATTACACAAAGTGATTAAGGAAGGTTTTTATTAATAACCTGCTTTTCAAAAATTGATAATCGGCATAAACGACTTTTCAAATATCAATTATTTTGTGACATCGTATCATAAATCACCTTGTATACAGTGTGACCCATTTGTTTTGGGAACACCCTGATAAAAAGTTTATTTCTTAACCGATTTGGTTCGTTGTTTTTTTGGATTGTAGAGCTCGAAAAATTGTATATTCTTGGCAAAAAGTGACCTTCGCCATTTTGACTTCAAGGCCTACTATGTTACTTTTTAAGAGCAAAATTTCAGGAAACCATATTAGCGATTTTTTTAGAAAAAATCTGTGTGCGCCACTGGATTCAGCATCCTACAATACAAATTTTCAACCGAAAATATCAAGTTGAAAAAAATTAAAAATTCGCACTTTAACAATCTTTGATTCTATCAAAACAAATAAAAATGACATAAAACTAAAAATTTGTAACTTCTACCAAACCACCATCAACTTCAATGCATTTATCATTTCTTTTGATAGAATCAAAGATTGTTAAAGTGCGAATTTTTAATTTTTTTCAACTTGATATTTTCGGTTGGAAATTTGTATAGACCCGTTTTAAAGGATGCTGAATCCAGTGGTGCACATAGATTTTTTCTAAAAAAATCGCTAATATGGTTTCCTGAAATTTGACTCTTAAAAACTAACATAGTAGGCCTTGAAGTCAAAATGGCGAAGGTCACTTTTTGCCAAGAATATACAATTTTTCGAGCTCTACAATCCAAAAAAACAACGAACCAAATCGGTTAAGAAATAAACTTTTTATCAGGGTGTTCCCAAAACAAATGGGTCACACTGTATAACTTCCAACTAATTTTTGACAAAGTTGATCTATACAGGGTGATTGAGTAAGGTTTTGTCTTTATGTAATTTGTTTTTTGAAAATTGTAAATTGATGGACGAGTAAATATGTGATGATTTTTCAATTTAATATCGATTATTTTGTGACATCATGTCATAAATCACCTTGTATTATAACTTCCAACCAATTTTTGACAAAGTTCACCTATACAGGGTGATTGAGTGAGGTTTTATATACAATCTGTTTTTTGAAAATTGAAAATCGGTGCACGTATAAAGGTGTGGTGATTTTTCCAACAATTTATCAATTATTTCGTGTTATCGTGTCATAAATCACCTTGTATATAACTTCTAACGAATGTTTGTCTATCTCTAAGTACACAGGGTGATTGAGTAAGGTTTTTTGTATAATTGGTTTTTTGAAAATTGAAAATAGGTCGACGAATACAGATGTGACGATTTTTCAAACAATTATCAACTATTTCATGTCATCTGTCATAAATCAACTTGTATATAGCTTCCAACGTAATTTGTCAGAGTCAAATTACTATACAGAGTGATTACTGATTTAGGAAGGTTTAATTTACAACCTGCTTTTTGAAAATTGAAAATTGGTGCACGAATGAATGTGTTGAATGTCATTGGCTGCATTGGTCATTTTTAATGAACACCACGTCATTTTTAGAGCATTTTATCAGCTTCCCCCTCCCCCTTATTGTATAAATTACAACAATCTTTTTTAACATTTTCAATTTATCAAAACCAGCATAACTTTTGACTGGATTATCCGATACTAATGATTCTTAAGTCATTTTGTAGAGAATCTGATCCACTTTCCTCATTATTTGTTGTGATTTTTATCTTCACACATTTCGACAAGACCAAACAGTGGCAGAAAATATAATCCCGTGATCACGATTTGGGTAACAATTTTTTCTCTGGAGCAGTCACAATAAAAAATCACCAACAACCAACAAGTTATTCTCCGCTATTGTGAATCATAAAACCATGCATAATAATAATTTTCTCATCCCCATTTCATGAGAAGTAATGAAAACCATCCCCATAAGCAACTAAGAAAACATTAACGATCCCCACTTGAGGACCACTTCAACGGGGCATAACAATGACACAGAAAACCTAATTAACGGGGAAGATGGAAAGAAAATATAATAAAAGAGAATCGGAGGAAAATTAATGCGTCTCCATCAGTCTTGAGTTTTCGCTTCGCAGGGGTAAAAACAATAATTCTCATTTCATACGGCCATCATGAACAATTGCGGCTAGTGGAAGCTCCATCTAAAAAAAAATGTTTGGACTGAACGGGTTCTTCAACAATGAAATTCTTTTCTCTGCACAAACCAACAAAAAAATTCCGCTACCATTGAAAACGCTTTGTTCATTGTATCCATAATTCATCAACCACTCAATCCACCTGCACATGTAATAAATTCTATTCATATTGGCAATACGAATTTTGTATTCCATTTCGGCTATAGCGATTGGGCCAATTTGAAAAAAAAAACCATTTCAATGGAATTTCAATTCCAGGGTTGATTGTTTGAAAAAACTGCTACACGTTCAAACAGTAATCGGTTCCATGGTGAATAAAAACGCTACAGCAAATCTTGTACGGTGTAGAGCCCATCAGCGTAATTACCAAAATTTGTAAAGATCTCGGCATTTCCATGAAATCGCTCTTATAACTCGATGTTCCGAACGGAATAAATCCTTTTTATACAGGCGAAAGGAAAATTCCTCGACAACGAGAAAAGGGAATCTCGAAACGGCATTGTTAGTCTGGGGTATTTTTTGCAATCTTGTATTCCGTACGGCTTTGTAATAAAGATGAGGCCTCCATTCATCTGCTAGAGTATACGGGGAATAATGGTGATTAGGGAGTATTGGGAAATATTATAACGTGGATTTATATTCACAATATTCACACTCGCCATGTCGCTACTACTACTTGACAACTGCACGTGTTTACTAATTAATTATAACCACTCTACACTGTTTTCAATTATTATACTCATACGTTATGGCGTTGGGTGAAGGGATTCTGATGTATAAATAATGCTTGAACATATTTGAGGTTATGTTGTTTTCATTCCGGACTATTCTAAGGAATTTGAAGCATGTTTTTAAGGATTCTAGCATTGATTGTTTTTTTTTAAACGATAAAAAATGCTTGAAAATATTATAAGACGTTATGACACAGAAAACAATCTGTTTTTGTAAAGAAAATTTCAAATTTATCATAACTGAAATTTGGATATTTCTATTTTGTTTTTTTCAAAAAAACATGGAAAACATGCTTCAAACATAGAAACAGTCTGAAAAAAAGTCGATTGAAATTTTAGCTCGAAATGAAAAAAAAAATTATCGAGAGACTGTATTTTGGAATGTTTCTTCAGTCAGACCTTTAACTGTGCTGATGACGCCTAATCGGCTTGATGTCATCATAATGGTAGAGATCCACTACTAATACTAATGTTGCGAATCATGCATCTTGTGGTTGGTGATTCTGCCGAACGATGGCGTTATGATCCATAAGTCAAATTCAACAAAAAATTCCTTATGGGATTTTACCATGGGATACGAATTTGTTTGGAGAAGCACTAAGGAGGACTCGGAACCACCTTAAAAAAAAATAGCATGCGTAAAACTCCATAATCGTTGATCTGAGTGATTTAATGAAATTTTAAATTTCCATTTTATGAAAGATTATAAACTCTGTCGTCCGATAACACCCAATTTGACACTGACGCCATTATTTTGGTGTCAAACAAAGGCAAGTTAGGTGACAAAAGCACTCTGATTCTTTCATCCAAGATCCATGGACGCTTTTTGAGGAATCCAAAATAATTTGGCTAGATACAGTGTGTCTGCTTAAGTTGGCCACATATGGGAATTATTATTAATTTTAGGAAAAAAAGTTAGTCTTTATACAAAGTTCAGCATGTTCCAAAACCTAAAATGCAACCATCAGATATTACATTTTTTCAGTCGTATACGAGGTTTGTCAAAAAATATGAATTTCACTCAAGAGTAAAATTTGACAATATCGAAAATTGTTATAAAGAAAAATAAACACTACCATTAAAATGATTGTTTTTTTCTTTTTTAAATTTATTAAATTTTATAAATAAATTAATATTAAACAGTAATCTCTTATTTTAATTATTGGACATTTAAATCAATGCATTAATTCAAATGAAAAAATGTAATATCTGATGGTTGCATTTTAGGTTTTGGAACATGCAGAACTTTTTATAAAGAATAACTTTTTTTCCTAAAATTAATAATAAAAAAGTTTCCCATATGTGGCCAACTTAAGCAGACACACTGTATATCCACTGCCATAGCTATGACGTCACTCCGCGTGCCAAGATTAGCGGACTTTGCGTAAAACCGATGTTGCCAGATGTATTGTTCAGATGGTTGTCTGGAGTTCGGGTGTTTTGAATGTTGCCGATACAATTTTCATTGGATGCTTGTATTTTTGTTCTGATCTAATTCTTCGAATTTGTGAAATTTGACGTCTGTCTGACAACACTGTATTATAACGAGCCATTACAATACATTGTGCAAGAATATGGAATTAATAAATAGTTTTTATTTGGACATCAAAAAAGTCTTGAGGATGGCTGGATAAAAAGCCCGAAACGTCATCTTTAACTTACATGAGCTGTGTCGGATTTTGATGATCACTTTTAAAACCTTGCTTCTCGTGTTTTGGTAATTTATTTTTGGTATATTTTACATATTTTTGACAGATTTCTTCCACATTATCATAATAAAGTATGCTCTTATTCTTTTGACGACCTTAAAAGTTTTATTTTTATTAATTTTCATTTTCCGTTTGTATTTCTCATTTTATTTTACGGTATTATTATTAAGTTGTCAATTAAGTAGATATGTTTCATATATTTTCTTAAACTTCATATATTTATATTTATCAATACATATCTCAGAGATTTGTTAATCTGCCGATTTAATTTTTTGATGCTTTTTGGATTTTTTGACAAATTGTTTCCACTTCTTGATGGTTATCTATTTTAATTTTTAGTTTTTACTTTTAATACAATGTTCAAAAGCTTTACGATTATTTTGGATCATTCTTCATACAGTAAATAGTGTTTCTGCTAATTTTTTAACATTTGTTTACTTATTTGTGATTTCAAAAATGTCTCCTTCAGGTATTATTTATCTTTATATTTTGCGTCTAACATTTAGTGTTCCAGTAATCACCATTAATTATTAGTGGAATATAGACTTTATTATTTGGAAAAATTTTAAAACAAACATAATCAATTTTCACAATTTTTCAAAAATTGATTTACTTTTTACTAGATCTACCGATTCTGATTATTCTTGTATTATTTGAAAGGAAATTTTAGCTACTTTATTTGTGAATTGTTTTAATTTATTTTACACATTTCGACAAAATCCAAAATATTCGATTTTTAAGCAACTTCAATTTTCCCAAATATTTTAAAGATTCTACCTACTATTGGATTTACATGAATCTTGCATCAATTGCAGAAAATTGAATCTTCTTTCTTCATTATTTTAAATGTAGTTTTTCATTTCTTGAAGTCTCGACAAAATTCATTGTGTAATTGATTTTAATTTTTTCAAGATTTTCAATTTTCGTTTTTTTTTAAATATAACTTTTCATTCGACTTATCGATTTTGGTTTTTTTTCGTTAATTATCAAGGAATTTGTGATGAAACTTTATGAATGTTTGTTATTTCTCATCACTAATTGTTTGATTCATTCATTTATATACATACAAATTGTCCAATTTATCTTTTCTCACATATTTATTGAGTTATTCCCCTCCATTTCATTGCCCAACATACACATTAATTTATTCATTTCGGTCTCATTGATTTAGTCACTTCTATTTCATTACTTGACTCATTGATTCATCATAAACTTTACTAATATATTCATCATTCATTGTTCAATCATCGATTCATTTATTTCCGGTTCAGTGATTTTTTTATTGATTGATTAATTTATTGATTTCATTGCCCAATGCATTCATTGTTCTATACATACTTCTTTTTCATGGCTTGACTTATTCATTGGTTCATTAAATGCACTAATATACAGTGAGGACGTAAATAGTCCCCCCCCCTCTAACTTTTGAACGCATTAATATTTTTGGCTCAAATTATTATTGTCAAGAGGTTCAGGGATTTTGAAAATTTATTGAGATAATTTTGCATGATTTCGTTCTTAATATTATCTTTAGTATTAGGTTTTTTTGAATTTTTTTATCAAATACTGTTGTAGAAACAATCACTTATGTTATAGGTTAGTTTTTTCATTGTTAATAAAGTTCTTTTAAGAATTAGAGATAGTATTTTGACCCAAATAATTTATTTTCGATATGGCGCCATTTCCTTAAGAAAAATGCTAAGGACTTCAAACTTTGGGGGTGAAAAGAGAATGGAAGGACCTTTCAAATAAGGTATCACATGACCCCATTTTTCATTTAATAATTTGTTTCAAAATGGTACCCAGCTGTCAGTTTGACAGTTGAAATTTTTTTTGGAGGTCAAAACTTAGTAAAGCCTACCCTGAACAACGACTCCAAATTTGAGCCAAAAATATTAATGCGTTCAAAAGTTAGAGGGGGGGGACTATTTACGTCCTCACTGTATTAATTATTCATTGTCTTACATAACCATCAATTTATTTATTTTGAGTTATTTTCCGATTGATTTATTCAATTCCATCTCATTGTTTGGCTCATTGATTCGTTCATTAACCAATATACATATTTATCTGTCATTGTTTCATATTTATTGATGTATTCACTTTCATTTCATTGCCCAACCTATAGTCACTAGTTTATTGACTTCTATTTCAAGACTTGACTCATTGATTGGTTCATTAACTTTGTTAATATATTCATTGTTTCACATAATATTTGATTTATCAACACCCATTTCATTGATTGACCAGCAATTGAATCATTACTTCATTTATCCAATGAAACACTGTTGAGACACATTTCTCGTCAATCCAAAGTAAATTACAAAAAAAATATATTAAATAAATTGATTCATCTCGATATCTCAAAAAATGACAAAACTACTAGCAATTGAAATCGAAAAATGCAAAAAATTTATTCATTTTCAGTCGATGATATAAATAAAATCATCCTCAGTTTCTGTATTCTTGGTTTTAGGGTATTCATAAATGAGGAGATTTGCAAAAGTAAATTTGGCCCGTCATATACACACCACTCAGTTTCCTAGAGATAAATGGATGATCTGAGGAATATCAATTATGATAACACTTATCAATCGTTGATATCAAAATCCAAACTGAGCGACCCAGACGATACTAGCGGAATAGTTTTGAGCCCGTTGACAAAGGACCAAATGGAACAATGTATTTCGGAACAATGAAATCGGCATTCGAGGTTATTAATCATAAAATTATTGCTTCCACTAATGGAAACTTGGAAATGGAAAATGTAATCCGTTTATCTGAGGCCCGGTTATAGAAACAATGTCTAGAGTATTTTGAGAGTACATGATATACAACTCATCATGTTACTAATTAAAAAAAATTAAAGATAATTTATCTAAAATTATAGTCCGGCAACGCCGCACCAGAATATGAAGGATGTTATTGCTGTTTTCATAACCTAACAAAACTCAAAGCCAGGACGTTGATGTTGCCATATTGTGTCAACTTTCTTTGATATAATAAAGTAGTGGTTTGACAAGAAAATTTAACTCAATAAACAAAGCTCCATCTAAATAGAGCAAAACCCGTCGATGCATCCTTTATTTTGATGAGATGAGACGTACCAACTGTTGCTCGAGAAACAAATTTGCATAATGGCTTTAAATTCTCCCCGTGGCTGAACGTCGGGGCAGTTCCCTGTAATTTATTCGAGCAATTGTATCTTTTTCAGGGTTAAATATGGTCTATCTTGAATATATCTCGTATCTCGACGTGCTAGGATTATAATTTCATTCGATATATGGTTGCAGGAAATGGGAAAGTCGTGATTGATGGGAGACTGCATTGCACTTGGATTGAGCTGAATTGAATGTGCGCATGGATAAATCAATTTTTTATTCCCCTGTCTATTTTAATATATGGGTCACACTATGAGCGCTCCGAGTCTGTTTGTCGAAAAACTTCGCCCTTGGTAATGTTTACATTTGTCGCATCTTTTATTTATGACGCGCGTTTGGCTTTTTCACTTTACTCCACTCTTTATCTATTTATCTTATGTGCTCTTCAGCCATGTTCGCAAAGTGAATGGGTGAGTGGAAAATGCCGTGTTTTCAACGTCTTGCTTTCAAATGGAAATTGAAATGAATATGTGAAACGGTTTGAGTTTTGCTCAAAAGTGGAAAGTGTTGGTTAGATGAATAATGTAACTATTTTGGCGAAAGTGTATGAGTTATCAGAATGAATGCTTCATTTTTTCACTTTAGTTTTGATTATTCATTTCATGTGAACTGTATTGCTAATTTCATTTATTTCTTCATTATTTTATTTATTCAATGATATCCTGACTAATGATTCAACATTTCATATTCGTTCATTCATTATTTTAGATATTCATTGATTTATCCACAAATTCGTTGACTAATTAATTGTCATTCCAGTGCGTGTTTCTCTGATTGATTCATTTATTATGCATTCATCATTTACCATTGAACAATTTATTCATTGTTCGTCACACTTATCAATGTATTCATTCCTGTTTCATTTATTCGTTCATTAATCAACATATTAATCTTTGATTGCTCAACTTATTAATTGTTTGATGATTCATTAATTTATTCACTACTACTCAAGAGCTTGTCTCATTGGTTGGTTCATTACCTTCACTCGAGCCTTCACTAAAATATTCATTATTCATTATCTTACAAAACCTTGGATATATTCATTTTAGTTTCAAAGATTGTCTTATTGATTTATTTACTTCAATTTCATTGTTTGACTCAATGACTCATTTAGAAATCTCTCATTGCGCAATGTATCTATAGTTCTACATATCCGTTCATTAGCCAAAATAATAATCTTCCTTTGTCCAACTTATTCATTGTTTTAAATATCCATTGATTCTAACCATGCATTTATCCATTACTATTACAGTAATTTTCTTGACTTATTCACTTTTCAATTTCATTGTTTGACTCATTGATTCATTCATCAACCAACATATTCAATGTTTTCATTGATTCACGTATTTATCGTTCTATTTAGTTCGATTTCATTACTTGACTCATTGATTCATTCATCAACCATTGCCCAGCCTATTCATTATTTCAATCAATGAATGCGAAGATTTATTCACTACTATTTCATGACTAAATATATTTATTGCTCATTGTCTTATACATAACCATGGATCTATTTATTTCTATTTTAGTGATTGCCTTACTGATTTATCCACCTCAATTATTTCATTGTTTGACTCATTGATTCATTCATTAACCTATACATTAATTTTTCATTGTATAATTTATCCATTGTTTTACATAGTCACCAATTTATTCACAACTATTTTATGGTTTGAATAATTGGTCGGTTCATTAACTTTACTGATATATTCATTTTGCATTGTCTTAAATAACTACGGATTTGATAACATAGATTTGCTCATTAACCAATATCTATCTTTCATTGTACAACTTGTTCATTGTTTTACATATCCAATATATTCAACTCTATTTTATGGCTCGACTAATTGATTGGTTCATTGAGTTAAATATTCAGGTATATTCACTATATTCATTGTCTTGAATAATTTATATATTCATTACAGTTTCAGAGATTGTCTTGATGATTTATCCACTTCCACTTCATTATTTTACATATTTTTTTATTTTATTTTGTTTGACACATTGATTCATTCAGTAACCGAAATATTTATCTCATTGCCCAACTTATTCATTCTTTTCCTCATTACTGTTTCATGGCTTAGCTTATTGATGATTTATCAACTTTACATATATATTCATTATTCTGTCTCACATAACCATGGATTCACTAGTTCAGTTTGAGTGATTGTATTATCGATTTATTCACTTCCATACCATTGCCTGATTCATATATTCGTTCATTAACCAACATATTATTCTTTCATTGTCCAACGTATCCATTGTTTTGAATATTCATTAATTTATTCACAACTATTTCCTGGCTTGAATCAATGATAGTTCATTAACTGTATTAATATATTCGTTATTCATTGTCTTGATAATAATAATGGATTTATTCACCTCGATTTTATTGTTTGACATTCATTAGATGATAATTGATCTTCCATTGTTCAATCTATTCATTGACTTATTTGATTTCATCTCAATGCTTGACTCATTGATTCATTCATTAACCAATTTTATCTATTTTTCATCGTCCAACTAATACATTAATTCATTCACTTCTTTTTAATGGTTTGATCCATTGATGACTTCACTAATATACGTATTAATTATCCATTGTCTCATTGATTGATTCATTAATCATTCATTGAATACCGAACTTATCAATTTTTTTACATATTCATTGACTGACACATTAAATTAATTATTACTTTATACAATGAAGCACCGATAATATGATTCTATCAACGAATATTGTTCATTAATTCATCCAATGGATGAATAATTACAACAATTAACTCAAGATGTTGGATATCCCACGTCATTGGTTGTGGATTCATGGAAGTCCAGATATTTCCAAAATTCTGTTAAAAAGGATGGTAAGAAAAAAAAAAGGATTTATAGAGTCAACATGTATTGTTACCATCAAATCCTCTTCGAGAGCAACGGAAAGTGGTTATTCAACCTCCCTGTTCACCTTACCTGAATCCAAGTGAGGGTACACAAATGTTGTAGAAACCATATATGGAATGTGAAGCGAAGAATGTCTAAATAATTTATATCCAATCTCAATCATATCTGAGAACAAACCCAGCAGAGGTCAACAGAAAATTGCCAATAGAAATCACTCACGGCTACCTGAATTGAAAAATCAAATCAATCCGAAACAGCAAGATTGTTTTCCAGAAATAAATCGACTTCCGTTAGTCATGACCCTCAACAAAGACAGGCTATAATCAAATCGGATGATTCCATAATGAAAATAGAATCTGCCCGATTTGGGAAAACGTATTACCGTATCTAGATATGCCATAATAGAGTACGTTTTGCCATATTCTGTCGGACAGATGCGGCATTATGCCTTGTTATAGACAGTTAATTTTTTGTGCCATTCGATGCAATGACTCGTTCTCAATGAACTGTCTCTTATCTTGGACCTTGTGCCGTTTAATGGATTTGCTAACAGTTTTGCCATTTACTTATGTGATTATTCTTGTAAAATTGCGGGGCTTTGTGGGGAATTGACCTTTTGCTATGCTAGGGTGACATTTTAATTTTTGTTTGCTGTGAAAGGAGAGACAAAGAGTGGCAATCCATCATCCGAATAATTAATAGAAGTAGCATTGACAACATCGCCCAGTAGAATCAGTTTCTTCATTTACACGAGTATCATCAGCAGCATCCAAATCTTGACTAAAAGTAGCATCAGCAACATCGATTGTATCCTTAGTTTCTTTAATTGCACGAGTATCATTATCAGAATCACCAGCAGAAACTCATATCTCTTGGTCTTCAAGATATTCTTCAGTATCTGGGAAAAGAATCTTCTACATCAAATATCTATCCATTACCATATCTATTTGGGACACTGTTACTCGCAGACTTGTTCGGCTCCAGTTCAAACACCATCATTAACCCAAAACAACCAATAAAAGCCCCATAACGCAGAAACACATTTGTTCTACATATTGAAAGTTAAGCACCGCGTTTCATAGCACCCCGTGACAGTTATTACTCCGCAACAACCATTAAGACCATTTGATCGCAATTAGGCTTATTGATAATAAAAACAAGACCATATCTTTTGTTTATGTCGTTTATATCTGATTGAGGTTATGTGGTTAATTTATTGATTATAAAAACGGTTAATTAATATGATAAAGGACAAAACGAGGCTCTAATTGAATATTTTGTCTATTTCAGGTAAGACCCACAACCAATTAATATATGTAAGTATACTCACATTCACCCCCATGACACCAACCAAAATTCGCCTAAAATAATTGAACAAAGGCTCATGATTACCCGGCTGCCACACCGAGCGTATTATAAGTTAATGCCATAAGGACCGGAAGGGTTGTAAGCACCAAGAACTCTGGAACAACGGACGCTGAGATCCATTTCGTATGCAGTCAGTGTCAAGGTGGAATCGGCTTTGACGTGCAGCTGCTCCAGAAATAACGATTTGGGATTCCAGGCAGGCGTTCTATGAAACGCGTTAATACGACTTGCTTTGTGTACCTCGATGAAATGGAATGGAATATTAAATGTTGGCGTTTGAGAGCGGTATGGCAACACTGTGGTCTGTCACTTGTGACTTTTTCAAAGGTCTTGTCAAGTTATTTACAACCATCATCTTTATCCCCTTCTTCTAATTCCATTTAGAAATCTTCCCGTATCCAAACGCTATCCACTCTTCCTTTTTTTGTATTCCTGAAACCAAATATCAGCTGCACCACTCAAAAAAGTCTTCATGAATTGTGCTGGGGAAGTTTTTGGCGGATGGAAAATTGGTAGGCTCACAAATTCTAGTAACGTGGCTTGTCTGGTAGTGCTGAGCACCCTTATGGTGGTCTTCTTGATCGACTGAGAGGTTATTAGCTGATTCTTGCACGGTTCTATGTTGCTGAACGTCTGACCCACCAACGGCCAGGGTTTTGGAGTCTTGTTATCTAGTAAACAGTACTTTCAGTATTCGTGCACATGCGGGATGGAAGGGAGTGCTGGAAAACTGGATGTATTCTCCATTGGAGTGCTGTAGGGCTTCCTTGATCTGGTTTGGATTCCCCCTCTCGTCCGTTATACTCTTGGACCTTAGCTTTAGGTGCACCGTGACATCAAATAGAATTACTTTTCCATTCCTTCCTTCTCTTACCACCATAAGATAAGAACCAGCATGTTCTCTACAGCGTTGGTCGAGGAAGGAGTTATACCACTAGCTGGAGGTTAGTGAAGGGTTAGAGGGGTTACATCACTCACAATTGGTTGAGGAGGGTTAAAGGGCTCACAATACTCACGCGATGAGACGAGTAATTAGCAATGCCAACCACAGATCCATACTTCTACTGGACGTGTCAACAAAACTGCTTGCTCAGCGTGACCGTAAATTTGGCTTGTGTGTCGATTTTAATAGTGGCTAATTAGATCGATTCACACTAAGTGTATTTGCCTCAAATATCAGTATGACAATATTGATGGCAAAGAAGCTTGATTTGGCAAGAACCATCAAAATTGTCAAAATATTCAAGGTCAATAATGTACGCACTATGAAAGATCTATCACCACGAGAAAACCGTTCGTATGGATGAATTGAGAAATCACATCTTAAGTATCCTTCGATAGATGATTACTGCAGACAAAGTTCCTCAGCAGTTATTGTCCAGGACATTAATCTGATCGTTCCTTAACAAACTAGATATGCTTTCGAACTACCAGTGGCATCAAAATCAAAAAGTAGATGAAGTTGGTCACTACATGGACTTGATATGTCCTCACCATCTCACAATCATGCAACATATGTGACAATCTCCAATCAGAGAAATCAAATATAGTTACTCCACAGAATCATCAAATCAACTTACGAATCAAAAGAAGTCAATTTTCTAGAAACTGTACCAAATTTTCATCAAAATCGCTACAGCAATTTGGGAGTTATTGAGCTCTATCTATCTTGGTTGGAGCATTTACCAGATTTTAGCTTATAAAACTTCATAACTCCGTAACTCAAAAACTACTGACTTTTGGAGGTTTAGTGTAATAACTCCATTTATAGATTTCGAGCTAAAATTACCTGTGTTCAAATTTCATCCAAATCCCTCCAGCGGATTTTGAGTTCCGGGGTAGTAATCCCTTCTACTTGAAATAACGGCAAGATTATGATCATGAAAATTTCAAATGCCCATAATTCAGAAACTATCGAGTTTTGGAGGTTGAGTGTAATAAGTTGATGTGTTGTTTTTGAGGTTATGGTCACCGCGTTTAAGTTTCATTGGAGTTGCATTAGCGGTTTGGGAGAAATGACGTCGAGAGCCCCCCACACAATATTGCTAATTTGAAAAATACGTTGATTTGGTTCAATTCAATAAGTAGATTGGTAAAAGTTCATTCCTATAGAAGCTGTGTTAGAATGTGTTATGATGATTATTTTCCCGGTTTAAATCCGAATAATTCCCATTTTCCGTAAGTATCGTTTTCCGTGCGCCGCGTCTTGATCAACTATCCAATCACTGTCCAGAACAATCCCCGTAAAGATTCCGTGAAATAATTGGTCAATTATCTAATCAAACCTGTCACCCAAGCGCTTCGGAATGCATCTTTTACCCCCAATTGAAGGGAATTGTTCAGCTGGGAGGTAGGAGTGGAATCAACAGCTGCATCAAAGTAGTATTAGCAACATATCCAACATTGACACTATCTCTTTTATCCCAAGTTTCTTCACTTGCACAAGTATCTTCAGCAGTTTTATCAGCAGCATCGGAATCGTGTTTAAATGTAGCATCGGCAACATTGCTAGTATCCTCTGTTTCTTCATTTGCACTACTATCATCAGAAGCATCAGAATTGTCACTTGAAGTATCATCAGCAGCAACTCTAGTATCCTCACTTTCTTCATTGGCACGAGAAAAGGTGCAAAGTTTTCTTTGTCCGTCACTGTACACATCTGCGAGCCCAATGCACATAATTCAAGTAACACACTTGGCGCATATATCTCAATATATGCGAATAAAATACACCCCGCAAGACATGGAGACCAGAAAAATATGCCAATTTTGTGGTCGTAAAGAATTCGATCTGAAGGGGATCATATTGAATTGAGCTATTTACGAAATAGACATTCAGGTGTAGGAATGAATTTATTGAATTCCACGAATGTGGTTGGATGGGAATAGAATTTGAAATAACTGGTTATGCAATTTTTAACGCCTGCTAATATGATTAAGCAGTTTTTTAATAAAGTTGGTGTTTTTAATTGATAAATCGCACTGCCTCAGGACTTGCGATGAATGAAAATACCCTTTGAAAGGAAATCATTTTTAATTAATCCTTTGACAGTTTGGAGTCTTTTCGCCAGCTTCGGACTTGTTGTGGCTTAATTGGTAAATAAGTAACTGTAATGAATAAAGTTAGCACCATAAAAATCTCCATAAAATCTCCATTTATAAACTATTGGCACCATTCAGCGCTGAATAATACACTCTCCGTACAAACAAAGGCATAAATCTTTTAAGTTTGGCCTTTTTGCACCTGTTGGCAGGAGTAGTTGGAGTTTATGGGTTTGCTTTACAGGATTCGATGTGTATTTGAATGGTTTATTTGGGAAAAATTTAGTGGGATTCTGTCACATCCTGAAAAAAAAATGTGTATTTGATCACCCTGTATATAAAGATTCACGTGGAGCCTTCTCAGATATTTTCTACAGGGTGATAAGTGGAATTCTGTCACATTCTGCTATCTATGCTATATCTTGCCATAGTCAAGTGATCACTGTATCACCTTGTATATAATCCACGTAGAGCCTTCCCAGAAATTTTCTACAGGGTCATTAGTGGAATTCTGTCACATTTTGCATAAAATGTTAATGCGAAAAAAAAATGCTACATCTCCAATTTGAGGTCGATTTTCAAAATTAAATGATCTTGCTATAGTTACATGTTCAATCGATCACCCTGTATATCAGAATCCACGAGGCACTTTCTCAAAAACTATCTATAGGGTGATGAGTGGAATTCGGTCACATTTAGCACAAAAAAGTTGATGTAAAATTGCTACATCTTTGATTTGAGGTCGATTTCCAGAATTAAATTATCTTGCCATAGTTAAATATTTATTTGATCACCCTGTGTATAAAAATTCACGTGGCACCTTCTCAGAAATTCTCTACAAGGTGATAGATGGAATTCGTTCACATTTAGCACAAAAAAGTTGATGTAAAAAAAATTGCTACATCTCTAATTTGAGGTCGATTTCCAAGAATAAAATAATCTTGCCCTAGTTAAATGTTTACTCGATCACCCTATATGACTGTAAATTCTTCATCGGTGAATTATCCATAAGAAAAAGTAGAAAAATTGTGTTTAAACAAGAAAAAATAAATAGTTTCCAATGAATTTCTTTTTTTTTCCAAGGAACTTGTCTTACTTCTGGATTCCCAATTTTGATCAATATCTGTAGTTTTTTATTATGTGATATTTTTGTTCATTCAAAATTCAAAAACAAACAAACATCATTCAACTACACAAAATTTTTGGATAACATAATTTCCAAACTCTCCTTTCTATACAGAAAGCCAGGAAAGTTGACAATATTGAATTTCAAATTTCTAGTTTTCCCAACTAATTGAATCCGGGTTGGCATACAAATAGTGGTCCATGCACCAACTTGTCCACAGCAAATCATAAACTCGATGAATAATTTGTATGATGGACACTAAAATCTGATACAAAACAAACATGTGTGAAACTTACTCAAATGAAAATAATAAACTCATTTAGGAAAGTTTGAACAATCAATAAATCAAATCGCATTTCTAAACCGCATTTTAGAACTGCTGTGTGGATCTATGATCAGCTTGAAGGGTTTGCTGGAGCCACTGATCTATATATAAACTGGATAATCACAAAAGTGAAAAAAAATAAACCGCTTCTCGACGGCAATTATGCACAAGTGCATTTCTCGTCTCAGAACCAGTTGATGAACTCTTTTTTTATATGGAACATATTTTTTTTATTGAGTTTTATGACATTTGTTTTTTTTTCGATATCAAAGTGACTTAGTTCTCCATTTTTTGTAGATTTAAGTCACTTTTGATGATTTATTCTAGTTTTTGAAGGACTTTTGTTTTCACCTACTCAATTTTTTTCATCTTTGTCAGATTTTCACTTTATAGAGGGTTTTACCAGTTTTAATTTTTTTTGGTAATTTTTTTAAAGTGACCTATAATTTCATAATATTCTGTCTGAGATTTAAATGATGATTTATTCCACATTTTTAAATATGTAGATAATTATATCACTTTTGGACTTTTTTTTATAAAGAGAGGGATTTTGTTCGTGGTGATTTAATCACATCATTTTTTTTCACTTTTTAAAGGGTAATAAAAAGACTTTGTTCCCGTTTTTTCAAGATTCTAAACACTTTTGATGATTTTTTTCGTTTTTTAGATGGTACTTATTTCATTTCCAAATAACGATCACTTTTTTGTTTTTTTTCAAAAAAGCAGGTGTTTTCCACTTTTCAGAGTGTTTTTGAGAGTTTTAACTCTTTTTGATGTTTTCAACTGTTTTATATTTCTCTCGCTTTTTATAAGTTTGTAATGGTTTTTTTAAGATCATTACAAAATCATAGTCGTTTTAAGGTTTTAGTTTTTTCATTGTTTAATACATTTTTGATCTAATCCACACTTTTATGATATTTCGTTATTTTCTCAACCCATTTGTTTTATATATTTTACGTAGGTACTACGTGATACTGGTTTTGAGTCCGGTAATTGATTCAGTACAGTTCAGTATGAACTAGATACATTTTATGTTCGAGTCCATACAGAAAAATGTAATAAGCATTTCCAAGTATGATTTCAATATAAAATGTGTTGATATTCAATAAAACTCCCTCATCCAATAAATCCATTTAAATGTTAAGGCAGAAAAGTTTCACTCCTATAAGCAAGTCCCGTAGCCAATTTATCTCCGAGTTTCTAGAGCATGAAATCCATTCGTAATACATCCAAAGTATTGAAATCAATATTTCTATTGAATTTTTCAACGTGCCCTCGTAAATATCATCAAAATGCAATATCTCGAAAACTAGCCGGCGATATGCTGCAATCTCTCAGAAATCGTGACCTGCTTACCGGAGTAGATCCTGCAGCGAAAGAAAGATGGAAAATATCCCGACTGGATGTAAAGCTTTCGTTTGTTTAATCGTCCAGAAAAGTTGGAATTATATTTCGAGTTCGATTAACAGAGGGTTTGAAAGGAAATTTGAAATGAAGAAAACGACTTTTATTTAAGGGTCGAATTGAAAAAATTTAATTAGTTTTGTTTGGGGAAGTTTTATTGAGTTTTGTTGCTCGAATAAAGTAGATTAGTTTGCTACATTTTAAGATTGACATCAGAACTCATTACGATATAAAATTTCATAACAATGACTTATTTGTGTTTTAATTATGTTATGTTAAAGAAGATTTGTGATAGGTAACCTTTCTTTTATCTTTGTGATTACGATGAAGAAACTTTTTCCAAACTGCTCCATAATACGAAATAAAATTACAACTCACTAAAGCCCACATTTCCAGACATGGCAAAAAAAGAGACCGCTATCGGCGACTCTATCCCAGTCCATCCAGGCGGTGGCAATTTAAATCCTTGAAAATTAGAGCGGAGGCCATTTGCAACTCTTAACGGTTTCCTGAACAAAGCACTTAACAACTGTTTGGCGCTAATTACCAAATGGATCGACTTTAAAATACATATAGCGCCGAGGATGCAATGTTGAATTAAAAATTGCAATTCTTCAACTTCCTTAAACCGCTTTTAAACTTCCAAATTGAGTTTATTTACTCTTTTTAATTCTAATAGACTTTTAAAAGAAATTAATTATAGCAAAGCTATTTGTTTTTCCTTCGTGCTAAAAAACAGTAGCCAATTTAGCCCTTAAAGGCTTGACGCCTGAGAAGTTTGGTCACTTTGGAGTTTTGGGACAGCTTGAAAAGTTTAATGGAATTTTCCTACTTAGGTTACCCTTGGCTATGTTTCGGAGATATACAGAATTTGAAAGTTGAGCATGCAACAATTTTGTTGTTTTCTGAAACTGTTTCAAGCATTTTATAAAAAAGTCCAGAGGTTTCGGAAATATAGAACTGTCTGTATTGCCACAAATGTTTGCGATTGGAGGTCATTGTCTAAATTATGAAGCAGTATCTGATGCTATATCGCCAAAAATTTTGATTAGAAGAGATTGGTATTGGTATTGGTGGGGGGCAAACCATTGCCCGGCGAGTAGGCCTTAAAGACCCTTTTCGCCAACCCCAAGACCAATGCAGTTCTAACTAAGTTGATGATGGAGAACACCACCTAGTTATACAGGGTGTTTCATTAATATTGCGAAAAAATTCAGGGTGAGTTTCTCCACTTAAAAATAATGAGAAAACTTCATATAAAGGTGTGTCCGGAAATGCTTTGTTACAGAGCTACAGGGTGTTGAAGTTTTATTTTTATTTTTGTTTTTTCTAAATAATATTTGAACCAATGTCAATATTTTCATAAAAATCGGTATTTGAGGGTTTCTTTTTATGCGGAATTCGAATTTTATCTCAGTTTGGCTCTAACTTGTAGAGGGTGCCACCTACACTCATTTGTCCTGACATGTACTACAGCCATAACTTTTTTGGACGTAACCGTATGACATATTTGAGTTAAAAAACATATTTCTCCTTTATTTTTATGCAAAAAAGGCAAACCTGTTAGAAGTCGCTACGTGGAACCATTTTCGAGATATTTAGATTTGAAATAATGAATACATATGATAATGAAATTATGGCCGAGCATTGTGTTTCATTGATAGTGCCAAAAATACAGGATCAGTTTCCTCACTTAAAAATAAAAAAAAAAATTCATATAAAGATGTTTCCGGAAATGCTTCGTTACAGAGCTACAGGGTGTTAAAGTTATTATTTAATTTTTTTTTTTTTCAGTTTTTTTATTTGTTTTTGTTTAAATAATATTTGAATAAGCGTTGTCGATAATATTACACAGGAGTCGACTTTTATCTTTTTCAATGAAAATATGAAGCATTAATGCGTAATATGTTATAACTTCTAGCAGGTTACCTTCGCCATAATTTCAAAATCCCATGTATTAATTATTTCAAATCCAAATATCTCGAAAATGGTGGCACGTAGCGACTTCTAACAGGTATGCCTTTTTTGCATAAAAATTAAGGAGAAATATGTTTTTTCACTCAAATATGTCATACGGTTACGTCCAAAAAAGTTATGGCTGTACATGTCAGGACAAATGAGTGTTGGTGGCGCCCTCTACAAGTTAGAGCCAAACTGAGATAAAATTCGAATTCCGCATAAAAAGAAACCCCTCAAATACCGATTTTTATGGAAATATAGACATTGGTTCAAATATTATTTAGAAAAAACAAAAATAAAAATAAAACTTCAACACCCTGTAGCTCTGTAACGAAGCATTTCCGGACACACCTTTATATGAAGTTTTCTTATTATTTTTAAGTGGGGAAACTCACCCTGAATTTTTTCGCAATAATAATGAAACACCCTGTATATTGAACTAGCAGGACCAATTATTTAGGCTAACTAATTAACTTTTCGACTGTCAGTAATTAATCAGACTGCAGTCTACTCAGTAGCGTTAGCCAGTGAGAATGCCAGCAAATGTCGAACAGAAAATAATCTCTGCCCACCTCGGGTCTCGAACCCGATCACCGGCCGGTCTCCCACTTACTGACCCAACGCTTTACACGTTGCGCCAGCCCGGCCATATTAGAAGAGGTCAATTCTTCTCTTTCTAAATTTTGAAACAGTATCTCTAGTATATCGCTTCAAACTACTGCAAGAAGAGATCAATCCTTATTTTGTTTTTAAATTTTCAAACTGATTGATGGTATCATCATATATTTTTGTTAAAAGAAGTCAATCCTTCTCTTCCTAAAATCTGAAACAGTATCTGATAATATATCGCCACAAATTGGTGCTGGAACAAGTGGACCTTATTTTTAAAAATACTCAAACTGTCTGATGTTATATCACCATAGATTTTTGTTAGTAGAGCTTTACTTTTTCTCAATTCTAAATCAGTATCTGATGCTATATCGCCTCAAATTTTTGATAGAAGAGGTCAATCCTTCTCTTTCTAGATTGTGAAACAGTCCCTGATGCTATATCGCCCCAAAATTTCAATGAAGATGTCAACTTTTTTTTCTTCCTAAATTCTGAAACAGTATCTGATAATTTATCGCCACAAATTGGTGCTGGAACAAGTGGACCTTATTTTTAAAAATACTCAAACTGTCTGATGTTATATCACCATAGATTTTTGTTAGTAGAGCTTTACTTTTTCTCAATTCTAAATCAGTATCTGATGCTATATCGCCTCAAATTTTTGATAGAAGAGGTCAATCCTTCTCTTTCTAGATTGTGAAACAGTCCCTGATGCTATATCGCCCCAAAATTTCAATGAAGATGTCAACTTTTTTTTCTTCCTAAATTCTGAAACAGTATCTGATAATTTATCGCCACAAATTGGTGCTGGAACAAGTGGACCTTATTTTGAAAAATACTCAAACTGTCTGATGTTATATCACCATAGATTTTTGTTAGTAGAGCTTTACTTTTTCTCAATTCTAAATCAGTATCTGATGCTATATCGCCTCAAATTTTTGATAGAAGAGGTCAATCCTTCTCTTTCTAGATTGTGAAACAGTCCCTGATGCTATATCGCCCCAAAATTTCAATGAAGATGTCAACTTTTTTTTCTTCCTAAATTCTGAAACAGTATCTTATAATATATCGCCACAAATTGGTGCTGGAAGGGGTCGACCTTATCTTAAAAAATTCTCAAACTGTCTGATGTTATAATATCATCATCGATTTTTGTTAGTATAGCTTTACTTTTTCTCAATTCTAAATCAGTATCTGATGCTATATCGCCTCAAATTTTTGATGGAAGAGGTCAATCCTTCTCTTTCTAGATTGTGAAACAGTCCCTGATGCTATATCGCCCCAAAATTTCAATGAAGATGTCAACTTTTTTTTCTTCCTAAATTCTGAAACAGTATCTGATAATTTATCGCCACAAATTGGTGCTGGAACAAGTGGACCTTATTTTTAAAAATACTCAAACTGTCTGATGTTATATCACCATAGATTTTTGTTAGTAGAGCTTTACTTTTTCTCAATTCTAAATCAGTATCTGATGCTATATCGCCTCAAATTTTTGATAGAAGAGGTCAATCCTTCTCTTTCTAGATTGTGAAACAGTCCCTGATGCTATATCGCCCCAAAATTTCAATGAAGATGTCAACTTTTTTTTCTTCCTAAATTCTGAAACAGTATCTTATAATATATCGCCACAAATTGGTGCTGGAAGGGGTCGACCTTATCTCAAAAAATTCTCAAACTGTCTGATGTTATAATATCATCATCGATTTTTGTTAGTATAGCTTTACTTTTTCTCAATTCTAAATCAGTATCTGATGCTATATCGCCTCAAATTTTTGATGGAAGAGGTCAATCCTTCTCTTTCTAGATTGTGAAACAGTCCCTGATGCTATATCGCCCCAAAATTTCAATGAAGATGTCAACTTTTTTTTCTTCCTAAATTCTGAAACAGTATCTGATAATTTATCGCCACAAATTGGTGCTGGAACAAGTGGACCTTATTTTTAAAATACTCAAACTGTCTGATGTTATATCACCATAGATTTTTGTTAGTAGAGCTTTACTTTTTCTCAATTCTAAATCAGTATCTGATGCTATATCGCCTCAAATTTTTGATAGAAGAGGTCAATCCTTCTCTTTCTAGATTGTGAAACAGTCCCTGATGCTATATCGCCCCAAAATTTCAATGAAGATGTCAACTTTTTTTTCTTCCTAAATTCTGAAACAGTATCTTATAATATATCGCCACAAATTGGTGCTGGAAGGGGTCGACCTTATCTTAAAAAATTCTCAAACTGTCTGATGTTATAATATCATCATCGATTTTTGTTAGTATAGCTTTACTTTTTCTCAATTCTAAATCAGTATCTGATGCTATATCGCCTCAAATTTTTGATGGAAGAGGTCAATCCTTCTCTTTCTAGATTGTGAAACAGTCCCTGATGCTATATCGCCCCAAAATTTCAATGAAGATGTCAACTTTTTTTTCTTCCTAAATTCTGAAACAGTATCTGATAATCTATCGCCACAAATTGGTGCTGGAACAAGTGGACCTTATTTTTAAAAATACTCAAACTGTCTGATGTTATATCACCATAGATTTTTGTTAGTAGAGCTCTACTTTTTCTCAATTCTTAATCAGTATCTGATGCTATATCGCCTCAAATTTTTGATAGAAGAGGTCAATCCTTCTCTTTCTAGATTGTGAAACAGTCCCTGATGCTATATCGCCCCAAAATTTCAATGAAGATGTCAACTTTTTTTTCTTCCTAAATTCTGAAACAGTATCTTATAATATATCGCCACAAATTGGTGCTGGAAGAGGTCGACTTTATTTTTAAAAATACTCAAACTGTCTGATGTTATATCACCATAGATTTTTGTTAGTAGAGCTCTACTTTTTCTCAATTCTGAATCAGTATCTGATACTTTATCGCCTCAAATTTTTCATAGAAGAGGTCAATCCTTCTCTTTCTAGATTGTATATGTTATATCGCCACCAATTTATATTGGAAAAAGTCAATTCTTCTCTTCCTGAATTTTGAAACAGTATCTGATAATATATCGCCACAAAGTGGTGCCCTATTCTTGAAAATTTTCCATTGTCTCATGTTATATCACCATACATTTTTGTTAGGAGAGCTCATTTGTTTTTTGATTCTAAAACAGTATCTGATGCTATATCGCCACAAATTTTTGTAACAGGAGGTCTATCCTTCTCTTTCTGAATCCTGAAACAGTATCTAATGCTATATAGCCATACATTTTTGGTAGAAGAGGTCACTTCTTTTCTTCCTAAATTCTGAAACATTGTCTGATAATATATCGCCACAAATTGGTGCCCTATTCTTGAGAATGTTCCATTGTCTTATGTTATATCACCATACATTTCTGTTAGGAGAGCTCAATTTTTTCAAAGTCTGGAATAGTATCTGATATTATATCGCCACAAATTTTTGTTTGAAGAAGTCACTTCTTCTCTTTCTGGAAAAGTATGTAATGCTATATTGCCACAATTTTTTAATAGAAGAGGTCAATCCTTCTCTTCCTAAATTCTGAAACAGTATCTGATAATATATCGCCATGAATTGGAGCTGGAAGTGGTCGATCCTCATTTTTGAAAAATTTCAAACTGTCTGCTGTTCATGATCATACATTTTTGTTAGTGGAGGTCTACTTTTTCTAAATTCTAAAACAGTATCTGATGCTATATCGCCAGAAATTTTTGTAACAGGAGGTCTATCCTTCTCTTTCTAAATTCTGAAACAGTATCTTATGGTATATCGACATACATTTTCGTTAGAAGAGGTCAATCCTTCTCTTTCTAAATTCTGAAACACTATCTGATGCTATATCGCCACCAATTTATATCGGAAGAGGTCACTTCTTCTCTTCCTAAATTCTGAAACAGTGTCTGATAATATATCGCCACAAATTGGTGCCCCATTCTTGAAAATTTTCCATTGTCTCATGTTATATCATCATACATTTTTGTTAGGAGAGCTCCATTTTTTTAAAAGTCTGAAATAGTATCTGATATTATATCGCCACTAATTTTTGTTTGAAGAAGTCACTTCTTCTCTTTCTGAAAAAGTATTTAATGCTATATTGCCACAATTTTTTAATAGAAGAGGTCTATCCTTCTTTTCCTAAATTCTAAAGAGTATCTGATACTATATCGCCATAAATTGGAGCTAGAAGTGGTCGATCCTTATTTTTGAAAAATCTCAAACTGTCTGCTGTTACATGATCATACATTTGTGTTAGTAGAGGTCAACTTTTTCTAAATTCTAAAACAGTATCTGATGCTATATCGCCACAAATTTTTGTAACAGGAGGTCTAAATTCTTAAACAGTATCTGATAATATATCGCCACAAATTGGTGCTGGAAGAGGTCGATCATTATTTTTGAAAATTCCCAAACTGTCTGATGTTGTATCACCATACATTTTTATTAGGAGAGGTCTACTTTTTTAAATTCTGAAACAGTATCTTATGATATATCGCCACAAATTGGTGATGGAGCGATCAATCCCTCTTTTTCTAAATTCTGAAACAGTATCTCCAGTATCCATATCTACAAATTTGCGCTAGAAGTTATTCCTTATTTTTTTAGATTCTCATACCATCCACAAACTTTTGTTAAAATAGGTCAATTCTACTCTTTCTAAATTCTGAAACAGTATCTGATGGTATATCGCCACAAATTGGAGCTGGAAGAGGGCAATCCTCATATTTTCCAATTCTCAAACTGTCTCATGATATATCATTATACATTTTTGTTAGAAGAGATTAGTATTCATTTTTCGAAAGTCTAAAACTGTGTTCTAAAACTATGTCTAAAGCGCTCAATCCTCTTTCTAAATGTTCAAACTGTGCCCAATGATGCGCCAACAAATTCTAGAAGAGGTCAATAATCCATTTAATAATTTTTCAAATGGTGTTCGATGTTTTGTCGCCACAAGTTTATTGCTAAAAGGGATTCTCTAAAACTCTTCCTGATGACGAGGTCAGTCGTCCTTTATCTGAATTCTAAAACAGTTCCTGCAATTCTACTACCACAAATACTACCTCTTAGTCCCCAAAACAAACAATAAACTGCAGAAACAACCAACTCAGACGCAGATATAGAGCCATAAATCTTCCAACTAAAAAGATATTATAGAGCTACATGAATAAAAACATTATTCTATCGAGATACGCTGTCCGGACATAATTCTTTTCCGATCGATAATCGGGAAAATGATGATGTTATGAGTGAAAAAATATGTGTCTTCTATTAAGCACAACAAAAACCCCTTATCGATGCCATAACAATGTCTCATTGTCCCCAAACCAACACTACTTCTTATCCGTCAACTAAAGGCGTATGTCGTATTAAAAACAACCTGTACAATTGAACAATGCCCCCATAAATTTCGTAGGTACTTGGCAAGAGTTAAATGACTGCAAACACCTACAGACTGAAAGCACCTGTTCGAAATTGTCCTTCTGTATGGTTATGCGGCACTTTTTCATTTGATTGTCGTCTAAAAAGCGACTGTTTAGTATACAGTGCCGCTGGTTGCGACCTGACAACTCTACGATATACAATGTGTTGGGGGGATATTTGTTATGATGACTTATGGGCTGTGTGGGTACGGGAAGTATGGTAGATGAGGAAGTCCGTGCTTTTATTTTCTAATTATCGTTGGTAGAATGAATATTTATTAATGATGTGAATGGGCATGGTTGTGGTTGAGGTTACTGGTGCAGGTGGTCGAAGGAATACTAATAAATGTGTCTTAATTCGTCTGAAAAGGGTCTCTAAATAGCTTTCAACAGGTACACGAACAGCTCACAGGGGTTGAACTGGTCAATGAATAGCTTGACAGGTCTGTTAGCATGTCTGAAACCGGTCTGTCTTGAGCGGTTTTCCTTTGCAACAGTCCAATGAACAGCATTCCAACAGGCCTATGAATAGTCAAAAGAATTCAAGGAAAAGTTCTTTTTACAGGTCTGAAACCGGTCTTCGACTAGCTCAAGAACTTCTCCTCTGCAAGGCCGATGAACAGTATTTTAACAAATCTATGAACAGTTGAGAAAAGTCAAGAAACCGGTCTGTTTGTTTGTCTGAAACCGGTCTGTAGCTCGCTTGAGCAGTTCTCCCCTGAAACTGGCCCATGGATAGTTTGAAATGGGTCTGTAACTAGCTTGATCAGTCCTGCTCTGCAACAGGTCGACCAACAGCTCAGATGACCTGAATTGATGAATGAACACCTTGAACAGGTCTGATTATTATGTCTGAAACCGGTCTGTAGCTAGCTCTACAACAATGGTCAGCATTTGAACAGGTCAATAAACAGATAAGAAAACTTGAACTGGTCTTTGAACAGCAATTGATCTGAAATCGGTCTGTACCTGGCTTGAGTAGTTTGGGTTAGTCTGAAACAGGCCTTTAAACCTTGCTTGTACAGGTCTGGTAACTTATCTGAAACAACCAGCTTGGGCAGTTCTATACTGCAACAGTGCTCAAGCTAGCGAGCAGTTTTCCCCCTAAAACAGATATATGAACAGATCAATGAACACTTTAGTCAAGTCTGTTGAAATATCTAAAACCGGTCTGTCACCAATACTTGAAGAGTCTAAACAGGTCTATGAAGAACCTAGAGTATTAACTTTCTAATGAACAACTTGAACAGTTCTGTAGCTTGAGCAGTTCTTTCCTGCATCATGTCTATGGACTATCCAAAGAGCTCGAACTGGTCAATCAACACCTTGGAAAGGTCTGAAACTAGTCTGTTTTCAACTTGAGCATTTATGCTTTGCAACAGGTTGATAGACAACATTTAAAAAGGTTGACAAACAGTTAAAGATATTCAATGAACATCTGTCTAAACATCTGAAACTGATCCGTAGCTAGCAACAGTTCTTCAATGGAAAGTGTCTATGAACAATTTGAAGAGCTTGAACGGGGCAACAAATCTGAAACCGGTCTGTAGTCAACTTGAGTAGTCTTGCCTGGTAGTTTAAAAAGCTTTAACGGCTTGGACAGGTCTGTCAATGTGTCTCAAAGCGGTCTGTGACTAGCTTGAACATTTCTGCTTCGCAACAGATCGATGAACAGCATTTGAACTGGTCTGTTGACATGTCTGAACCCGGTCTGTGAACAGTTCTTCAATGAAACAAGGCTATGATCAGTTTGGACAGGTCTGTTGACATGATTAAATCAGTCTTTAACTTTCGTGAGCAGTTTTCTGCCACAGGCCAATGAACCGCATCTGAACCGGTGAACTAATAAGAGCTTGATCTTGTCAATGAACAGGTCTGTCTTGTCTGAAACCGGTTTGTGATTGTAACTAGCTTGAGCAGTTCTACCCTGGAACAGATTTCAAACCGGCTCTGAATTTGCCAATTCAATGAAGAAGTTGGATAGATCTGTCAACATGTCTGAAACCGGTCCATAACAATATCTTGATGATTTCTGCTCTGCAACAGGTCTATGAGCTTAAGTAATGGAGTTCCCATCAATCTAATGAAAGCCTTCTACCATTTGGTCGTCATATGGTCTACAACAAGTTCGTGGATAATTCTCCCGGGAAAGCAAGGAAAATCTTGAAACTGTTTCCTCAGTTTGACCATGACCAATCCATGTACGTTTTGTCCTACTAGGACTTATCAGCTTGGCTATGGGTCTAAGTCAGACTGAAAAAAAACGGTTTCAGAGGGCTTAGCGTCTATAGCTGACAAGTAAATGAAATGTGAAATGTTGTAGTACCTAGCGCCATCTATCGGTAGAATTAGTCAATCTTAAGGATGGAGTTCCCATCAATCTAATGAAAGCCTTCTACCATTTGGTCGCCATATGGTCTACAACAAGTTCGTGGATAATCCTCCCGGGAAAGCAAAGGAAAATCTTGAAACTGTTTCCTCAGTCTGACCATGACCAATCCATGTACGTTTCGTCCTTCTAGGACTCATCAGCATGGCTATAGGTCTAAGTAAGACTGAAAAGAACGGTTTCAAGGAGCTTAGCGTCTAGCTGACAAGTAAATGAAATGTTGTTTTACCTAACGCCATCTATCGGTAGAATTTGTCAATCTTATGGATGGAGTTCCCATCAATCTAATGAAAGCCTTCTACCATTTGGCCGCCATATGGTCTACAACAAGTTCGTGGATATTCCTCCCTGGAAAGGAAGGAAAATCTTGAAACTGTTTCCTCAGTCTGACCATGACCAATCCATGTACGTTTCGTCCTAGTAGGACTCATCAGCATGGCTATGGGTCTAAGTCAAACTGAAGAGAACGGTTTCAAGGGGCTTAGCGTCTAGCTGACAAGTAAATGAAATGTTGTTTTACCTAACGCCATCTATCGGTAGAATTTGTCAATCTTATGGATGGAGTTCCCATCAATCTAATGAAAGCCTTCTACCATTTGGTCGCCATATTATGATCTACAACAAGTTCGTGGATAATCCTCCCGGGAAAGCAAAGAAAAACTTGAAACTGTTTCCTCAGTCTGACCATGACCAATCCATGTACTAGGACTCATCAGCATGCCAGCTTAAGTAATTTGAACTGGTCAATGAGCAGCTTGAAACGGTCTGTTGATAAGTGGAATAAGTATTAAGCCTAAATTGTAGCCTATTTGATCAACCAAACCAAAATAATGCTTTTATAAATGTATGACAAGCACTAAATTTTGATAGGATACAGAACAGACATCTGAATTGTAACTTATTCAAATGAATTTATCCAAATTCCCCCCTGTCAGTCGACAGACAATGGACCGAAGATATCAGAGATATTATTTATCTCATCGACCATGAAAACAAGGCACACAATGCCGTTGTGCATTTCCGATTGTCTAACTCCATCAGTTATCATTATTGCACACCTATAGGCGATAAAATATGCATGTCTCTGTCGGTTTGAATATTCAATAGGTTTTGCATTAGCTTATGATAACTTTATGGTGTATAAATGATTTTGTTCAACGAATAGATCATTTCCATTCTGGCTGGCCCCACGTTGGGCGCCAAAATCTATAATGACCGCTGCAGAATGGAATGAACTCATTAGCTATAGATAAGGTGTTGCTTGCCACGAATTACTGCTACGAAATTCAGTTGATGCATCATAAATCAGCAAGCGCAGGTAAAAGACCCTTTTGCTAATCTTCCCCCATATCAATCACCGTCCAAGATTTGGGTTTGATTCTCAGAACATTGGATTTACATTTTGTTGTCATGGACCCTCTTTTCCTTTTCAATCAAATCAATGCAAATGCCCTTTGTTGTTTCAGTTGTCACAAGATTCACAATTAACCGCATAATCGGAAAAATTCTTACGATTGAAAAAACTGGAAATGCGACCCGTCGAAAACACTGCTTTATCGGTAGTAAAAGGGGAGTCAGCTGGATATAAATCCACAGAAAGCATTTGTTTTTTCCGGTTTTGTAAGTTTTTATAGGCATTTATAGTGCATGATTGTTTCGCAGCGGTTTGTTTGAGTAATTGTTCAGTAAATTTGAGGCAATTGTTGATTTTTTCGGACGATAAAAGTCTGTTTCTGATGGTCCGTTATCAAAAAATTTTCTTCATTGAGCTTCCACAGGATTTAAGTTATGGTGATTAATGATGACCATCTACGAATAACTTTTTCCGCCGTATGCTTCGCATATCAACAAGTGCAACATAACAAGCAATAAAGAACCCCTCCGCATCTCCTGCAAAAAAACCTCCGCCTCTTCACGTACTTAGCGATTCAATTGCTCCTGCCCATTTTTTCCATTTCCCATTAAATCAGACAAATGTCCGACCACGAAAAAACATGAACCTTCCATCTACCAGTGATTAAATTTTATTACTCGGTTAATTACGGATTTATTTTTACAAGCGCACCAGTGAAGCTCGAAAAAAGTAAACCGGCATTTACATATGTTTTTTGGTTTTTCACCTATCGCTTATGCGTAATTACTTTGGGTCGCTTACATGTAATTAACGCTACCTACGTGTATTCCGCGTGGACGGTTTATCAGCCAGATTTAGTGACATGCGACTTTTTTACTTATCTGTGCTGATCAACATTTTTGCATGTAGAAAGCGCTGTGCTGATATTTATTACTCTTAAAGCAACTGGTTTAACAAATTCCAGGTTCCAGAACACCAAGATCTCCACAAAGCTTAAAACACCGAACATATCTCATAATTAGTTCTCAGAACAAGATGTTCACCAGCATAGAAAGGAAGTAGACCGTATTTAGTCTTATCTTTATGTTTATTTGATGTTCCCGACTTGTCCTGGCCTGGCGATGGCAGCAGGATTTCGCAGTGCTGGCAGAAACGTTATCGAACTGGATTTTCGGGAAAAGGTCGCTTCATTATTTGTTGATGTGATGCTAGTCCGATAAGGTAATGCAAGTTTTAGGCGCCTTATGCGGGACTTGTTCCGTTTGATGGAAGATTTGGGTAAATTGATAATGTTGGGGTCTTTGTGTGACATCGGGGTTAAGATGGGCATTTTTTAATCGATATGGGGGATTTATGTGGTGTTTGTTTGGTTGGCACCTTGCGAACTCATACTTCTGAAGGGGATAGTTACGGAATGTACTGGAAGATTCGACATTGAAGAATAATAATTCTGTCCTCATCTTGAACATGCTCATTTCACTCTATTCATGCAAACCAACTGGGTTTCCTACACCATTTTTAAATAAAAAAGTGATTTCCAGGTTCTGGAATGCTCTCTAGACTGATTACAAAGCAGCTTTTGTCTGATTTTTTTCCAGGAATATGGTCATCCTACTCTATCCATGTAAACCAATTTGTCCAAGTGAGTTTCTCAGTGATTTCCAGACCCTGGAATGCTTTCTAGACTGATAACAAAACAGCTTTGGTCTGTTTATTTCACAAATATGTTCATTCTACTTTATTTAGGCGAACCAAATTGTCCAACTGGGTTTCTTACACCATTTTTAAGTTATTTCTAGACTCTGGAATGCTCTCCAGACTGATAACAAAGCAGCTTTTTTATGATTTTTTTTTCCAGGAATATGTTCATTCTACTCTATCCATGTAGACCAAATTGTCCAAGTGAGTTTCTCACACCTTTTTCAAAGGCAAAAGTAATTTCCAGACCCTGGAATGCTTTCTACACTGATAACAAAGCAGCTTTTGTTGTTCATTCTACTTTATTTAGGCAAACCAAATGGTCCAACTGGGTTTCCTACACCATTTTTAAGGAAAAAAGTGATTTCCAGGTTCTGGATTTCTCTCTAGACTGATAACAAAGCAGCTTTTTTTTGATTATTTTCCAGGAATATATTCATTCTACTCTATCCATGTAAACCAAACTGTCCAAGTGAGTTTTTTCTAGAAATATGTTCATTCTACTTCATTTATGCAAACCAGATTTTCCAACTGGTTTTCCCACATCATTTTTGAAGGGAAAAGTGATTTCCAGACTCCGGAATGCTCTTTGGACTAATCAAAAGCAGATGATGTCTTGATTTTTTTCTAGGAAAATGTTCATTCGACTCTATTCATGCAAACCAAATTGTCCAACTAGGTTTCCTACACCATTTCTAATGAGGAAAGTGATTTCCAGACTCTGGAATGATCTTCAAAGGGATTAAAAAGCAGCTCTTGAAATATTTTTTTCGAAGGAATATGTCCATTATACTCTGTTTATGCAAACCAAATTGTCCAATTGGGTTTCCTACATCATTTAAAAAAAAAAATTGTTTTGGTGTCTAGACTGATGGAAAGGCAACTTTTTTTAAAAAAATTGCTGTTCTTCTACATATATCTACCAAAGATTGCAAACATTCACTCATTTGAGTTTTCAAAAGTGAAGATTTTAATAAAGTTTTTGCAAAATTTTTGGGGATCAATTCCTTCTGCTCATTTTTCGAAGATTTGAAGGTTTCCATGGATGTTTCTTCTTCATTGAATGGGGTTTCATTTTCTTTTAAATCATCCGAAAAATGCACTCATGCTTCTATGAGTTCTGGAAACTGAATTCTTAGATGTTGTTGCGCTCAACTGACAGATTGAACCTTCCGAAAATTCCAAAAATATGATAAATTGAAGACAATGAAGATGTTTCTGGTTTCTGTTCTTCAACTTTGATGACTCCTTCCAGCTATTTTTTCAAGAGATTTCGAAGATTGATCAGCAATGTGTTCTTCGACTTGTGCTCCACATTCTTCTGAACCTTCCGCAGTTTGCAATGTTCATGCTTTCTTAAGATGAAGACAATGAAGACGTGTTTCCGTTTTTTCATCATCAACAGATAAAAGAACACAAATAGCAGCAGAATTTGTGCAGTAAACCAAATAGAGTAGAAGAGGAAGAAGAAGCACAAGTGGAAAACAATGCGTCGTCATGGCAACCAACATGGAAAACCGTACAATCAGTCAGAGGCTTCAGTTTTCCGCCAGACTCCGGTCAACATAACCTATTTTAAGACGGAGTTGCTTCGGCTCGTACTGCAGTGGGAAGAACGCCTATTGCGCCAGTGGTTAATTTTTGATCATCTAATTGCAATATTTTTTGTTAATAGAAGACAATTGCTGGCACCAACGCAGCGGTTTGTTAAATATAAAATGTCCTATTTTTTGCTAAATTGACTCGACTTATCAAAAATATTATGAATTCTTGTGATATGATCAGTTTTGAAGCTATAAGTCTTCAACTTCTCAACGCGGAAACTTCGAATTTGGCAAAAATTGTCTCAAAATCATTGAGGCTATTTTGAGGCTATTATTCTGAAACCGATCAACGTGTATTCTTCAAATTCAACACAAATATTCTCGAAACTATATTCTCAGGACTTCAATTCCTGAGGAAATAATACGTCGCATTATACCTCAAAAACTATTTAGCCACTATACGAAAATTTGAAAAAATTAAAGAAAAAACACAGAATACCATTATGTATATAATTCAAGTACTGGGTAATGATGTCTATTACTCACGAGTATTGGTCATTACCCGCGAGTACTTAGTTTTCTTTGACTATCAAATGATATGAGCGAGTTTTGCGAATTAATCAATAAAATTGCACAACTTACCATTTTGACAATTGAAGGACTAAGTGAGGTTAGGTTAAATATAATACCAATAAAATTACAAAATTATGATGAAAAATGATTTAATGGTAACGGTGCGCGACTAACCGTCGCCCAATCTTCCTAATTATCCTTCACCCAAACCTTCCAATCAAATTACACGACACTGGACTCAAGTTTTGCCAACAATTCCAAGAATCGACCAGGAACTGGAAGCAACTAATAATCATCAATGAAATATGGCTACGCATTTCCATTTCGTTGAACTGCAGCCTCGCCGAAAATCAGTCTGAGTATTCGCATTAACTAGAGAGGGTGACTTTCATGCGTTAAGTTCACTGGTGAAGAGCAATCGCTTCTGTTTCCAGGAATGCCAGTTATTCCCGGTATAATTATAAGAGAGAACCTAGGAATTATTTCGATGTCTCCAAAATGGAGTTGATGAGGGAATTTCACATTCCGCTGTGGATTAAATGAAGTTTTTGGGTGGCGCTTGTGCGGCCAGATTTGGAGTTTTTGGTGTTGAACGACTAACATGTTTCAGTTCCACTGTACTTCATAATCTTGGTGATTTGTATTTCATTTTCATTCCTTTGTTTGAGGGACAATGGAGAAAAACAATTGTTACCACGATAATGCATTTTTCTTGATTTTAATGGAAAAATAGGATCTAACTCATCACGACATGTTTGGAAAACAAATTCTATCGTTTTTGAGAAGGTAGTATGGTAGTATGTCAAGTGGAATGACCCACGATGATGCGTTTTCCATGATTTCAAAAAAAAATACGATTCAAACTCATCATGACATGTTCAAAAAACAAATTTTATCGTTTTCAAGAAGGTAGTATGGTAGTATGTCGAGTGGTATGAGCAACGATTATCCGTTTTGATTCCAATATAAAAATACGATTGCAACTACATGTTCAAAAACCCAATTTTATCATTTTTGAGAAAGTTTTATGGTAGTATGTCGAGTAGTATGTCCCACAATGATGCGTTTTCCTTGAATTCAATAAAAAAATACGATTCAAACTCATCCTGAATTGTTCAATGAACAAATTTTATTGTTTCTAAGAAGGTAGTATGGTAGTATGTCGAGTGGTATGAGCAAGGATGATGCGTTTTTATTTCAATGAAAAATACGATTCCAACTACATGTTCAAAAAACAAATTATATCATTTTTAAGAAGGTAGTATGGTAGTATGTCGAGTGGTATGAGCAACGATCATCCGTTTTGATTTCAATAAAAAAATTCGATTCCAACTACATGTTCAAAAAACCAATTTTATCGTTTTTGAGAAAGTTATATGGTAGTATGTCAAGTTGTATGACCCACGATGATGCATTTTGCTTGATTTTTATAGAGAAATACGATCTAACTCATCACGACATGTTTGCAAAACAAATCTTATCGTTTTTGAGAAGGTAGTATGGTAGTATGTCGAGTGGAATACGCATCATGTTTTTCTTGATTCCAATAAAAAAATACGATTCAGACTCATTATGACATGTTAAAAAAACAAATTTTATCGTTTTTAAGAAGGTAGTAAGTATGGTAGTATGTCGAATGGTATGAGCAACGATTATCCGTTTTGATTCCAATAAAAAAATACGATTGCAACTACATGTTCAAAAAACCAATTTTATCGTTTTTGAGAAAGTTTTATGGTAGTATGTCGAGTAGTATGACCCACACTCCACACTGATGCGTTTTCCTTGAATTCAATAAAAAAATACGATTCAAACTCATCATGACATGTTCAATGAACAAATTTTATTGTTTCTAAGAAGATAGTATGGCAGTATGTAGAGTGGAATGACCCACGATGATGCGTTTTTCTTGATTCCAACAAAAAAATACGATTCGGACTCATCATGACATGTTCAAAAAACAAATTTTATCGTTTTTAAGAAGATAGTATGGTAGTATGTCGAGTGGTATGAGCAAGGATGATGCGTTTTTATTTCAGTAAAAAATACGATTCCAACAACATGTTCCAAAAAACAATTTTATCGTTTTTGAGAAAGTTGTATGGTAGTATGTCGAGTAGTTTGACCCACGATGCTGAGTTTCCCTTGATTTTAATGGAAAGGTACGATTTAACTCATCATGACATGTTCAAAAAACAAAATTTTATCGTTTTTAAGAAGGTAGTATGGTAGTATGTCGAGTGGAATGAGCAACGATTATCCGTTTTGATTCCAATAAAAAAATACGATTGCAACTACATGTTCAAAAACCCAATTTTATCGATTTTGAGAAAGTTTTATGGTAGTATGTCGAGTAGTATGACCCACGATGATGCGTTTTCCTTGCATTCAATATAAAAATACGATTCAAACTCATCATGACATGTTCAATGAACAAATTTTATCGTTTCTAAGAAGGTAGTACGGCAGTATGTCGAGTGGAATGACCCACGATGATGCGTTTTCCATGATTTCAAAAAAAAAATACGATTCAAACTCATCATGACATGTTCAATGAACAAATTTTATTGTTTCTAAGAAGGTAGTATGGTAGTATGTCGAGTGGTATGAGCAAGGATGATGCGTTTTTATTTCAATAAAAAATACGATTCCAACTACATGTTCAAAAAACAACTTATATCATTTTTAAGGAGGTAGTATGGTAGTATGTCGAGTGGTATGAGCAACGATCATCCGTTTTGATTTCAATAAAAAAATACGATTCCAACTACATGTTCAAAAAAACAATTTTATCGTTGTTGAGAAAGTTATATGGTAGTATGTCGAGTTGTATGACCCACGATGATGCGTTTTGCTTGATTTTTATAGAAAAATACGATCTAACTCATCACGACATGTTTGCAAAACAAATTTTATCGTTTTTGAGAAGGTAGTTAATTTGTGTCTAAGAAGATAGTATGGCAGTATGTCGAGTGGAATGACCCACGATGATGCGTTTTTCTTGATTATAACAAAAAAATACGATTCAGACTCATCATGACATGTTCAAAAAACAAATTTTATCGTTTTTAAGAAGGTAGTATGGTAGTATGTCGAGTGGTATGAGCAAGGATGATGCGTTTTTATTTCAATAAAAAATACGATTCCAACTACATGTTCCAAAAAACAATTTTATCGTTTTTGAGAAAGTTGTATGGTAGTATGTCGAGTAGTTTGACCCACGATGATGGGTTTTCCTTGAATTCAAAAAAAATACGATCCAAACTCATCATGACATGTTCAAAAAACAAATTTTATCGTTTTTGAGAAAGTTTTATGGTAGTATGTCGAGTAGTATGACCCACGATGATGCGTTTTTCTTGAATTCAATAAAAAAATACGATTTAAACTCATCATGACATGTTCAAAAAACAAATTTTATCGTTTTTGAGAAAGTTTTATGGTAGTATGTCGAGTAGTATGACCCACGATGATGCGTTTTCCTTGAATTCAATAAAAAAATACGATTCAAACTCATCATGACATGTTCAATGAACAAATTTTATCGTTTTTAAGAAGGTTATATGGCAGTATGTCGAGTGGAATGACCACGATGATGCGTTTTTTTGATTCCAATAAAAAAATACGATTCAGACTCATCGTGACATGTTCAAAAAACAAATTTTATCGTTTTTAAGAAGGTAGTATGGTAGTATGTCGAGTGTTATGAGCAACGATTATCCGTTTTGATTCCAATAAAAAAATACGATTCCAACTACATGTTCAAAATCCCAATTTTATCATTTTTGAGAAAGTTTCATGGTAGTATGTCGCGTGGAATAACCCAAGATGATGCGTTATCTTTGATTTCAACAAACAAATACGATCCAAACTCATGATGACATGTTCAATGAACAAATTTTATCGTTTCTAAGAAGGCAGTATGATAGTATGTCGAGTAGATGAGCAACGATGATGCGTTTTGATTTCAATAGAAAAATACGACTCCAACTACATGTTCAAAAACCCAATTTTATCGTTTTTGAGATAAATGTATGGTAGTATGACCCACGATGATGGGTTTTTCTTGGTTTTGATGGAAAACTACGATTCCAACTCATCACATGTCCAAAAAACAAATTTTTATCCTTTTCAACAAAGTAATATGTTAGTATGTCGATTGGTATATGACCCACTATAATGCATTTTTCTTGATTTAAATAGAAAAATGAGATCGTAAATCATCACGACAAGTTCAAAAAGCAAATCTTATCGTCTCTGTTCTATGATCCCATCCAATTTTACAGATCGAATTCTTCATCAAAGTTTCACAAAATACCGACCAGTAACCTGACCATACCTCACTATCGTCGACAGCTTATTGCGTCCCCCTAATGGTCATCGTGACAATTGAGATGTGTACACCGACCCGATATTAGCACTGCTGGATCGAATTTCTACCCTTATTCTTCACTTTCTGTTCCTTTTATTTCTCGAAAAGACGTGTGAATGAGCTATTGAGCTTCATATCGCGTAATCTCGCCCTGTCATGCTTGTCACTCCACTCCAATAACTGTGTTTCGTCTTTTTTTCACGTCGAGGGTCATTTTTCCCGATGGTGTTGGAGTTTTCGTGCAACAAATAGCGCAGCTTCGAAGGGAAATCAGTAAATGTCGTTGTTAGCTGACCTTGTTGATGGAGCTAGTCCATTTGGGGGTTTCCAGGTTAAATGGATCCATTTGTCAGTTGCTGTTGAGTAATAAAAATCCTTTTTTGATACCACTACTACTAGCAATAAAAAAGCAATATCCCCTCTGATGGGAAATTGGTTACCGAATGCAGGTAGAAACTCTCTAATCAACGAATACCGACCCGATATTTTACTTTATTAGCTGAGCTTACTTCTCTTTGATGGTTTCGCAGATCAAAAAGCAATCGAACGCCGGGATCTTTCCGAAAATAATTACATGATAACGAAGTCGACAGGATTTTTCACATTCACAAGTCAGACGAAGGTTATGTTGGTAAGCATTTTTAGATTTTTTCCCTGTAACAGTATTTTCGGATTTTTTTTTGTTTTAGACTTGTCCCGAGGTATTTCAAGGTGTCTCCGAGGTGTTCAAAGGTGTCTCCGAGGTGTTGTCAGGAGTCTCCGAAATGTCGCCAGACAAAATATTATGAAAACATACAAAGTATTATGGAAAAATATTTCATAAAATGCAACGAATGCACCCCCAATCCTTGCCTGTAGACATCTTAATCGTATTTTCCCTAATAAGCGAACGACCCCAGCAATTTTCCTCCGTATATTAGCTATATAAAAGCGCCATAAAACAAACAGCCAGTCCTTAAGAACAAATGTTGCCGATTGCTTCGAAAATTGCTGCGACGTCTTATTCGCCCAGTGACATTGGCGTCATTATTTCGCACTGCGAAATAATAGAAATCGAAAGGGTTAAGTGGAGCGATAAAATTTGGAAAATGAACGGTTGCCAATTGTTATTACTTCCGAAACGGACGACTTTCTTCGTTATGAGGCGTTTATTAATTTCTCTGCCTGGGAAGCGGGGTCGTTTAATTAAAGCTGGCATAAAATCCGGAAGAAAGTAGAAAATCTCTAATTTGTATGTTTTTTATATCCTGTACAATTGCCAATAAGGTCACATTGACTCAGAAACACCTCCACATTTTTCAAAGAACTGCTAAAGCCCACATCATCAAAAATAAGTTTTTTTTTACACATTATGGATTTGAACAATTTCACAAGATTCTTTCATTGTGACCATTTTTTCGTGACCTGTCAAAATTTCAAGTGATTTTTAAAAAAATCACAGAAATACTGATTTTTCTTCTGGACCATTCATTACATTGGATTTGAAGAATTTCAGAAAATTAAACTTTCAATGTAACCAACAAATAATGTTCATAATCCCAGACTTGTTAAACGGAAGTATTGTATATAAAGTAGACATTTTTCTCTGAACTGTACAAAATTCAGGTGATTTTTCAAAAAATCTAAAAAATTTTAATTTTTTTTTCTGGACATATAGGTACATACATCGAGTTGGTTAGTTTAGTTTGGATTGCATTGGTTATTTTGGATTTGTTAGTTTAGTTTGGATGGGTTAGTTTGAATTGGATTGGTTTGTTTGAATTGGATGGGTCAATTTGTATTGGTTAGTTTGAATTGGTAAGTTTAGTTTGGATTAGTTAGTTTGATTTGGATGGGTTGATTTGGATTGGTTAGTTTGGATTGTTTGGTTTAGTTTGGATTGGATTGGTTAGTTAAGTTTGGTTCGGTCAGTCTAGATAATGAGAAATTGACCATTTTCCTTAAAAAGGACAGTCTTAAAGTATCAAAATGATTCAATCAAAGGGTTAGTTCAGTTTGGATTGGTCAGTTTTGGATTGGATTGGTTTGTTTAGTTCAAATTGGTTAGTTTGGAATGAATTGGTTAGTTAAGTTTGGATGGACTACTTTGGACTGGTTTTTAAGCTAACCAATCCAAACTGACTTGTCCATTTTTTCCAAAGAGGACCCTCTTAAGTATTTGAATGATTCAATCAGTTGGTGAGTTTGGATTCAATGGGCTAGTTTGGGTAGGTTAGTTTGAATTGGATTGACAAGTTGGATTGGTTAGCTTGAATTTGATTTGTTTGTTTGAATTGGATGGGTTAATTTGTATTGGTTAGTTTGGATCGGTTAGTTTGGATTTGATTGGTTAGTTTAGTTTGGTTATGTTTGTTTGGATGCGTTAGCTTGAATTGGATTGGTTAGTTTGGATTGGTAAGTCTAGTTTGGATTAGTTAGTTTGATGGGTTGGTTTGGATTGGTTTGTTGAGTTTCGATTGGTTAGTCTAGTTAGGATTGATTGGTTTTGGTTGGATTGGATTGGCTGGTTCGCATTGGTTGGTTTGGATAGGTTAGCTTGAATTTGATTGGTTTGTTTGAATTGGATGGGTTGATTTGTATTTGTTAGTTTGGATTTGATTGGTTTGTTTGGATTGGTGAGTTTAGTTTGGATATGTTTGTTTGGAACCGTTAGCCTGAATTGGATTGGTTAGTTTGGATTAGTTAGTTTGGTTTGGATGGGTCCGTTTGGATTGGTTATTTTGGATTGGTTAGTTCAGTTAGGAATAGATTGGTTGGTTTGGATTGGTTGGTTTGAGTTGATGTGATACATAAGATTTGAAGAATTTCACGAAGTTAAACTTTCAATGTGAACAAATAATAATTCTCTTATCCCCATACAGATCTGTTGAACGTTAGTATTTGATTGAAGTGAACATTTTGCTCTGACCTATCCAAATTTCAATTGATTTTATAAAAAATCTTCCGAAACGTTCGTATTTTAAAATGTGGACCGTTTTCTATGTCTTGTTCAAATTTCAATGATTTTTCCAAAAATTATCGTTGTTCTGAGCCTATTACGATCGAATCAAAGTGCGCACTTCAAAACCCGCCAAAGAGACAAACAAACACAGACAAAAATGACTAAAAAATCATGGTAAATCAGGGTTGATATGCCAAAAAAAAAAAAAAAAATGGCAACTGAAAGGAAAAAGGTTAATATCAAGCGATGAAGTATCTTGTATCTCTAAGAAGCTCATGAGGAAAGAAAAAAATCAAGAGAAAGCACTCTGAATTTGAAATAATAAATCCTAGACATTTTGGGAACGGTCAGTTTAACAAGAATTAAAAAAATTCCTACCAATGACAAATTTCTCAAAAAGGATTTAGTAAAAGTATTGAACATAAAACCATCTAAAAACTAAATTAGCAATAACGAACGAGAAAAACTGGTCGATAAAAAATTCTTTGTGAAAAAACAAACTAAAGAAACAAGATAAACAAGAGAAACCAAAAAGTAAAAAAACTAGATGCAAATCCTGCAAATTGAAGGAAAAAAAAATAATAAATTTCAAAACCGGTGGCAACTGTCGTCATTTTTTCAGAACAATCAAACAAATTATCGTAAAACAGCACAGGAAAACATGTCAACAAAGCTTGCTTACTGATAACTTCAAATTTTATAACTCAAACTAACCAAAAGACTTGATTTGATCCAAAACGGAATGTGAAACTTTCATCAACTCCCTACCTTGGAGACTTTGAAAATCCCCTATTATAATTTAACTGGAAACAAAAGTTTTTTTGGAGACCATTGAAGACTGGTCACTACTAAGATAACCAGTAAAAAAACATGGTCCTTAGGCAGAAAGATGAAGAGGTTTGTAAAAATTCTGGTGATTTATCTTAACCAATTATCCCGCCGGCGCCACTGCATTTACACTAATTTAAACAAGTATATAGCATCAATTAGTTCATTTAGACCCATCACATAACACTCTGTTTTCACCTCTCTTCAATTATCTAATGCAGTTTTCATAATTGCCAAGGCAAACCTCGCTCTTTGAGCATCTTTTGTTCGTTTTTGAGCAGCAATTAGCACAATTTGCTGCTGTAGAAAGATATCCTGTTCGTTAGTGCTAACTTTTTTGTTTTCCCATAAATCCCCTAAATTTGTCAGAATTGTGTTATTATTGTCAAATACAACTGTCAATCATTAATTATTTGATCGTTAAAAGCGTATTTGTAATTTCGTTGTACCGGTTGTTGCGCTAATTATAATTCAAATGCACTATTTGTTTTGTGATATGGGTTGGGTCGCTGACGTGATTGATTGAACTGTGTTTTTCCAACTGATCTAATCTGGATTTCTACGAATGACTATTGATAGCGTGTTCTGGCAATGTAAATCTGATAACGCAGTTTTGCAAGCAGCCTCAGTCTTCAAGATTTTCTCAGTAAGATAGCTCCACGATCACCTACCAAAGAAAAAATAGAGGATAATGCGGCGAAGCTAGAGGAACAACGGACTGAAGAAAGCTTTTAACAGATCATGTCCCTTAAGTCGCCCACGCAAAAGCACCACGTCTTCCTGGTGGACAGCGGAACCGATACAGGTTAGGGACAAGACAAGAAGGCTTTTTAACCAAGCAAAAAGGAATAGATTACTTTGATGAATACAAGACCAGCTTTAACATACACAAAAGTGAAATCAGGAAGGCCAAAACAGACTCATGGCAGGACTTCTGCGAGTCTATATTGGATACCAATGAGTCTGCAAGGCTAAGAAAGATGCTTGCAAGGGGGGTGCATGGTGACCCCAAGAAGCATAAAAAGGTTAGATAACTCATGGACAGAGTTGCTTTTGATGGAGATGCACTAAGGCTTTCCAACGAGGAAAAGTACCTAGGGATCATCCTAGACTCAAAAGAAACACTGAGGAAAGAATGAAGAGAGGCCTCGATGCATTATATATATGCAGGAGAATGATTTGTGAAAAATGGGGATTAGAGCCGCACATTATCTACTGGATGTATACAGCGATCGTGAGACCCTACCACGTTCTTTGTTACTCGCAGAGTGAAAATTAAAAAAAAAATACAAGAAGTTAAAAAAAGGTATCAAAGGAAAGAGGTACTGTTGCTTGACTTCTGGATAGAGCAGGTTGGTTTGGTGCGTGAGCAAATTAGGCCCTAGCTCAATGCCGGAGAAGGGTAGGGTGAGCGCCACCGACTTGAAACCGAATAAGTCGGAATTCTCCCGATGTGCCGGGCACCTTCCCGATCACAGAAATCAAGTTAGAATCCAAGTACCGAATTTTACCTGAACTATGCGGTCAACATACAGCCAAATAATACCAAAAATTCAATGGATAAAAATGTATTCCTTTATCCCTAAGTTTCCCTAAGTGATCACTTTAAACATAAATAAACAAACTTTAAACTAGTAACGATACCGACAAATCTCAGCTACACAGCCTTTCTACCGTCAACAATCTCAACAAGGGTTAAGGGAAAGCCAGCTCTTATAGGCGGCCAACTGGACAACCAGTTGTAACCGTTGTGTGTAACCCCAAATAAAAAAAAAACTCTAAGAAGAAATACGGTTGTAGCATTGGCTTCTTTGTTAATAAAAAAAAAACTTGAATGCAATCTACAATTGAATGAATACATTTTGACCAAAAGTGATTTTAATTGATTATTGTACAAAAATAAATTGTGCTTGACTCTACCTCTGCAATTCAACACTTGGTGGTTTAAAACGTAATGAAACGATCAACTAAATCATAAAAATCAATCACTCAATTAACAAGAAAACATAACAAGAAAAGTCAGTAAAATACTTGAGATGTGCAGGGTTTTGTTCTAGTAGACACGGTGGTGTTTTCAGCCTGTTTTTTCTTTGCTGCCGGTGTTTCCGTCTCTCTTCAACTGCGTTGTAATAATATGTTCAGCGGAATCAGCAATTTATTGGAATTACAAGGCTGCTGGACGCCTTTGCCTCTCTACATGAGAACAACGTACACAATAGAACTCCAGAAAATTTCCAAACCTTTCAACTCACCACAACTCTAATCGCCAAAATATCCGTATAAAACGTCTAATGAATCGCCAAAAAGGAATATCGGCACATAAATCACACAAAATCAGTACGAAAACAGTAGCAATAGTCTAAAGAGACGTTTGGCAACGGTGTCACGGTGTGCAGGTAATCCACAACCTCAACTGAAACAGCTGTGGAAACAAATACACGTGATTTTCCTCAGACTGTTTTGTCTTTCCCCATAAAACAGCTTAAAATCAGTGAATAAAATGGGTTACTCGAAACCTGAAAGTGTGTGTGTGATGTGGGAAGAAGTTACCAGGAGGAAAGATGCAAAAGCGATGGAGTGACTTAAGTAAGTAGTAGTCATTCCTCACGCTGCCTGAGTTTGAAAGTTGTGAGTGATGTAAACCAAGTGTTTTGTGCGTTGTTGGTGGCGCTACCCTACCCTTCTCCGGCATTGAGCTAGGGCCTAATTTGCTCACGCACCAAACCACCTGCTCTATCCAGAAATCAAGCAACTGTAACTTTTCTCTCTATTACCTTTTTTTTCTTCTTTTTTTTAAATTTTTACTCTGTGGGTAACAAAGAACGTGGCAGTCTATCAAGCTTGAGAAAGGATGTTTCATTCTGCATGCAGAAATCATTGCCATCAGGGAAGCAGCCAACCTGCTGCAAATACTGGACAACACAACAAAAGACGTCACGATCTATGCAGACAGCAAAGCAGCGTTGAGACTACTAGAATCAGATACAGTAAGTGTGTGATGAGTTGCCGTACACGATGGCAGATGGACTGGCGAAATTGGGACAAGAAAGGACGAAGCCGAAATGGAAAAAACATCGGTACCAACGATCAAACTATTTGAAGTTACTGTAGATAAAGACATGGTAAAGCTACACAGCGACAGGTGGAGAAATCGAAACGACTACAACACATCGAGAGCTCTGTGACCAAACTTGGATATGAAAAAACAGGGAAACTACTAAAGCAGAGCTGTGAGCACCCTTGTGGGAGTGATCACAGGACACTGTGAAATCGGAACCATGCTTCGAAAATGGGGCCTAAAGAATGCATCGAGGAGGATGAAACGATCGAACATCTACTCTGCCACTGCCCAGCTCTGAAAGAAGGACGCCTCAGGAATATGGGACAATACTACCTTGATAACTTGGAGGAAGCGGCACATGTGGACATTGTGCTGATTCTGAACTTTGTTAAAACCATGGGATGGTTTAGAACGATGACGAGAAAGGCTGCAGGTCAAGACCGAGGGGACTCCTCTCCAAACAAGGGAACACAATGGGCCATTTGACCTCCGAGTGAAAGCAATGCGAAGCAGGAAACTGCGGAGCAGGGCCTTACCTAACCTAACCTAACCCAAGATAGCTCTAGCGCTATCATGATCTTCTTTTATTGGGGTCAAATCAACATTGAATGAAGAGATTGAAAACACGAATTCGGCAGAGAAAGTCAAACAAAATAAGAGAATCAAGTTTTGTTTGCAGGGGCCTACAAATAATAACCATAGCTTCATAAATCCGCACAAAACCTGTCACTGTTCAAAATCATACATGCATAAAATATGTTGGCTCCAGTCCAAAAACCCCTTTGTCGTCCATCCACTTCCAAATTCACTGACACACTTCCATATAAAATTCATCCCTTTCCAGAGCTTTGAATCTCTCTTTCGTATAATAAATACTTCATTACCATTTCAATATACGCCTAATTTATTTCCAGCTCGACATCTACACAATTCTCTGGTATGTTTGTTTGAGTTACGCAAGTTCCCGAATGTACAAATTTGCCCGAAGTTTGAAAACAGTTGTGTTTACGTTTCCCGTCTAATACTTTTCCTTGTTCGCCGGTTTTGCGATTTGTTCACAAAAGTAAGTCGACGCGAATCTACGGTTCATTTCGCATGACAATTTGTATATGCATCTCAACATCGGAATAATGAACTTTTTGACAGACGCCAAATCAATATCAAATGAACAATTTCTCCAGCCAGCTACATCTCGGGAGAATTATGAGATTTCTTGCAAAAATCACGTGATTTTATTATGCGCTCCAATCTCGAGAGTGGAGCGCCGGTAACACAATAAGAGTAAGAATGGAGATTCGCTCAATTAAGGAAGTTCCTTGCGGAACGAAAATCAACTTAAATTTGGAAGGTAAATAACGTGGAGGGTGTGGAAGTATTGCGCCCAATTACCACGAATGGAGGCATTAATGCATATTAATGTTATTAACTTGAGCCTGATTGACATCAGATAATAATATATCTAAAAGACTCTAGTGCGTTGCAGTATTATAGATTTCACAATATTCATTAATGTATCAAACAAAACAGTTTGGACTCCAACTGAATAATTTGAGTGGATTTTAATACTAGCGTTCTGGTAGTAAGGTCTTCACTCGTCACCAAGTTGCCTATTCACGACCGACCGCAATCATCAGTAAACAACCAGAAAACGGTAGTATTTTGATGTAGATTAGGAGATTGTAATCCGAAGAAATGATCATAAAGAGATCCTCCCACCATCATGATCCTCATCACTATCCCTGAAAGAGATCCTTGCTTCACTATCCCCCCAGTTCTTGTTTTTAAAGAGTAAATGATCTTTAGTACACAGTGAAGAAAACCTAGAATAATAAAAGTGGAGGATGAGGAAAGGATCTCCTTTGGAGGTAGAGGTCAGTGGTAGGTTTTGGACTAGAGATTAGAACCTTATGAGGTCAATTATATTACCTTTTAAATATAATTTCGTGGTTGCAAATAAATCGATAGGTTGATGGCTGAGATTGAGTTTTAACTTATTGATTTTTTGATGATCATATGAGTGTTACAGTACGGATCTAATTTTTTTTCTAGTAACTGCATAAAGTTCAAATCCATACCAAATTAACAAAAATAAATTGTTGGAAATTTTATTTTTTTTTACCAACTTTTTTTTTTCATTTCCACAACTTTTGGTATTTTAAAACTTTTATTGGTATTTGCTCACGTTCATTTTCAATTTTTTACATTTTTTTAGTCATTTCACACTTCTGAAGAAAATGTTACAACTTTTGTCATGAACTTTGCAGCATTTGGAGGGGCGTAGCCACGGGGGGGTTTTGGAGGTCAGAACCCCCCCCCCCTTGATCAGAAAGTGTAATTGAAAAACACATTTGAATTTAAATGACGAAATAATAGGAGTCTTACAATCTCTTGGAAAATTCATTATAAAGAAAAATTCCTCGAAATTTTTCGCCTGCTGCGCTTATGCGGTCTCATTCCGGGCCAAACCCTCCCCCCTTATCAATTGTCTGGCTACGCCACTGATTTGGAATGATTTTTTGTGGAGTTTTTAATTTCACTTATTTCAACACTGAGGAATTGTTTGAATTTATTTTGCTCAATATAGACTGACAAAAATTTTCTTCCTCCTTTCCATTTGTCCAATTTTGTAGTTTTGTGGTAGTTTTATCATTTTCTTGTTTCTCAAGATTCCAAGGTTCTAAGAATATTTGTTTATTTTACATTGGTCTAGTATTTTGCAAACTTTGCTTTTATTCCAGACGATTTTTTTTTTAAATCCCACTTTTTGGTTTGGTTTTTGACAACTGGTTTCACTCTACATAGGTTTAATAACTTTGGATGTATTTTTTATTCCAAGTTCGCTGTTCTATTAAAAGTTCAAAAAGATATTTTTAACATTTCAAACTTTTTAACAATCATTTAAAGTTTAAAAATGATTGTTCAAATGCTTCCATTTAATTGAAATTCATACAGAAATCCATTATACATAGTGACCCATTTGAAAGCGGGCCACCCTCATAACTTTCCAATTTATTTATCGATTTTGACGATTTTTTTTTTTTTTAAATGTAGAGAGGGGAAAGGTGTATTTTGAGGCCATACGTCGCCCAGTTTTTTCCAAAAACCAAGGCCTACAAGAGCATATTGAGAGGCTGAAAAATCCAGAAAACATATTAGCGATTTTTTTTAGAGAAAATCTGCCTACGCCACAGGATTTTTCATCCCCTGAAATGGGTCTGTACCAAATTTCATGAAAAAATATTCAATTCAAAAATATTATCTCTGTGTGTAATTTTTTTTCTATTATTTTTTTGTCAGTCTCTTTTATTTGTTTCCATTGTGTTTTGACATGAGAATATCTATTAAATGTTTATATTTAATATTTTTTCTCTGATAGATTTGCTATCGCAAGATTTCGAGGTAGAATACTTCTTGGTGCATAGAAAAATGAATCGTTAATTTTTTATATTTTTTCATGAAATTTGGTACAGATCCATTTCAGGGTATGACGAATCCAGTGGCGTAGACAGATTTTTTCTAAAAAAATCGCTTATATGTTTTCTGGATTTTTCAGCCTCTAAATATGCTCAAGTAGGTCTTGGTTCTTGGTAAAAACTGGGCGACATATGGCCTCAAAATAAACCTATCCACGCTTCACATTAAAAAAAAAACGTCAAAATCGCTCCATAAAAAATAAAAATCTGCATCTCTTCTTCTTTTAACCAATAATCAACAAGATTCAAAAATCCGCCAAGCTTTTTTGATATTTGTTGAACTTTTGAAAATCACTGGAAACGTCAATTTCTCCATTGTCCAATAAAAAATATTGGGTAATTTTGGAATTATGATTTTTTCAATCGATTTTTGTTTGAAATTTAAAAATTGCTGAAAACAAACTGCAAATTCTCCTCTTTCCAATAAAAAGTGTTTTAATCAAAAATATCGAGAAATGTTGTAGATGATTGTGCTTTTTTAATTCCACTACATCTTTTTAATCAAAAAATCAAACAGTTTCAAAAATTCTTCAAGATTTTTGGAAAAATGGGTTTACTTCCGAATTTTATTGTTTTTCTCAAATATTTTATAACATTGAATTTTTCATAGTTATCCATCATTAAACATGATTTTTTTATACTTCCGAAGCTACTTTCCTTATCAAAAATTTAAAAATGTCTTTGATGTTTTTTTCAAGGTTTTTAAATTATAATTACACCATTTTTTCTAAAGCCTTGCTTCATCATTTTTGAATGTATTCAAATCTTGTTCAATCCAGATTTACTGAAAGAAATTTTTTGTGATCTTGTTTATTTATTTTTCTTTTTCTTTGCGTATTTTGGAAACTAAACTATTTTTTTTGTTATTTTACTTATTTTTAATTTTTATAATCCTGCATGGTTTTTGTATTTTTTTTTTTTGTTTTTATATAAGATATTTCAAGAAGCGGATATTTTCATCAATACCTTAATTTTGTGTGCTTTTTTTTTTTCTATTTATATTTTTTCACGATTTTTGGTTAGAAAGGTACATTAGGTTGTTTTCACAGTCATTTAAAAATTTTAAAAAATTGTGTGATTGATGTTGGGAAAGGTATTTTTTGTTTCTTGTGATTTTTTAGTAAAGAGGAAACATTTTATGTTAAGACTTGTACATTTTGAACTAACAATGATGTAGAGGCCTTTTGGAAAAAAGATAGAATTCACCATCCAACACTAAACATGTAAGTAATGTAAAAAAAAAATATTTCACACTGTACTGTAATATATCATGTACCGAACTCAAAACCAGTCTGGTAAATGACACACTACATCATCAAAGCCGGTAAAATTGGGTTAGAAAAATAGTTTTAACTAACTTTGGATGTTGTAGCATAGTCCGACTGGCGCCATCTCATGGTTATGATTATTAACTTGACGTAAAATGTGGGTAACATGAGTACCTATCTATATAACCCAAGTTGTGACATGATTTTTCTGGCGCCATCTCATGGTAAAAATGTGAATCGGAGACCAAAACATCCATTGCTAATGAACTTGTCATCAATAAACCCATCAGAATGTTCAGACGCCCCCAAGGGAAACCAAGCCGAAATTTTTATTGATTGTTCAATACATTATTTGATAGTCCAGTTCACATTCAACCCTTGTTGCTGTCCGCGTGAAATATGGCAACGCTGGCTGCCATTTGTGTTAATGAAACCCAATAAAACTAAAATAGGTTTGTTTAAAAGCACATTTGCGGATACTCGAACATACAACGTGTATAAATTTTAAGCTTGTTCGGGCTGGTATAAATAATTCGATTATTTTATAGGTGTGCATGTTTGAATTTACATTTACGATGGTAAGGGTGGTTAAGAAAAAATGCTACATGGACTGGATGTAGCTGTAACCATTGGATGCTTGTTTAATGGTTGCTATTGGGGTTGTTGCAGTTTTAAGCTCCAAAATTTGCCTTATTTTTCACCCTCATCAGACAGACAATGAAGAGCGGCTTTTGATACGAGCTTTTGATACGAGCGTGAAGATATTGAGGTCGTCACCAAACTGCCTATATTCACAAACGACCGCGGTTCGCCTTATCAGTAATCAACGAAAAAAAGGGGATCCCCAGTAGTGAAAACATGTATTTTGATGGGATTGCAGGACGTTATGTATTAAAAATAACTCAATTCCTGCAACAATTGTGTCACTGCCGATGATTAAGCGTAATCAAATTTCAAAATTTCTGATTCACCACTATTTCAAACAATACGTCGTTTGATCGCGTCTTTTGACCGATAAGACAGGCATGTTTGTCGATTGCTTTGTTTTTGTATACGGTTATTTTACCGAAAGAATAATAAGCGAATGTGAGTCAGACCAGATGTTTCTGCTCTCAGCTCATTCTAATCAACAGTGTGTTGATCAGAAACGGTGGGAATTTACGAGTGTGGATTTTGTTGTGTAATCAGTGTCAAGGTTTAGATTTTTATGTAAAAAGTGAGTATTCCTGTCAATCATAAACTTTCTTTATTGGTTTATTACTTTTTGTTCCATTCTTTTTTTTATTTCTTACTTTTGTTAACTCCAGTTGTTGAAAAGTTTTGTGTTTTCTGTTTATTAATTAATTTTCCTTAATTTTAGTTATTAGAATCTGGTTAATTATTGATTGAGGTTTTCACGTGACTTCTATATTTTTTATGTTTCGACTTTCTGGTACTTTACATATTTAAGTTTATTTAACCGTTCATTATTAACCTTGTATTTTGGTTTATAACTTTTTATTCAGCTCTTCCTCAAACTTGTCTTTTCTTTATTTTTGAGCAGTTCTTTGTATTTCAAATTTGTATTTTCTATTCTTTTCTATTAGGTTCTTCGTTGCAATTTATTCATTCATTTTTATTAAAAACTTTGTATTTCTGTGTTTTAATAAATTTTCCATACTTCTGGTTTTTCAAGAATTTATTTCATTCTTATTTTTCTACTCCAGTTGATATTTTTCTTGTTTCATAATGTTTGATTTAATTTGAAAATTTGTTACGGGTTTATATTATTTTTTTGTATTCAAACACAAATCCCTTTATAGCTTATTTTGATTATATATTATTTAACTGTTCCCTAGAGTTTTAAGTTATTTTAATCCTGTAATATAACTCTTACTCTTCATATGATTTTTATAATGTTTTATGTAATTATTTTGAATTTTCTTGCTTGAGGAATTTTGTGACACGTCTTTTCAAAAAATTTCATTTGTAATGAAAAATTGAAACCAGAATTTTGGGACAGTGGAAATTTGAAAAATCTTCGAATATCGGAATTTAAGTAGATTTTGATTCTGTTTGTGACCTTTAATTTGTTTCAATGTTGATAGTGCAACATTTTTGAAAATATATTCTTGTAAATGTATTTTTTCTCAAGAAACGAATTTTCTGCGATTTATTTGGGATGCTTGTATAAAAAACATTTCTCATTTTTTTCAATTTCCAATCCAATTCAATTTATTGAGATCTACAAATAATAAAAACATAATTTTTGATTCGATTTTTTGACATTTTCAAGCTTCCTAAAAGTTTAAAACGCTATAACTTTTGAACGAATTTGAAAATTGCACGATTTTGAAAACAATTTGATCAAGTTTCTTCTTGCATTTTTGGGTTTTCTGGTATTGATTTTTTTTATTCGTATTTTTCATCTTTTAAATTCTATACATAGGATCCAATTTGCAGCTCAATTTCTATAAAAACTATTTTTGTTGGACAAACCAAAAAAAAACATTAAAAGGAAACATGTTTTGCGAACAAAATGGCGTAGATCTCATTTCGACATTTTCAAAAATAAGTTTTTGTTACAAAAAAAAAGTTGTCAATCACTTTAAAATGAATAAGAAGTTATCACGTTTTTTTTTATTCTTTGGAGGAGTTTAAAATGGTTTAAATATCTGTTTTCAGAATCTCAAAGACTCAAAAATTTATAATTGAGACCTACATTTGTTTTTGAAACTCATATACATTCCAACAAATACATACAAATAGACATCAACAAAAACCAAATAAAATCAAAAGTAAACAAAACCCAGAGAAAGTTCAAATAAAATCAAAAGTAAACAAAACCCAGAGAAAGTTCAAATAAACGTTAGCAAAACCCAAATAACACCACATTAACGTTAACAAATTCCAAATAAACAAAAAAAATCGGAATAAACCCAGATCAAATTCAATTAAATAAAAAAAAAATCCTTAAAAAGGCCAAATAAATTCAATGAAACTCAAATAAATATAAGAAAAATACCTGAACCTAAATAAACCCATATCAACACAAAAAAAAACTTAAATAAATCTAAACAAAATCCAATCAACCAAAATGTCAATTGAATAAAAATAAACACATATAAAACAAAAATAAATGCAAACAAATCCAAGATAATCCTCAAAAAGATCAAATGAATTCAATCAAACTCAAATGAAAACAAACAAATTTAAATATACTCCCATAAATGTGAACAAAACCCAAATAACACCATGCACGTTTACTCAAAGAAACTGAAATAAATCTAAATAAAACTCAAATGAATTATGACTAAAGACAAATAAACAAAAAAAAAACGAAACAACCCCAAACAAAATTCAATTAAACCAAAACAATTTCAAATAATCAAAAATAAAGACAAAAAAAACCTAGATGAATGAAAACAAACTGACGTTAAGCCCGAATGATTTAGTTTCTTCATAGATTTTTGTGTTTTCTTGCCTTGAATTTTTCGACTTTTGAATTCCACATAGTCAAAATTTCTATAAGGAGTTTTATTTGACTTGACAAACGAAAAATAGAAAAAGTTTAGAAGAAGAGACTCAATTTATTATTCAATAATTTTTGTTTGGATCAATTAGCATTGATTTTGTAAAAAAAAATAGAATTAACTGATTCAATGGTCAAGAGTCCAAGACAGATTTGAGAAAATGATTTTCAAAATTTTCCAGGGCTGCTCACAAGCCATCATCATCGATTTTCATAATTTTTAATCAATGTCAACCACCTCGTCCAGGAAAACCGACTCATCACCTTATTCCCTTCATTATCGACCAAACATCCTATCCTTGGAAATAAAACAGATATAAACCCCATTTCCACGCTATTATTGGTTGTTTTGTAATGACTATATCGACCCGTGCCCAAATAAGGCTTCCATTTTGAGCGTCCACAATGGAGCGCCTCGGGGCATTTTTATAACTTTAATGATGGTTTCTGGCGGAATTAAAAATTGACAAACTTTATTACATTAGAAACGCCGCCTACCACAATCAATCAAGGCAAGCTGATTAATTATTGGCGGGTTATGATGATGGATGGCCAAGAATAAAAATTGATTCTGGAAAGTTTCTTGTCCATGGACTCAGCTGAAAGCAAGCCATTCTGGTAGGTCTAGAAAGGTGTACACCTCCCTTATTGCTCGTTTTCACTTGATCTGTCCTAGCTAGCTACGTCTTCCATAAATGACCTAATAACCTTCTACCTCCATGCGAAAGACTCAGGTCATTGGTAGTTCCTTCTCCTTTTTCTGGACCCTGGTTTGGGCTTTTCTGCTTTGATGAATAGGTTGCTCCTGCATCAGCAAATTAGAAAGCCAAGGTGACTTCCATGTCCTCTAATGCTCTATTATCTAGTTTCTACTCTACTTGATCTTTGCTGCCTTCTGTGATCTAACAGATCTCCCTATTAGACCATTTGTTTCAAGCTGTCGTGGGATTTTCACTCTTCTCAGCTTCTCTTCCCAAAATTCTTGCCTTGTGATACTTCCTCACATTCAGAACTTCTCTGAGCTTCTCCGGTGGACCTTATGGATAGCTCCTGCCTCTACAAGGCCAGTAGAAAATTGCCTCTGCTACTATTGAGGAAAAAGTACCTTTGATCACTTCAGGAGAGTCCAAGAGAGATCATGTTGCTCCACAGAGGTGGTTTTGCTCAATTATTATATGATGAAAAAGGTGGTGCAGGAGGTCTCAGACGTGAAGTGGTCTATGGTTTTGTGTCTGTTCCTCCTTTCGTTATTGTTCTGTCTTCCCAATACAGTTATGGAACTTGGCCTTCGACTAGATCACACACCAGGAAGCTCCAAGTTCCTGCTAAAGAACCTCGAGGATACTTAAAATCGCAATGAACAAAGCAGATAACCAGTGGTGGTGCCATGGAAGTCATGTTTTACGTTGAAGAAATATATTCTTCAAACCTTCCTCCTTAACTTCTTCCTGGTGCGCCACTTCAAGATCTCCTGATTAAACTCCTAGGATTTTTTTCATCGCGAATTGACAATTCATGGTATAGTGTTTTCCAGCTATGGAAATCTCTTGTCTAGTTTTAACCAATTTATTTAGTCAATACTTATGTACATTCACTATTTACACTAATGTATATCACAACCTATTTATGTTTTTAACTCTTCGTTCACAATTCATAAAACACGATCAATACATTACTGACTGTGGTTGAAATGGTGGCTAAAACTGAAAGTATACGGTCGAACTGTGTAGAAATCTCCGCCGCCTTCTGGCTTCGCTGGAATGTAATAGAAAGAAATCCACAGTGGGTACGAATCCCACGTTGGAGGACAAATATCGGTGATTTCGGGGTCTGGGGCGATATGGCCTTTGTTGTTGGTTCTTGAAGGGTAAGTCCGCTGTGGACGCTGGTGGTCTAGATAAAGATACTTTTCAAACTCTTTACAAAACTTTACAAAACTAAGGATGCAGTTCATGGTATTGATAGTCCAGATGGTTGAAATTCACAAGAGATACTCCTAAAACATAATACTTTTAGTTCTTCCTTGTGCACTACAGCAAGATTTACTGATTTGACTCCCAGGATTTTTTTTTACCGCGAATTTACAATTATTTTTCTTTTCTGGTTCTTCCTCGTGCGCCACTTACAGATCTCTTGATTTGACTCCATGGATTTTTTTTGATTGCGAACGGATTATTTTCAAAAAAACTCATTATGAAGAGTGACTCAAGTGGTCCAGACGGTTGAAACTCACGACAGATTCTCTTCAAACCTCATTCTTCTAGTTTTTTCTGTTGCATCACTTCAAGATCTTCTAGTTTAACTTCTAGGTTTTTTTTACTGCGAACTGACAATTAAAAAAAATATCAAGATGTCAAGGTATTATGGAGAGTGACTCTAGTGGTCTAGACGGTTGAAACTCATAATTGGAACTCTTTAAACATTTTTCTTTTAGTTCCTCCTGGTTCATCACGTCAAGATCTCCTGATTTAACACCCGTGATTTTTTTATTATTTTCAAAAAACTCATGATGAAGTTCATGTAATTGTGAAGAGTTACTCTCGTGGTCCAGACTGTTGAAATTCACAAGATATACTTTTTAAACCTTTTTTGATTTTCACAAGGAAGTTCATTGTATTGTGAAGAGTGACTCAAGTGGTCTAGACGGTTGAACCTCACAATATATACTCTTCAAACCTTCATTTTAGCTTCTCCTGGTGCGCTACTTGAAAATCTCCTGAACCTCATGGCATTATGAAGAGTAACCAAAGTGGTCTAGACGGTTGAAACGATTACTTTTTTTTACTTCCTGATTGAACTTCTAGGATTTCTTTTATCTCTCATAATTATTTCAAACCTTCTTCATTGGTTGTTCCTCGTGCGCCACTTCAAGATCTCCTGATTTAACTTCTAGGATTTTTTTATTGCGAATTTTCAAAGAACCCATGATGAAGTTGATGGTATTATGAAGAGTGACTCAGGTAGTCTAGACGGTATTATACTGGGAAACACTCAAAAAATGGAACTACCTCCAGGGTAAGACAAAAAAAAAGAACTACCTCATCAGACCAAACCTATCACTGTAATAGAGCTATGAAATTTTTAAGAGAAGAACAAGACACAGAAGTGTCAGAGAAAATGAAAAGTAAACCTGAGAAGTAGCTGGTGAAGAAGAACCCAAGAAAATGGAACTATCTCACGAGATCGAACCTATCACTGCAATAGAATTGACCTTCTGCAGTAGCTCATCAACTCGCAAGATAAAGAGGGTAAGGATTCACAATTCACTTCTTGGATGTACAAAAAAATGGAAATCAGTGGTCGATGGAGAAGGTAGCAGCACTCCAGAAACAATTCAGCAGCTTGGGGACACAGAACAGAGAAGTTGCAAAGGAAAAGAGAAGCAAATCTCGGAAGAAACGAAGAAAATGGAACCTCCTCACCAGACCGAACCTTTCAAGAATCAGAAGCGGATAGCTGAACAGGTCCATGAGAAACGTATAGCAGCTGTGAGGAAATTGAAAAGAAGAACAAAAAAAGCAGAGACCACAGAGGTGGCAAAGGAGATGGAAAGTGAATCTGGGAAGAAGTTGCTGAGGAAGAACCGAAGAAAAGAGAACTTCGTCACCAGAACGGACCTATCACTGCAATAGAGTTGATCTTTAGCAGTAGCTCATCAACTTATAAGGAAAAGAGCAAAATGAGAATACATCATCCAGTCGTTGTGCTCATGCTTGTTCATTCTTCTTGTTCTTGTTTTGTCTTCCTTAAACAGTGATGGAACTTGGCCTTTAACAACCTCAGACACCAGAAAGCTTCAAGTTTCTGCTGCAGAGCCTCGTCGTTACCTAAGAACGGAGCTGATGCAAACCAGGAATTCTCTTCTTTTTTGTTAAACACCGAGTGAATAATGTGTCTGGAATTCCCCAACCCACCTCGTAACACATTTCCTGCATCTCCATCACTGCCAATTTCCACTTTCTCCCAAACTGCGTCTCTAAATCATAGTCTCTAGTCGACCCCAACATAAACGCTAATGCAAGGGTTAAGGCCAAGAACAGAGATAAGCCTTATAGAGTGATTTGCCCGATTAACACACACAAAGCTCGCAGAGATAAGCTCGAGGTCCTGTTCTAATGGAAACAAAATTGTTTCGAGTATTAGCGGAGTGTGATTTGCAAAGTTTGTTATGGAGTACGATGTGGCATAAGAACTAGATTACTATAATTAACGAACACACCATATGGTTGGACTTTCTAGCTTGGAAGAACTAATCAACGGCATCTCTATTACCTAGCGCCGTATATGGTTTTGTTAATTATAGCCAAATTACCATCATCAGCATGTATACCAGGAGCACGCATTCTTTTTTGAATATAGGATTAAATGGTAACTGGTTTCTTTTTGGTTGGTATTGTGGTTCTATCCTCAGGGACGTCCAGTCTATTCATAGTTCTTGAAAAAAATAAAAAAAAAAAAATTAACAAACATTATCAAAGGACTCCCATTCAATCAAGTTCTCCTCAATGACCACTTCAAGTTGAAAATTGAATCAATCCATAGTCCCGAACCGGGCAACCACACCAAATCCCCCTCTGGCATGGTTAAATTAACCAAAACCAAAAACTAGGGGTGTGATAAGATTGACATAACGACCAAACAAACCTCGTTACGATCCTTCGTATAAATTTTCGTAATCCCATTTAAACCGATTGCCGTTCTTATTTGAAACCGCCCGCTGTAGCTGGGTAGCTGGATCCCCCGGCTCGAACTGTTGTCTTGTTAATATTAATGAAAATCAGTAGGTAACATCTCTGGAAAATCGATTTTCGATGGCTTTGAGCGGATTTTTGAGATTCTGGAATAATCGGGATGGATTTAAGTTGCCTCGTTTGACAGAAACAGGAGGTTTCTGGATATTTCCATAGTTTTACGTTTTTCTGTTGAGTTCTTCCTAGAATTGATGGGCACTTTGAATCAGAACCAGAGTGTTTACAAACGAGTTATGATTTTTACGTACTGCTTTGTTAAGCACGGCAACCTTGCCTTGACATCTAGTGCGGTGTTGCCTTAAAAAATTCATATCTATATACAGTGCGGCTCAAAAAAGTCCCTTCTAACATTTGGACCGTTTGATATAAGAACGAAATTTGGACACACCATATGCGAGGACGTTCTGCATTTTCAACATGCTGACAGCTATAAATGTCAAAATGACAGCTGGACGCCATTTTGAATGAAAAAATCAAATGGAAAAAATCAACATAAACTTCAAAAGGGAAGATATGCTCTGTAGTTTTGTGGCGCATCCATGATTTACCAGATTTTTTTGAGTATTTCGCCACACCCTATCAAAAAAACAATCAAACTAGTGTTTATATACCGGATCTTCTATATTACCTGAAAAAAAGCTTATTAGTGAACAATAAAATCAATATCAAACGTTTCGGAAACAAATGTGCTTCCGTCGTCAGTGGAACCTAAAAAAGAAACAATTAACTTAAATTTAAAAATTATAAAAAGGAAAGAAGGTAAAGAAGGGAAAAGACTATAAAGGACCAACATACACTAATGATAAGAAAAAATCAATTGCGAAAAAACTAGCCTTAAGTGAAAAATCATAAAAGTGACGAAACAAGTGAAAACGAAATAATGAGAACAAGCTAAACTGATACTGAGAAAAGGGAGGAATAATTATCAAATCTAAAATGGGAAAAAAACGACTCAAACTACATTTAAAAAAAAATGAGAAAACTTATTCAAATTCAAAGTGGAACGAAAGTTTATAAAAAAAAAAGATGAACATTCAAAAAAAAGTATTAAACAAAATAAATAGTAACAAACTAACAACTAATCCAAACCTACAGCGTAAAAATCAACTTCAACTCAAAGGGGGTAGGAAAATTGAAAAGAACCAATAGTGGAAAAAAAGGAAAACTTATCCAAAACAATAAAATTGAAGGATTACCTCACCCAAACGGAGAGTAGATAGAAAATTAAAAATAATTGAAGAAAACCAATTTGAATAAAAAAAAAACTATCTTAAAAGAGAATGCGTTAAAAATGATGAAATAATGTTAAACAAGAAAAATAATAATCTGGACTATTTCTGCAAAAAAAAGAAACATACTCTCCATAATGATCAATTTTAAAAAAGAGAGATAATCCACTCAAATTAAACGACAGAAGAAGAAGAACTTACATTAATTTGTTAGAAAAAATTGAAGAAGACAAGTAGATCTAAAAAACGCAGATTTAAAAATAAAGGAAGGAGATGGAAAAAAGGGGAAAAACCAACGAAAACTAATAGTGGAGAAGTTGGTAAGAGAAAAGCTTAATTTTATTCAAAATTTAAAAATCAAGACAAATTTAACTAAAAATCAAAGTGGAAAAAGAAGGGGACAAAGTGAAAAAAAATGAAAACTAACTTTAATAAAAAAACACAAATTTAAAAAAAAAACAAGACCAGCGGAAATTACGATAAAAAACTAAGCCAAACCCAAAGTTTAAAGAGCTACTAAAAGAAAAGCAAATTGAAAAAAATAACCATTTTTCATTTTCTTTTCCAAAAAAAACTAGATTAAGGCTAAGTAAACATATTTGATTAGATTTGAAAGTGAACGAAACCTCTTGTCCAAACTAAAATTTGAAAAAAAGGCAAATCTAACTCAAAATTGAAGTGAAAAGGAACGATACAGGGGTCATGAATTATAAGACAAACAAAAAAGGTTGAAATAAAGTAAGTACTCCGAATTGACTATTTCTTTTTTTTTTGAGTTATTAATTAGGTGTCTTCAAAATGTTAAAAAGCAAAAACTAACCAGAACCAATATGGGGAAGGGCATATACAAAGTGAAACAAAGCTGAAAACTAACTTATATAATATAAAAAAAAGAGGAACACAAAATATTTTTTTATAAAAAGATCAACGGAAACTAAAAATGGAAAAACTTAAGCAAACCTCAAGTGAACTTTAACTTAAAGAGTAAAAAAATGAAAAAAAGGGGAGACACTGTATGGAACTGATAGTGGGGAAGTAAGTAAAAACTCAAACTAAAATTTAAAAATTAATAAAAATAAAAATCTTGATTGAGCATAAAAAGCTTCACAATAATTATCAGTGCATCAACTTAATCCAATATCCATAATAGGTAATACAATATACAATAAAATTAATATGATAAAAGTTAAAAATTTAAAATTTAAGAAAAAACACTAATGAATAAAATAAATATGTATATAAAATAGTATAAGGGACAGAGAGCACAACAGCTTTAAAATTTGACAGTATCACAGCTTTTTATCAGGTAACTTATTGAACTCTTCTAAACCGCCACAGAAAATTGAGTTAACTGCTGTTAGCCTTAATTCAGATAAATTTAACTAAAAATTAAAAAGAAAAAGAAGAACTTATTTTATATAAAAAGGGGACACACATTTCCAAAAATAAAAAAAGAGTCAAAATGTCCAACAGAAACTAAAAATAGGAAGACTAATCCAAACCAACTAAGTTAAACTGATAAAAGAGAAGAAAATGGAAAAACTCCACCGTTTTTCCATTGCCTTTTCTAACTAACCCAAACTTACCGAAATTAGTAGTTGGGAAGTCAAGAAAACCTCTAACTTCAAATAATATTTTGGAAAAAGGCAACTAGATCAAACAAATAGTGGAGAAACTAACGTGAACTTAAAGAGGAAAGAAAAATGAGGAAAACTAACCGGAACTAATAATAATAGTGGGTGCAATAAAAAAATTTTTTTACTCTTTTTTATAAAACGTATAGTTTTCTAGATAGAGGGGTGTGAATCTGAGGAACAGTTTTTTTGTTGACTTCATTGGCATCAGTCTTGGTTTTTAGAAATGTAAGCCAAATTTAAACAAAAAGAGGAGAATAAAATATGAAAAAGGGAAAGTTAACCCAAACTAAAAGTGAGGAAAAAAAGTGGAACAAAGAAACTAATAATTTGGAAAAATGGGGAGAACTAATCTTAACTAGGAAGGACAGAAAAAGGAAGAAAATGCGAACTAATAAAGAAAAATAGAAATAAATTATTTACAAACCTAACTTAAAGTGGAAAAAAGAAAACTAAACTACACTAAAAGTAAAAAAAAATAATAAATTGGAGAAAAAAATTAGAAAAACAAGAAATTTAAACTGCTGACTTTCTGCTTTAAAAAAAAACCATAACATGCGGAACCATACCAAATAAGCCTATATTTATCACAACCTAAATCAGCAATCAACACTTTAGCAACGGCTTATCGATTGAAACAATTAAGATCATGTTGACAAGCACCCGACCACGTTGAAATTCAGACCGGCGGACAGTCTTTAATAAGAGGCGGTTACGCGTAGGATTGGACAGGTTTTACAGGTAGTTATTATAATGACCCATAATTTGTGGATTTTTACGTTTACACCCCATTAACACCATTAACATTAGTCCGAGGTATGAAAGTCTGGATTTGTGTACGGCCAATGCAAATATATTGATTAGACTGAGCTCCCTTGAAGTAGCAAACGAATTATATTTGCTCTTTGTAGCGTTTTGTGAGGGGAGTTTTGCCTTTCGCATGCAAAATAGGTATTTTAATATTTAACTTTGAGACAGGTGAAGGGCGAGATTGGAATTTTGGGTCAATACTGGTGCATTGCAAAGCTAAAAGAGGTTTTTTGAATGGGTGATGACAAAAAAAAATCATCTATAATGGCATCATGATTCAAAAATGTAATTAAACACAAATTTAAACAAGCCTACAAACCCAAATTGGCGATTTAACTGTAAAACGCGAAAAAGAACCTGTAAACCGTTTGTATAACATGCCAAATAATAATGCCTATACATTAAGTGGAATTTATGGAGTCATTTGAAAATTTAATGGGCTATTAAACTGGTTTTTATTTTTTCTATATTTTATCAGTGTGCCCCGGTAGCTGATGTGGTCGTGAAATTGTTTGGTACTTTGAGATTTTCATATTAACGACCTATTTAGATATTTTTTTCCATAAATAGTTGCAAAAAAGATTAAGAATCATCTACAAAAACGCTCAAAATTCAACCTTCTTCTTTTGGAGTTAGTAATATTGTCCTCCAAGATCCCCCGATTTATTTTCTACCAACTTTTATAAAGATAAGTAGTAGATGAGCAAGGCCGGTTCTGGATCATGGAGTTTTGTATTTTTCAAATCGAAATGCCAACCAAATCGCAACGTTGTGAAATCCGACGTCCATCCGACGTTGGTTGGGGTGACCACCCCGACTTTCTAGAATGAAATCAATAACCTACGTCAGTGCAACGTCGCGAAGTGACTCACAACGTTTGGATTACGTCAATCCGACGTTAAACAGGTATAAAAAGAGTTTAAGTCACCGTTTTACCAATTCCCAACGTTATGATTGGTGCATAACTAGTTGGATAATCAGCAAAATGGTTTGTATGATTTTTTATATAAGAGTGTGACAAGACAAATTACAATCGAAATTTTTGATGACTTTAATGTATGACATGTCAATGAATATTTTTGAAAATTGTTTGTAAGAAAAAAAACTGATTGTAAAATATTCGTCCTCAAAGTTAGAACAACAATTGACTCGCAAGTGGCGTTTTTTGTAAATAATAAAATACTGATTCTAAATTTTCCAAAATCGGTCAAGTGGTTTCAAAATATTCGTCCTCAGCAACTTTTGAACAAAAAAAAATGACACCTTTATATCTTTTGGCTTTTATACCTACACCAATGGATATTTTTGACTTCAAAGTTTGAAAAAAAAAATCGGGACACTTATACTCTGGTTTGTAAACCAACGTCATTGAATATTTTGAAAACCCGCAAATGGCGTGCTTTGTGAATAAATGTTTGGCCTCAAAGATAGAACGAAAAAAAATGACATATACCTATATTTTGGCTTTTATACATACGCCAATGATTTATTTTTGGAACCTCGCTAATGGTGTTTTTCGTGAAGGATAAGTTGCTGATTCTAAATCTTTCAAAATCTTCATAATCGTTCAAGTGGTTTTAGAAATATTCGGCCCCAAAGTCAAAACAAAACAAAATGACACACTTATAGTTTGGCTTTTATACCTACATCAATGAATATTTTTGAAACCCCGCAAATAGCGTTTTTGTGAAGGATGAAATGTTGATTCTGAATTTTCAAAAATCGTCAAAATCGATCAAGTAGTTTCAGAAATATATGTTCTCAAATAAAGAACGAAAAAAATTATTGACACACACCTATATTTTAGTTTTTAAACCTACGCCAATGAATATTTTTGAAGTCCAAAAATGGCATTTTTTATAAAGGATAAAATGCTGTTTCTAAATGTTCTAAAGTGGTCAAAAGCGGTCAACTCTTGAAGTTTGAACAAGGAAAAATGAACACACTTATATTTTGACTTTTATACCTACGCCAATGAATGTTTTTGAAATCCCGCAAATGGCGTTTTTTGTGAAGGATGAAATGATGATTCTTGATTTTGCAAAATCCTCAAAATCGGTCCAGTAGTTTCAGAAAAATATGTTCTCAAATGAAGAACGAAAAAAACTATTGACACACACCTATATTTTGGCTTTTATACCTACAGCATTGAATATTTTTGAAGTCCGCAAATGGCGTTTCTTATAAAGGATAAAATGCTGATTCTAATTTTTCTAAAGTGGTCAAAAGCGGTCAATTCTTAAAGTTTGAACAAGGAAAAATGAACAAACTTATATTTTGACTTTTATACCTACGCCAATTAATGTTTTTGAAAACCGGCAAATGGCGTTTTTTGTGAAGGATGAAATGTTGATTCTGAATTTTTCAAAAGTCGTCAAAATGGGTCAAGTAGTTTTCGAAATTTATGTCCTCAAATAAAGAACGAAAAAAACTATTGACACACACCTATATTTTAGCTTTTATACCTACGCCAATGAATATTTTTGAGGTCCGCAAATGGCGTTTCTTATAAAGGATAAAATGCTAATTCTAAATTTTCTAAAGTGGTCAAAAGCGGTGAATTCTTAAAAATTGAACTAGGAAAAAATGAACACACTTATATTTAGGCTTTTTTACCTACGCCAATGAATGTTTTTGAAAACCCGGAAATGGCGTTTTTTGTGAAGGATGAAATGATGATTCTTAATTTTCCAAAATCGTCAAAATCGGTCAGGTAGTTTCGGAAATATATGTCCTCAAATAAAGAACGAAAAAAACTATTGACACACACCTATATTTTAGCTTTTATACCTACGCCAATGAATATTTTTGGGTTCCGCAAATGGCGTTTTTTATGAAGGATGAAATGCTGTTTCTGAATTTTTTGAATTGGTCGAAAGCGGTCAACTCTCAAAGTTTTGACGAGGAAAAAATGAACACACTTATATAATGGCTTTTATACCTACGCCAATGAATACTTTTGAAAAACCGCAAATGGCGTGCTTTGTGCATAATAAAATGCTGTTTCTGAATATTGAAAATCTGTCAAAATCGGTCGAGTAGTTTCAGAAATATTTGAACTCAAAGTTGGAACAAAAAGAATGACATACATTTATTTAGGCTTGTATACATACGCTTATGAATTTTTTTTGAAAACCCGCAACTGACGTGGTTTGTTAATAATAAAAAGCTGATTCTGAATTTTCAAAAATTGTCAAAATCGTTAAAGCTGTTTCGGAAATATTCGTCCTCAAAAAACATTGATACACTTATATTTTGGCTTTCATACCTACGCCAATGAATATTTTTGAAAACCCTCAAATGGCGAGCTTTGTGTAAAAGAAAATGCTGATTCTAAATTTTCAAAAGTTGTCAAAATCTGTCAAGTAGTTTTAGAAATATTTGGCCTCAAAGTTGGAACAAGAAAAATCGACACATATATTTTAGCATTTATGCATACACCAATAAATATTTGTGAAAATCCACAATAGCGTTTTTTGTAAAAAATAAAATGCCGATTTAAATTTTCAAAAATTTTTTTTCAGAGATATTCGTCCTCAAATTTGGTTAAAAAAAAATTGATACACTTATATTTTGGCTTCTAAACCTACGCCAATGAATATTTTTGAAAATAGTATTTCTGGTAAAGGATAAAATGCTGATTCTAAATTTTCAAAAATCATCAAAATCGGTTAATAATGCAAAAATCAGAATCCGATTCCTTGTAGTTTCTGAGTTATGATTTTTTTTATTAGTGATGGTTGACTATATTCACCAAAATCTTGTCACAAATTTCAAAATGATTTTCTTCAATATTTTCTCAGATCACTAGGTATGTTTTTCCATGTATTTCAATGAAAATTTGTCTGGAAAATCCACTGGGGAGAAAATCAGAATCTTATCTCTTGTAGTTTTTGAGTAATGGTTTTTTTTATGGGTGATTATTGCTTATCAACCAAAATCCAGTCACATATTTTTGAGAATGTTTTCTCATGTAATTTATTGTAAAATTGTCTTAAAAATCCACTGATGTGAAAATCTGAATTCTATCTCTTGTAGTTTTTGAGTTATGAATATTTTATATGGACCCTGCCACACAGTTTAAACACGATTTTTCTCAAAATTATCCCAAATCAATAAGTTGTTCATGTATGTGTGTATTTTAATGAAAATTTGTAAGGAAAATCTCACTGATGCAAAAATTAGAATAAAATATATTTGTTTGGGTAATTGTTGCCTTTTTTCCAGGAAGATTCATAAAATGCAAACGACAAAAAAACCCAATATTAAGAACGCAAAAAAATAAAAAAAAAAGTTCATAAAAATGAAAATCAACTCTCGCCAAACTCCACAACAAACAAACATTTCAAATAATTCCAGCAACAAAACTATTTTATTCCTGCAAATCCCACCGTCAAGCATCTTATACTGCTACATATTTTCCGAACAGACAGCTCGAGCACAAATTGGGTATCTCGAAATATGTAAATGCAAAATTACTTTTGAGCTCAAAAAGGATCCTTCTGATGGATAAGTTTAATTTGAATCCGAGCAAAAAGATAAAAGAATAAATGGAATTCATATTTCTTTTATACATTTATAATCTGACTAGGGATTTTCTCCATTTTAATATTGCATTTCGTTATCCAATCAGCACGGTTGAAAATGAGATTTAGAAATTGGCGACTTTTATGGGATGAAACTAGATGAGTTTAATTTAAAGTCAGTCATCTTCGACCTATTTGACCAGAACAAAATGTTGAAGTATGTCAGCTACGTGGGAACACAAAGGCGTAATCAAATGCCGGTAATAAATCTGCATCCGGTAACCACGGTACTTTCCGTACCAAATTCGCTCAACACCTCTCTAATCGGTTAGGCTTGACGCCTTTGGTGATTGGTTACGTACGAGTGTTCAACGGTAGCAGCTGATGAATATATTTCTTTTGTTGCAGGAAAAATGTGATAATTGCCCTGAACTATGCTGCTTCGATGGATCGTCTATCTCTTGCTGGTGTCCTTTGGAGAGCTGGGTGCAGTAGATCCATGTAAGTAACCATTGCTGGTTCTGCTCTAAGATCAATAACATTCACTTCGATTAAGCAATAACGCGTCTAGCTTACTGCATGTCATTCAAACTTTCTATATTGCGAAATTAAACCCCTGTTCTCTATAATATTGCATCAAATCTTGCTCAATGTGTTCGAAATTTAAGCCCGTCGAAATCCACTGTGATTGGACGATTAATAACCAATTTTGCCGGCTTATGACGTTGGTAATATTGACAGTTAAGCTTTCATATCGATGACATTAATACTCTAAGTCGATGATAGAAAGAGTTAAAACTTTTTTTGTTGATTGAAAAATGGATGTTCACGTGCCTACTATATTGAGTCATCCTCCGATTTCTTCCAGGAAGCCTCAAAATCTTTCCAATTTTCAGATTTTCAAGAAACTTCAAAAGCTTTAGAATCATTGGAATCTTCTGAACCTTTGACATTTTAATAATATTTGGAAGCTGTGGAAACTTCAGAACTCTTGGAATCTGTAGAACCTTTTTTGACAACTTCAGAACCATGCGAATTAATACAGTCCGTGAAAGCTTTAGAATCTCCGCAATCCTCAGAATATCTAGAATCTTCAGCAGTTTTGGAGTCTAAGATTTTTAAAATTCCTTATATCTTTGGAAACAGTAGAGCCTATGGTATTTTCAAAATCTTTGGAATTTTAAGATTCCTTAGAATCTTCAGAAGCTTCAGATTCATTGGCGTATTTAGAACCTTTTACATTTTCAGAATATTTGGAAATGTGGGAAATTTAGAATCTGTAGAATCCTCAAAATGTTCAGTCTTTGGAAATTTTAGAATCCCGAGAATTAATGAAGTTCGTAAAAGTTTTAGAATCTCTGCAATCCTCCGAATAACTTATAACTTTAGAAGTTTTGGAATCTCTAAAATGTTTAAAATTCCTTTAATCTTTGGAAACAGTAGAGCCTACGGTATTTTCAAAATCTTTGGAATTTCAAGATTCGTTAGAATCTTCAGAAGCTTAAGATTCATTGAAATATTCAGAACCTTCGATACTTTCAGAATATTTGGAAGTGTGGAAAATTTAGAATCCTTAGAATCTGTAGAATCCTCAAAATCCTGTCTTTGGAAATTTTAGAATCCTGAGAATTAATGAAGTTCGTAAAATTTTCAGAATCTCTGCAATCCTCCGAATAACTTATAACTTTAGAAGTTTTGTAATCTCTAAAATTTTTAAAATTCCTTCAATCTTTGAAAACAGTAGAGCCTACGGTATTTTCAAAATCTTTAGAATTTTAAGATTCGTTAGAATCTTCAGAAGCTTTAGATTCATTGGCGTATTCAGAACCTTTCACATTTCCAGAATATTTGGAAGTGTGGGAAACTTGGACTTCTTAGAATCCGTAGAATCCTTAAAATCTTCAGTCTTTGGAAATTTCAGAATCCTGAGAATTAATGAAGTTCGTAAAAGTTTTAGAATCTCTGCAATCCTCCGAATAACTTATAACTTTAGAAGTTCTGGAATCTCTAAAATTTTTAAAATTCCTTAAATCTTTGGAAACAGTAGAGCCTATGGTATTTTCAAAAACTTTGGAATTTTAAGATTCGTTAGAATCTTCAGAAGCTTTAGATTCATTGGCGTATTCAGAACCTTTCACATTTCCAGAATATTTGGAAGTGTGGGAAACTTGGACTTCTTAGAATCCGTAGAATCCTTAAAATCTTCAGTCTTTGGAAATTTCAGAATCCTGAGAATTAATGAAGTTCGTAAAAGTTTTAGAATCTCTGCAATCCTCCGAATAACTTATAACTTTAGAAGTTCTCGAATCTCTAAAATTTTTGAAATTCCTTAAATCTTTGGAAACAGTAGAGCCTATGGTATTTTCAAAAACTTTGGAATTTTAAGATTCGTTAGAATCTTCAGAAGCTTTAGATTCATTGGCGTATTCAGAATGTTTGACTTTTTCAGAATATTTGGAAGTCAGGAAAATTTAGAATTTTTAGAATCTGTAGAATCCTCAAAATCTTTAGTCTCTGAAAATTTAAGAATCCTGAAAATGAATGAAGTCCGCAAAAGTTTTATAATCTCTGCAATCCTTGGAATATCTTGAATCTAGAATATCTGGAATTTTAAGAGTTTTCAAAATCAAACTGACGGGTTTCTCACTGAATTTTCAACAAATGATCTCATAATAATAATTACGGTACTATTTGAGGAACCACTTCAAAATCGAGTCTAAACTTTTTTGGGGAACAATGTCATCGTCCTACATTCAATTGAACATCTCCGTAACCAATCAACATATGGAGTTGAATCTGCTACTGACGGGTTCCTCACTAAATTTTCTACAGATTATTTTCTATGAATAATCACGGACCTACTTGAGGAACCACGTCAAAATCGAGCATATACTTTATTGGGGAAAAATGACCACGTCCTACATTTGATTGAATATCTCCGGAACCAATCAACATATCGAGTTGAATCTGCCACTGACGGGTTCCTTAACAGATTCTCATCAAATTATCTCATAATAATAATTACGGTACTTTTTGAGGAACCACTTCAAAATCGAGTCTAAACTTTTTTGGAGAAAAATGACATCGTCCTACATTTGATTGAATATCTCCGGAACCAATCAACATATCGAGTTGAATCTACCACTGACGGGTTCCTCAACAAATTATCATCAAATTATCTCATAATAATAATCACGGTACTATTTGAGGAACCACGTCAAAATTGAGTCTAAACTTTTTTGGGGAAAAATGACATCGTCCTACATTTAATTGAATATCTCCGTAACCAATCAACAAACTGGATTGGATTTAGTACTGACAGGCTTCTGTAGCTTCGACATTTTCATAATCTTTGTAGAATGTAGAAACTCGAGAATCTGTATTATCTTCAAGATCTCCAGAATCTCTGAAACCCTCAGAACCTTCCGTAAAAGTTTAAGAATCTTTGAAAACATCAAAACTTTTGTTATCTTTAATAACAGCAAAATCCTTTGAATCTTCAAAACCCCAATTATCTCCATCTGTTCTAGCTCAATGTATAGCACCATTGGGAATGGAGACTGGAGCAATCAAAGACAACGACATCACAGCTTCGTCATCGTTTGACAGTGCTGTGGGCCCCCAGCATGGAAGGTAAGTCAAATTACCATTTCTCAATCAAGCCAAGTTTTAATTCCATCAAGGGTAAACAAAAGTGGGCCACTTTTGCTCGGAAGTTCTTCACTTATCCAATAAGGAAAGTTTTTTTTCCGATTTTGTGCGTGGGATTTTGTTTGACTTTCTGCGGAATTTTGTTGAGATAGATGGATGCGAGAGTGATAGACATGATTGAGAAAAGTTCGTAAAAGGAAAGTTTATTCTAATGATTTTTTTTTGTGAGCATCATCCAGTCAACCTTACCTTGAAACTAAATTTATTGCACCAAATCCCACAATTTAGTCTGAAACGACCCATTTAACAGATCCATCAAACCTGGATATTGCCCATAAAATCAAAGTTGTACCCATCATCGTCGTGTAATCGGCTTTGAAAAAGAGACCGGTCGTATTGATTCATGTTTGCTTTTCGAATTACACGTATTAAATGAGGTTTTGAAAAATAACGACGGTAGATTTGTTATTGTGAATCAAATGTATACCGCTGTCATTATTAATTTTACGTTTGTGTATGCAAACATGAATACACTGTGGCCAAATTAAATTAGAACCTAGTTTGATCCTTAATAACTTTTTTGTTTGTTTATGGATTTAGATGAATTTTGGATATGATATTGGTCAATATGTTCTTGATTTTCCTCCAAAATTGAGTTTTCGAATTTTGAACAGGACCGGACTTACGACGTTTTTATAAAATTGGTGCATTTAAGCTCGTTGCAAAAACGAACTGCGCTACGTACAGACCACGGTGAGATCTTACACCGTGGTACAGACCAACTGATATATTTTTTGAGAAGGACATTAGTGGGAAAAGGTATCCTGATAATATCAATATTTTAGAACCATAACCTAAGAAACGATGTTTTTTTCTGTTTTATAGTGCTTGTCGGCATAAAAACTATTTCACTTCATTTTGATCAAAGTTTCTTAAAATGTCATAGCAACGTGGATTGTTTGTTAAAGATTTGTCGATTTTTTCACATTTTAGATTTTTTAATCTGGAAAAAAAATAATACCCAATTATTATTTTTTTTTTCGTTTTTAAACTTTGTTTAATTTCACTCGATAATTTGAAAAGGGGCCGCAACATTGCCGTGCATAAATGTTCTTTTCCATTAATCGTTTGATCGAGATTTTATCTTTCATAGATAGAACCATGTCTACGTATTCAAAATCAAACAGGCAAACTCTGGAATCTCAAAATTGTTAACAATTTTCAATAAACAATCCACGTCGCAATGGAATTTCAAGAAATTTTGATCAAAACGAAGTGAAATAGTTTTAATGCCGACAAGCACCATCATATAGAAAAAATCATAGTTTCTTAGGTTATGGTTCTAAAATATTGATATTATAAGGATACCTTTTCCCACTAATGTCCTTCTCAAAAAATATATCAGTTGGTCTGTACGTAGCGCAGTTCGTTTTTGCAACGAGCTTAAATGCACCAATTTTATAAAAACGTCGTAAGTCCGGTCCTGTCTAAAACTCGAAAACTTAATTTTGGGGGAACATCCAGAGCATATTGACCAATATCATATCCAAAATTTGTCTAAATCTATGAACAAACAAAAAAGTTATTAAGGATCAAACTAGGTTCTAATTTAATTTGGCCCACAGTGTATATCTACAATGTAGATACAGGTTCAATTAACTCAGTAATATTTGGTAGCTATAATTGATGGCTTGTATAAACGAAATGGCAAATATAACTAGAAATCTCGTTATTAACAATGTAAATGTTTTCATCCGCTCTTCAAAGCCAGTTCCATTGACAGCTCGATTGAGGTGATACGATCACCAATATACGATCACCAATATAATGGCACTGGGTTAAGTTCCAGCTACCTAGAAGAGGCCCACTCTTTTTGGGTATGCTGTAATAAACTGGTGTAGGCTCTCCACAACATCTCCCCAAGATTAAACAGTTTTCCAAGTTTCTTTTGGTTATTTTTTATAGTTTAACTTCCGTTAATTTTTGTTCTGTTCATAGTATTTTATTTATTTTACCATGCTTTTCTTTGGATTTTTAGTCGAGTCTGCTTCTATCAGCGTCAGCGCACTTTTTCCTGATCTCTTGGCGTTGCTACCTGGAAAGTTTGAAAAAAAAGTACCTAAATAGTTAATAGTAACTGGTAAATATTGATAAGAGTCGATACTTAATTAAAAATACTAAAAAATAGAATAAATAACTCCAACCAAAAACTAAACTAAATTCCACAAAAGATTATCTGATTAAAGGTAATTAAACGAATAAACAAACCTAAAATAATTCCTAAAATATAATTAAAAAATTTTCAATGAAATGGAAAAAGTTCAAATATTATTTGTGAAATAAACAAAAAGCTGTACCTAATAATGATGAGAATATGAAAAAAGTATAATAATTATACTACTTTCCAGAGAGTAGTAAACTTTTCAAAGTAAAAAAAAACTAGAGAGGAAGTAAATAACCCAAACAAAAAAACTAAACTGAAATAAAAAAAAAAGACAAAATAAATAAAAGTAATAATCGACCACCATTCCTATAACATCTTTCAAAAAATAATTGATAAAATGGAAAGGTTATACGCTATAATATTATTTGTGAAATAAACAAAAAACTGTTATAATGTAAAATATATGAAAAAAGTATAAAAAATGTTCTCCAGAGACAAGTAAACTTTTCAAAGTAAAGAAATTAAAGAGGAAGTAAATAACTAAACAAAAAAATTAAACTAAAATAAAAAAAACTGAATAAAAAGAATTGAATTAATGAATAGATAAATGCCACCATTCCTATGAAATCTTTCAACAAAATTTGATGTCAATGCAAAAGGTCATACGCAACAATATTATTTGTGAAATAAACAAAAATCTGTAGAGATGACAAAAAATTGAAAAAGTATAAAATAAGTTTTTTCTATGACTATTTAATAATCAGCACATTCGACAAAATGTCAACCTTCAAATCCATCATTTTGAAACAGCCCATTTGACCGTCCATACTTGTTTTTAAGTCATTGTCACATTGTGTTAACAACAGTACCTCACTTTAAGTACAGTCGTTGTCAAAAAGTTTGTGTTGTGCAAAGTTCGCTTCAATTATTGAATAATCATAGAAAATGTATAGTATTCTACTCGGCTGGAAATGGCTATTACTCACTCAGATGATCGCAAACTTCATCCTCGTGAGTAATATCCACCATTTCCCGCAGGTTGAATGATATACTATTTCAACAGCAGTGAAGTTTTTGGAGCAGAAAATCTAAAAAGGAAATGAATAATCCAAAGCAAAAAACTAATCTACTCACTCAAAAAAACTGAACAATTGATCAAAAACCAAAGTTTCCTCCATTGTCCTCAAAAATTTTGGATATGAAAGAAAAAAGTTAGTTCAAGTGAGACAAAGTCAAAGAATGTCTTAAAACTAGAAAACCCTGGATTTAAAAAAAAACACTATAGATAAAAGCTTTAAAAATTCAAAAAAAAACAAACACTCAAATCCATGGCAAAAGTTTCAAAATGTAAAAAAACAACACCAGAAAACTGCTGGAGAGAATACAGGTTGTCCCAAAAAGGGGTTTAAACAGAAACAGAAACGTTGGTCGTGTTGATTTTTTTTTAATTAGTTTTCGAGATACAGGATGAATTGTTAAAATGGTCCAAATCTATCTCGTTGACTAATTTGACACCCTGTATCTTTTTTGCTGATTCTAACAGAAAAATTGATGCTGAATCATTTGATGGCATGCGCAGATCTCCATTTTTTTTGTTTTTGAGTCATGAATATCTTTCGTGAGTGTGAAAATAAACTGAATCAAAAACTTAATCAAATGGATTCCTCTCATATCTTAAAAAATGCGAATGAAATAGAAAGGGTTATAATATTTGTGAAACAAAAAGCTTCAAAGGGTGACAATATAATAATATTAAAAAAATAAAGATGTTTGTAAAAAATGGTGAAGATAAAATACAAATAAATATTGAACAATGAAACCAATCATTAAATCATATAAATTTCAAAATAAGTATGGATACAGTTCTCTAGAGAGTAGTTAGAGTAAAAAAAAATAGAGAAAAAAAAAATAATCCAAAGCAAAAAATTCAACAAATAAAAGTAACTTTTCTTTCAAAGCCCTCCAAAAAATTGAAAAAAAAATATAATAATAAGTAGAATGGAAAAAACAGAATACAAGAGTATAATAACACTGTCTAAAAAATAAAAAACCTTTGGATTTAAAAAAACTACTATGAAAAATGTTTTAAAAAATTGAATAAAAAATGACCTGAGCACAAAAAAAAACTTAAATTCATGAAAAAAGTTCCAAACAGTGAAAAATCACCTAGAAAATCACTCACAAACCTGTTGGAAAATGTACAGGATGTCCCCATCACTCCAACGGTTTAATCAAAGAAAAGTTGCCGTTTTTCATGCTCATTCAAGATCTAATGGCCATGTCAATATTTTTAATTAGTTTGCAAGATACAGGGTGTATTCAAAAATGGTTTAAAATTATTTTGTCGAATCCCTTGCAGAATGAAGAAACTTTCAAATCTAATTTTCAAAAATAAATAGTTTTTGAACACCCACAAATAAAAGCAATTTTTTTGCAAACATTTTGTAAACACAAACTTTTTCTGAACAAAATTAAAAATAATGAAATCAATTATGTATAGGACAATAATCCAACATAATATAATCATGCTTCAAATTATCCGAAAAGCGAATTTCTAATCATCACTCACACCCTACACCCTACCGTGTTTACCTCGATAGTAAATACGACTCAGCATTGTTTTCATGCTTCCTTATGTCCAGCTCATACCCCTGACAGTATGGCACCTCCTTCAAGGTGACGTCACGTTGCAGTTGGTGATGGCCCAATCCAATTCACCCAATGTGCTATATCAATTAATTTCAACCTAAAACAAACTTTATATTCCACATTCCAATTTCCATACAAATTCGATGATGACAGTGGATTTAAGCATATTCGCACATCAATATAATAATCAACAAATTTATCGTGATTAAAGTGTATCTAATATTAACAACAACATTGTACCCCGCAAATATAAAATATTCCGGAAATATGAAACATTGAGCGGCAATGGCGCATACCTGCTCATGAATATGATTTTCGTTCTATGGAATGTACATAAATTATTGTGCATAGGAATTATCAGAGTTAATTAGGCAATATGTTTTGATGTCCAAAATGAACTTTGATTAATATTTTATAGTTTCATTATTCAATGGTATTGGGGGGATCAATAAGTTCTATAATGCAGAGAGGAATGATGAAAATAGTCTAGAAAACATCTGAAGTTTATGTATCTCAGATCAAAATGTCCTTCCTCTCTGAATAAGGCGGCTTAGTTTAGTCAAACTTTATTTTTATGTAAATTTTGTATGAAAATGTCGACAAATAAAAATCTTCACGATCTCCAACATCATTATTTACACGTCGCAATCGATAAAAGCACATTGCGTGATTTTATAGAAAACTTCCTACCAGTCAATTCTAACCAATAATAGGCTTGCATTTTATTCTGTTGCTATGGCAACGACCTAAATTCTACGGAAATCACCCTGCTCATAATCACGTGACTGAAAGATTAATAAGTGGAAATCACCCTGGCTTTGCATCTGGATGTAGCTCCCATGCACCAACCACAGTGTTGCCGTTTGCCTTATCTCTGTCTGTGAAAGTTGGGTTGGGTTGGGATTGTTAGGAAGAGTGGGGACGGCAACACTGTAATCATATGGGAGCTACATCCAGATGCAAAGTCAGGGCGATTTCCACTTATTAATCATTCAGTCACGTGATTATGAGCAGGGAGATTTCCGATAAAATTAGGTCGTTGCCATCGCAACATAGTAAAATGCAAGCCTATGATTGGTTAGAATTGACTGGTAGGAAATTTTCAAGAAAATTCGCAACTCGACAACATTTCCGGAAATAATTCGAGCTCCAGGGAGATTATAAGTGAAAGTTTACTCGTCATAGAGATGTTGCTCCAAAGAGCATTTTTCAAAATAGAATGAAAATGCTGTTATAAGCATCCTTAGAAATTTATAGTTCGATTTTTCAATTTTCGGCATAACATGATAAAAACGAGATATTGAATGACTTTAGCATGACTCTGTTTTTAATGTGCGATTTAGAAATAGATTGAGAAATATTGGGACAGTCTAGACGGAAATTTGAATGTTAATTTATTCGTTTCGAGAATTATTGAGACACGGCAACCGCAATTGTGGGATTATTGGCTTTTGTTTTCTCTTATCTTATGAACCATGATTTGAATAATTACCGTCTCGACATGAGGATTGGTCATTTTTTTTGTTTGGATTTATGGTGAATATTTGCCATACCAAGATGATAATGTTTAGTTAACATGCCACCTCTCTGCTGAACTTCAGACAAAATTTGACACTTAGGTATCAAATAAAACTGGTTTTCTGGTTGATTCCCTATAAAATTTTCTTGATAATTTTATTCTCAGGGATACAATAGTAAAGATATGGTTGAAAGTCTACACCCACTGCTCAACGAAAATGCTGACGTCATACAAAATTTGACAGCACTCACGATGAAAACCGTAACCCCAATCAAAAAACTCTTCAAATAAACTTTGTTCTCTTATTGATTGGCTACAAAATTTGTGTTAACAATTCTTCTCTTAGTGGTACCATAGTGGTACTATCACCAATCAAAAACTGTAAGAAAGAATATTGCTCAATATTTGAAAGTCATCAGCAAAACATTTTTTCAAAATCCCCAAAAATATGCTAAATAAACAAAAAAGAAAAAGCAACCTTCATCAAATATCCGAAAAAGGGGTGTGGCCATAATACTACCCGTGACATCATCTTTGCGATTGAGTTTAGTAACAGAGGCGTATTTCATTGACATAATCGGATCAATCTAAACACTACAAGTGATATGGAAATGGTTCAGTATCCCCACTACCTTCGATCTGATCTGTGATTAGATTTGATCTTGTTGGTTCAGTTCGATCATTTTTTCTATTTTCTCCGATTTGTTGATTATAGATAAACACTGAATTAAAAAAAAAATAAAAAAAATTGAAGATAAACTGATCCGTCGTGAATGTAAATGTCAATCGTTTTATCAGATCCAGTTAAACTAATCCTCAGTTTTAATTGAACTGATCTTGTTTCCAATCAAATGCTGCTCAGGGTACTTTGTTTCTTTGGCTCTCTGGTATTTTGATACTTTGGTACTTTGATTATTTGGTTCTTCGGATCTTTAGTTCTTTATAACTTTGTTCGTAGATAGATATTGGGGTGAGGGTGGTCTTACCACAGGACTTGGGCCACACAGCGGACCCATTGCGCACCTCCAAGAGGAGCCTCCTAGAAAAGAGAGGTTGCTCTCTTGGATCTTTGATTGGCTCTTTGATTCTTCGGTGCTTTGATTCTTAAGCTCCTTTGTACTGAAATTTTCTAGTACTTTAATAATTTTTTTTATTGGCTCTTTAGTACCTTTGATCTTTGACTCTTTGGTACTTTCCTTCATTGATACTTTGGAAATTTGGCACTCAAGTACTTTATTCAATTGGCTTTTTGGTACTTCATTATTTTGGTACTCTAATACTTAGGTTCTTAGGTTCTTCGGTAATTTCACTTTTTGACTCTTTGGTAACATGGAAGTATAGGCTAGCTCTTTGATATTTTGATTCTCAGATTCTTTGGCTCTTTGGTACTTTGTTTTTTTTGATACTTGGGTTCTATAGTTTTCTGGTACTCTGGTACTCTGGTTAATTGGCTCCTTGGTACTTTGGTTCTTTGGTACTTTGATACCATGGTTATGTGATTGGCTTTTTGATGCTTTGGTTTCTTGGGAACTTGGTTCTTTGGCTTTCTGGTACCTACTTTGGTTCTTTGGCTTTCTGGTACTTTGGTTCTTCAACTAGACTGAATCAAATACCTAACCAAAAGTACTTGAGTGTCAAAGTACTAAACACCCCATCAATCAAAGTACCAAATAACTAAAGAACCAAAGTTTCAGGGAGCCCAAGAACCAAATTATCAGAATACCAAAGTTCCAAGAGGCAAATTGACTGAAGTACTAAATTACCAAAAACCCCGAGTACCACAGTACCAAAAAACCAAAAAACGAAAAGTTCCAGAATACCAATGGACCAATGAACCAGAGAATCAAAATACCGAAAAGCCAATCAAAGTACCAACGACAAAAGTACTAAAGTGTCAGAGTACTGAAGACCCAATCAATCAAAGTACCAAATAACTAAAGAACCAAAGTTCCAGTGAGCCCAAGAACCAAATTATCAAAGAACCAAAGTTCCAAGGGGCAAATTAACTGAAGTACTAAATTACCAAAAAACCCGAGTACCACAGTACCAAAAAACCAGAAAATGAAAAGTTCCAGAATACCAATGAACCAAAGAATCAAAGTACCAAAAAGCCAATCAAAGTACCAAAGAACTTGATTACCAAAGTATAAAAGAGTTGAGCCAAGGAACCAGAGTACCAAAGAGCCAATTAACCAAAGTATCAAAGTACTTGAGTACCTAAGAATCAAAGTATCAAAGAGCCAATTGACCAATCTTCCATAGAACTTGAGTACTCAAGTACCAAAGAACGAAAAGTATCAAAGAGGCAAATAAACAAGGTACTAAAGTACCAAAGAGTTGAAGAACCAAAGTACTAAAGAGCCAATTAATCGAAATACTAAGGTACCAAAGAGAATCAAAGTACCAAAGAGTAAAATAATCCAAGTACCAAAGTGAACAAAGTACCAAGGTGCCAAAGAACCAAAGTAAAAAATTTCACTCCAGAGTAGAGACCAGAGGCCACGTGAAAACGTTCAATATGATCAAAAGAGAAGACCGACTTGAAGGGTGAAAAATAAAATATTCGACTACTACTGTGACGTCACTGACAAGATAGCCGCGTTTGTGGTGGGCGGGGCCAGGCGCAATTTTCAATAATTAATTCCGACATTATTAAAGGGCCCAGATTAATTTTTTGAACGTTGATGGCTTTATTACAGCCTAATATGCAAATTCTCCATTAATTATCTCTCAAGAATCTTTCTTTCACGAGTACCATTCTCACAATATTAAAGTAGTTTCTAGACCAGTTCTGCCACAAAAATGATGGCAAAACGCTAGTGGGAGTGGACATGACAGATGTATGACGTCACTCTGTTACCCCATTCACATTAAATTCTCGGCGTTATATGCTTCAGTTTATAATTAGGTGATATATTTGGCTGATTATCCATTATCAACAGACACATTCAGCTCTATGTCTCTTGTTTATATTCTCCAATACATGTACGTATCCCCAGTCTTGGAGCTCCAACTCCGTCTCGGTTAGCAAACATAGGTATAAATTTGAGCTGTGGTATATAATTTAGAGCCGCCCCACTTCCTGTATAGACTCAAACGAATCGATACCAGTGGCTAGACCAACTTTGCCGGTAATAATAGTGTGGAAAAACTCATCAATCCAAATAAACCTGTCAAGAACCCAAATTTAATATCAGCATTCCAGAATATTCATATTACATCTGTTTGCTTGGAGCTCCCATTCGTCAATGCCAGACTTGGAAATTTGAATAGCTCGCAAAATGCTTATTGTTTCAAGTTAAACAGCGTTTAATTAACAAACATTTGATTTTGTGGTGGCACCCCTTCGTTGAATAGTTTTTGTGATTAAAGTGTAATCGGGCATTCTTGGGAAGTTCAGTAATTTGGTGTCAGTTGGAAGATCACTGGAATTATTATTAACTTCCTGTTGAGCCTGCAGTGAAAGGAGTCACGTGAGGTCATATACCAATATAAACTAAACTTGTATGTCGTCTTTCTTTCGATTGTCCTACTCAAACCACTTTTTCGAGCTTCGCACGTACCTCCGCCACATTCCAACAATACCATTCGCCATAACAGACGCGAAATTCGCTAATTGAGCATGAAGACCAATTATATGCTAAGCAGACTACTATAAAAAGGAGTTGAAGCTCATTACACTACGATGGTTGTAATATCAAACGACGTTGGTTCTTTGACGGCAACAGACGTCGTACCTGCAAAAAGTAGCGGTACCGACCATAAAACGCACCACGGTAGCTGCATGCAAAATCGGTAAGACCACGTTGATCCCTTGAGAAAATCCGATTAGCTAGATTCCTGGTGATAAAGTGGTTATTGCAAAAAGTGGAAATTATGGTTTTAACGGTAATCTGTTCGCGCTGATGGGAATTGCTTTTTCATTTGACGTTGATGAAATGAATTATAGTTGAACAGGATTTTGTTTTTTATAGTAAAATCCTTAGATGGTTGATTTTGTTGGAAATCCTGGAGCAACCTTCCACATCAAACCACATCATTGATCCATTTTCGGATGTAAATGGATGTTTTCGTTAAGTGATTTCTTCTTTGTGATTTAACTCTGCTTATCTCAAAAACGTTAATCTTGTCAAATCATTTTATCCCAACATCAAAAAGGAGGGTATTTCCGACTACGACTTACCATTCTTTAGCCAATGACATTGTAAAACGATGGCACAGAACTTTGAACACTGCCATCAAATGCCCACAGTACTTTTGGTACTGGGAACATTCTATTATAAGCAGGATTTACAAGAATAATCAGTAAAATATCTGTACACTGAGAATTTTCAGTACGAGCAGCACATCACTGAGCCATAGACGGGCGTTCCTCTCTGACATTCATTCCCCTCATTCTTTCCTTTTAAAAAATTAAAGGGATTCCGCCCGATCTGTCACCCCATACTTTTGCTGTGGGATTCGATATTTCCACAGCAAAGAACGCTGGTGTATGGGTAACAGTCAGTGATGTTCAATAAATGATAAAGCAATGAATATAATTCAATGTATAATGAATATGGGAGAATGAACGATATGAAGAAATGGTGGTGCATGAATCAACCAATTAATACATTAATCAATGAAAAATTATATGGAATAAAACAATGAAAAGCTTGTCAAGATTTCAGATAATTATCAAAAATATTGTATAAGTAGGTGAATCAATTATTTAGTAAACGATGAAGTAATGAATATCAGTTATATAGTTATAATAGAAGAGAATGAACGATCACAATTAAAAAAAATTAATATGAATAAATTAATGAACCCATGTCCAATTTTAATGAATAGAATAAATGATTTGAATAAACAATGACTCAATCAAGAATCAATCATTCAATAGATGATAATGATTACCACTCAATGTATAATGAATATGGGAGAAATAACGAATATAACGATCACATATTGAAAAATGGTAATGAATAAATATTAGAATGAATCAATGAAATGGGATAAACTGGTTACGATTTCCTGTTGTTGAGAGGGATAATGAATGATTAGGTTGATGAACCCACGTCCAAATATAATGGGTAGATGACAGGTAAACAAACAAATAATTGTTTTTTATCTCACCATTTTGGATTCGTTTTGTCGATAAAAATTATTTAATTTTTTCTGTAGCAATAAAGCATATTTTCAATTGATTTGATTTGAAACTATTCAATTATCAAATAATAAATAAATAATGAACGATCACATATTAAGTAAATGTTAGTGACTGAATATATTATTATAAATAAATCGATTAAATGAAGCAACACAATGAAAGACTTGTCACGACTTTTTTTTGTTGAAAGTGATAATCAATGAATAAGTTAATGAACCTATACCCATCAAATAATAAATAGAGATATAGAATGAACGATCACACAAATATTTGTAATGAATAAATATATGAATAAAACAACCAATCGATGATTGATGGAGGGATAAAGAATGAATAAGTTAATGAACCCACGTACAAAATTTAATGAGTGTATATGGCAGATAAGTTATTCAATTATCAAATAATAGTTAAGAAGATGAATCAATCATTCAATTTATAGGTAATGAAAATGGGAGAATGAACGATCATTATATTGAAAAAATTGTAATGAATGAATATATAAATGAATCAATGATCAATAAGTCAGTCGTTGAGAGAAATAATGTAATAAATGAAAGTAGTTAATGAAACCACGTTAATGGGTATATGGCAGATAAATTTATTATCCAATCATACCTATGTAGCACCTTGCTAAATGAAGATTATTATTATTTTCATTATTATTAATAATTAATGATAAGTAATCAGATGAATCAATCATTCAATGTATGATGAAAATGAAAGAATGAACGATCAAAAATTATAATGAATACACGTATAATTGAATCAATGAAATACTCACAACGATTCCCTTTTGTTTAGAGAGATAATGAATGAATAAGTCAATGAATTCAAATTTGATAGGTGTGTGACAGATATATTATTAAAATATTATTATCAAATAATGAATAAGGAGATGAATCAATAATTCGATAAACGATAAAGCAATGAATATAATTCAATGTATAATGAATACAAGAGAATGATTATATTATTAAACAAGCAGGAATATGGATGAATCAATGAAATAATGCTGAATACATAAAAACGTAATTAATTCATGATGAATAATCAATTGGATGAAATAAAATAATAAATTGTGTTGATGTTACGATTCTCTTTTGTTCAGAAGGATGATATAAAAAACCTGAGTTGAAGAACCAATCATTCAATAAATGATAAAGCAATGAATGTAATTCATTCTATAATGGAAAGGGATAATGAACGATCATATATTATTATAAAAATCAAGGTAATGAATAAATATTTGAATGAATCAACTTATCAATGATAATTACATCAATGCAATTGAATAAGACAATGAGAGACTTATTACGAATCCATCTTGTTTAGAGGGCTGATGAATGAATAAGAAGATGGAACTGTCCAAGATGGAGTGCATGGAAGGAAAATTTAAAATTAATAACCAGCACATCAGACGATATTTTTCCTAAACAACCATCATAAGCGGTAGTCAATCCTGTTTATCCAGACCCTAAGAACCTACGCAGGCCGCAAGGCTGCAGGAAACTCAAGGATCTTCATCTGTAGCTGCTTTTCCACTATCCGTAGCCCATCAGCAGTGAATTCTTAGGCAAAATTTATGTTAACAAAATATCCATGCATGAGCACCTCCCAGTATATCCGAGGCTGCAGCAGGGCGAGAACGATCTCTCACTTCGAATGACCCGTTCAGAAATTCATGAAATTACTGTCGGGATTTGGCTGAAGTGGGATAGAGATAGAGTGCTCTGGTTTTCGGCTCTAGAATTGCGACAGTAATGGATTGCGGCCATGCATATAACAAAAGAACTCTTCGTTCTCGAATCGCAAGGAGAATTGATTATGTTGCGAGATGTATGGTTTGTTACCTATAGAAGAGTTTCATGCATACATTTCAGTTTCCTGCACTCTGTGGTTGACAATTTATGATTCCGCATGGACGATGTGCATTTGGCCGCACAAATAAAAATGCACTCGCGCCTACAAATAAGCGACTTGTTTATTTTACCGTTGCGAGTTGTAAAATAAATTATTTATTTTGCCGATAGAGAATATGCGGGAAATTGCTATTATTTGGGTTTGTTGATTCGGGGGTTTTGAATGAATTAAAATATTTTATCTGATTGTTTTTGGATTTTGCGTGAAATGAGAATGTCATTTGTTTATATTTATACAGGGTCGTACAAAAAGATTATGACTCTTTGAAACAGAAAAAAATAGGTGGCGCCACCTGCTAAATAAATAAATTGTTGTCAAAAACTAAATTTACCATCGGATTTATTCAAATAAAACAAAAATAAAAAATTAACTTTGACACTCCGTATCTCGAAAACAAAGCGTTTATGCATTTTTGTTATTTCAATTTGTATTGTTCATTAATTAATTTATTCATAAACTAATTTTGGAATTTTTAACAAAGAGAACTTACTGTTAAATATAAAAAATATTATGTACCGATTATTTTTTGAGTAGAAAACAAAAACAGGACAGTGTAAAACTTATAAGAAGTCAAAAAGATATACTGCTTTTGGACATTTTATAATACTACACACCTCCACAAAGATTAAAATACATATTTCGACATAAATAAATGATTAACATAACAATATCAAGAAGATTTAAAAAAAAAAAATCAAATTGATTTACTACTTTTGGAATAATTTTTTTAATTCTTTGAAACATTGATTTAAGCTATTTTAATTCTTGTTGTTTTTTTTGTACTCTTATTTTGGAATTTTAAAAAGAGAACTTGTTGAATAAATCTCAAAACCAAAACAATGACTAAATTTGTTAAGAAGTGAAAAACCAAAAAGAAACAATACAAAACATTTAAAAATTCGAGGATACAGGTTAACCTCAAAAATTAAAATATTTGAACATAAATGTCTAAATGATAAAAATTACTAAAAATACAATACTAGAACACAACTCAAAACACAACTCAATGATCTTCCATTTTACGTAAAAAATAGTCATGAGCTAGAGTCTTTCAAAACTAATTTAAGAGTCTATACTTTTTCAATTTAATATCAATCTAAGCATTTATTTATCACTTTTTTGAAAAATTGTATTTAACAGAGTGACCCATTTGAAAGCGGGCCACCCTCATAACTTTTTATTTTTTTGATCGAATTTGACGTTTTTTTTTTGGAATCTAGAAAGGAAGAAGGTGTATTTTGAGGCCATACGTCGCCCAGTTTTTTTCCAAAAACCAAGGCCTACTAGAGCATATTTAGAGGCTGAAAAATCCAGAAAACATATTAAATCCACCTACGCCACTGGATTTTTCAGTCCCTGAAATGGGTCTGTACCAAATTTCATAAAAAAATATTCAATTAAAAAATATTATTCCTTTGTGTAATTTTTTTTATTTTTTTTGTCAGTCTCGTTTGTTTGTTTTCATTGTATTTTGACATGAGAATATCTATTAAATGTTAATATTTAATTATTTTTTTCTGATAGATTTGCTATCGCAAGTTCTCGAGGTAAAATACTTCTTGGTGCATAAAAAAAATAATCGTTGATTTTTAATATTTTTTCATGAAATTTGGTACAGATCCATTTCAGAGTATGACGAATCCAGTGGCGTAGACAGTTTTTTTTAAATAAAATCTGGATTTTTCAGCCTCTAAATATGCTCTAGTAGGCCTTGGTTTTTGGAAAGAATGGAAAGGTTCTTTCCAAAAACCATACTTCAAAAAAAAAAACGTCAAAATCGTTCCATAAATTAAAATGTTATGGGGGTGGCCCGCTTTCAAATGGGTCACTCTGTATATTTATTTATTATTTATTATTTTATTAATTAATTAAACCAAAGCCAAAAAAAAACATGCAAATATAACAAAATTTAGTTAAAAATACAAATATTTCCAAACAGAGGAAACTCTATAAGACGATTGAAACAACAAAAAACAAAAACAAAATAAAGCAAAAAAATTTAAAAAAAATATGGTCATGAAGATTCATCCAATTATAAAACATTCCGAAATACAACAATACAAAATAAAAAATTTGAACTATACAATGTTTAAAAAAAACATTGAAAACACACAGGGTTAGTAAATGTAAAAAGTGTAAAAATAACCCAATAGACCGATGATAAGTGATTAATAAAAGTTTTAAAAAACAAAAAAATGTAAAAAGTCAACCAAAAAAAAAACATGGAAAATAAAACGATATTAAAACATTTCTCAAATTTTCCAGAGTACGAACCGACAAAAACGGCGGAGCCTGGTGCCCTCAAAAGCAAGCAACCACCGAACCCGAAGAATGGATCCAGATCGATCTAAAATCCGTGCACGTCATCAGTGCCCTTGAAACTCAAGGTCGTTTCGGCAACGGCCAAGGCATCGAGTACGCCGAAGCCTACATGATCGAATACTGGAGACCCCGATTGCAAAAGTGGATCCGCTACCATAATGCCAAAGGAGAGGAGGTGAGCACACTTCAGTCGTATTTCCAATAACCTTTAACTGGATAACTCAATTATTCTTTTCCTGACGTTCTATTGACTTTCTTCCGCAATCCGAGGGCAAACAAAAACACAAATATCCAGACAAATGGACTAATTTTTCATTTCCGATTCTCGATTTCAGCGGCTTGTGTAGTTCAGCTAGCGGGAATCAATCTTTGTCTATTACAATTAGTTGGAATGGTGGGCTGTTTTTTTTTTATTTTGGAAAAGCTCAATGTATTGTTTAAGAATTATCGATTGATAAATTAATAACAAAAATTATTATTCTCCTCTTAACCTTAAAATTTTTATAATGTGGAATATGACAGATAATAAATATTGACAGAGAACAAGAACAGCACAGAGAAGAAGAGAACAAGCAATCACAGCTCTAAATTCTCTTTCCATAGTCTCACATGTTAAAAAATCACCCAATCTTAAAAGCCGATTTATCAACAAAATTTACAAATGATAAAGCCGAGCAAAAGACTCATATTTTGCCACAACTTAACCCAAAGTGAACTCTTAACGCAATTTTTCAATTTCATACTTTAACTAAATTTATGCACGTTTTTAACTGTGTGAAAAATGTAGCAATTTAGCCTTTGCGTCGAGTTTAATGCTTGGATGGAACTGTTTTTAATATAGGTGAAGGAGCCTCGTATGTAGTTAATCTTGTGGTAAATAAGACTCTGGAGTGACTATATTTTATATGTGATAAATATTTTCTATGCAAAATTGTTGTCGTAAATTCATCCCGTCAATCTGGCGCGAGGCTTTAATACAATTTTAAGTGAAGTTCATTTAACCTGGTGCCATGTCGTCTTTGATGTAAATTCTGGCTTCATTAAAAGACTTTTTGCGAAATTTTATGTTTCCGATGTGTAAAGAGGCACTTCCTGTCATTTATTCCACTGTATTAGCGGCAGTGGGTGGTAGAATTTGTTTGATATTTGATCTAAGAGACAGTTGGTGGAAACGATAATATAAGTTCTGACATGAGGTACTAGAAACTGTCACTTTTTATTGCTGTTGTCTGAAATATACCTACTATGAAGGTGATCGTTAAATAAATTCTTGGTTCCAGATCCCATCTCAACTCTTAGGTGGGATCATCATTCCAAGAATTTTTCTGTCACAGATTTTATCATTGCTCCAGATCCGGTCCTGGTAGTGCCCCCACCAATGCCCTACTTTTTCTTCATTATCCAATTCTCAGCTGTTGCAGCTACTTTCATGGCATTTTCTTTTCTTCCTTTGTCTTTATTTTCTTGATTCTTCTTGTGATCTAAAGATTTTTTGTCGCTTCCCATTTTCCTCTTTCTCCTGCGTTCTTGTTTTTCTTAGTTGTTTGCTGTCGCCTCTCTTGTGCCTTTCTCTTTTTACCAAGATGGTTTTACAAAGTCTTTTTTCTTTTGTGGTTTTTCTTGGAATTGTCATTCTTTTTCCTTTTTTCTGGTCTCAGTTCTTCTCTTCGTGTCGTTGTTTTTTTTTCACTTAATCTCTTTGCCTTTGTTCTTCTTGTGATTTTTCGGATTCGATTGTTATTTTTTCTGTTGAATGTTCTGTTTCTCTAGGCGTCTTTGCTCTTCTTGCTTTATTTTTTACCTTCGTTATTCTTATGATTTTTTCTTGTCATCGCCTCTTTTGTTTTTTTAAGTGATTTTTGCGATTGACAAATGTTTTGGAGTTGATTTGTTCTCTTGGTTCTCCTCACTATTTTCTCGTTGTATTGTCTTCGATCTTTCTCATTATCCTGGGAATTGTCATTCTTTTTCCTTTTTTCTGGTCTCAGTTCTTCTCTTCGTGTCGTTGTTTTTTTTTCACTTAATCTCTTTGCCTTTGTTCTTCTTGTGATTTTTCGGATTCGATTGTTATTTTTTCTGTTGAATGTTCTGTTTCTCTAGGCGTCTTTGCTCTTCTTGCTTTATTTTTTACCTTCGTTATTCTTATGATTTTTTCTTGTCATCGCCTCTTTTGTTTTTTTAAGTGATTTTTGCGATTGACAAATGTTTTGGAGTTGATTTGTTCTCTTGGTTCTCCTCACTATTTTCTCGTTGTATTGTCTTCGATCTTTCTCATTATCCTGGTTACGCCCACTTATTTTTTCACGGGTCATTGCTCCATTTCCTCATTTCGTCTTCTTCCTTTTTCGTCTTCTTTTGATCTACAATTTTTTGATTAATCATTTATCTCCTCATTTTTATTCGACAACGTTGGTCTTTGATCTGTATAATCCTCTTTTACTTCGCTTTTTTTCTTTTGCTCTTTCTGTCTTCGTTGCTTTTCTCTGTGTCTTTTTGCTGTCTCTTCTCCCCTTATATAATATACCTGATAATAGTTGTTTATTGAGCAAAAGCTTCAAAATAAACAGAATAAAAATATAAAAAATGATTCACAATGATCAATTATAGGTATGATAACACTATAAAATTATAGAACGTAACAAAAAATAAAAATGGTGTGCCAATCAACATTCTTGTAAAATATAATATTTTCTTGATAAAGACTTCTATTTTTTTGTGCCTCTTGTAAACTTGAAATATTTTGAAGTGGTTTTCTTTTTTTTTGGTATTTTTTGACATTGGCAATCTCCTTTTTGTTTGTTGTCTTTTGAACTAGAAATTACTTTTTTGTAGAGTCGTTCTTATTTTCTTCATCACTCTGTTTTCCTTGGCGTAGCTTCGTTTTTCTTGGTTCCCTGTTATCGCCGCTTTTTTTTATATTATGCGTTTTGTTCTTTTTGTGATTTTGATTCTTTTTTGTCGTTAGTTCACTGCTTGTTCTTGGCATCGTCGATCTCTTTTTTTTTCTGCGTTCTAGTGATGATTTTTTGTTGCTTTTTATCTTTTTTTTTTCTCTGGTTTTCTAGCATTTTTCTTCTTGGTTTTTGCCGTTGTCGGTGTTTTTCCTTCTTGCTAACGTTGCTCTTTACTTTTTCTTGTCGTCGTCTGTGTTTTTTTTTTATTTCAAGATTTTTTTTTTTCGTTTTTTATCATCGTGTCGCCTTTGATAATCGTGGCTCTTTAACTTCTCCTATCTCTTTGTGTTTTTTCTCTTCTGTCACTTTCCCATTTCGCCTTTGTTCTTCTTGTGATCTTGGGGTTTTTATAAGATGTTTGTTATTCGTTCTTCGCTCTTGTTTTTCTTGGCATGTTTGCTTTTTATCTTCCTTTACGAGTTGTTGCCCCATTTTCAATCTTTGTCTTCATATTTTCTTCTTATTTTTTCTTTTTACACTTTTTGTTCTCTTGAGCTTGACTGTTTTTTAGCGTTGTAGCTTTTTTTTTCTTGTGCCTGCCTTCGTTCTTGTTTTTTTATTGTATTATTATCCTTATCATTGTTGTTTTTTTTTTTCTTGATGTCTTTCTCACCTTATTTTTTTTGTTGCTTTTTTTTTCGTCGTACCTATTTTTTTTTTCTTCGTTCTTCTTGTGATGTTTTTTTGTTGCTTTTTATATCTTTCTCTTTTCTCTGGTTTTCTAGCATTTTTCTTCTTGGTTTTTTGGCGAGGTCGGTGTTTTTTCCTCTTGCTAACGTCGCCCTTTACTTGCTCTTGTCGTTGTCTCTGATTTTTTTTCATTTCAAGATTTTTTCCTTTTTTTCCGTTTGTTATATCATCGTGTCGCCCTTGTTCATCGTGGCTCTTTAACTTCTTCTATTTCTTCGTGTCGTTGCTCTTCTTTCACTTTTCCATTTTGCCTTTGTTCTTCATGTGATTTTGGAGTTTTTATAAGATGTTTGTTATTGGTTCCTCTAGTGATATTAGATCTCTTCTTGTTTTTCTTGACATGTTTGATTTTTATCTTCCTTTACGAGTCGTTGCCCCATTTTCAATTTGTGTCATCATCTCTAATGTGCTTCTCTTCTTCTTTTCTCTTTTTACACTTTTAGTTCTTCTTGGTCATCATCCTCTGTTGCTTGGCTTTTTTCTAGCGTCGTAGTTTTTTTCTCCTTTTTCCTTTGTGCCTCTTGTGGATTTAACATTTTTGAGAGTCGTTTTCTTGATATTGTTTTTCATGACATTATCGCTCTCCTTTTTCCCTTTTCTTATTCTTTTTTTTTCGATTCATTTTTCCTGAGATCTTGAGATTTTTTTGTTGTCAGCTCTTCTTCCTTTTCGTATTCGTCTTCGATCTTCTTGTGATCTGAAGATTTTTTTGTGGTTCGTTCTCTTTGTGTTGATCCTCGTCTTCCTCATTCTCTTGACATCATAGCTTTTTTCTTCTTGTTTTTTTGGCGTTGTCTGTCTTCTTGTTTTTTCTGCCTTTAGTTTTGTTCTTGTGTCTTGTCTTTCGAGGCTTCATTCTTCTTGGTTCCTTATCATCGTCGTTTGTTCTATTATTCTTTTATTTTGATAATTGATCTTTTCTTCTTCTCTTGTCTCATTTTTAGTTTCGATTTTGAGATCGTTCTTCCTCTCTGTTCCTCGCGGCATCGTTGCTCTTCATCTTCTGTTATCATCGTTTTTGTTTCTCGTCGCACTGCTTTTTCTTTGTCTTCCTTTTTCTTATTATCTTGAAATTTTTCAGTAATCGTCTTTCGTTTTTCTATCGTGTTTTCGTTCTTCTTGTGATCTGAACATTTTTTGTTGCTTTTCATCTTTCTCTTTCTTTTGGTGTTTTTACATTTCTCTTTTTGTTTTTTTTTCTTCTTTCTTTTCCTCTTGCTTACGTTGTTCTTTTTTTGTTTTTTTTTGTCTTCGTTCTTCTTGTATTGTTTTGCTGTTCTTGTCTTTCATGCTTCCTCATTTTCTTGTCGTCGCTCTTCCTCCTTTCTTTTTTTATTTGAGTAGAAGTTTACTAAAATCAGCCTCGCTTGTTTGTATTTTATCCCCCAAGTGAAAATTTCAAGGTGAAGAGGAAGAAGAAGAACTGGAACAGCTGCATCACCCATTAATAAAAGATTTGGGTAGAAGCTGACTGAAATCAGCTTCATGTGTTCGCATTATACTTGTGAATTATGGATTTGAGTGAGAGTTAACCAGAATCAGTTTCATTTATCCCTTAAGTAAAATATTTGCGAAAAGCTAAAGGAAAACAGTTTCATCTCAACCCCTAGATGAGAGATTTAAGTAGAAGCTGATTGACGATGAATTTGAGTAGAAGCTAACTGAAATCAGCTTCATCTGTCCGCATTCTACCTCTAATTAAAAGATTTGAGTAGAAGTTAACTAGAATCAGCTTCTTTTATTCATATTTTGCCCCAAGTGGAAAATTTAAGGAGAATCAAATGGAACCATCAGCTCCACTTCCACTTTTTAATGAGTGGTTAGAGGCCAACTGGAGCCAGCTTGATAAAAAAATTGAATAGAAGCTAACTGGGATTGGCCTTATGTGAAAGATATGAGGAATCTTCTCCCTCTTGATAAGAGATTTGAAGCTAACTGAAATCAGCTTCATATATGTGCGCATCCTCTAGGGAATAGAATTGATTAGAAGTTAACGACAATCAGCTTCTTTCATTCGTATTTTGTTCCAAGTGAAACATTTCAGAAGCTTCATGAGAGATTTGAGAAGCTAACTGGAATCAACTTTTAGAATCAGCTTCATATGTTATCAATGTATAGTTCGAGGTGGTATGAAATCAGCGTCAAGTATCATATTCTGCTTCATGAAAGCGAACGATCCAAGTCAGCTTCATGTGTCTAAACTCTGCAAAATTGAAGTTTTCCTTGAATTGTTAAAACTGATGGTTCAGCTGGTCTGACTCATTTCAAAGTCATTAAAAACCCGAGAATATTATTCCTTTAACCTGAGCCGTATTCGAGGGCACACTAATAAAATTTCCCGGCAGTGTTTCACGGTGGAAATGAAAATGCAAGGAAAACGGCCTAGAACAGAGGGTTAACTTTTCCCCATCGTTCATTATTACCTTGGTCACGCTAACATCTAGGTGTACAATATCGATTTTTCCCCCACATTAAAGAGGACCGCTCCTTTGAATAGTAAATTATTAAATATTTATCTTCTCATTCAACTCGGCTTTGATGTAAAATTAGTACAAACACCGCCCAATCAACACTAAAACATTAATAATATTTAAAAATAGACGATACAAAATATTGACTTCCGGACGTGTCCTGTCAAAAAAATTATTTTCCGCCATCTGGCTACCGTTTATTACCGGAGTGTAGAGTTCAGAAATAGTTGAGTTAAAGAGTTGGGGCAATTAAAAAGTTCTAATTATGAGTGTAGGGACATTAGGAAGTTGTAAAAATATTAGCTGGGAGGAAATGTCAAAACTATGATATACTTGAAAATATAATACTCATGCATATTAATAAACGCAAAATTTTCCTGCAATATGGAAAAAAATATTTTTCATAACTCCATGCAATATACCGATTAACGCCTGAGTTAATTTGCATTTTCACCTCCCGGGAAAATGGGGAAAATTAATTTCAATAACGATAACTTCATTGTTAAGAAACCGTTCTAGACTGAAAAACATTGCCCTAATGGAAAATAATCACTTTTGCTCCTGCTGGGAAGATACCTGAAACGTAATTTTTACCGCAGTGGGCAAAATTGACGTAATTAATTTCAGGTATAATAGAGTGGATGATTTGATGGCATGTTATTCAAATTCACACAACAGTAAATTTACCCATAACCTCCGCAACAACCGGATCTGTTCCCCATTGACTTATTGACTATGCTGAAATTTTGCTTTTTTTGCCCGAAATGTCACTGTTGTTTATTTCATAATGCACATTTGACATTCAATAACTTCCACAGCTTTGGAGATATCAACTTCAAATTTTACCAGAATATAAAGCAAAGGATTTTGAGTTAATACTGTGATTGTTGTTATAGAATTGTTTGTGGAAAAATGTTGTTTTTTTTTTAAGATAGGCTGAATCTTTCGTAGTGCAGCTTTGTCATTCAATAACTTCCACAACTTTGTAGATATCAACTCCAAATTTTACTAGGATATAAAGCAAATTATTCCAAGTTAATACTGTGACTATAAAATTCTTTGTGGCAAAAACTTAACATTTTTTTTCAACGTTGATTGGTTTGATAGGCAGAATTTTTCATGGAGTAGTATTGCCATTCAATAACCTTCACAGCCTTGAAGATATAAACTTCAAATTTTACTAGGATACGGAGCAAAGAAGTAGATATTGTGATTGTTGTGATAAAATTATTTGTGGAAAAAAGTTTACAATTTTTTTAACGATGGTTTGTCTAATATGCTGAGTTTTTTATTGTGCAACTTAGCCATCCATCTACTTTCACAGCTTTGGAGATGTCAACTTCAAATTTCACACTAGAATATGAAGCAAAGTAGACACTGTGATTGTTATGATGAAATTCTTTGTGGAAAAAAGCTTAGAATTTTTCAATGATGGTCGGTTTTATATAGCCAGAAATTTTTATAATGCAGCTTTGACATTTGATAACTTCCAGACCTTTGGAGATATCAACTTCAAATTTTACTACGGTATGAAGCAAAGTATTTTGAGTATAAACTGTGATTGTTGTGATAAAAATAACGTTGGTTGGTTTTATAAACTGAATTTTTCATAGTTCAACTTTGCCATTCAATAACTTCCACAGGTTTGCAGATATCAACTTCAAATTCTACTAGGATATGAAGCAAAGTATTTTGAGTAGATACTGTGATTGTTGTGATTAAATTCTTTGTGAAAAAAAGCTAACAATTTTTTAATGATGGTCGGTTTTATATAGCCTAAAATTTTTATAATGCAGCTTTGACATTTGATAACTTCCAGACCTTTGGAGATATCAACTTCAAATTTTACTAGGGTATGAAGCAAATTATTTTGAGTATATACTGTGATTGTTGTGATAAAAATAACGTTGGTTGGTTTTATAAACTGAATTTTTCATAGTTTAACTTTGCCATTTAATAACTTCCACAGGTTTGGAGATATCAACTTCAAATTCTACTGGGATATGAAGCAAAGTATTTTCAGTAGATACTGTGATTGTTGTGATTAAATTCTTTGTGGAAAAAAGTTGACTATTTTTTAATGATGGTCGGTTTTATATAGGCTGAATTTTTCATAATGCAACTTTGACATTTGATTACTTCCAGACCTTTGGAGATATCAACTTCAAATTTTACTAGGGTATAAAGCAAAATATTTTTAGTATATACTGTGATTGTTGTGATAAAAATAACGTTGGTGGGTTCTAAAAACTGAATTTTTCATAGTTTAACTTTGCCATTCAATAACTTCCACAGGTTTGGAGATATCAACTTCAAATTCTACTAGGATATGGAGCAAAGTATTTTCAGTAGATACTGTGATTGTTGTGATTAAATTCTTTGTGGAAAAAAGTTGACTATTTTTTAATGATGGTCGGTTTTATATAGGCTGAATTTTTCATAATGCAACTTTGACATTTGATTACTTCCAGACCTTTGGAGATATCAACTTCAAATTTTACTAGGGTATAAAGCAAAATATTTTTAGTATATACTGTGATTGTTGTGATAAAAATAACGTTGGTGGGTTCTAAAAACTGAATTTTTCATAGTTTAACTTTGCCATTCAATAACTTCCACAGGTTTGGAGATATCAACTTCAAATTCTACTAGGATATGGAGCAAAGTATTTTCAGTAGATACTGTGATTGTTGTGATTAAATTCTTTGTGGAAAAAAGTTGACTATTTTTTAATGATGGTCGGTTTTATATAGGCTGAATTTTTCATAATGCAACTTTGACATTTGATTACTTCCAGACCTTTGGAGATATCAACTTCAAATTTTACTAGGGTATAAAGCAAAATATTTTTAGTATATACTGTGATTGTTGTGATAAAAATAACGTTGGTGGGTTCTAAAAACTGAATTTTTCATAGTTTAACTTTGCCATTCAATAACTTCCACAGGTTTGGAGATATCAACTTCAAATTCTACTAGGATATGGAGCAAAGTATTTTCAGTAGACACTGTGATTGTTGTGATTAAATTCTTTGTGGAAAAAAGTTTACTATTTTTTAATGATGGTCGGTTTTATATAGGCTGAATTTTTCATAATGCAACTTTGATATTTGATTACTTCCAGACCTTTGGAGATATCAACTTCAAAATTTACTAGGGTATAAAGCAAAGTATTTTGAGTATATACTGTGATTTTTTCGATAAAAATAACGTTGGTTGGTTTTATAAACTGAATTTTTCATAGTTTAACTTTTCCATTCAATAACTTCCACAGGTTCGGAGATATCAACTTCAAATTCTACTATAGGATATGAAGCAAAGTATTTTCAGTAGATACTGTGATTGTTGTGATTAAATTCTTTGTGGAAAAAAGTTCACTATTTTTAATGATGGTCGGTTTTATATAGGCTGAATTTTTCATAATGCAACTTTGACATTTGATAACTTCCGGACCTTTGGAGATATCAACTTCAAATTTGACCAGGGTATAAAGCAAAGTATTTTGAGTATATACTGTGATTTTTTCGATAAAAATAACGTTGGTTGGTTTTATAAACTGAATTTTTCATAGTTCAACTTTGCCATTCAATAACTTCCACAGGTTTGCAGATATCAACTTCAAATTCTACTAGGATATGAAGCAAAGTATTTTGAGTAGATACTGTGATTGTTGTGATTAAATTCTTTGTGAAAAAAAGCTAACAATTTTTTAATGATGGTCGGTTTTATATAGCCTAAAATTTTTATAATGCAGCTTTGACATTTGATAACTTCCGGACCTTTGGAGATATCAACTTCAAATTTGACCAGGGTATAAAGCAAAGTATTTTGAGTATATACTGTGATTTTTTCGATAAAAATAACGTTGGTTGGTTTTATAAACTGAATTTTTCATAGTTTAACTTTTCCATTCAATAACTTCCACAGGTTCGGAGATATCAACTTCAAATTCTACTATAGGATATGAAGCAAAGAATTTTCAGTAGATACTGTGATTGTTGTGATTAAATTCTTTGTGGAAAAAAGTTTACTATTTTTAATGATGGTCGGTTTTATATAGGCTGAATTTTTCATAATGCAACTTTGACATTTGATAACTTCCGGACCTTTGGAGATATCAACTTCAAATTTGACCAGGGTATAAAGCAAAGTATTTTGAGTATATACTGTGATTTTTTCGATAAAAATAACGTTGGTTGGTTTTATAAACTGAATTTTTCATAGTTTAACTTTTCCATTCAATAACTTCCACAGGTTCGGAGATATCAACTTCAAATTCTACTATAGGATATGAAGCAAAGAATTTTCAGTAGATACTGTGATTGTTGTGATTAAATTCTTTGTGGAAAAAAGTTTACTATTTTTAATGATGGTCGGTTTTATATAGGCTGAATTTTTCATAATGCAACTTTGACATTTGATAACTTCCGGACCTTTGGAGATATCAACTTCAAATTTGACCAGGGTATAAAGCAAAGTATTTTGAGTATATACTGTGATTTTTTCGATAAAAATAACGTTGGTTGGTTTTATAAACTGAATTTTTCATAGTTTAACTTTTCCATTCAATAACTTCCACAGGTTCGGAGATATCAACTTCAAATTCTACTATAGGATATGAAGCAAAGTATTTTCAGTAGATACTGTGATTGTTGTGATTAAATTCTTTGTGGAAAAAAGTTTACTATTTTTAATGATGGTCGGTTTTATATAGGCTGAATTTTTCATAATGCAACTTTGACATTTGATAACTTCCGGACCTTTGGAGATATCAACTTCAAATTTGACTAGGGTAAAAAGCAAAGTATTTTGAGTATATACTGTGATTGTTGTGATAAAAATAACGTTGGTGGGTTCTATAAACTGAATTTTTCATAGTTTAACTTTTCCATTCAATAACTTCCACAGGTTCGGAGATATCAACTTCAAATTCTACTATAGGATATGAAGCAAAGTATTTTCAGTAGATACTTTGATTGTTGTGATTAAATTCTTTGTGGAAAAAAGTTTACTATTTTTAATGATGGTCGGTTTTATATAGGCTGAATTTTTCATAATGCAACTTTGACATTTGATAACTTCCGGACCTTTGGAGATATCAACTTCAAATTTGACCAGGGTATAAAGCAAAGTATTTTGAGTGTATACTGTGATTTTTTCGATAAAAATAACGTTGGTTGGTTTTATAAACTGAATTTTTCATAGTTTAACTTTTCCATTCAATAACTTCCACAGGTTCGGAGATATCAACTTCAAATTCTACTATAGGATATGAAGCAAAGTATTTTCAGTAGATACTGTGATTGTTGTGATTAAATTCTTTGTGGAAAAAAGTTTACTATTTTTAATGATGGTCGGTTTTATATAGGCTGAATTTTTCATAATGCAACTTTGACATTTGATAACTTCCGGACCTTTGGAGATATCAACTTCAAATTTGACCAGGGTATAAAGCAAAGTATTTTGAGTATATACTGTGATTTTTTCGATAAAAATAACGTTGGTTGGTTTTATAAACTGAATTTTTCATAGTTTAACTTTTCCATTCAATAACTTCCACAGGTTCGGAGATATCAACTTCAAATTCTACTATAGGATATGAAGCAAAGTATTTTCAGTAGATACTGTGATTGTTGTGATTAAATTCTTTGTGGAAAAAAGTTTACTATTTTTAATGATGGTCGGTTTTATATAGGCTGAATTTTTCATAATGCAACTTTGACATTTGATAACTTCCGGACCTTTGGAGATATCAACTTCAAATTTGACCAGGGTATAAAGCAAAGTATTTTGAGTATATACTGTGATTTTTTCGATAAAAATAACGTTGGTTGGTTTTATAAACTGAATTTTTCATAGTTTAACTTTTCCATTCAATAACTTCCACAGGTTCGGAGATATCAACTTCAAATTCTACTATAGGATATGAAGCAAAGTATTTTCAGTAGATACTGTGATTGTTGTCATTAAATTCTTTGTGGAAAAAAGTTTACTATTTTTAATGATGGTCGGTTTTATATAGGCTGAATTTTTCATAATGCAACTTTGACATTTGATAACTTCCGGACCTTTGGAGATATCAACTTCAAATTTGACCAGGGTATAAAGCAAAGTATTTTGAGTATATACTGTGATTTTTTCGATAAAAATAACGTTGGTTGGTTTTATAAACTGAATTTTTCATAGTTTAACTTTTCCATTCAATAACTTCCACAGGTTCGGAGATATCAACTTCAAATTCTACTATAGGATATGAAGCAAAGTATTTTCAGTAGATACTGTGATTGTTGTGATTAAATTCTTTGTGGAAAAAAGTTTACTATTTTTAATGATGGTCGGTTTTATATAGGCTGAATTTTTCATAATGCAACTTTGACATTTGATAACTTCCGGACCTTTGGAGATATCAACTTCAAATTTGACCAGGGTATAAAGCAAAGTATTTTGAGTATATACTGTGATTTTTTCGATAAAAATAACGTTGGTTGGTTTTATAAACTGAATTTTTCATAGTTTAACTTTTCCATTCAATAACTTCCACAGGTTCGGAGATATCAACTTCAAATTCTACTATAGGATATGAAGCAAAGTATTTTCAGTAGATACTGTGATTGTTGTGATTAAATTCTTTGTGGAAAAAAGTTTACTATTTTTAATGATGGTCGGTTTTATATAGGCTGAATTTTTCATAATGCAACTTTGACATTTGATAACTTCCGGACCTTTGGAGATATCAACTTCAAATTTGACCAGGGTATAAAGCAAAGTATTTTGAGTATATACTGTGATTTTTTCGATAAAAATAACGTTGGTTGGTTTTATAAACTGAATTTTTCATAGTTTAACTTTTCCATTCAATAACTTCCACAGGTTCGGAGATATCAACTTCAAATTCTACTATAGGATATGAAGCAAAGTATTTTCAGTAGATACTGTGATTGTTGTGATTAAATTCTTTGTGGAAAAAAGTTTACTATTTTTAATGATGGTCGGTTTTATGTAGGCTGAATTTTTCATAATGCAACTTTGACATTTGATAACTTCCGGACCTTTGGAGATATCAACTTCAAATTTGACCAGGGTATAAAGCAAAGTATTTTGAGTATATACTGTGATTTTTTCGATAAAAATAACGTTGGTTGGTTTTATAAACTGAATTTTTCATAGTTTAACTTTTCCATTCAATAACTTCCACAGGTTCGGAGATATCAACTTCAAATTCTACTATAGGATATGAAGCAAAGTATTTTCAGTAGATACTGTGATTGTTGTGATTAAATTCTTTGTGGAAAAAAGTTTACTATTTTTAATGATGGTCGGTTTTATATAGGCTGAATTTTTCATAATGCAACTTTGACATTTGATAACTTCCGGACCTTTGGAGATATCAACTTCAAATTTGACCAGGGTATAAAGCAAAGTATTTTGAGTATATACTGTGATTTTTTCGATAAAAATAACGTTGGTTGGTTTTATAAACTGAATTTTTCATAGTTTAACTTTTCCATTCAATAACTTCCACAGGTTCGGAGATATCAACTTCAAATTCTACTATAGGATATGAAGCAAAGTATTTTCAGTAGATACTGTGATTGTTGTGATTAAATTCTTTGTGGAAAAAAGTTTACTATTTTTAATGATGGTCGGTTTTATATAGGCTGAATTTTTCATAATGCAACTTTGACATTTGATAACTTCCGGACCTTTGGAGATATCAACTTCAAATTTGACCAGGGTATAAAGCAAAGTATTTTGAGTATATACTGTGATTTTTTCGATAAAAATAACGTTGGTTGGTTTTATAAACTGAATTTTTCATAGTTTAACTTTTCCATTCAATAACTTCCACAGGTTCGGAGATATCAACTTCAAATTCTACTATAGGATATGAAGCAAAGTATTTTCAGTAGATACTGTGATTGTTGTGATTAAATTCTTTGTGGAAAAAAGTTTACTATTTTTAATGATGGTCGGTTTTATATAGGCTGAATTTTTCATAATGCAACTTTGACATTTGATAACTTCCGGACCTTTGGAGATATCAACTTCAAATTTGACTAGGGTAAAAAGCAAAGTATTTTGAGTATATACTGTGATTGTTGTGATAAAAATAACGTTGGTGGGTTCTATAAACTGAATTTTTCATAGTTTAACTTTTCCATTCAATAACTTCCACAGGTTCGGAGATATCAACTTCAAATTCTACTATAGGATATGAAGCAAAGTATTTTCAGTAGATACTGTGATTGTTGTGATTAAATTCTTTGTGGAAAAAAGTTTACTATTTTTAATGATGGTCGGTTTTATATAGGCTGAATTTTTCATAATGCAACTTTGACATTTGATAACTTCCGGACCTTTGGAGATATCAACTTCAAATTTGACCAGGGTATAAAGCAAAGTATTTTGAGTATATACTGTGATTTTTTCGATAAAAATAACGTTGGTTGGTTTTATAAACTGAATTTTTCATAGTTTAACTTTTCCATTCAATAACTTCCACAGGTTCGGAGATATCAACTTCAAATTCTACTATAGGATATGAAGCAAAGTATTTTCAGTAGATACTGTGATTGTTGTGATTAAATTCTTTGTGGAAAAAAGTTTACTATTTTTAATGATGGTCGGTTTTATATAGGCTGAATTTTTCATAATGCAACTTTGACATTTGATAACTTCCGGACCTTTGGAGATATCAACTTCAAATTTGACTAGGGTAAAAAGCAAAGTATTTTGAGTATATACTGTGATTGTTGTGATAAAAATAACGTTGGTGGGTTCTATAAACTGAATTTTTCATAGTTTAACTTTTCCATTCAATAACTTCCACAGGTTCGGAGATATCAACTTCAAATTCTACTATAGGATATGAAGCAAAGTATTTTCAGTAGATACTGTGATTGTTGTGATTAAATTCTTTGTGGAAAAAAGTTTACTATTTTTAATGATGGTCGGTTTTATATAGGCTGAATTTTTCATAATGCAACTTTGACATTTGATAACTTCCGGACCTTTGGAGATATCAACTTCAAATTTGACCAGGGTATAAAGCAAAGTATTTTGAGTATATACTGTGATTTTTTCGATAAAAATAACGTTGGTTGGTTTTATAAACTGAATTTTTCATAGTTTAACTTTTCCATTCAATAACTTCCACAGGTTCGGAGATATCAACTTCAAATTCTACTATAGGATATGAAGCAAAGTATTTTCAGTAGATACTGTGATTGTTGTGATTAAATTCTTTGTGGAAAAAAGTTTACTATTTTTAATGATGGTCGGTTTTATATAGGCTGAATTTTTCATAATGCAACTTTGACATTTGATAACTTCCGGACCTTTGGAGATATCAACTTCAAATTTGACTAGGGTAAAAAGCAAAGTATTTTGAGTATATACTGTGATTGTTGTGATAAAAATAACGTTGGTGGGTTCTATAAACTGAATTTTTCATAGTTTAACTTTTCCATTCAATAACTTCCACAGGTTCGGAGATATCAACTTCAAATTCTACTATAGGATATGAAGCAAAGTATTTTCAGTAGATACTGTGATTGTTGTGATTAAATTCTTTGTGGAAAAAAGTTTACTATTTTTAATGATGGTCGGTTTTATATAGGCTGAATTTTTCATAATGCAACTTTGACATTTGATAACTTCCGGACCTTTGGAGATATCAACTTCAAATTTGACCAGGGTATAAAGCAAAGTATTTTGAGTATATACTGTGATTTTTTCGATAAAAATAACGTTGGTTGGTTTTATAAACTGAATTTTTCATAGTTTAACTTTTCCATTCAATAACTTCCACAGGTTCGGAGATATCAACTTCAAATTCTACTATAGGATATGAAGCAAAGTATTTTCAGTAGATACTGTGATTGTTGTGATTAAATTCTTTGTGGAAAAAAGTTTACTATTTTTAATGATGGTCGGTTTTATATAGGCTGAATTTTTCATAATGCAACTTTGACATTTGATAACTTCCGGACCTTTGGAGATATCAACTTCAAATTTGACTAGGGTAAAAAGCAAAGTATTTTGAGTATATACTGTGATTGTTGTGATAAAAATAACGTTGGTGGGTTCTATAAACTGAATTTTTCATAGTTTAACTTTTCCATTCAATAACTTCCACAGGTTCGGAGATATCAACTTCAAATTCTACTATAGGATATGAAGCAAAGTATTTTCAGTAGATACTGTGATTGTTGTGATTAAATTCTTTGTGGAAAAAAGTTTACTATTTTTAATGATGGTCGGTTTTATATAGGCTGAATTTTTCATAATGCAACTTTGACATTTGATAACTTCCGGACCTTTGGAGATATCAACTTCAAATTTGACCAGGGTATAAAGCAAAGTATTTTGAGTGTATACTGTGATTTTTTCGATAAAAATAACGTTGGTTGGTTTTATAAACTGAATTTTTCATAGTTTAACTTTTCCATTCAATAACTTCCACAGGTTCGGAGATATCAACTTCAAATTCTACTATAGGATATGAAGCAAAGTATTTTCAGTAGATACTGTGATTGTTGTGATTAAATTCTTTGTGGAAAAAAGTTTACTATTTTTAATGATGGTCGGTTTTATATAGGCTGAATTTTTCATAATGCAACTTTGACATTTGATAACTTCCGGACCTTTGGAGATATCAACTTCAAATTTGACCAGGGTATAAAGCAAAGTATTTTGAGTATATACTGTGATTTTTTCGATAAAAATAACGTTGGTTGGTTTTATAAACTGAATTTTTCATAGTTTAACTTTTCCATTCAATAACTTCCACAGGTTCGGAGATATCAACTTCAAATTCTACTATAGGATATGAAGCAAAGTATTTTCAGTAGATACTGTGATTGTTGTGATTAAATTCTTTGTGGAAAAAAGTTTACTATTTTTAATGATGGTCGGTTTTATATAGGCTGAATTTTTCATAATGCAACTTTGACATTTGATAACTTCCGGACCTTTGGAGATATCAACTTCAAATTTGACCAGGGTATAAAGCAAAGTATTTTGAGTATATACTGTGATTTTTTCGATAAAAATAACGTTGGTTGGTTTTATAAACTGAATTTTTCATAGTTTAACTTTTCCATTCAATAACTTCCACAGGTTCGGAGATATCAACTTCAAATTCTACTATAGGATATGAAGCAAAGTATTTTCAGTAGATACTGTGATTGTTGTGATTAAATTCTTTGTGGAAAAAAGTTTACTATTTTTAATGATGGTCGGTTTTATATAGGCTGAATTTTTCATAATGCAACTTTGACATTTGATAACTTCCGGACCTTTGGAGATATCAACTTCAAATTTGACTAGGGTAAAAAGCAAAGTATTTTGAGTATATACTGTGATTGTTGTGATAAAAATAACGTTGGTGGGTTCTATAAACTGAATTTTTCATAGTTTAACTTTTCCATTCAATAACTTCCACAGGTTCGGAGATATCAACTTCAAATTCTACTATAGGATATGAAGCAAAGTATTTTCAGTAGATACTGTGATTGTTATGATTAAATTCTGTGTGGAAAAAAGTTTACTATTTTTAATGATGGTCGGTTTTATATAGGCTGAATTTTTCATAATGCAACTTTGACATTTGATAACTTCCGGACCTTTGGAGATATCAACTTCAAATTTGACCAGGGTATAAAGCAAAGTATTTTGAGTATATACTGTGATTTTTTCGATAAAAATAACGTTGGTTGGTTTTATAAACTGAATTTTTCATAGTTTAACTTTTCCATTCAATAACTTCCACAGGTTCGGAGATATCAACTTCAAATTCTACTATAGGATATGAAGCAAAGTATTTTCAGTAGATACTGTGATTGTTGTGATTAAATTCTTTGTGGAAAAAAGTTTACTATTTTTAATGATGGTCGGTTTTATATAGGCTGAATTTTTCATAATGCAACTTTGACATTTGATAACTTCCGGACCTTTGGAGATATCAACTTCAAATTTGACTAGGGTAAAAAGCAAAGTATTTTGAGTATATACTGTGATTGTTGTGATAAAAATAACGTTGGTGGGTTCTATAAACTGAATTTTTCATAGTTTAACTTTGCCATTCAATAACTTCCACAGGTTTGGAGATATCAACTTCAAATTTTCCTAGTATATATAGCAAACTATTTCAAGTGAATACTCTGATTGTTGTCATGAAATTGTTTGTGGAAAAAAGTTTTCAATGTTTTTAACGATGGTTTTATAGGCTGAATTTTTCATAGTGCTACTTTGACATTCAATAACCTCTACAGCTTTGAAGATATCAACTTCAAATTCTACCAGGATACATAGCAAGGTATTTAGGGTAAATACTGTGATTTTTGTGATTAAACTCTTTGTGGGAGAAAGTAAGTAGTCCACTATATCCCAGTGGGTTTTCCCACTCTGGTTTTTGGTAGCGTATGTCTTTGGGAAGGACAGGGCTTGTTTTGGGGAAATCTTCTCGACTTTTTTCCTGAGACCAGTTTTCCTGATAGCTGGCGTATGTCGGAGTGGAGCGAGCTTGTCTCGTTGGAGTCTGATTCTTTCTCCTGCGTATGTCGTTGAGAAGGACAGAGTTGTGTTTGAGAGATCCTTTTGGTGACTCCCAACGACATAGGGAGGATTTTTTCTGGCTTTAAACTAGTTCAGTGATTTTTCCTGAGACCTTTTTTGGCTTGTCTTGATAGGGGTCCTCTGTTTCCTTTTTCCTGCCTACGAAGTTCCTTCTTTCATCATCGTCGTAAACTCCTGTTGTAAAAAAGGATGATGTTGAGTGGTCCTCCAACTCAATAATCCAGAGGGTGGCGCCCGAGTTACGGGAAAACGAATCTCTCTACTACTAACATTTTGAGGCCCTACCAGTATATGGACTTGTACATTGTAACATCTTACGACAAAATTATCAATAATCTCACTGAATACCTCTATTATCACGTACTAAAGGTACATAAAGCAAAGCCATAAAGCTGACGTGCAAACAACACGGCATTATTCAGATTTTTCACGCGAGAGATACGAGCATCTTTAAGAGCTTCAAGTACTCGAAATCAACTTTAAAGTGCAATTATGCTTCACGAAGATATTAAACGGCAATTTGGCAGAGGCGACGTTGAGACCGTTTTACAACAATGTTACTCGTTGTAGACATAAGTGCAATCTCATTAAAATGTCGAGTTTAGAGTCATCAACACGTTTCTTGGGTGAGGGATGTGGATGAATTTTTATCAATTTTCTAATAGAATTGATACAGGTGGCGCTATCGCTTATTCCGTCGTGGTGAACGTGATGTCACAGTAGTAGTCAAATATTTTACACTGAACCCCTGCTTGTTATACGGACTGGAAACAGGAACATGCGACGCAACGTCAAAATAGTTCTAAATAGTGCGTTGTTCAGTTATTGATAACACTACTACACTACTCCTTGATTTTCCATTTTAATTCTTGTTTCAACACCAACAAAGTCGGGATATTGTCCTATGAACTTAAACATGAATAAGTCAATTTTTGCCAAATTGTCCCGGTCACTGTTAAAAGCATGGTTCCATTGTTCAACAGTATATGTCTATGTCGACGTTCACAATATTCACATGAAACGAGAACAATCAACAAGCGGAAAGGGGTGGTTCTGTGGGGGGGGAGGGGCTTGATTTTGCGTCCGTTGACCACACCTCTGGTTGTTGTTGGAGACTTTTGCCTTCAACATAAAGTTGGACCAGATCTTTTCCAAAATTTCTTCCAGAGAAATGCCATGTTGGTACAGGTAGGAGTCGCTTACGTCAAGATGGGCCTGACGTAGGGACCGTATATGCGCAGTTTTATGAAGGTTAATAGTCTAGGTCAACCTGGTGGTTTGGTGAAAAGTTGAACCCGAATTGAGGTCGGGGAAGACCTTGAAATGGTCGGCCTGGTCCTGTAGCTCTTCCCTTATTATCTCATCCTCTCTGCCTGCAAGGAAGAAAAGGAAACTGACGAAGTTGTAGTTCTCAGGTTTGTACCCATTCTTCTACTGTTTTGGTATCAGGATGACCTGGGCTTCTTTTCAATGGGCGGGAAAATGTTCAAGGTCAAGTGAGGCCTCGATAATGGAGGTCAGGTCCTCGATGGTATTTGAGGAGAGCAATATTGGATATATAATCTTTACCATGGGCTTTTCTGACTTTAAGTGTGCTTGTAACAAAACAGATTCTATCCATGCTCAGGTATTGATAGAACCAGGTTGTGTCCCGAACTAGAGTCTACATTCCAGGATTAGCAACATGGTTCTCGCAAACTGTTCCTTGAAGTGGGTGCCGACATACTCCACTTTAGCCTGTGATGCGCTGATCAAAGTGTTGGTGGAGATCTTAGTATTTTCGACTTCGACCACCTTTAGTGAGATTTTTGGGCCGTGTTAAGGAGAACTTGGGATCCTCATCTTGAGTGATGGATTCCATTTGGGGCCAGTTTACAGTGAATAAACCCTTCCAGTAGGGTTCACTATAGTACCTCTTTGTGTCAGGGGAAGAACGTGGTCAAACTCACTAAAACCCCAAAAAATGTGTGAATAAACGTTGATAAAGCGACAACCTAAACAGTGTTCACAACAAAATTGATAAATGGGAGTAAAAGAAACACTAAAAACGTTTGAAACTGAACTGAATAAACGTTAATAAAAGTTGCCCAAGGCAATCCAAATAGTTTACAAAAAATCAGACAATCAGAAACAAGAGTCTTAAGAAAAGCTAACAAACTCACAAAAACTAAATAAATTAAAGTTGATAAAAGCTACCTAAAACCACAATCTGAACAGTTCACAACAAAATTGGAAAATGGGAATAAAAAGGCACAAGGGAATCCAACAAAATCAATAAGAACACCACATAAAGCTGAATAATAATAATAATAATAATAATAATAATAATGTCTTTATTTAGCTTATATAGCTACATACAAAAACAATATAAATAATAATAATGGCATAATGATTATAAAAAGATAAAAAGTGTATAATAACAATCAATAAATAAGTACAAACATATTTTAAACAATTAAAATTCATGCAACACATATTCCCTCAACAGTTTTTTAAAAGTTGTTAAGTTATCACAGTTCTTAATATGGCTCGGCATTTTATTGTAACCGGAGAGACCTCTGTTTAAGATTGAATTACTCATCATCTGACTAGAATTTCCTCTATTGACTAACATAAAATCATCACAGTTTCTAGTTTGGTAATTATGGATGTTCTTAAAACATTTTACTCTATCACAGATGTAGTTCGGTAACAATTTATTTCTAATTTTATAAATAAAGGTGTTAACATTAAACATTATGTTTTGTCTGATAGACAACATACCACTAACGTCTAACATAAGATTAATTGGAGTGTACCTATTACATTTTAAAACTGTTCTCATCGCTCTGTTTTGAATCACTTGAAATTCTCTAATTTTATAACTTGGTAGGCTGTACAATAAAGAGGAACAGAATTCGAGATGGGGAGCTGCTATACTATTATACAACAATAATTTTGAATACATTGACAGGTTTTTAGCTACTCTGGAGATAAATCCGATCTTTTGGGAAAATTTCCTCATTGTATAATCAGCATGAGGACGGAAACTCAATTCGGAGTCTAGTATAACTCCTAAATACTTAATTTGTTGTTCATACACTAAACATTCATTGTTAATTTCAACTCTCAAATTTGAAACGTCAATAGATCTTAGTTTATGCTTTTTGGCAAAAATACAATATTTTGATTTGGCCGTATTTATGCTTAATCTATTGGTACAAAGCCAATTATACAGTTTCTTCAAGTCATTGTTCATTTCAAGCTGTACCTGGTTCAAATCATCCCCCACCACATACAACATAGTATCGTCTGCGAATAGTTCGATTTTACTGTTCTCCGTGATAGTGACAATGTCATTAATGTATAATAAGAACAACAATGGACCCAGGACAGTTCCCTGTGGTACGCCGTGACGAGTAAACTTCAGGTTAGAAATACTGCCTCCAAATTTAACAGCTTGGGTTCTGTTTGACAAATATGACCTGAACCAATCGAGAACAGAGCCTACTATACCAAACCCCTCTAATTTCTGTAACAGTATACTCCTATCAATAGTTTCAAAGGCTCTCCTAAAGTCTAAGAATACAGCCAGTACATATTTATCACAATCCACATGTTTGAGGAAATCACTACATAAACCAACAATCACAGTTTCACATGAATGGCGCTCTCGGAAACCAGACTGATTTGACACCAGGATGCTGTTCCTATCACAGTGCTGCTGTATTTGTTCTTTAACCACAAGTTCCAAGAGTTTTTCATATGTAGGTACAGTATTTATCGGCCTAAACTCCTCATGTCGTTTCGTATTTGTAATCTTTGGCACAGGAATCACAGTTGAGGTTTTCCAATTCTCCGGGAATGTTCCTGTTGAGAGGGATGCATTTATGATGTCCAATAGACGATTTCCGACTACACCAAATATATCCTTTAAAACACGTGTTGATATGCCATCTTCTCCACCTCCAACATTTTTCATATTTTTAACATGTTCCTTAAGTTTTGACATTGTTACGGCTTCAAAAGAGAAAAATTCTGGATACACAGGGCTTTCTAAACCATTATTCTGTATGTATGTCGGTTGAGGTATACTGGACACAATTTTATCGACACTGTCAATAAAATAATCATTGAATTTGTTTGCTATGTTCCCTTTGTCAGTGATTAGGTCGTCGCCAAATAGGATTTCATTCACCGTAGATGGGTTTTTTTCCGGAAGTAAAGTTTTTAAATGCTTCCACATTTCCTTCGAGTTATTTTTATTTTCATCAATTACCCCTCTATAGTAATTCTCTTTTTCGATTCTAATTTTATCAACTATTAAATTTCGAATTTGTTTGTAATCATTCCAACTATGCTCACTTTTTTCATACACTGCTCTCTGATACATTATATCTCGTTCTTTAATCATCTGGACTATTTCATAAGTGATCCACTTTTTTTGGGAATATTATAATATATATAATCGTTGATAAAAGTTGGCTATCGTAAGAATCCAAGCTTTTTGCGAAAAATTAAAATATCAGAACAAGAGGTATAAGAAAAACTAACACACTCACGTTGATTAAAGCTGCATAAAGCAACAATCTAGACAGCTCACATGAAAATTATGAAATTAGAATAAAAAAGTACAAGAAAAATCAACAAACTCACCAAAAACACCAAATAAAGCTGAATAAACGTTGATAAAAGTTTGCTAAAGTGACAATCCAAGATATCAAAATATCAGAACAAGAGGTATAAGAAAAACTAACAAACTCACCAAAACCAGGAAATAAAGATGAATAAACGTTGATTAAAGCTGCATAAAGCAACAATCTAGACAGCTCACATGAAAATTATGAAATTAGAATATAAAAGTACAAAAAAAATTAACAAACTCACTCAAAACACCAAATAAAGCTGAATAAACGTTGATTAAAGTTTGCTAAAGTGACAATCCAAGCTTTTTGCGAAAAATCGAAATATCAGAACAAGAGGTATAAGAAAAACTAACAAACCTCAATCAACAACCTGAACCGTTCGCAACAAAATTGTAAAATAAGAATAAAGAGACACAAGGAATACAAACAAACTCACTAAATACAGCAAATAATCGTTGATAAAAGTTTGCTAAAGTAACAATCCAAGCTTTTTACGAAATATTAAAATATCAGAACAAGAGTTGAAGAAAAAACAACAAACTCGCCAAAACCACAAAATAAAGGTTAACAAACGTTGATAAAAGCAACCTAAATCAACAACCTGAATAGTTCGCAACAAAATTGAAAAATGGGGAAAAAGAGACACAAGGGAAACAAACAAACTCATTGAAAACACCAAATAGAGCTGAATATGCGTTGATAAAAAATTCCAATTCAAATATTTCGCGAAAAATCATTCAGAAACAAGAGGCATTAGAAAAACTAACAAACTTACTAAAACCACAAAATAAAGGTGAATAAATGTTGATTAAAGCTGCATAAAGCAACAATCTAAACAGCTCTCATCAGAATTATGAAATTGGAATGAAAAAGTACAAGAAAAATCAACAAATTCACTAAAAACATCAAATAAAGCTGAATAAACGTCGACAAAAGTTTCCCAAAGCAACAACCTGAACAGTTCGCCACAAAATTGAAAAATAGGAATGAAAAGACAAAAGGAAAACGAAAAAGCTCTCTGAAAACCGCAAATAAAGCTAAAAAATCGTTGATTAAAGATTTCTAAAGCAACAATCCAAACAGTTTTCAAAAAAATAGACAATCAGAAACAAGAACTAACAAACTCACTAAAACCACAAAATAAAGGTGAATAAATGTTGATGAAAGCTGCATAAAGCAACAATCGAAACAGCTCAGACAAAAATTATGAAATGAGAATAAAAAAGAAAATTTGACAAACTCACTAAAAACACCAAATAAAGCTGAATAAACGTTGTTAGCTGGTAATTGATAGTTGGTCCGCCTACCCGAATAGCACGCTGCCTTTTTATCGTCAGTGAGCCAAGTTCGCCTTGTTTTTGGTCATAACAATCACTAAATAACCCTTTTTTTTATTATTTTGACATTTTTCAAGCACTTTGAAGACTTTCAAATATTCTGTTATCAGCTGCTGGTCGGCTTTTTGTCCTTTGAAGTCCAATTCCAACCAAAAAATTTTTCGGCTCATCACCTAACCCCGCAACGATCCACAGATCGTTAACGAAAATTATGTCCCACGCAAAAAGTCAGCAATTTGGGAAGACAGTCCATTAAAGACGGCATGTATATACGAAAAGGCAAAAACCCGACGTTTCGTAATAGAGAGCGAAACGCGCCATTATTTTTTATGGACGTGCGGTGCCACCGGAGCACGTAGTTTTGTCCAATTAGTTTGGATATTAACCTGCGACTTACATACTCCCACATCCTTCATCGCAGGAGGAATTCATGATTTGTTGATCTAACATTATGACGCACCTGGTAATTGGGTATGTGCGTACCATTACGTGAGATGGTTACTTGAACTAGAAATGGCGAACAACCATTCCTTGGATAAAGTTGATGAATTCATGAGGATCAGGTAATTTACGTGGTACTAAGGCCGAGCAGAAAACGCCTAAAATATTTGTAGCGCCATCTATCAATGATGTGCAGTATTACTGTTACCGGCATAATTTTGTTTTGATCCTACCAGAGTTCCACAAGGAGTTATATGCCACCTTTTCCAAATATGATTGAATCGAAAATAATTCCAATATTGTCCGTCCCAGGTGTGGCAACAAAAACAAGGCCATGTTGAAAATGTGACTTTAATTAATTCCAAAGTGGCGATATTTGAAAATTAAATATTTCCTATTGGTCGCATTTTAAATTCCAATTTTGCCAACATTACACTGTTCAGCAAAATAAATAGCTCAAAATCAGAAAGGCGGAAGTGATATTTAACTCGTTTTATGCAGTGCAATTGCGAATTTAATATGTCTGGATTTTGCCTCGGGAGATTAAACATTTTGGTTATTGCGGAGAGAAAAACCAAAAGTTAATTGGATTAATTTAAAAATCGAAAATTAATTTTCTTCTGACAATTATACCGAGCGTTAATTATTTGCCGGACAGCCTAATGACACCCCTGTTATTATTCTAATGCCATGCTATTTTGCAGCCATATTCGTTGCCGTCGATAAAAAAGCCTCTCGTTATAATGAAAGATCCTATCGTGCCACTATAATAATTCTAAAATGACCAACAAACTATTTTTATTTCTCCACGAACGCCCTCGTATGGAAGACAGTGGCGGCGCTGTGCTCTGACTCATAAATAAAGCCTCTATGGACTCATTTGGAAAAATTATGCTTGGGAAAAAATTATACTTGGGAACCAGATTTTGTATTTTTATCCATATTCGCTTTCTTCTTGATTTTTTGAAAAATATTAAAAAGAGTGAGATGAAAAATTCATAAAAGTGACAGGAAATAGTAATTTACGTTACTAAGGCGGTAAATGACTTTTTAAATTACGAGCCGAGTCTGGAATTTCTAGACGAGTATTTTAATGACATCTAACGGCTGTGTATCGTACATTATTCTGTTTTATACTGTGATATTTTTTTATCGGTTTAAAGCGTTACTTGTCAAATCATACACTTAGAGTGGCAGTCCGCCTTACCTTCTTACCATGAGATGGCGCCAGCCAAACCATGTCACCACTTGGGTAATATAGATAGGTTGCTTATGTTACCCAACATTCTATGTCAAGTTATTAGTTGAAATCATGAGATGGCGCCAGCCAAACCATGCTGCCAACACAATTTCACAGTCTTTGATGATGCAGCATGTCATTTTTGTAGTAGTAAAGTAATTTTTCTTTACAGTCTCTGATGATGTAAACTCTCATTTACCGGACTGGTTTTGGGTCCGGTAAATGATACTTCACGGTACACTATGAAATAAAAGTATAAAATGGATGGATGAGCGTAATCTTTTAACTCATATGGTGTCTTAAAAATATAAAAAAACACAAAATACCTCAAAAATTCTTTGGACTCGTATGTAACTTATTTGTAATTTTTTGTCCTATTTTTTTTTATTTTTCACTCTTGTTGTTTTTGAGTGATGTTTTGTCGTTTTTAGGAATAGGTACCCCTGTTTATTATATGGCAATGTTCCAGCAATGATTTTCAATTTGTCTCCACTCTTTTACAAAAAATAACTCTTATAAAAGCATTAAAAAAATCAGCAATCATCTAAGATTTAACAGTAAAGGACAAAAGTCTTCAAAAATGTAGAAAAACCACAAAAATGATCCATTAAATTTGTAAGAATTGTGTTTCGTTGAAGAAAACTTCATTTTGTTCTGGGATGTTTGTAGATGTTTTTATTTTTAAGAAAACCAGAGGAGGAAAAACAAGATTTTTCTTCCAAAACGTCAATCGATATATACAACATAACGTAGAGAGGGAGAACAATCCAATCTTGACAGACTGTCACTGTCACTTGTCATAATGAGCTCTGCACACCGCTAGCTACGATTACATTGTTGCCATGTGCACTCATTGAACTACAAACAGCTATAATCTACTAAAACTAAACAAATTGATTATATTACTTAAAAAGTAGTCCAGGATGGACCGGACAGAAATAAAATTAAAAATGACGAGGACAAACACGTTCTTTTGTGAAAAAAATCCTCAAGAATGCTACAAAACCGAAGGAACAAACCATTAAGTAATGAAAAACCCTCAAAAATATAAAAATGAGCCCAGAATAAACAGGATTAAAAAGTTAAATCAAGAAAACATTTCTTAAATTAAGAAAAACTTCAAACTTGCTAAAATATCTTCCATAGAAGAGAAAAAAGAAATTATCAAGTCAGAGTAACTGAGTAAAAGAAATCATTAAAAAATAAAAAAAACGACTATAAAATGTCATTAAAAGTGAAAAAATCTAAGTACTAAGTGAATAAAAAATATACAAATAAAATATTTTTGTTAATGGTGAGAATATAAAACAAGAAGCCTGAATACAAAATGGTCTGATAAGGAAATCTTCCACAAGACAAGAAAAAAGTAGTGAAAAGTCCATAAAAGTGATAAAAAATCTTACACAAGACGAAGAAAAACTCTTAAAAACTCCTAAAAAAAAAACAAAATAATCCAAATCAATAATCTACTAAAAGGTGTAAAAAAATTCATTAAAATCAAAGATTAGAGTAGGTATACCTGGATAAATGGGATAAAAAGTCTCAAAAGTGGAGAAATGTTCCAAGGGAGGAGGAAAAGGTATCGGAAATCACCTAAAAATTATCGAACATAACACAGAAGAAAAAATTATTTTGATTAAAATCTGTTTTGATCGCTGAGAAAATGCTGAAGTTAATTCAAAGTTAAAAAGTAAACTTGAAAAAGTAGGTTGATAAAAGCTTTTAAAGTGAGAAAAGGTTCCACAGTATCAAAATTAATTAAATAAAACTAAAAAATTTCAAAAAATAAAAAGTTTGAAAGAGCTGGAATCAAATCTAATATAAAAAAGTGAACGTGAATAAGATGTTTTTAAAGTTAGAAAATCTTTCACAATCTATGCAACTGGGCAACAATAAATCTAAAGAAATTGAACAATACAGGGTGTCTCGAAATAAGGTTGAAATATTTGAACAGTACCTACATTCTACACTGAAAAAAGTATTAGCTTTTACAAATACACATTTTTGCGAAAATGCCTTGTTTTCGAGATACTTGACTTCTATCAAAATTGCCATGATAACGCCGTTTTCAAAGCCACCTATATGTTTATTTACAAAATTTGCCAATAAAATCCACATTGCATGGATTAATTCAAGTGCAAATATCTCGAAAACGGTGGCTCCTAGCAACTTCCAACACAATCATTTTTGTGTGAAAATAATGTTATGAACATTTTTTTGACTCAAAACAAAGATACAGGGTTCGGCAAACAAGTAATGACTATTTGAAAAAGTAAAAATACTTGTAGATGGCGCCACATACAAGAGTCATAATAATATCAAATTTGAATTTCTTATGTCAAAACTACCCGAGATACCGATTTTATCAGAATTATTATGACATTTATTTGATTAAAACAAAAAAAAAGAAATTAGACTTTGATACCCTGTATCTCGAAATCAAAGCGTTTTCGCAAACATTTTCATATAGCAAACTATTTTTTTTTTAATGAAGGAATATAATGCTCAAATATTTCAACCCAATTTAGAGACAACCTGTATAATAAAATGATAAGGATGAACTTTTTATAAAAAATCACATACTTACCTACAAAATGGTAATCTACTGAAAAAATTGAGAAAAATGCGAGAAAAAGTCAAAATCTACATAACTGGAAAGAAGGAAACAAAAATAAAAAATAATACAGTTACAAGGATAACAAGTTATTGAAAAAAAACGCTGTTGGTTAACCGTAAAAAATATATCACAAATTCAATATAACTAATACAAAAATCAGAGTTAACTGAAAAAATATCAAAAAGCTTAAAATTGGTAAATTAGGGAGTTAGAAGCCTAAAAGTCTGAAAAAAAAACTGGAAAGAGCCAAATGAATAATTTTTCAGGATTTTTTAAAAAGAAAAAGTGAATTAAATATAATCCAAAAATGCAATCAATAGAATACAATTTTTTGGAAATTTTTTCACCTTAAAAAGAAATTCTTTCCGCCAAACGTTTCGATACTTTCAAAAAACTCCATCTTCAGTAACATGAGAAAACAACATGTGATCTTAAGAGTCCAGACAAAAGAATTCGTTGCGATAATCCTGAAAAGCAGACGTAAAAATGGCGCCAAGCCGCCGACACGACGTTGCGTGACCGCGCGAAATTAGGTGTCCGCTTCCCTCTTACACGGGGGACAGTGCAAGTTGAAACGCTTTCCATGTGTCGGCATAAAACACATTGGCGTCGGAAATAACTTGTCTTGAAAGTATTGATCTGAAAATTTTTCCTGAACTTGAACTACTTGAACAGATAAAATTATTTGGTTACCATCCGTAATATAACCAAAAGCTCTGCTTACTATGGTGAATGCGCACCATAAACTATGTCAATGTGAATGCCTACAGAGATGTCAAGTGTCATTGATATTCTTCATCAGCTGTCTTTGGAATAACAATCCACTTCCAATGCTCAGTCTAGCCATAAATCATCAAAACAAACAAACAAACATCCAGAAACAATCAATCAATAACTCACTTTTTTCAAAATATCTTGAGTATGATCAGCTTCACAAAAGAATGAACTGGACATTATTTGAAGCCGATGAAATCCTCCACAATTTTTATATAGGAAATTTCTCCGTAACTCCCATTACAAAAGAGTTATTGAAAGTTGAAAATTACTTTTTGTGAAAACGGACCATCACACATTGGCTTACATTTTTCCAAATATTTTGAAAATGGTCTGCTGTATAGCGAATTTCATTGAACATCATTTGTAGCTGATGAAGCTCTTCACAACTTTCAACCCAGAAGTTTTCTTCTTCTAACTTCCATAACAAAGGATTACTTGTTCAAAATATCTAGAGTATGATCAGAGTCACAAAAAAAATTAATCAAGCATTATTTGAAGCTGATGAAATTCTCTACAATTTTATTCGGGAACTTTTCCGTAACTCCCATAACAAAAGAGTTATTGGAAGTTGAAAATTACTTTTAGTGAAAACCGACCATCACACATTGGCTTACTTTTTTCCAAATATCTTGAAAATGGTCAGCTGCACAGCAAATTTCATTTAACATTATTTGTAGCTGATGAAGTTCTTTACAACTTTCAACCCAGAAGTTTTTTTTGTAACTTTCATAACAAAGGATAACTTGGGGGTTAAAAATCGACAATCAAGCAATAGCTCACTTTTTGCAAAATATCTTGAGTATGATCAGCTTCACAAAAAATTAACCAACCATCATTTGAAGCTGATGAAATTCTCTACAATCTTCATCCAGGAACTTTTTCTGTAACTCCCATAACAAAGGAGTTATTGGAAGTTGAAAATTACTTTTACTGAAAACCGATTATCACACATTGGCTTACTTTTTTCCAAATATCTTGAAAATGGTCATCTGCACAGTAAATTTCATTGAACATCATTTGTAGCTGATGAAGTTCTTTACAACATTCAACCCAGAAGTTTTTTCGAAACTTCCATAACAAAGGATTACTTGGGAGTTGAAATTCGACAATCAAGCAATAACTCACTTTTTACCAAATATCTCGAGTATGATCAGCTTCACAAAAAAATTATTACGACATTATTTGAAGCTGATGAAATTCTCTACAATTCTTATCTAAGAACTTTTTCCGTAACTCCAATAACAAAGGAGTTATTGGAAGTTGAAAATTACTTTTAGTGAAAACCGACCATCACACATTGGCTTACTTTTTTCCAAATATCTTGAAAATGGCCAGCTGCACAGCAAATTTCATTGAACATCATCTGTAGCTGATGAAGTTCCTTACAACTTTCAACCCAGAAGTTTTTTTGAAACTTCCATAACAAAGGATTACTTGGGAGTTGAAAATCGACAATCAAGCAATAACTCACTTTTTACCAAATATCTCGAGTATGATCAGCTTCACAAAAAAATGAACACGACATTATTTGAAGCTGATGAAATTCTCTACAATTTTTATCTAAAAACTTTTTCCGTAACCCCAATAACAAAGGAGTTATTGGAAGTTGAAAATTACTTTTACTGAAAACCGACCATCACACATTGGCTTACTTTTTTCCAAATATCTTGAAAATGGTCAGCTGCACAGCAAATTTCATGAAACAGTATTTGTAGCTGATGAAGTTTTTCACAACTATTAACCCAGAAGTTCTCTTGTAACTTCCATAACAAAGGATAACTTGGGAGTTAAAAATCGACAATCAAGCAATAGCTTACTGTTTTCAAAATATCTTGAGTATGATCAGCTTCGCAAAAAATTAACCAACCATTATTTGAAGCTGATGAAATTCTCCACAATCTTCATCCAGGAATTTTTTCTGTAACTCCCATAACAAAGGAGTTATTGGAAGTTGAAAATTACTTTTACTGAAAACCGACCATCACACATTGGCTTACTTTTTTCCAAATATTTTGAAAATGGTCAGCTGTATAGCGAATTTCATTGAACATCATTTGTAGCTGATGAAGCTCTTTACAACTTTCAACTTCCATAACATAGGATTACTTCTGAAATAAAAATCGACAATCAAGCAATAGCTCACTTTTTTCAAAATATCTTGACTATGATCAGCTTCACAAAAAAATTGACGCAACATTATTTGAAGCTGATGAATTTCTCTACAATTTTCATCAAGGAACTTTTTCCGTAAGTTGAAAATTACTTTTAGTGAACACCGACCATCACACATTGGCTTACTTTTTTCCAAATATCTTGAAAATGGTCAGCTGCACAGCAAATTTCATAAAACAGTATTTGTAGCTGATGAAGTTTTTTACAACTATTAACCCAGAAGTTCTCTTGTATCTTCCATAACAAAGGATTAGTTGGGAGTTGAAATTCGACAATCAAGGAATAGCTCACTTTTTTCAAAATATCTTGGGTATGATCAGCTTCACAATTAACCGACCATTATTTGAAGCTGATGAAATTTTCTAGAATTTTTATCTAGGAACTTTTTCCGTAACTCCCATAACAAAGGAGTTATTGGAAGTTGAAAATTACTTTTAGTGAACACCGACCATCACACATTGGTTTACTTTTTTCCAAATATCTTGAAAATGGTCAGCTGCACAGTAAATTTCATTGAATATCATTTGTAGCTGATGAAGTTCTTTACAACATTCAACCCAGAAGTTTTTTTGAAACTTCCATAACAAAGGATTACTTGGGAGTTGAAATTCGACAATCAAGCAATAACTCACTTTTTACCAAATATCTCGAGTATGATCAGCTTCACAAAAAAATTAATACGACATTATTTGAAGCTGATGAAATTCTCTACAATTTTTATCCAAGAACTTTTTCCGTAACTCCAATAACAAAGGAGTTATTGGAAGTTGAAAATTACTTTTAGTGAAAATCGACCATCACACATTGGCTTACTTTTTTCCAAATATCTTGAAAATGGCCAGCTGCACAGCAAATTTCATTGAACATCATCTGTAGCTGATGAAGTTCCTTACAACTTTCAACCCAGAAGTTTTTTTGGAACTTTCATAACAAAGGATTACTTGGGAGTTAAAAATCGACAATCAAGCAATAGCTCACTTTTTTCAAAATATCTTGAGTATGATCAGCTTCACAAAAAATTAACCAACCATTATTTGAAGCTGATGAAATTCTCTACAATCTTCATCCAGGAACTTTTTCTGTAACTCCCATAACAAAGGAGTTATTGGAAGTTGAAAATTACTTTCACTAAAAACCGACCATCACACATTGGCTTACTTTTTTCCAAATATCTTGAAAATGGTCAGCTGCACAGCAAATTTCATTGAACATCATTTGTAGCTGATGAAGTTCTTTACAACTTTTAACCCAGAAGTTTTTTTGTAACTTCCATAACAAAGGATTACTTGGGAGTTGAAATTCGACAATCAAGCAATAACTCACTTTTTACCAAATATCTCGAGTATGATCAGCTTCACAAAATAAATGAACAGGACATTATTTGAAGCTGATGAAATTCTCTACAATTTTTATCTAAGAACTTTTTCCGTAACCCCCATAACAAAGGAGTTATTGGAAGTTGAAAATTACTTTTAGTGAAAACCGACCATCACACATTGGCTCACTTTTTTCCAAATATTTTGAAAATGGTCAGCTGCATAGCAAATTTCATTGAACATCATTTGTAGCTGATGAAGTTCTTCACAACTTTCAACCCAGAAGTTTTTTTGTAACTTTCATAACAAAGGATTACTTAGTTAAAAATCGACAATCAAGCAATAGCTCACTGTTTTCAAAATATCTTGAGTATGATCAGCTTCACAAAAAATTAACCAACCATCATTTGAAGCTGATGAAATTCTCTACAATCTTCATCCAGGAACTTTTTCTGTAACTTCCATAACAAAGGAGTTATTGGAAGTTGAAAATTACTTTTACTGAAAACCGACCATCACACATTGGCTTACTTTTTTCCAAATATCTTGAAAATGGCCAGCTGCACAGCAAATTTCATTGAACATCATTTGTAGCTGATGAAGTTCTTCACAACTTTCGACCCAGAAGTTTTTTTGTAACTTCCATAACAAAGGATTCCTTGGGAGTTGAAAATCGACAATCAAGCAATAGCTCACTTTTTCAAAAGATCTTGAGTATGATCAGCTTCACAAAAAAATTAACCAACCATTATTTGAAGCTGATGAAATTCTCTACAATCTTCATCCAGGAACTTTTTCTGTAACTCCCATAACAAAGGAGTTATTGGAAGTTGAAAATTACTTTCACTAAAAACTGACCATCACACAATGGCTTACTTTTTTCCAAATATCTTGAAAAAGGTCAGCTGCATAGCAAATTTCATAAGAAATTTATTGTAGCTGATAAAATTCTCTACAACTTTCAACTCAGAAGTTTTTTCGTAACTCTCATAACAAAGGAGTTAATGAAAATTGAAAATTACTTTTAGTGAAAATCGACCATCACGCAATATCTTAGTATTTTCCAAAAATCTTGAAAATGGTTGACAACACACAAAAAATCATTTGACATCATTTGAAGCTGATGAGAGCCTTCATTCAAAAAAGTTTTGTGGTAACTCCCATAAGAAAGGAGTTATTGAAAGTTGAACATTACTTTTAGTGAAAATCGACCATCACGCATTATCTCACTATTTTCCAATTATCTTGAAAATGGTCAGCTTCACGAAAAAAGGTATTGGATATTATTTGAAGTCAATGAGATTATCTACAACTTTTATCTGGAAAGTTTTTTTATAACTCCCATAACAGAGGAGTTCTTGGAAGTTGAATATTACTTTTAGTAAAAACGACCTTCACGCATTAGCTGACTATTTTCAAAATATCTTGAAAATGGTCAGCTTCACAACAACTTTCATCAAATATTATTTTAAAGCTGATGAAATTCTCTACAACTTTTACCAAGGAAGTTTTTTCGTAACCCCCATAACAACAAAGTTACAGGAATTTTACTGACTTGCTGAAATTATCCTTACCCCACCTTGACCAAGAATTTACACCAAAAATTTTCTTTGCTTGATAAAGGAGAGTTTTATCAATCAACGCAAGTATAGTGACGCTCCTTGTCAATCATTGTACAATTCAAATCAGCCATTATAGAAATGTCATAACATCACAGAACATTCCGTGACCAGACTCGTCAAAAAAAAATGCCACAATTCAACAGAACGTATAAAAATAATTGAAAAATTATTCACCTTTACGAAAAATAGCAGAGCACGCATCAACTAACAATACACCAGACCAGACGGAATATCCATTAGAAAACCTCACATTTTCCTCTATTTTCCACAATGGCCGCTAATTTCCCAAGCAGGCGATTATTCTTTTGTGTTCCCATGGGCCAAGGTGCGTGACCCGACGCTCGATGACAATTTGACACACGAACACGTGGCACGTAACCGACGTTTTAATAAGAATTTGATATTTTTAAGTTGATCACGTAGGTTATAAATCCCCAACCCAAGTGGCCATTAGAGTTTCTGTAAATACCTTTGTTGCAGGTTATTGTTGGAAATATGAATCCATATCTGGAGGCCAAGAGGCAACTGGATCCGCCACTTTGGGGGAGTCGGGTGAGGTTTTATCCTTACAGTCAGCACAAGAGGACTGTTTGTATGAGGGTGGAGTTGTATGGGTGCAAATGGACTGATGGTATTGTTAGCTACTCCATGCCCCAAGGGGATAAACGGGGGTCCAACTGGGAGTTCTATGATCTAGGGTGAGTTATTTGTATTTTTCTAGTGGATTTTACAAATTTCTTGCAGATACGATGGAGTATGGGACGGCAACGAACTGAAACATGGCCTAGGCCAACTAATCGACGGCAAGTTTGGACATGACGACTTCAAAACGGACCTCTACAACGGCCAAACATGGGTGGGTTGGAAAAACGACACCCGCCACAAACCCATCGAAATTCGCTTCGAATTTGAACGAGTCCGCGAGTTTACTGCCATTCACATCTACTGCAACAACCAATTCACCAAGGACGTGCAAGTTTTCTCCATGGCCAAGGTGTTGTTCAGCATTGGTGGCAAGAGGTTCAACAGGGGTGAGCCCATAACGTACGACTACATGGAGGATCGCATTTTCGAAAATGCCAGAAATATTAGCATCAAGCTGCACCATAGAGTGGGCAAGTATGTAAAACTGCAGCTATTCTTCGCCTCCAAGTGGATGATGGTCAGTGAAATATCCTTCGAGTCCATCGTGGCTCATGGGAACTTTACTGTTGAGCCTGAGCCAACGACAACGCCGCATGTACGGCCCACTCCCGAGCATGATAAAATTGAAATTCCCGTACCCAACGATGTGGGTGAACCAGCAGTTATCATCATAATCCTGATATGTATTGCCATAGTTCTAATCCTGCTGGTTGGAATAGTGTTTTTAATTTGCAAGCTACGCAATAGGAAAATTCTCAGAAGTCCTAACAACTCCAACTTGGGGTTTCCCAATGGCACCATACCACATGTGCCAGGCAACGAAAGCATTTACAGCATGCCGGAAAAGGACAATATTGAGGCTTATGGTGTTACTGAGGTGAACTCCAGCGATGAGTACTACAGGAAGAGTCGAGGGTCGGTTAAGTCGAGTTTGAGGTTGTACAATATGGTTGGTAGATTGGCTTTAACGTGGTTGTTATAGGTCTACACTACCATTACCCCATGCGGAGGAGAATCCTTATCAGGAACCTTATCAAGCGATGAAAATGGCTCCGTACTACAGCTACAGCCCTATTATTATGGAGATGACGAATTATGATGATATTTCCAAGAAGTCCAACTGTGGTATGTACACCCAACTCCATTTTTTCCATCATCATCTCAAATATCTTTATCAATGTCATCAACTGTCCTCGTCATCATCTTCATTACTTATTTCATCCATTTAACCTCAATAATCTTCATCACTCTCATCGTCATCATCCTCTTCTCCATCATTTGCAATATTATCTTCGCCGTTTTCATCATCCTCTTCATGAATTGCATCATTCTGAACTTCTTCATTATCTCCATCGTTTTCATCATCATCTTTTGTTTATATCGTTATCTTCATTATCTAATCGTCTTGACTCTTGATCACTTTATAATCTTCATCAATCTTATACCCTTCTCAACCACTATTTTCATTTTTTTCAACTTATCAATCTTGATGATTTTTGTTATCTTCATTATCTTCATCATATTGATCATTCCTCTCATCCTCATCGATTTAATCATCTGTCCTTATCATTACCTTCATTACTTGAAAATATTGATAATGGAATTCATGTTGAGAATCCAGATTGTCATCATCTCAACTCTTATCTTCATCATAAGTATTCATCATTCACCTTATCTTCATTATCTAAATCGTCTTGATCACTTCATCTACTTTAACGTTTGTATCTTCATCAATACATCATCTGTCTTTGTCATCATCTTCAAAATATCGATGTTGCTATTACATATTTCTGATGAAAAATAAGTATAAGTAATGAAGATGGTGACGAGAACTGAAGGACTTTATGATGATAATGGTTTGGATGTTGAAGAAGATGTTCATGATCATCTCTATTATAATCTTTATGAATAACATCACTATCACTTTTTTCATCATTATTCAACAAACTCATCTCCATCATCTCTGTTATCTCCATTATATCTTCATCAGAAAAATGATGATCATCATTTCATCATCTGTCCTTGTCATCATCTTCATTACTTCAGAATATCAAAATATGATGATAGGTTTAAGTAATGAAGCTGATATCTGATGACAAGGACAGAAAGATGATGAAGATGAAGATGTCTCAATAATATAGAATCCATATTATCATCATCTCTATGATCTCAATCAACCTTATCACTATCAATTTCTTCATTATAATGATCTCATCATCTCTCGATTATCTTCATCAGAGAAATGATGATCTTTGGGTCACTTTGAGTAAGTTTGGGTTACTAATTTTCATCATTTTCAACATATTCTTCTCCAATATCTCTGTTATAAGCATCATCTTCATCAGAAGAATGATGATCTTCTCTTCATCTGTCCATGTCATCATCTTCTTTACTTCAAGATATCGATTTATGATGATAGGTTTAAAGTAATGCAGATGATGATGAGATTGAGGTAAATATCGATGATGTTATGTATGATGAGATAGAATTCATCAACACTTTCACCTTCTCCATCATGTCCATCAATATCTTCTACGTTTTCATCTTCATTGTCTAAATCAATTTTATTATCTGCACGATCATCTTTAGATATGATGCAATTAAATATGATGACAATGGAAGATGATGAAGTTGTCGATGATACTTTTCATGATGATAAAGAACCCTCATCATCATCATCTCTATAACCTTCATCAACCTCATCACTCTCATCTTTTTCATGATCTCCATCGTTCTCTCCATCGTTTTCATCTATAGCACCTCCATCAACTTTATTGTCCTTGTTATCTTCATCAGCTGTCCTTTGTCATCATCCTCATTACTTGAAGATATCGATCATGCTACTAATGATGATATAAGTTATTGGGATGATGACGTTGATGAAGATGTCGATGATGTTAATCATGATGATACATGATATAGAGTCCATCATCTCTATAACCTTCTTCATCATTTCCATCATTATCTTGAACGTCTTCATCTCCATCATATTCATCATTATCTAAATGATCTCATTTAATCACTTTCATCAAACTTCAGGTTTTGTGTCTCCAACAATTTGATCTTTTGTCGTTGTCATCATCATCATAAGTAGCATCAGCGACATCTTCAACATCCATATCATTTCTATGACCATCAATTTCAAAAAGCTTCTTGATCTTCATCGTTTTCTTGATCACCATCTTTATCTTCATCTGCACCTCCATCATCTTCAACAGAATCAACAGTCTAAATATTATCATCATCTCTATTATTGTCGTCATCCCTGTTCACCTCCACCATCTCCATAATTTTGTTATTTTGTATTTTTTTATATTGTCTCTGTTGTACACTATACAGTATCTTTACCATCTTTGGTTTAATTTTTCTCTTTCATCTATTATGGTTCTCAAGAATCTTCTAGAGGATTGTGCTTATTCTCTTTCCAGATAATTATGACTACGCTGTTCCCGAAGGCAACACTCTTCCGCTCCTGTCTGGATGCGACCAAACCCTGCCAATGTCCAGAAGTAGAATCAACAGCAATACCTGCAAAAACACAAATCGACAGCGGGTTTCCCTGAGGAGCACTAGAAGTGAAGGTGGTGAAAGTAGAAGGGTAAGTCATTTAAACAATTGTTGATGAAAGGGCGTAATGTTATCATTACAGTCACCCACCCAACAAGAGGCTTTGGCAATACTCAAGAAAAGACTGGAGGAAACCACCATCAAAGAGTTTCCCAGACATCGACTGAGGATGTTGTCGAAACTGTCAGAAGGTGCTTTTGGCACAGTTTACATAGCAGAAGCTGATGGTATTGCTGATTATTCTTCACCACTGGACACCAGACTGGTAGCGATTAAATTCCTAGCAGACCAGGCTTCTGATAAGGAGAAGAAAGACTTCTTCAGAGATGTACGAATCCTGGCAGCTTTGGACGATGACAATATTGCCAGAGTCATGGGGATCTGCAGCCAGGACGATCCATTATGTGTTGTGATGGAATACCTGGAACACGGGGATTTGTGCCAGTTTTTGAAGATGCACGTGACCAGCGACAACAACACAAACTTGCCTTACGGCGTGAAGAGTTTGAGCTTTAACTGCTTGTTGTACATAGCAACGCAGATTGCCAGCGGCATGCGGTACTTGGAGACGTTGAACTTTGTCCATAGGTATGTTCCATTGTTTTTGTGATGACAAGGATAGTTAGTTTAGGTTAGTTTGGGTTAGTTTAGTTTGGATTATAACAATTGGTGTCAGAGGTGGGATAACTAAGTGAAAATTTTGACTGTGAATGGTGAACACGAGAAAACAAGGTATGTAGGCTGATGGCATCATTTATGGACAATTTGTAGACCACGTAAATCTGACTGAAGAGAGAAAAGAACTGCAGCAAAGAGAAGAGGAACGGCAGGAGGAACAGGATTGTCAACAAATTGGAAGCCATATTCGAGACGAATCAGGAAGTTAGAAAAGAAGAAAGGGAAGGTTCACGGATAATCGTCAAATAAAGAAGGCAGGATGATGGGAATATCTGGTTTTCCATCTCATCACCACCTGGAACCTCCAACATTTGATGATGGTGGAAATACTTCAGACCATTCCTGAACAAAGACAAAATGATTATGCAGATTCTTGAGGGTCTTCGAGATATCGAGATGCAGCAAGCTCTTAGGTTAGAAAGATTCAAGGACCGCATCTATAGTATGAGGCTGCTAGAAATGCTTCAGCTTTTAGAGGATGGGAATGGTGCGAGAAGTCAAGATCTTGGAAGAAAGTCAACCCTCCACTACGGAAGACTAGATGACTAAGATGGAAGTCTTGCTTTGCAAATATTTGACTCCAGGCCAGGGTCAGAGGAAGAAATGTTTCCACTGCGGACGTGAAAGAAACTGTGAGCATCCCCGACGACCATGATTTCGTTCAAAGAATTGGCGTGGAACTAACCAACAGATTCAGGAAAACCATGCAGGACAAGAATGAAGATCTACACCATTAAAAACGAGGCTGTGAGCCCAAGGAACTCTGAATAACAATTGTGATTATACCATCGACACAGGAGCGGTAAGATCAGTAGTTCCTTACCATCAACACATCCGGTCGAGTGACAAAAACAGACCTAGAAACGGCCTAAGGAGAGAGAATAACTGTCCATGGTGAGATCTCCGTCGTCATGGGTTTTTGAAATATCGAGTTACAGATAGAAGCTGTGGTTGAGTTTATTTCAGACTTGGACGTGATGGAGGTCAAACCTTCATATCTGTGGATTTAAAGAATAGACTGTTGTATGTGGTCAACGATGAGATCCTCAACACCATCAGAGAAAGATAATCCGGTGAAATGGATCATAGATAAAGTGACCAGGATTGCTGGGAATACCGAGAGGATAGTAGAAGCAATAAGATTGCGGAATCAATCTGGGTGTCAAGGATCCCTGCTAGTGCAACCAAATATGGGTAGGCAAGATGGAATTATGTTTGCCAAATGTCCAGTAAGGGTAGCCAACTTGAACCAAAACAGGGTGACATGGAAGAAAGGAGAGGTTATGGGTGTATGCGAATCTGTGAGCTATTTGTCCCGGTGCGTGGGGATTCCAATATAAGCCTCTTACTGGCAGGAGAGAACAAAGGCCATCGAGTTCATCAGGAATGACAACAAGAAATTAATAAAATGGCCCAGGAGATGCTGGACGATGATGTCTTCGAAAAATCCAACAGCCCGTGGTCATCACCGGTGGTCTTGGTCACAAAGATGGGTGGTTCAACAAGGTTCTGCGTTAACTTCAGGAAAGACAAAGAAGAAGAAGGACAGTTACCCTCTGCCAACAATTGACGATACACTGATGATTTTAGCTGGCTCCGGATGGTTCTCGGCCCTGGATTTGAAAACTGTATTCTGGCAGGGAGAACTACATTCGACCGATAAGGAGAAAACGTCGTTTTCGCGGGAAATAGCATTTACCAATTAAGGGTCATGCCGTGAGTCAAATTCCGATCACGTGGGAAGATGATGCAGTACATCTCAGGAGCTCCTTGAAAGAAGGAAGCAAAGCAGGGCCGTTTCCTACGACTGAATCAGGAGATAAATATTTCATGGTCGCAATGGACTATAATTGTCAAATGTGGTTCCATTACAATATTCATCTCCATAAACTATGATATCTCCATCACCTTCATCAGAGGAATGATGATCCTCATCAGTTTCATCATCTGCCCTTATCATCATCTTCTTTTCTTCAAGTTTATGATGATAGGTATAAGTAATGAAGATGATGACAAGGACACTTAATTTGGGCTATTTTAGTGTGAGAACTTTGTCCATAGGTGTGTTCCAATGTTCTACTAGCAATAATAATGGTGATTTATAGGGACCTAGCCACAAGAAACTGCCTAATTGGAAAGGCCTATCATGTGAAAATATGTGATTATGGCACCTACAACGAGCTCTATGTAAAGGACTACTACAAAGTTGACGGAGATACGCCTCTGCCTATCAGATGGATGTCGTGGGAGGCGGTCTACCAAATGAGGTATACAACGAAGAGTGACGTGTGGGCTTTTGCAGTTACTCTATGGGAGATACTGTCTCTATGTAGAAGACAGCCGTATGACTATCTCACTGATCCTGAGGTTATGGAGAACTTAGCTAGGTGAGCATTTGAGTATATTGGGTTCAATTTAATCGAATTTTTCCAGACTTCACTGTGATGATAACCAATACAAGTACCTATCCAGACCATCGAACAACAAAGACATCTACGATCTGATGTTGGACTGTTGGAGAAGAGTAGACTCCGATCGGCCTACCTTCAAGGAGATACACATGTTTTTGCAACGTAAAAATCTAGGTTATGCTCCTGTATAAATTTGTTGAATTGTTACTGTTGTTTTTATATTTAGTCGCCAAGCATGTGGAGATCTACAACTTTGAGAATGGGCATGTGTCAATTCTTAAGGTTGCACGGATTTAATAATAGCAATACAGCGCGATTATACACAGTAGATTATAGTGGGATCAATGTTTTGTAAATACTACACAGGGTGATAATTGATAGTCTATTTCTATCTACGTCATTATTTATTTAATTGATAATTTCAGTATTTTTTGTATATTTCTTGTGATACTTTTGTAGGGTTAGTACACATTTTTTTTAGCTGTAAGTCTTCTTAGTGGCCTATGATTCTGATTATTGCTTATGGAACATTTGTTAAACGTTCTCTCACTGCACAATAATAAAAGACAATGTTTTAGATATAAAAGAATTGTATATTGATACTATATTGATTGTAAATTGAATTTATCGCTTTTGTTGGCTTTGGAAAATTTGAAATCTATACTAGTCAATTTTTTTGTCATTTTTATCGAAACATTCCGTTTGAGTCTATGACGCAAAACTATTAAATAATTTTGCAGATGTCTATTAATAAGGTTTTTATACTAACGACTGCTTAAACGTAACTGTTAGATGTTTTTAAGTTACCAGAAAATGTCATTTTACTCATTACAGTAGTTTTGTTAATGTGCCAATGACCACTTTTTTCCGTAGAACAATATTTCTTCAGCAGAAGAAGATAATCATTGATTATCTTCACAATGCACTGTACATTGATCACAACAGCTTGGTCTACATCCTCTGTTATAAAATAGCAATATAATTATGACATTCCAATGTAAAGAGCGGCACAACTTTCATGGTTTCATTACAAGGATTAATGTGTTATTTATGTCAACATATCAGAAAATATAACATTTGGAAGATTAATGTGTTTTTACATTATCAGATAACACAGCAACCACGACAATCGTATATAGACCGTTCCGGACAGTAATTGAATAGTTCATTTCAACGCGGCGTACGGGAAACGATGGAAAAATGGCCGAGTCGTGAGAAAATGGGTGAAATAAATTCAATTTCACTTTGAAGTGGAAGTGACAGATTACAGTTTGCCAAATGAGAATAATACCATCCACATTGAGTTTGGCGTAAGCGTGACTTTGAACATAGATTCAATGTAGATGGTAGTATATTATTTCAGTTTGTCATGATCCTTTGGTGGATCCTTAAATGAGGAACTGATAGGATAATCTGAATGAAACCCAATCTGAATAACTAACCTCTGTATTGCTATTAACTCTAAAAATACGCTTATAGAAATAGAACAGACTTGAAAATACCTATTCATTGTTAAAAATCACAGTTGTAAAATACTACCTAGTTTGAAAAGACATAATTCCTCGTCAATAGAAAGCCTAAATCTTGTTACAACTGTCGCTGGAATGTCTATTTCTCAAAAATATCATTGGCTACTCTAAATAGAATATTCATTCTAACAATAATCCATAGAATTTAGTTACTGTACATTAACACAATCGAACTAAGTCACATCAACGTAAGTACCTTACAGCACCTTTCTTTGAACATCAGTTCACCTTCTCTCAATTTGGCTCACTTCTACTATCAAAAATATTATTTTATAAGAAAATACTCTGAGGATAAATAAATAATATATGGTTAGTGATGAGTTTGTACATACGATTCAATCGTGGAAAAAATATTGTTTATCCTGGTAGAGGTGCTTCAGCGTAGAAATCAGGTTCATCATCATCAACATCTGGTTGGTCTCCGTCAAGCTGCAAAAAAGATAGAACGATCACTTCTACTGCAATTCGAAATGTCACATTCTAGATGATCACATCGCATGAAAATCGGTCGAACGGATTTCTACTGTCCAAGACCAAAACATTTTTCAGGAGAAACAACCGCATTAGCATCATCAGCAGTTATGATGGTGATATTCTAACCTTACTTCTCTAAGTGTTTTCCTATATTTTTGGGTGGTTATTTTGCGTTATTGTGAGCTTTGATGAATTTGGCTAGAATGGAAAAAAAGGTGAAGACAACGCGATTCAGGGTTTTTCAAGCAAATGAACATCACCAGACAATCTCATTCATCATTACTATCTATCCCACTGCAATGATGAATATAGACCAACCAATTGGTGACACTGATCATCTTTCAAGGCTTTTGACACGATGCTCGAAATATGGCGATTCGATAGGATAAGTGACTTTTATCACTAGAACGATCACATCCTACACTTACCAGAATTGGCACCCAGGGACGGGAATTAGATTGGTTGTCTTCTTCACTGTATCTGAGCACAAGTACAATGGAAGTCGTATTCAATATCGAAGTCGACACGGCATTAAACGCCTATTTTGTGTGATATTGAAAATAATGTTTATGCGTGCTTCAGTACTCATAGGGTAGTTAAACGAAAAATGCCAAAAGAAACTTTTTTGTGGAGAATTTGAAAATCTAGAAATTTCGTTCACTTTTGCGCTACGATGAGATATTTGAGAATAAATAAAAATTATCGACAAGAGACACTTTTTGGATAAATTTACTGTGATGTTCAAAGTTGTGATATCAACTTAAAATTTGCATAGTTTATAAAAAAATAATTGATGAAACCTTGTACAAAATTTGATTTAGCTAGATCAAGTCCAAATATTTTATTTTATTAGTGGAAGTTGATAGTGACAAATTTCCTGAATAAAACCACAGTGACCCACAAAGTTGTGATATCAACTTCAAATTTGCACAGATTATAGATAAATAATTTATAGAACCTTGTACAAAATTTGATTTAGCTTGATCAAGTCCAAATATTTTATTTTATTAATGGAAGTTGATAGTGACAAATTATCTGAATAAATCCACAGTGACCTACAAAGTTGTGATATCAACATCAAATTTGCACAGATCATAGATAAATAATTTATAAAACCTTGTAGAAAATTTGGTTCAGCTGGATCAAGTGCAAATATTTTATTTTATAAATGGAAATTGAACCTCCCACTGAAAGTGTGAAATTTCCTTAATAAGTTCACTGTGAGCTTGAAAGTTGTGATATCAACTTGAAATTTGCAAAGATTATGAAAAACTAATTGATGAAACCTTGTACAAAATTTGATTTAGCTAGATCAAGTCCAAATATTTTATTTTATTAGTGGAAGTTGATAGTGACAAATTTCCTGAATAAAACCACAGTGACCCACAAAGTTGTGATATCAACATCAAATTTGCACAGATTATAGATAAATAATTTATAGAACCTTGTAGAAAATTTGGTTCAGCTGGATCAAGTGCAAATATTTTATTTTATAAATGGAAATTGAACCTCCCACTGAAAGTGTGAAATTTCCTTAATAAGTTCACTGTGAGCTTGAAAGTTGTGATATCAACTTGAAATTTGCACAGATTATGAAAAATTATTTGATGAAACCTTGTACAAAGTTTGATTTAGCTAGATCAAGTCCAAATATTCCATTTTATTAATGGAAGTTGATAGTGACAAATTTCCTGAATAAATCCACAGTGACCTATCAACTTCAAATTTGCACAGATTATAGACAAATAATTGATAAAATCTTGTAAAAAATTTTGTTCAGTTGTATCAGGTGCAAATTTTCTTTTATTAATGGAAATTGAACCTCCCACTAAAAGTGACAAATTTCCTGAATGAATTTACTGTGACCTTCAAAGTTGTGATATCAGCTTGAAATTTGCACAGATTATAAAAAACTAATTATCAAGACCCTGTACAAAATTTGATCTAGCTAGATCAAGTCCAAATATTTTATTTAATTAATGGAAGTTGATAGTGACAAATTTCCTGAATAAATTCACTGTGACCTTCAAAGTTTTGATATCAACTTGAAATTTGCACCGATTATGAAAAATTAATTGATGAGACCTTGTACAAAATTTGATTTAGCTAGATCAAGTCCAAATATCTTATTTTATTAGTGGAAGTTGATAGTGACAAATTTCCTGAATAAATTCACTGTGACCTTCAAAGTTTTGATATCAACTTGAAATTTGCACAGATTATGAAAAATTAATTGATGAGACCTTGTACAAAGTTTGATTTAGCTAGATCAAGTCCAAATATTCTATTTAATTAATGGAAGTTGATAGTGACAAGTTTCCTGAATAAATCCACAGTGACCTATCAACTTCAAATTTGCACAGATTATAGACAAATAATTGATAAAATCTTGTAAAAAATTTTGTTCAGTTGTATCAGGTGCAAATTTTCTTTTATTAATGGAAATTGAACCTCCCACTAAAAGTGACAAATTTCCTGAATGAATTCACTGTGACCTTCAAAGTTTTGATATCAACTTGAAATTTGCACAGATTATGAAAAATTAATTGATGAGACCTTGTACAAAATTTGATTTAGCTAGATCAAGTCCAAATATTCTATTTTATCAATGGAAGTTGATAGTGACAAATTTCCTGAATAAATCCACAGTGACCTATCAACTTCAAATTTGCACAGATTATAGACAAATAATTGATAAAATCTTGTAAAAAATTTTGTTCAGTTGTATCAGGTGCAAATTTTCTTTTATTAATGGAAATTGAACCTCCCACTAAAAGTGACAAATTTCCTGAATGAATTTACTGTGACCTTCAAAGTTGTGATATCAGCTTGAAATTTGCACAGATTATAAAAAACTAATTATCAAGACCCTGTACAAAATTTGATCTAGCTAGATCAAGTCCAAATATTTTATTTAATTAATGGAAGTTGATAGTGACAAATTTCCTGAATAAATTCACTGTGACCTTCAAAGTTTTGATATCAACTTGAAATTTGCACCGATTATGAAAAATTAATTGATGAGACCTTGTACAAAATTTGATTTAGCTAGATCAAGTCCAAATATCTTATTTAATTAATGGAAGTTGATAGTGACAAATTTCCTGAATAAATTAACTGTGACCTTCAAAGTTTTGATATCAACTTGAAATTTACACCGATTATGAAAAATTAATTGATGAGACCTTTTACAAAATTTGATTTAGCTAGATCAAGTCCAAATATTCTATTTTATCAATGGAAGTTGATAGTGACAAATTTCCTGAATAAATCCACAGTGACCTATCAACTTCAAATTTGCACAGATTATAGACAAATAATTGATAAAATCTTGTAAAAAATTTTGTTCAGTTGTATCAGGTGCAAATTTTCTTTTATTAATGGAAATTGAACCTCCCACTAAAAGTGACAAATTTCCTGAATGAATTTACTGTGACCTTCAAAGTTGTGATATCAGCTTGAAATTTGCACAGATTATAAAAAACTAATTATCAAGACCCTGTACAAAATTTGATCTAGCTAGATCAAGTCCAAATATTTTATTTAATTAATGGAAGTTGATAGTGACAAATTTCCTGAATAAATTCACTGTGACCTTCAAAGTTTTGATATCAACTTGAAATTTGCACCGATTATGAAAAATTAATTGATGAGACCTTGTACAAAATTTGATTTAGCTAGATCAAGTCCAAATATCTTATTTAATTAATGGAAGTTGATAGTGACAAATTTCCTGAATAAATTAACTGTGACCTTCAAAGTTTTGATATCAACTTGAAATTTACACCGATTATGAAAAATTAATTGATGAGACCTTTTACAAAATTTGATTTAGCTAGATCAAGTCCAAATATCTTATTTTATTAATGGAAGTTGATAGTGACAAATTTCCTGAATAAATTCACTGTGACCTTCAAAGTTTTGATATCAACTTGAAATTTGCACAGATTATGAAAAATTAATTGATGAGACCTTGTACAAAGTTTGATTTAGCTAGATCAAGTCCAAATATCTTATTTTATTAATGGAAGTTGATGGTGACAAATTTCCTGAATAAATCCACAGTGACCTATCAACTTCAAATTTGCACAGATTATAGACAAATAATTGATAAAATCTTGTAAACAATTTTGTTCAGCTGTATCAGGTGCAAATTTTCTTTTATTAATGGAAATTGAACCTCCCACTAAAAGTGACAGATTTCCTGAATGAATTTACTGTGACCTTCAAAGTTGTGATATCAGCTTGAAATCTGCACAGATTATGAAAAACTAATTATCAAGACCCTGTACAAAATTTGATTTAGCTAGATCAAATCCAAATATTTTATTTTATCAATTGAAGTTGATAGTGACAAAATTCCCGAATACATTTACTGTGACCTTCAAAGTTGTGATATCAACTTGATATTTGCACAGATTATAAAAAACTAAATTATGAAACCTTGTACAAAATTTGGTTCAGCTGGATCATTTGCAAATATTTTATTTTATGAATAGAAATTGAGCCTCTGAAAGTGACAAATTTCCTGGATAAATTCCTTTGGATAGTTGGAATAAGAACGCCATATTGTCGTCCTGATAATTTTGAACTTCTGGGTTTCTTCATCATTATATGAAGAATACATTATCATCCAATACATACTGGACAACTTCCAACGGATACACAATAGAGCGATGCGAGTGATATTACGCTGTGATAAATACACGCCGATCAAATCTATGTTAAATGTACTTAATATGTTGTCTGTTCGTCAAAAGATTGTGTTGAACGTGTTTATATTTATTTTTAAAATTAGAAAGAACTTAATGCCCCGCTATATCTGTATTAAAACACAATTGTTCAAAGACATTCATAGTTATGAAACCCGCCAACGAAATGATTTTATATTAAGCAACACGTCCCATTCCAGAAGGCTATCAAGCACTTTGTTTTACAAAGGGATAATGGAATTCAACCGTTTACCAACAACAATCAAAGACTGTGATAATGTGATCGTTTTCAAGAGAACTGTCCGCCAATATATTTTAGAACGATTTTAAAAATGTTTCCATTGATTTTATTTTATTGATTGTATTTATGTATTTGTTTTTATATATCACTTATTTACAGATATATTATATTTTGTCTATACTTATTTTCAATGTTCTTTTATAGCAAATTTGCTAAATAAACGAATTATTATTATTATTATTAAGATTGGTGGATGCGCCATTCTAAACAAAATGTTCCACAGTTGCTTCAAACTAATTTTAAACGAGCCAAATGATGTTTTTGTTTGTTTATTTTTTTAATCCTTTTGATATTTCTACAACGAGACCGTTAATCTGTCGCTTTCCATTATTTTTCCTGATATACTTTAATTTGTATTTTCTGCATCAGGTAGGGACACTACTAGCGCCCACGCACCTCTGGCTCAAAAAATTATTAAATCGTTAATTTAAAAATGAGTTAAAATGCGGAAATATCTATAATTCCCAATAAACAAGACATCTAAAACCTTCTAATCTAGACCTTGGATATGGATGGATGCACCACTGCTCATTCATAAATAATCGTATTTATCTTGTTCATGATGTGAAATTCAATTTCCTAATCTTCTTAAGCATAAGTACTTGCGTGGGTACCAAGGTTTAAGCGCAACTGATAGAAAATCACATGGTATTTTTTCCTATGTTTAATATTCTGTTGACAGTGTGTCATACAAAAATACACGAACAGTTAGAGTTGAAAGCGTGCTAGAATTTCTTTTATGTAACCATAATTTGCTGTTTCCGGTCTTCCTTATTCACTTTGATTTAACGATTTAAGTCGAATGGTGTCATCGTAGAGTTGAATATGCAGTTTACACGGGTTTAATGACTTGATGAGTGAGATCTAATGGAGTGTGCTCTATCGACAGCTAGTTTTTGGCTAGTTAAATTCAGAAAAATACAGGAAAAAACAAATTTAAATTTAAAATAACCTGATAAACTTATTAACAATTTATAAAAGTCTCAAGCATACAACACAAGGACGTTTAATTAAATCATTTTTGAATGAAACCTCGGCGAAAGTAACACAAAACAGAACCCTGACCCGACCAGAAAGGGCTTTTTGAAGTAACAAGTGGATTCCTTTCAAGGTTTCGTAACTGAGGTCCCTTTGTATGCGGAACCCATACAAAGGTTTTGATGACTTGAGGTGAAGAAAGTCAAAATAATGTTGATTGTGTAAATATTTGAGTTGGTGGTCATACCTCATTGGTTTTGTTTTTGTTGCTCTAAATTATTTGAGATTTTTGTTTAGTATGATTTTTTTCCAACTTAATTTTTTTTTATTACATTTGAACTTTTGTAATCATTTTTATTCACTTTGTTCTTTCGATTCTTTCTAAATATTTTACACCTTTTGTTAAAACGGACTTTCAGTTGTTTTTATATTATCTGTGTTTCTCTTGCTATTTTGATGATCTTGGAAAAAAATCCTTTTTTTAAACCTTTAACGCTCATTGCTGACTTTTTTTCCAGAAATGTGGTTTTGAATCAAGATTTTCTGCCCAGCTTTCTATAAATTGCCAGTTTTCTCCATATCTTTCGCCAACTCTGTGATTTTTTTCTAAATTTTTTCATTTTTCACATTTCTTAAATCCCGTACAAAAGTTCGAAACCGCACAGAATATCTCGTGTTCTGCAAATTGCTTGTGAAACCCAAAATAATGAAAAAAAGAAACCATAAAATGATCTTGGTTTAAAAACAAACTGATAAAAATTCACGAAAGCGAAAAAAAATCTTGGACAAATAACCTTTTATCGTTACAGAAGTACATTTAAAAATAACAGGAAAAAAAAGACAATACAAGTACCATGAAGATTGTAAAGGTTGATTAAATAGAAAAAAGATAAAGACTCAAATATAAATCAAGACAAAAATCAACAACAAGGTATAAAAAAAAAAGTTGAACCAAAAAAAAATTTATATAAAAATAAAGCGACAATAAAACTTCAAAATAAAAATGATTCTCATTAAAGAAAATAATATCCACTCAAGATCAATAATTGTCAATAACAATTGTCATTTGAAATGTGTTTAAAGAAAAAAAAAGAAAACCTAGAAAGTATTATGCTGATAAATGAAGAAGATATAAATAACGGAAAAGATCACGTGAAGATAAGTTTGTTATTCAAATTAAAAAGGACAAAAACTGACTTACCAACAGCCAAAAAAAAACTAATTTGGTTCTCAATTAGAACTAAATTAATGCAGTGTTGCCGTTCTCGGTTTTATTGACATATTTTTGGGCGAAGTATTCCAGATTTTGACCTAGAAGTTCCATTGACCTTCCTATAGAATCATATTATTTTCCATAGGCAAACTTATCGTTTTCTGCAGATAATTGAAACAACCCAACTTTTCTAGCGCCTGACCCACAGGAGTGAGAGCTGATGAAAAAAGATGCTAATGGAACTTTCGGATTGATCGGAGCAGGACACGTGATCCAGCGATTAAAGAAAGGGATGCTCTGTTGTTTATACGGGTTGTGCAAAAAGTGCACAGGTGTTGAGAAAATTTACACATTGCACTCTACACACCAAAAAACCATTTCCACAACCCCTATGCACTTTTTGCACACCCTGTATACACAACACAGAGAGCAGAGCAAATACTCCCCTCTCTCTTCACTTCACTTCTGATCACGTGACCTGCTACGACCAATCAGCACGCTGCATTTTTTAGTTTAACCAACCATTTTTAACAATATACAGGGTGACAATTTTAAAACTTGAAATTTCCATATCTTGAGAACAAAAAACTGAATCAATAAAAGCTCAAAACAGATTCTATAAAAAGAAGGGAGAACAAAAAAAAAGCCTATCCAACCACCCTCATCGACAGGGTGAGATACACCCCTGAAATATTCAAAGGAAAGGTGAGTCGAATGATACCTCATTTTGAAGGTCTTCGACCCTGACTACAACTGCCGAGTTTCAAGTCTCTGCTTTCATTCCTGTTGATATAACAACTTGACAAAATTTTATTTTTTTATTTTATTTTATTCAATAAATAATTCCCCTCAAGAGTAAACTTCTCTATACTAAGAGGATACGATGAAGGTGACTACCTTCAAAACGAAGTATACTATTACTCCAAAGAAGTATTTAAAACAAAACAAAAAAAGGTGAAAGAAATCCTCGTCAAAAGACCTGACTGATAGCTCGTTTTGAAGGTCTTCAGTCCCTCATCATATCCACTTAGTATGGAGAAGTTTACTCTTGCGAGTGGTTATTTATTGAATAAAATAAAATGAAAAAATAAAATTTTGACAAGCTGTTATATCAACAGGAATGACAGCAGAGACTTGAAACTAGGCAGTTGTAATCAGTGTCGAAAACCCTTCAAAATAAGGTATCACTCGACCCCCCATCTATTTAAGATTTCAGGGGTGAAATAAATAGAAAATAAATAAAACCAGATTAAATAAAGTTCCATCATAAAACGATAAAAGTATGGAAGATGTATAAAAAATCACTAAAATGAGAATGCATAAAACTGTTTCAAAAATGAAAACCATCCTACAAACAATTTAGTTAAAACAAGTGAATCAAAGACCTTGGAGAAAAATCACAATAATTCAAAAACATTTTTGATAAATCGGAAAGATGAAAACAGTTTCTGAACAAAAAAAAAAACAATTCTCTAACAAGTTTCAAAAAAATACAAAATGATTTGATAAAAACTGCTGGAAACTTGTTTTGCAACAAGAAAATTTTTACCCAAATTCAAATCTCGATATTTTTGAAACGGAAAAAGATATCGAGTTGCGGTCTTCGGGGGGTCCATGACCAATTCTTCGAGACCACATACATGGTTGGGACGGTGTATTTCTTTCATTTATCCGAAGATCGCAACTCGATATCTCTTTCCGTTTCGAAAATATCGATATTTGAATTTGGGTAAAATATTCAATATTGTCCAGCATTTTATATGAATATTTCGAAATTCATGGAGATCACATGAGCAGGTTTTGAAGGGACGCACTGGAAAAAGCCTTGAGGAGTATTTCAACAACAATCACTCCTCGCACCTCCATAAACTTAATTTCTATGCCAAAATCCCCTTAAGACTGAGATAAATCGATATTTCAACTAACACCGATAAGCATATGACTCACCACCAACCCCTTGTATAAACGTAATGGGGGAGAAAAACTGGGGTAAGGTAACACACGTCATCAAAGCCAGATTTAACCCGTAAAATACAGACTAGTCCAGATGTTCCAAACAACAGTGCAACCAACTCCAGATTTATTTTCGGACGAAAGTTTATTATTCTTCAATTACTCTCGTTAACTTACCGCCCTCAGCTCCCTCTGTGTGAAAATCCTTGACAACTGATCCCGTACTGGTACCATCAAAATGAGGAAAAACGGAAAAGCTAAAGAGGCTTTGGTGGACTTGACCACCCACAACATAATCAAACATAGTACCTGGACCACTGTGAAGATATGCATTTTGGTAGTGCGAACCTGGAATAAAATACCATCATTACTCGTCGGCTTGGTATGGAAAATAAATCAAATGAAATGACTGGAGATTACGATAAATTACCAGGAATCTTGGCTGGTTTATTATGGGCGTTTTGCGGTTCGATTCGTCATTGTTGGAAATGTTTAGATTTATTTCTAAGGGCCTTAATAGGGTTTTTTTTTCAATTGCGTACGGTAGAATGTTCTTGGTTCAGCAGGAAAATTCCTGATAAATTATATCAATTTGATTTTTTTGTAAAATTAAACGTAGGTATTTATAAGAAATGTTAATGTTTTTTTAGTATCCCGTTTATTTATGTTTTCCTGAGAGTTTTCTGTTGTCTTCCTCTAAATCCTTTTTTTTTTGTTTTTTATTCAGATGTTCTTTCACTTTTTTTCAAAGTGATCTAAACGATTTTTTAGTTTTTTTTGTGATTTTCCTCCCATATGAATTACTGTAGAATGCAACTTAAATAAGGAGCCGGAAAAACTATCTTAAGATTGCCCAACTAAATGTAGTCACAGTATAAGTTGAAGCAACTATTTGGCATCAATTTGGTGAAAAAAATCAACCCTGTATCTTCAAAATTGCGATTTTGGTGATTTTTTTTGTTCCACATTGTCCATCTTCCTAGTCATATGATCTACTGTAAAATGCAACTTTGAGGATCCAAGAAAACTATTTCCAGATTTCCCAAGTAAAGTTGAAGCAACAATCGAGTACAAAAATCAACCCTTTATCTTCAAAATCTTCGATCATACATAAAGTGCTCTTACATATTCAACTTCAACTTCCAAATACAAGAGAAAGATCTGGAAATATAAAAAAATCAAGGTAGAAGCAGAGTAGTTCCTAAAATCATGACATTTTTTCTTGGACCATCCTGTATATAGGTGAACAACGCGTGTCCCTCTATCTTTTCCACGAACTCCATCTCATACCATATCTCCAAATCACCATGCAGACAACATTGACTAAGGAGTGTCCATGATTCATAAAAAGTATGGCAATATTTACCATTCAGTCATGACTTTATCGATAACATTCTGCGAAATAAGTCCATAGAATGTTATCAACCATCCATTCTTTGTCTTCACAAACCTAAACTAAATTACATAACGGAAGCAGGTGTTTCGAGTTCGAAGAACGTGATGGACTTTGCCAATTTACGACAGGTAGTCAAGAACGTCGTTAATACTTTTTTTATAACATATTTTTGAATATTTCAAATGTTCAAACATCGCTATGTTGTTTGTCTGAAATGTTCCAATGTTGAAAAATCTCTGTTTAAATAGAGATGAAAAATGAGCCGTATTAATTCATGGACAAAATAAAATCACCACAGGTAGAACTTGAATGCAAATTTCCAAACACATGGCTCTCTCAAAGGTCTTGAAAGAAAGATCATTCGGTTGGTTGAGTGTGCAGGTTGTCTCGCTCTTGCACATTTGGTTTTGAAATATACAGGGGTGGTGTTGGAATTTTTTGGATGTACCAGTCATTTCATAAAAATGTCTAATAACCAATAAAAATTTCAAAGAGAAGACTGAGTCGTACTGAACAAAAGAAAACACCAGCCAATGCAAATAGGTTTCCAAGTTGAGAATATATGTACATATCTTCACTGAAAGTAGAAAAATGGTAATAAAGTGGTAATATATAAAACAACTAATCAACAAAAATAACAAACATTTTTTGAATAATTGATTTCACCAACCAGCTAAGTCGTGATTATCAATGCAAAATAAAAATAAGGCACGATAAACGGTTGAGAAGATTACCAAATGAAGGCAGACAGAAAAAATTACCATCAAGATAGGGAGGGAAATTGAAGAGGGAAAAGCCAGTTTTGATGTAAGAAATAAAGGGGATTTTTTTATCTCATGCAAGGGATGTGTGATAACCACATGGAAAAAGCATCGAAGATTTGATGATATGGGAAACATTTCGGAATCCGATGGCATAAATGATTTACAATGTTGATAACAGCTGACATCTATAGTATCATTAACAAAGATTATCGTGATAGAGATTTTAATCCTCAAGACGTCAAGTATTTGATAGCGTAGTAATGGAGGCGTCCAAAGTTCCTTTATGTCACGATATATGACTCAAAAATGTATCTAAATCGACAGATAAGTCAATCTCCAAAACGTGAAAATTATTTTTGGATATGTATTCGGATTTTGTCATAACCCAAGCTAGATAAAATATTTATTGAATAGTTTCCGTTCACTTTCATTGACTGTCGTCGATGTTTGTTGAATGATCGTCGTTGATTTTTCTTGATTACCGTCGAACTTCGATGAATGATTACCGTTAATTTTCATTTCATCACCGTCGAATTATATTGTTTGAATTCCGTGGATTTTTGATGGTCCTTGTTTTTCATTAATCACCGTATATCTTCGTTAGATGATTACAGTTTGACAAAAGTCGATTTTCATTGATTTCCGTTCGTTTTCTTTGATTCATGTCAATTGCCATTGATTGATTGTCACCGAATGTCGATGATCGTCGACTTTCATATTTGGATTACCGTCTATTTTTATGGTTTTGATATCATCGATAACGTGAATTTTCATTAACTAACGTAGATATTCGTTGAATGATTGATTACCATTTGATAACACTCGACTTTTAACCGATTGATTACCGACGACCTCAAAGACCGTCGATTTTCATTGATTACCATCAATCATTGTTGAATGGTAACCGTCGATTTTCATCCATAGATGACCGTCTATGTTCGTTGAATGATTCCCGCCAATTTTCATTCATTGAAAACACTTTCCAGACAATTACGCTTGAAACATCCCTAAAACTTCAAAAGTAATTTCCAAATCAAAAGACTTTTACCGCTTCCTTAATTTAGTTATAGTATCATGCTCAATATATGTATAAACGAGGAACGAGAACAGACACAAACTACGGAACGCTCTTTATTGAATGTGTAATTTTTTTCAATAGACTGCCCAGGTCTGACGTCACAAAAGTGGGTGGAGCTTATAATTTTTCCACTTTTTTCGTTTTCCAGTTTGAAATTATACAAGAAAAATTTTGTTGAGTGTTTCTGAATTCGTTATAAGCGAATAAGACTTTTAATAGTGATATCTGCTTGGACAAAAGTGATATTCAGTGGAATCATATGAGTTTTCGACAAGGTAAGTTGAATTTAGTTTATAATTTGCTTGGACATATATTGAGGTTATCTGTGTCCACTTTTTATTGACTTTTTCTCAGACTATACTGAAAAAAATGGCTTTGAAGAATATTTTTACCTTTCTAGTTTTGATGCTTTCTTTGAAGACCACTATAAAACAAATAAAATTTCAAATATCTTGATTTTAGAATCTACACAACAAAAACAAAAAAAATTGTACCATAACCTCAGAAAATTTCTCGAAGCAATAATTGTCGTTCTCAAACAAAGAATTAATACTAGACAGCTTGAAAACATGCTTCAGTCATTTTTTTTCTGATAGTCTAAAGAAAACTCTATAAAATTGAGAAGAATGCAAAAAGGATAACCTCAAAATGTTTCCAAGCATTGATTGATGATACACTAAAATCAACTTACCTTGTCAAAAACTTATATGATTCCATTAAATATTACTCTCGTCTAACAAACATCACAGCTAGAAGTTTTGTTTGCTTCTCACAACTTCACCATGGAATACGAAAAAAGTGGAAAAATTATAAGCCTCACAAACTCTTGTGGCGTCACGACTTGGGCAGTCTTATGACACATGACAAAAACTTCGTATGACACCACGTGACCTCTACCGACTAACCAATATTAAAGAGAACACACCATAATGAGGGGCGTTCGAAAATCTAGATTCAATAATAATATTGGGACGATTTGTGGTTATAGGTTTGGTAAGTGACTGGGTTACCCTATCGGTATCAAACGCAAAACGTTCTGGTTACTGAAGGTAACATTAATGGTATAACGAAACTACTTAATTAGGTACCTCCAAAGAGATAAACTGCCAAGGCAAGTTAGGTTACGAATTTCGATACTACATCGTAACCTGGTTAACGCCAAAATCTATTGTAACCGTCGATAGAACTCCCAAAAATACTAGGAAAAGTGTAATAACTTGAATGGGTGATCCAGGTAATTGCAATAAAATTTGTTGTTTTTTTTTTAATAAAAATAATAGACGATTACACATACTCTTTTCTTCAATTATAACCAATTGTATTTCAATTTTTCAGCCTGATGAAGTCTAAAAAATTGACAAAACGTCGCGAAGACAGTAAGACCATTGTCTTTTTTTTGTTACCATATCCAAGAACCTCCTCACATCATTGAATAACTCAGGAACAAGATTTGCTCTACAATAAGTAATTATTGTTCTGTCATTATTTTTTTTAATTATTGGCACTGATGGTACAGTTGAATATTGCACAACTAATGGCAGCATTAAATTGTAATCAAAACAGGGAAATGAGACGTCTTCAAAACACGCCAAACAATACAAATGTCATACGTCAACCGCACGTAATACATCACTCACTATTCAAACAAAACAAATATGACTACTCTTTTTTGAGCAACGTTGCCATGCCTAAAGCTTCATTATAAAATGTCCAAAAAAAAATTCAATTCAATTGCTAGTCTTTCAAATCACCCAAGCCCAAAAAAGCATGATTCCATTTATTTTCAGTTTTTCGTCACAAATGACCCCTCTGTCATCAAAAAACATTTTTGAAGGTTAAATTTGTTATTGAGGTTTACGTTTCGTGACAACATGACAACATTTGGTCGCAAATCCCTGACTTGAGGCCTGTGACGTTATTGTTAACAAACAACCGTTTTCGTGAGTCCGTTATGAAAAGATTATTTCTAGTGATGCAACGGTTCAGCCTTTCACGGTTACGGTTATTTGTACGGTTACGGTTAATCAAAAGAAAATGAAAATAACGAAAAAGAGAGAAAATGAGGGCTTATTCTCCTTTATAAAAGAAAAGGCACACGTTCAATAAAAATTATGAAAATTATGTAAAAAAGCCAATAAATCTTATGAACACTCAAATAATTCAATAAATTCTTCAGTTTAATAGATATAGGTATTCTGCAGAAAAGTATATTATGGACATTTCTTATCAAAAATTCCCTAACTGTTACCACGATCTGTTTACAAACTAATATTAGGTAATATTGGTTAATAATGAAATTGAATAAATTTGGCAGTGATGGCGCAATATTCCAAAACAAAAAACTAAATGGTGTAGAGTAATAAAAATAGATGAAAAAGTCAAAACGCCAAATTTAATATCTACTTAACGGCTGTCAATTTTGTTTGTAAAAAATATAAAAGAATATTCCGCAGACTCTATTCCTGACGATTGAGCATAAGGTAAACATAAAGCAAAATTCAAAATAAACGATTTTATCATCATCTTCTTATTTCATTCTTGATCATTGAGTAAGTAATCCCATTATTTTGCATAGGAATTTTGAGAAGTTTACACGAATTTTCCAAAATCGTAACTGTAAATGTATTGGTGAAAAACATTATATTTCTTTAAAAATGTTTCATGTATTCAAAAAAAAATATATTTAAGTGGTGATTGTTATTCAAATAGTATATCTGCTATAACTGAGTACGCGATCTGACTTGACCGACAAGAACCGTATAAAAAACCGTACAATAATCACGGTTACGGTTAACCGTAAAATATCAAAAACCGTGAATGAATCGTAATCGTAACCGTACCTGTTGCAATAACACTGAACATTTCTCAGTCAAGTGTTTTATTGATAGAACGTCTGTAGGTTGTGTCCAGAAAGCAAAACCAGGCGGACATTTTGTCATTTCACCGGTAAGTAAACAATAACAAAGCCGGCCACTTTTATCATTGTGTTTAGGTTAAAGCATTCAATGCTAAAGAAATAGGCCAGATTTTACTTTTTTTTTTAAATACCGATAAAAAATAAATAAAATAATCCTCACATAATATCATATCTCGAGATAAAAAGTCAAAAATATTCACATTATGCCAGAAAATGATATTAACACCTAGATAACCATAAATAACTTGTTTATTCATTATTCCAAGGAAAATGAATAACGCTAGTCAGACGACAAATCTCCAAAAATTTCGAAGCCGGCCCTGTCGCCGCGCCGGCAGCGCCACCAAACCACGGTCAACAAACCAAATCATACCGATCGAGAAACAAAAACCGACAAAACCGAATCGCGAATGGCTGTAACGAAGTTCGCCTCCATTGCAGTTCGCCGATTAAAAATCCAATTAAACCAACGTTAATTAATCAAACACAAAACTAACCAGTGATTAAGATTTTTACAGTGATCAGTGCGGGCGGGGCCGAGTGCGTTTAGTGATAAACAAAAGCCAAGCCGGTTGTGACAGTTAAAACGAATAATGTCAACATTTTAATAAATAAGATGAGCAGCAACAACGTGAATGCGGTTAATGTGCCCGTTCCCACCACACAAACGGCCACAATTAAAAGTCGGCCGAATATTATGCCCAGCAGTTATATGTACACATCGAGTAGTGCACTGTTGAATCGAAACAGTGACAATAAACCGACACCCCCGCCTACATTGCCCAAATATACGTCGAGTTTTAATGCGGGAAGTGGTTTGAATCGTGATCGGGATAAGGATTCGATTGGGGGCTCCTACAGGCTTTCCAGTCTGGATCGCTTGGCTATGAGACAAAAATTTATGGAACAAAGTCCCCCTAATGGGACTGCGCCGCAAACCAATGGGGATGCTGCTGGGCAGAATAAACGTGAGATGTTTTTTACTGGGCCAGGTAATTTTTGCTGAGTAGGCTATGAATTACCTACTTGAGGTTATTCACAGCCTACTTGATCGTGTTGATTATTTCCAGTTATTCACAGCCTACTATTGTGGTGGTTATGGTTTTTCTGAAAATATTAATTTTCTTACTGGAGGTGTTCGGGAATTATCAGCATTTTCAGCTCTATTTTATAAACTTCGCCATGTCAGGTTCACAGGAAATTTACAATACTTAATTCCCAGTGGATTTTCCACATTTTCACCATAAATCCACGCAAAATTTTGTGTTTGTTTTCCCAGTTTTCGTTAATAATTCAAGTAGGTATTTTCGTAAAAAATGCAAACACTTTTTTCAAGGTTCCATCTTTCGACAAATCCTGTATTTTTGAATGTTTAAAGTTTAAACTTCTTTTTTTTTTGTCTTCATGAATTTTTCAATAAATAGAATACTCGAATTTTTCCATAACAGAAGATGAAATGTGTCTCTCAATTATTCTATTTTCTTTTTTGACAATTGATAAAAAACACCAATAGTGATGCGATGAGCGAATCGAGGAGCGAATATTCCCATAAATTCCGTAACTTACGGTAATATTCGCTCACCCTCAAAGGAATATTCGCTTTTGGTTTGGGTAACAAATTACGAAAAATTACGGTTATAGGTATTATCGAGAACATTTCCGGAATTACCCGATTGAATTCGCATTAGAGTGACAATACTTCAAGGAAAAGTCAATGAATGGGAAAGAATATTATTCCTGTATTCTTTGTTGCCAAAAATATGTTAGAAATGCTACCAGAATGCAGCAGTATTTGATCAAATGTCAAAAATGCCCAAAAAATGTCAAACAAAAATTTACAAAATATAATGCAGGTGGGGTGTTTTTTGAAATATTCTCTCATCATGAATATTATTCAATTTTTTATGAAATTTACCTACTCTACTATTCAATGCGACCCATAAAATATAATGTCTTGATTCATTAAAAATGCAGTGTTTTTTTTGAAAACGCTCAGACCTATCAATTTTTATTTTTCATCTATACAGGATACGAGGTCATTTAAATTGGAAAAAAAAACATATTTATAAGGTCAACAATATGGTGTGAAGAAGTCCTCCTTTTCTTGTACCTAGTTGTCGAGATATAGGTACTAAAAAAATTAAATTTTTATTTTTTTTTTTTCATTTCTGTTGACTCTATTTCAATGCTTATAAAAAAAGACAATTTTTCCTGTTTTATAATATTCTGATGCTAATATTCAAATTGTATTGCAACGTTTCGTCTTTCGGGTCACGCCATCATTTTTTTTCAAAGATAGGTATTCATTATTTTTTGCTTGTTTTCAACCTATTTCCTAGGAATTTACTTTGAAGAGTTTCGTATCCGGGCAATAAAAAAACTGAACACTGAACCTTAAATGAGTTCAGAATTCAGACATTCGACGGAGGAGAAGTGAAGTACTTTTTCTCCGCCTGAGGAAAAGTGAAACTTTGCGGCCGATACTCAGTCGACCATTGTCATAAATTACCCTCCAAACATAGTCTATTGCTCAAAAAAAGTTAAATTTTCTAAAATTCTCATAAATTACGGAAAGTTCTTCAAAACCCGAACTAAAACTCAATTTTGGAATTTCAAAACGATTTTCTGATGAATCCTGCGTCATATTGTAGGCCAAAGGATTTTTTTTTATTGAATTTGTCTTTTTCAGCTTCAATTCAAGTTTGTTTACAATTTACATTGATTAATCTAATAAGTTACGCGTTGATTGGTTGCATTTTATATCTTTTCATTTTCAGATAATTTCTTGCAGAAATTTGAGAAATTGCATTTTTTGAGTTTTTTTTTTCAGTTTACTTGATTACTCATCCAGTTATTCCAGCTTCAATTTACTTATGGAATAAATTGAATTGAATGTGATGAATAGATTTTTTTTCAATTAAACAACTTTCGAATTTGGCAACTCTTATTCTTGTTGTTTTTCATTTTTTTTAGTATACTGAACTGAAGATTTTGCTCGAGATTTTGTCAATTCATTTTTTTTTTAGGTACAGGGTGATTCACTTTATATTGACCCCCCTCTAACAGCTTTTACCTCGAAAGAGACAAGATATAAGATAAATATACCTCATACACATATGACTTGGAATTTAACATAGAATCTACAAATGAAATAAAGTACAGGGTGTTTCATTTGAAATTTCAAAGTTGAGTGCTGGGGACAGATTTTGGAACACCCTGTATAAATGATACTGCTTCATTAAACAAAAAATAGTATAAACCAAACAACTTTTGTCTACAACTTTTTTCTGTACACCTTGCATAGAATTAGTTAAAGGGGGGTCCATATACAGTGTGTCTAGAATAAAATGATGTACATGGGAATATTGGAAACGGTAAGAGATACGGCGTCGCTTGAATGGAAGAAAAGTTGCGTATTTGTATGCCCAAAAATAATCTACTTTTGTTTTATTTTGAATCGATACCGTGATGTAGATACAGGGTGAAAAAGAAAATGTCCATATTCGAAAAACTACAAAATTTTGCTTATTATAAAAGCCAATATTTTCAAATTTACAGGATATGGGTAAGAGGAAATGACGATTCTAAAAACGGCATCAAAAAATGTTGTAGGCCCACGATGTTGCGTCCGGCCGAGGCCAACTTTGGTTTTTCTTATGGAGGCCATATTGAACTTCTCCATTTTCATGGTCCGTATTGAAAATAATTTCCAAAAATATGACTTCCATAAAAAAAACAGACTTGACTTTGTCTGGACGCAACATAGTAGGTCTAGAATTTTTTTGACGCCGTTTTAGAATCGTCGTATCCTCTTACCTATATCCTGGAAATTTGAAAGTGTTGGGTTTTATAACAAGCAAAATATTGTGTTTTTTTCAAAATGAACCTTTTCTTTTTTCACCCTGTATGAACATAACGAAATCGATTCAAAATGAAACAAAGGTAGAATATTTTTGAGCATACAAATACGCAACTTTTCTTCCATTTAAGCAACGTCGTATCTTTTACCGTTTCCAATATCCTCGTATAGTCCCATGTACATCATTTTATTCTGGACACACTGTATATAGTGAATCACCCTGTACATGAAAAAACATACCTAGTGGGAAATTATGAGAAAAATGTTCTTAAAAATATGTGGCAAGATTTTGACTAAAAGGCCCCAATACAAGAGATGGGATTTTTATTTTTGCAACAGTGAATTGTTCAGACAATTTTCCATTAAAATACATGAAAAAACATACCAAGTGATTTGAAAAAATATTGAGGAAAATGTAATGTCTGATATCTGAAAAGGAGTTATTCACTTTCTATTCACACATTTGTAATTTTTCAAATCTCTCAACAATCAAGGCATAATTTATTAAAATAAAAATGAGGAAAAACACTTTATTTCACGTTCAACAATACACAAAATTCGTTATAATTTTTTATCGTATATGTAGTCTTGATTTCAACCAAATATTTTTTAACAAATAAAGTTTCTATGACCAAAATCATTATTTGTCAACTTTGTCATGTTAATCTGTGATACGTGAACCTGGTATTATACTTCAATTATTTGTCTCAAGTATTCCCAGACGCCAAATCACCAATCATATATTCCTCGATGAGTGTTGAGTGTTTGTTTTCTCATAGTAGGTAATAATCATTGATTATTTGGGGAGGTTAAGAATATAGGTACTGGAAGAAAAGGAATAAAAAACCTACCAGAACCGAGCTAGAGAATTGAAGTTTTGAAACCGATCCAAATCTTCTCGCTAGATATAATAAATCGAGTTTAGATAAAAGTTCAACCTTTAATTTTAATTGTGAGAATGTTTTCAATTTATTTTTCATTTTAATTTGTGAATAGTAAAATACGACGAATTTTTCAGTGTTATATCTCCCATGAAAAAAATATAAATTCGATATTCTATTTTGCCAAGCTGTAATGATCAAACTGCTTGAGATTTTGACTAGAAATTTTCATTATAGGGATTGTAAGTCCAAATACATGGAAATAGTCAAAATATGATTAATTACTTTGCTAGGCTGTGATTTTCAAACCGGTTGAGATTTTTGCTTGAAATTTTTATTAAAGGGAGTTCGAAGGTACCACTATCAAAAAATGTTGAGAATAAATCCATACATTGAATGGTAGAATCATGACAAATTTTTAAAAAATTTAAAACATGAATTTAACAAGCTGCCATTGTCAATCAAGTCGGGTGATCTTTTTCCCGGAAAATTTTTATCCACCTATAAAGCTCGACGATTAATTTAAAATTCAAATAAGCTCGGCGTGATCAAAGTGTGACTCATGTGTTACAACCTACTTTATTGTTTGCTCAAGCTTAATTGATTATTGGACAATAATTTAGTTTTCTATTGCTAAAATCAATTGGTTCGAGCTGATTCAATCACGAACAATGCATTTTTGTTAAAAAATAAGCACATTCATTGAAAACACTTCGAAAAATTGTTATTCATGCAATTTCTGTGAAAATCTCGTAAAATATAGTTATTGAGGTCAAGTTATAATTTTTCCAACTGCAAATCGTCAACAAATTAGTTGAGGTCATATTAGAAATTTCGTGCTACCAGTTTGAATGGATAAATCGATTAATATGCACTGGTTTGATTAAAAAGTCATCAATTAAGGAAGTCAACGTACTTTTAATTAGTTAATTAAACTGATGGTTTGCCAAAAACGTGATTGAGTTGTTAGCAAGTGATTTAGGTCAGGAAAAATTGTTTTTGGTGATGGACTAGGTTATTTTTGATTATTTGAAATGGGTTAGTTGGATTTTGGGTTTTAGGTCAAAATTGAATGATGTTGAACCACCATTTCATCGACTTCGAAAATATTTAAAAAATTGTTGACATTTCACAATAATTCAATTTATAAATTTGGACTCAACATTTTTCAATAAACGAAGAGTCGAACCTTCGATGGCGAAAATTTCAAACCAAAATCTCGAGCGGTTTGAAAATGGTAGGGTGTGAAAATAATGTATGGAATTTTTGAAAAATCATCATAATTACATTATTCAATTTTTGGAATTGGACTTAACATTTTTCAATAGAAAAACACTCGATTTCCTTCTAATAAAAATCTCAAGCTAAAATCTCACGCCGTTTGAAAATTACAGCTTGGCAAAATAAAATATCGAATTTACTTTTTTTATTAAAAAAAAAAGTTTAAAAATTCGCCATAATTTTACCATTCAGTGTATGAAGTTGGTCTCAACAATGTTCAATAGAGGAACCTCAGAATTCCATATAATGAAAATTTGATGCTGTTTGAAAATTACAGTTTAGCAAATAGATAAAATATCGTATTTACCTACTTATTTCATGTAATAAAATTTAAGAAAATTCGTCATTATTTAACCATTCAGTGTATGAATTTGGTCTCAACAATTTCCAATAGAGGAACCTTAGAACAACCTATAATGAAGATTTCAAGCTTAAATCTCAAGCTGTGTAAAAATTACAGCATAGCAAAGATTTACTTTCTTCATGTAATTTTATTTTTAAAAAACCGTCATAATTTTGACATTCAGTGTATGAATTTGGTCTCAACAATTTTCAATAGAGGAACCTTGAAAAATACTATAATGGAAATTTCTCAAGCGGTTTGCAAATTCCAGAAATAGAAAATCGTTTTTTTTTTCATGTAAGTAATAAGAAAAAAAAATCGCCATAATATAACCATTCACGGAATGAATTTGGTTTCAACAATTTTCAATTCAGGAACTTTGGAACTCCCTATAATACAAATTTCAAGCCAAAATCTCAAGCGGATTGAAAATCACAGCTTAGCAAAATACTGGGCAAAATACAATACCAAATTTACTTTTTTCTTTAAAAAAAAAAGAAAAATTCGCCACAATTTTACCATTCAGTGTATAAATTTGGTCTCAACAATGTTCAAGAGAGGAACCTTAGAACTCCCTATAATGAAAATTTCAAGCCAAAATCTCAAGCGGTTTGAAAAGTACACTTTAACAAAGAAATATAATAATATGAAATTTTTCATGCTAGAAAATTATAAATATTCATCATGAACCTCCGAACCCTTAATGATTAAAATTTTAAATCAAAATGTCAAGCGGTTTGAAAATGCTTGTCAAAGAAACAAAGTTATATAGAGGGAACACTTCAAGCAATAATCACATTTCCTCTATACTATAAAATGTTGGTATGAAGCGTTTCCACTAACCAAACCCCCTCTTTCCCAGCAACCCCCGACAACAAAGACCCCAACCGCCTGGCCAAAACCCCCAGCACTGAAAAGCCTCAAATCCCGGACAAAAAGGAAACCCCCATCGACGCCCCAAAAGAAACCAAAGACGAATCCAGCAAAGAATCTAGTCCCGAAATCATAAAAGAACGGCCCAAAGTCAAAGAACTGGACGGATATGTTGGTTTCGCCAACCTACCCAACCAAGTATACCGTAAAGCGGTAAAAAAAGGTTTCGAATTCACCCTGATGGTAGTTGGAGAATCTGGCTTGGGCAAAAGTACGTTGATCAACTCGATGTTTCTCACAGAGATCTACAATTCTGGTGACTATCCGGGACCGACACAGCGACTGAAAAAGACTGTAGCTGTGGAGACTACACGGGTAATGTTGAAGGAAAATGGCGTTAACTTGTTGTTGACCATGGTAGACACTCCAGGCTTTGGAGATGCTGTGGACAACAGCAATTGTTGGGCTCCTATTATCGAGTACATTGAGAGCAAATATGAAGATCATCTCAATTCTGAAGCAAGAGTAACAAGGAAAATGTCGCCAGACCAACGTGTACATTGTTGTTTGTACTTCATCCAACCATCAGGCCATGGGCTTAAATCGTTGGACATTGAATTTATGAAGAGATTGTGTGATAAAGTGAACATCATTCCGGTGATAGCCAAAGCAGACACGTTGACTTCCGAGGAGTGTGCGCTGTTCAAAAAGCAAATAATGACGGAGATTTTGCAACATAAAATCAAGATTTACGAGTTTCCGGAAACTTCAGAGGAGGATGAGGAGCACAAGTTGAACAAGTCTTTGAAAGAGCGGGTGCCGTTTGCAGTGGTTGGCTCGAATTGTGTCATTGAGGCTGATGGTGAGTGTTCAAAGTTTGCAACGGGGAAATGGAAAAATTAATTCGCTTACTTTGCTGTCATAAATTGCAAACTCACTTGCATGGAAAAGTTAATTTGAAGTTTCACTGGGGTGTATTTAGGTTGAGAGTTTTCTTAGTTTGACCTGGTTTGGATAGAATTCGTCATGATTACGGACTAACTGTAATTTGCTTTATAGTTTTCATTCATGACTTTATGGGTTTATTTCAGTTTTCCTTAGCGTAAGTTTTTTTTGTTATGACATCAATTTTGTTTTTTTCATTTTCCTTTTTAGATAGTTTCGATTTTATCATTTCCGTTTTTATGTCATTTTTTTAGTTCAGACTAAAACTTTTTCTTCTTCTTTAGTTTTTTTGCTCTGATGGATACTCCATCCTCCTCCTCCGTTTTGATGCTTTTTGTCTGTTTTTTTTTTACTTTTTAGACAGTTTTAATCTTGATATTTCATTTTTTTTTTATTGTTTTCTTTTATGTAGGAACTGTTTCTTTTTCTTTTGTTTTTTTGCTCTGACGGATACTCCATCCTCTTTCTCCATTTTGATGCTTTTTTTGTCTGTTATTTATTACTTTTTAAATAGTTTTAATCTTAATATTTCTATCTTTGTTGTTTTCTTTTATCCAGGAACTGAAGTTTTTCAGATCTTATCAATTGTTTCGCAAAGGTTTATTTGCTATGGAGAATAAGCGGAATGTTTCATCTTTTCATTTTGATGCATTTTTGTTTGTTTTTTTCTTCTTTCCATACAGTTTTAATTTTTATATTTCAATTTTTTTTTAGGAACTTATGTCTTAGGGCAATGGCAGTTTTTTTTTCAACCGTTTCTTTTTTGTTTTTTTTTTAATGTCCAATTCCGTTTTTTTTGGAACTTATTATTAATTATTTGAAGAAATGGACAAAATTTGTTAAAATCAACAAAATGAAAAAAAAAACTCGAATGAAAAAGTGATAATATTCTAAAAAGTATAATTTTCTCCCAAAAATGTTACTATCTGTAAAAATATGAATATTGATTTGAATAACCCATAGAAAAAGAGTCCGTTCTATTTTTTTTTTATATTTATGTTTTCTATTGAGAAGTTTATGTCCAGTTATATGGGGACATTTTTAAAACCTTTTTGGGTAGTTTTAAAACTTTCTTTTGTAGATTACATTCCCTTTAACAAAGTTTTTTCCTTTATTTTAACTTGGTTGTTATGTTTTTTATTTAGGAATTTATTTTTTTTAGGGAGTCATTTCTCCTTGTGAGTATTTTTATAAAACTTTTTCTTGTCTGGTTCTTTTCAATTTTCCAGTTTCACTCTTTCAAAGCATTTTCAGAGTTTTGCGGACTTCTTTAACCTCAAAATTTGTCAAAACAAAATGGTCCACAAAATGAAAAACAAAGACTCCAAAAATGTAATAAGTGTGAATTTGCCAAATAAATAAATTAGCACAGATTGGTCAAATCATTATTTTGTAAACTTTGGTTGTAAAAAATAATTTACCAAATTAAATAAAAATCCTTTAAATATAGAAAAATCGTAAAAAGGGAGCAAATAAATTACCGAAGCGAATTTTTGAATTTTGACTTTTCTTCAATTGTCATATTTGTTTTCTAATCAGGAATTTATTTCAAGTTTTGAACACACAGTATTTTTATTTAACTTTTTCATCTGTAGTTTTTTTCAATTTTCTAGACCCTCTTTGGGAGCGTATTATTAGAGTTTTAGGGTCTTCTTCAACCTCAAAATTTGTTAAAAAAAAGCAAACAAAATGGTTCACAGAGTGAAAAAAAAATCCAGAAAAAGTGATAAATAAATCGCCAAATAAATAAATTACCACATATTGGTTAAATATTTATTTAGTAAACTTTGGTTAAACATTGAGTGTAAAGTAAAAAATAGTTTACTCAAATTAAATAAAAACTTTAAATATAGAGAAATCGTAAAAAGTGAGAAGTTTTTCAAACACTTTGCAAGTATTTTTTAAACCTTCGATTCATTTGTGGTTTTCAATTTCCCAGTTAGTTTGAAGGATATTTTCAGTTCTAAATTTGTTAAAAATAACAAACATCAAAAAGTGATGTTCTTAAAAGAGCAAATTTGGCATAAAAGCTTTGGTCAAACATTTGATCCAAAAAATAGTTTACCAATTTGAAAAAAAAAACATTTTGATAGAGAACATTCGTGAAAGTGAAGAAATAAATTGAGAAGCGTAACTAGAACTTTTCCTTCAATTAGATTATTATTATCTCTTTCAACAAGCTTTTTTGAATTCTTTTTTGCACACTTCTCAATTTTGTTGTTTTCAATTTTCTGGTTAAGTACTCTGGGAACATATTTGTTTAATTTATTAAAAATAACATGAACAGAGTGAAAAGAAAAAGCCCTAAATAAAAGAGTGAGGATATTGTAAAAACTGTCAATTTTCCTAATAAATAAGTAGAAGTTGGTTAAAAATTCACTTAAAAAAATACTCTATAAAATTGAATAAAAATCCTTAAAATATGGGAAAAGCTTGAAATAATTAAAAAAGCAAAGCACGATTATTCTTTCACTATAATAATAATTAAAATCTCCATTGACACCACTTGCATTTTTTTCTGAACCACAATTTATTTTCTTTTTCAAGGTATTTATAGCTTTTTAGGGCTTTTTTTTTTCATTTTTACTTTATAGATTATTTTTTCTATTCATGATTATTGAGGCTCGTTTCCACATTGAAACTTGTAAAATCATTGAATTGATGAGAAGGGCGGAAAAATTGTATTTTTTCACATTCAGGGCTTGTTAAAGGGGTAAAAATATAGGATGTTGATCATTAAAACTTCTTTGGCTGAAAATTACTGAGGGTAAATAAAAATAAAAAAATAAATAAAATTAATGGTGCAAACGGTAGAATTATTGTTTTGAAGTTAAAGGGCTCAAAAAGGAGTTTATTCAATTGCAATCTTTTCGATCAGTACCCTATTGAATGACATTTTAGTTAAAAAATAGTATAGGTATTATTCAACGAGTGGCAAATGGTGGCTATTACTCACGAAGATAAAGTTTGCATTATCATCTGAGTGAGTAATAGCTATTTCTCGCGAGTAAAATACTATACTTTTTCTATGATTATTCAATAATTGAAGCGAACTTTGCAATATGACAACTGTACTTGAAGTGAGGTTAGGTTGTTGATACAAGGAGTATAAAACAAGTATGGTCGGATCTATTATTGAATAGTCATAGAAAAAATGAGTTTGAACTGAAGTCAATTTCCAATGCCAAACAATTTCCCAATCAATATTTATAAGCTGAGTTTCGCGTGCTTGCACATAGTTTGTAGCACGCAACCAATAATACCCCATTATTCCAGGTAAAAAAATCCGAGGCCGCAAATACCCGTGGGGCATAGCCGAAGTGGAAAACCTGGAACACTGCGACTTTATCGCCCTACGCAACATGGTGATCCGCACCCACTTGCAAGACCTCAAAGACGTCACCAACAACGTCCACTACGAAAACTACCGATGCAGAAAACTTGCCGGCCTGGGAACCGATGGAAAACCATCCAGAATCTCCAACAAAAACCCCCTGGCACAAATGGATGAGGAAAAACGCGAACATGACACTAAAATGAAGAAAATGGAGATGGAAATGGAACAGGTGTTCGAGATGAAGGTGCGGGAGAAGAAGCAGAAGCTCAAGGACTCAGAGACGGAGTTGACTAGACGACATGAATCTACAAAGAAGCAGTTGGAGCAGCAAGCTAAGGAGCTGGAGGAGAAGAGGAGACAGTTTGAGCAGGAAAAGGAGGCTTGGGAGAAGGAGAATCAAGTTACTATTGAGGACTTAAGGAGGAGAAGTCTGGAGGGGTCCAGAGAGACAGTGGACGGGAAGAAGGAGAAAAAGAAGAAGGGACTGTTCTAGTAAGTGTATTAATTCCGATTATAGCTTGATAGGCTCTAACCTTTTATGTTATGTATTTACCGTACATACTTATCAATAGTATCTCTGGAAAGGCTGTTGTTTATTTGAACTGAGTCAATCAGACATTCCCTTTTTATTTGTACGTTTCCGAGTTGAATTAAGAAAAACTGCCAAATGACCTAATAGGCTAGGTTTCCTAGAGCTTCTGGACGTATGTGTTTAGGTTTACGAGTATATTACGAATAAAATTATATATGAATGTATGTATCATTATATGAACAGTTATTGGACAATTTACGATTATGTTCCTCCCAAATCGGCCAGATTGTAGTTTGTGTGCCATTCTACTGTTCTTTTTATTGAGTCTGGATCATTTTGGAATGTACGCCATGTTGTATAGAATTAAATGGAGATTTTAAATATATTTATTTTTAATTTCCTTGCATTGGTTTTCTTTGGTTTGATACGTTGGATATTGAGAAGGTAAGGCCTACATTGGATTTCCTGGATCTAATTTTCGCATCATTTTCTACGTGGGTGAAATATTTTATCTCAATGGTGATGTCGCTGATGAGGGTTCCAATAATTTTGTTGATGTGGTCGATTATTTTGATATTGATGGTGATGATGCTGATGAAATCGATGCTTTTATTGGTGTTGCTGCAGTTTTGGTGATGTTCACGCGGAACTTTTTTAATGGTGATGATGTCCACAATTTTGTGATAAATTGAAGACGATGATGATCATTGCCAGCAATCTAGACTGGTCAAATTGCATCACTTAGCGAAAACCTCATCATCGTTATTATCAATATGATGATAGTCAATGATGTTCATCTGCTTTAGGAACATCATGAGAGAACTTATCGGCATTATAATCATCAAAAAATTATCAGAATAAAAGAATATCAATTACCATCATCATCAGATAACGATGATGATATTTTTGATGATGTCGCACAAGGTTGAATTTATTTTCCCTATTTTCTTATACTTTTTTTATTGTATTTCACTCTATTTCTCAGTTTCTGTATAATGTACCCAAGTTTTTTTTATTCGTCATGCCAATGACAGTGATTTTTCTTATAAAATTTTCACATTTCAAAGGGTTTTAACTTAACTGAAAAAAAAAATCTTTGAGGAAGAATATATCATGACAGATAATTTTCTATGAATGTTCAAGTTTAAAGGAATTTTACTAAAAATGATTGTTTTGCTAAAATGAGTGCTTTTTTTCATTTATTGATTTGAAACTGTTAAATTACAATTTTTTATGAACCAAATTTAGTTGAGACTCACTTTTTTTATTCTGAAAGACGACGAAATTTCCTCTTGCACCATGACAAAAACCATCCAAACAATTGAGGTTATGTCCATTTTTACAAGCTTGTTAACTCAGAATTATTGTAAAATTTTCAATTTTTCCTATTTTTTTGAATGGTTGTGAATAAGCTCTAAAAAAATTTACGAATTTGTCCGTTTCTGTCAAACTTGCTTTTTATATCAAGTTTCGGTTAGCGTTAAAAAAAAAATCATTTGTTCCATGCTCCAGTTTGCCACTTTTTCTCCTCTACAAGATGGTGGTATCAAATTGAAAATGTGACGTTTCGTCTTCGAGCTGTCATCATCAACTTTATTTTTTTAAATACGGACCTGGATTCTTTATTTTATTTTTATTTATCTTTTGACGTCCTCAATGCATTGAAGTATCGCAACCATCGAAAAAAATACCAGATCAAATTAGCTAGGCAACCCTTGTCTCCCTAACATAAATTAGTTCATGTTAATCCATCCTTATTCGATACGTTATTTTTATGAGAAAACCTGCACAACTAAACAAAACTAATTGACTGAACCAAAATCGAAAAAACATCCACAAATGACATGAAAAATAAAAAAATCACATATAAACTAAATCAATTTCTGCAAAAGTGTTCAAAAATATTGTCATTTCAACAAAATATTGAAAAAAACAATGATAATTAACAACATTGGGCCCATTACTTAACACCCTCACCTAACTACTTCAATGCCTCAAGGACGTCAAAAGATAAATAAAAATAAAATAAAAAATCCAGGTCCGTATTTAAAAAAATAAAGTTGATGATGGCAGCTCGAAGACGAAACGTCAGATGTTCAATTTGATGCCACCATCTTGTAGATGAGAAAAGTGGCAATGACAAAGTGTAATCTATTTTAAAATGTCTTTTCAAACAAACGAAGGAAATGATAAAAACGTTTTTGCGAAATTTCGGTTTTTATCGAATATCTTCGGAAGTAGTCGGAATTTTTCAAATTTCAAAATGACATTTTCTTAAGCATAAAAATGCGCAAGTTTGCATCCATTTAACCGACCATGTATCTCTTATAATAACTGAGAACCCCATGCATGCACTCGGACCACAAAAATGATAGTTTTGTGTTCATATTTCTCCAGTCAAATGTCTATGTAGCCTCCGCCCTTACCTGACCTAAGTTAACTTGACTTTCAATCTTGTAAACATATAGGCAGGTTAAAAATTGTTGTAAAACCTTCCATCAATATGGATTTTTACCCACACTCAACGTAACACCATTTATAGTGGGAATCCACCTACACCAGTGACCTTATAAGCATGAAAAGACAAAGTAATTTAATTCTTCACTCGGGCACCCCACATCCACCTTCGCATTTTTAAAAGGAATACCTTGTTTGATTACTTTTGGCTTTTTCGATTCACATCCTCAATTATTTGATTGTGTAGACAGAAGTGCAAATGAATGTTACATTCTTGTGCAACATCGCATCGGTGAAATGGTTGATCGTGATTGGGTTTAGAATATTTTTATTTGTGTGTAGTGAATGTCAATTTTTGTAAATTAAATAAATAAGTTGGAGTGGTGTTAATTTAAATTTAATGAATCAAAATGCCCATGACTCAGTCTAATAATTGAATTGTTTTGCATGATCTATCTATCTTGGACTTAACTGGAATCAATTATTGATGATTAATCAAGCTTATATGATCGCCGCATGGGGGCGTAACGGTAATGTGAAACCAAAAATCGATATATTTTCGAAATTTTTTCCTACAAAATTGCCCCCGACACTTCTCTCTTAGTTGTCAAATAAGACAGCTACAGGCCGTCAAACTTGATGTTGCTAAATTGCCTATAACTTCGAGATTCCTTAAACGATTTGACTGTTCCCTCGAGAAATACTTTTGAAACAGCCCCTGTACATTTGAATGTGTCAAAAAGATAGGAGTGCCTTGTCAACGTTGGGGATTTTGAACATTTGCACTAGTTTTTTGTTTTTTTTTTGGTTGATTTCATTTTTTTAAATATTTTTGGAATAAGGTGTTTACTGGTACACCGTATTATTTTTGGCGAGTGGTGCACTGTATTCTACTTGTCAGCTGCTGGAAAAAAAACGAAAAATAGTTGGCATTCTCACTTATAGGCTTTTCTTTTCAACATCTAACTGAAGAAAATGTTAAACGCGAATCAAAACAAATCTGATGCATCTTTTTGACTCATTCAAATTTATAGGGGCTGTTTCAAAAGTATTCCTAGCGGGATTCTTGATGAAGTTTCCGTAACTCTTCTATTTCAAAAGATATAGAAAAATGATATGTATGAAAGTGATAGGAAATAATCCAAATAACACGATCTATTTAGTGGGTTTGTATTTGAAAATTTTCAAAAAACCTCAAATACAGGTTCGACTTTTTCAATAATTCATGTTGTGTGGTAGGCTAAAGCAGATAAAATGAACCTTGAGTACATGCACCAGAAAGAACAGATTTTCTTCTTTAAAATGAGCTAAAGACCAGTCAAATCGGTTAGAGAATTCCGAAGTTATGGGCAGTTTAGTAACATCAAGTTTGACAGCTTGTAGCTGTCTTATTCGACAACTTTAAGAAGGGTCGGGGGGCAATTTTGTAGAGAATGTCGTCTAACCGTACCGTTACGCCCCCTTGCGGCGATCCTAGAAGCTTGACATATATTTCCAGCATTTTCTCTTGGGCACATTTCTCTACAGATTTTTTTTCCTTAGTATCTATGATGAACTGGCACCTTGTCGCTGAAAATGAATCACCCTGTACAGGCAGCTTTAAGGAGCTTTGTTTTGAGTATGGTACGCCTCTGATTAAAATTTTCGATTCTCAGCTTAAATTCTGATTGAGCAATAAAAGTTTAAGCAACGTACCAAATTTCACGTTATTTGAATGTCTGGTTCCAGAAATTATGGAAAAAACCGTCTTCAGAATGCATCATTTGAACCCCACGAAGTTTTTGCTTACTTTTAGGAAACACCCGGTATAAGCATAAGTAGTGATTATAAGAATAATTTATGAAAATAGTACATTTTGTATCAAGGGCGGAAAGTAGATGATTTTGACGAGGGTACAAGTAGCAGCACGAGCGAAGCGAGTGCAGATATTAGCCGAGTCAAAATCATCTTTCGTCCGTGGTACAAACAGTGCTTTTTGTACAACCAGATTGTAATAATTTGAATTGAATTTGAATAATTATGAAAATCAAAAATAAATAATCGATACACTGGCACTACACTGCTGACAAGTCAGACAACTGACAAGTTTAGTGACAACTGTCAATCCATGGCATTCCATGGTTACAATAGGTGTGTTCCCGTATTCTTTTGTGGTGCGGATTCATTGTCACCGAGATTGTCACGAGATTAGTTTCTTTTAGTATGCTAGGCTGTCACGTGGTTATTAGATAGAGGCGTTGAGATCCAAGGAACCGTTGCTAAGTGACCTACTTTTGCGCGGGCGCGAAAGAACTTTTAGGCCCGGCTGCCAAAATTAGCGAGTTTCCGCCTGCTTTGCATGCATTGAAAAGTGGACTTTACGTGTAGGTTGTACAAAAAATATATTAAATCTGATCTGACACATTTTTACGAAACAAGAACCAGTTTTGTCCACAAAACCTGGATTCCAGCCCAGTGGTCTCCATGGTAACTCATACACGTTTCCTTGCAGTGGTCCGGTATTAATGTAAAATAAGGTCAAAGATACGCGTGTGATAATTGCAAAATTTTTTTTTGGCGAAACAAATCGTTTCTTTTTTTTCAGTAGAAAAGTGAAGTTGAGGTGTGAGGTTATGAAAATTCGTTTGTGTTGATGTTGGCTCAACATACACTCTTCTCAACTAACTTCCATAGTTGAACGATTGAATACATACTGTGTGGAACAGCCAAATGGAATAAATTCGATAACTAATGAATAGGGACGTTTCCGAGAAACGCTTGGACACGTCGATTGATATTTTTGGTTGTACAGGGTGTCCCATTTTGGGTACTTTTGCGGGGTATCTCCGTTATTCTTATAGATAGAAAGTTGCGGTTTTCGCGACAGTCTGCTACTTTTTCGTGAAACTAAAGATGCCGTTAACAAAATTTTCATAGCCCTCTTACGATACAGGGCTTAACTGAAAATGTTGCATTTCAACGTACCCTTCCTATCAAAACTATCAGATAAGTTATGGAAAATGTGAAAACTGTTTCTTATATAACTTTTCCCGTAGAACTCGATTCTGCCTTCGGAATCAGTATACAGGGCCAGGTCAAAAAGTTATCGGATCCAAATTTATTTTTTTTAAAGTGGATACATACTGTTATATATTTTTGAAAAGGTAAAAAAAGACAAATCTTATAGACTATAAATATACAGGGTGTTCCATTTAAAAAGTTATCATTAGGTATCGAATTTATCCAGCACTGTGGAAAAAACCTATATTTCCTTATTCATTTTTAATCAACACATTCGATGACGATTTGTTAAAAATATTGATTAAATAGATTGCAGAAACGTACATTCCATTAAACTATCCGTAAAATACAACGCTCAAGTACAAAATGGAATATTAAAACTCTGTTTTATCTCATTTTGCTGTAATGTATGTTATCTGCAAACTAAAACCGATGTGCAATAAAATATTTATAGTATTTCCGAGTCGGGTGCGACACGATAAAGAGTAAAGGATGTTGTTTTTAAGTTTATATTGTTTTATAACGTGTTGTAAAAGATGATAATACAAATTGAAACAATCTACTATATTGAATAAAACAGAAGATTAAGTAAAAAACAAATGACGAAGTTTTGCATGAAGAAGAAAACCCCAAAAAGTGAACATTTGGAAATTCAATTGATGTCTTTGCTCCAGATCTTTATCATCGCAATCATTTAACCAGATTGTAGGCAGTGATGACTCACTGGTATTTGCTACAGGATAGCAGCGTATTCAAAACTGCTGAACATTAATTAGAATTTTCTGCAACAAATAGAGATTTCTAATAATCTATTTATCAGACGTCTGGCCTCACGAGGAGTCTATTTTTAGGATAAAGAGCAAAAATTCCTGCCTTCAATGATGATGAATAACATGATATCCATTATCCAAATTTTGCATAAAATTTTCATCCATCACTTTATTAACGTGAAAACGTCAACAATTGATGAACGTTTCAGGAGTTACTGCTAGTTGCAACGTTCCAACTCAATTGAGGAGGTTTGCAGAGGCTCGTAAGGTCAACTTCTCGAGTTTCATAAAAAAAAAGGTCAAACACTCCTTCGAATAAATGCAATATTAATGATTTTTTGACACAAGTTTCTTGAGGGTTTGAGGAGAGACTATTGCTGATTTCAACGTTGCAACTCAATTGAGGAGGTTTGGAGGAGTTTGTGAGGTCAACTTCTTGATTTCCCTTAAAAGAAGGGTAAAACCCTTGCTTAAATAAATACGATGTTGAAGATTTTTTGACACAAGTTTTTTAGGGGTTTGAGGAGTGACTGTTACAAGTATCATCGTTCCAACTCAATTGGGTAGGTTTACAGAGTGTTGTGATTTGAAACAAAATACTATTTTGCTTTTCAGCCGATTCTGTCCTGCGAATATTTAGTTAATTAGTTTATTAGTTAGTTTATTTTTGGATTGTGTTTCGTTCACATGTGCATGTTGTTGTTTTGCGTTGTTGCATCTAAGCAGTGTTCACCGGTTGTATGTGTGATGACATTGATTGTCATTTGCGGAATGCACTTTCGATTGTGAGAGGAGAGGGCTGTAAAAAACAATTGAATTGTAACTAATGGAAGAAAAATGTTGTTGTTGTCAATAAAAGAATAAAAAAAGCTCATGAAAAACCTTCTGTTAAAAAACCAATTTTCAGCAAAATATAATACATTGAAACACTTTTGATGTATTAATCATACACACCAGGTGCCTATGGACATACAGATCAATTACTTAAATCAATCAAATTAGTTTATTGGTTTAATTTGGGTTTCCTCTATCTGAGGATGGTTCTTCGAAGGAGCAAGGAATAAGGAAATAAATGTACTAGTTGGTACATATTTTGGCCAGCTGCGAGCCGGATATCGAAGTTTGGGTTGTTTGAAGTGGACAACAATAATTGGCTGAAACTTATGGGATTTGCTGAATACTGGGTTGCTGCGTAGAAGGTGAAAGGTCAAGGTGATACCAAAACAAGAAGGATTTGGATCAAACAAGGTCAGACTGTTTTATACTATACTTTCTGTGGACTTTGCGAAATCGTGTTGTGTTAGCAGACCAACAGTGTTTTTATTGAATTTTTATCATGGAAGACCTCAAGAAAGAGCGTACAAAGGTTAAAAGGGCCATAACTAGGATAGAAAATTTCGTAAATACTAATGAAAATGACGTTAATGTAAATATTAATGAACTTGCTGTGAGGGACACTCATTTAAATAAGAATTTTGAGAATTATTGTACAATTCAAACAAAAATTGAGGATTTGGATGAGGCTGAAGAGGCTGATAGAGTTTTGATAGAGAATCAATATTTTAAAATTTTGGCTAAAATTAAAACCGTCATACAAACCCATTTAAATACAACTAGTGTCAATAATTCTTCTAGTAATTCACAACAACCTACTCTGCAAACACATAGCGATTCGATAAGTAGAGTAAAGTTGCCAAATTTAAATACTCCCTCGTTCTCGGGTAAATATGAGGATTGGAAGTCATTTATTGATTTATTCACTGCTCTCATTGATGACAGTACTCAATTGACTGACGTCCAGAAATTTTTATATTTAAAAGGCGCTTTATCCAATGAAGCTTTGAATTTGGTTAATGATTTGTCATTGACGCATGATAATTACCCAATTGCATTGGATATATTGAAGAAAAGGTATGACAACAACCTTGTCATTGTCAATACACATATTAAAGGGTTATTGGATACTCCTGTCATAACAAAGGGTGATGGGGTTCAGCTTAGAGCATTTTTGACAAATATAAGGCAACATCTAAATTCATTGAAAGCATTAAAATTGCCCATTGATAGTTGGGACGTGTTACTTGTCTATATATTTTCACAGAAACTTGATTTTCAATCACTTAGGACTTATGAGCTTCAAAAAGATAGCACAGCGTTGCCAAATTTGGCTAAGTTTCTTGATTTTCTTGAAAAACGGTGCTGTGCGTTTGAAAGTATGCCTAGGAGTAACAAAAGTTTTAATTTTAAACAGATGAAATCTACTTTAGTAACCACTCAAGAGAATTTAAGGGCTGATTTTAGAAATAAAAAATCTTGCTTATTTTGTAATAAGGATGGGCACAAAATAGGCAACTGTTTTAAATTCAAGGACTGTTCTATAACAGATAAACGGAAGTTTGTGCAACAAAACAAATTGTGTTACAACTGTTTGGATTCAAAGCACACAGTTTCACAATGTCAGTCAAATAAATGTAAAGTTTGTAATGGTAAACATCATTCATTACTTCATAGCGATGAAAGATATGTAAAAGAAAATTCCTTCACAGGAAGTCAAAGGGAGCCTGAGGTTGCTAGGGAAAATTTTGATAGGAATAGGCAGGGTCATAAGGGTTCAAACGAAAACTATGTTACAAGTCAACTTCCTACTTCAAATGAAACTCCTATTGATAATGCAAGTCTTCTGTCTATGGGATGGAAATCACAAATATTACTAGCAACTGCAAGAGTGCATTTGATAAATAGACAAGGAGAAAGGGTAGCTGTTCGTGCTCTTTTAGATTCCGGGTCACAGATTCCCTTTATTAGCACAAGGGTGCTAAAGCTTTTGAATTTAGATTTTTACAATAGAGCATTGACTGTAGGAGGTATTGGGAATACTGCTTCAAAGGTAAATAAAATGGTTGATCTCATTTTGGAATCGAGGTACGAAAGCTCACAGAATTTTAGAATTTCTTGCTGTGTTTTGGATAAAATCACTTGTTCATTGCCTCATGCTTTGGTTGATTCAAGCAAAATAAGTTTGCCGGATAACATAACATTGGCGGATCCATGTTATTTTAGGCCTTCGGAAATTGACATGCTAATTTCAGCAGATTTATATTTTGATCTGTTGCTTCCTGGGATAATCAAGTTAGGTGCAAATTTGCCTGTGTTACAGAACACAAAATTGGGATGGTTAGTTTGTGGCAGCGCACCCATAAAGTCTTCTTTCAACAACAAAGTCTTCACTAATTTAAATGTGTCACTATTTTGTCAAAATCTAGACAATGTCAATGATATAATTCCAAGGTTCTGGCAGTTGGAAGAAGTGACAAATAAACACTATTTGTCACCAGAGGATAAGGTTTGTGAACAATATTTCACATCTACGGTACAAAGGTTGGAAAACGGACAATTTCAAGTTGATTTACCTTTGCGTTCACCTAAAGAACATTGTAAACTGGGAAATTCACTCGGTTCAGCTATAAAAAGGTTTCAGTTTCTAGAGAAAAGGTTTCAACATAACAAACAATTGTTCACGGATTATTCCAAGTTTATTAATGAATACATTTCATTGGGACATGGTAAAGTGGTACCTTTTGACTTTAATAATGCTGGGATTAAGAATATGAATTTTCGAGTGTTTTTGCCTCACCATTGCGTGGTTAGGGAAAATAGTTCAACTACAAAATTAAGAGTTGTTTTTGACGCTTCCTCAAAAACCTCTACAGGTGTTTCACTCAATAACATCATGTATAAGGGATTCACTGTTCAACCAGAGCTATTTGAAATTTTGTGTCGTTTTCGCAGTTTCATGTTTGTTCTTGTTGCTGATATTGAGAAAATGTACCGAATGGTGATGGTGAACCCTAATCAAAGGCATCTTCAGAACATTATATGGAGAGAGTCAAGTCATGACGAATTCAAATGCATTGAACTTCAAACTGTGACTTATGGTACCAACTCGGCGCCTTACCTGGCAACTCGGTGTTTGAATCAATTGGGTTTTGATGAGGCTACTATTTTTCCATTAGCTTCAAAAGCCATCCTTAATCAATGCTATGTTGATGATATTTTGTCAGGGGCTAATACTAAAGAGGAAGCATTAGAATTAAAAGACCAACTGATAAAAATGTTGAGTAGTGCTGGTTTTAAACTTCACAAGTGGAGTTCCAATGATAAGTCTTTAATCAATGAGATTGAGGAAATAAAAGGAAAGGAACGAGATATTTTGGATGAGACTGTTTCTAATAAGGTTTTGGGTATTAGTTGGAACCCGTCCGACGATATTTTCAAGATTTCAATTCCTGATATTGACTGTTTTGGCTGTTTTACAAAAAGGAGAGTCCTGTCTCATATTGCTCAAATGTTTGACCCTTTAGGTTTGGTAGGGCCTGTTATAGTGTTGGCAAAAATTTTAATGCAGGAAATTTGGGCTAGAAAAATAGATTGGGATGAGGAGCTTCCTGCAGATTTAAAAGAAAAATGGTTGACTCTAGCTAATAACTTATCAAGCTTGAAGTTATTGAAAATTCCTCGTAACTTGTTTACAGGAAAGTCGTTGGTTGAGATCCAGTATCACGGATATGCAGATGCGTCTGTAGCTGCGTATGCTGCTTGTATATATGTTAGGAGTGTTTATTCTGATGGTAGTGTTGCTTGTAATTTGTTGTGCTCTAAGTCACGTGTTGCACCACTCAAGACAGTTTCACTTCCAAGGCTGGAGTTATGTGGCGCATTACTTTTGTCCAGGCTTGTACATAAAGTTGTTTCTATTATGGGTTTAAATACTACAAAGATCTATCTGTACACAGATTCTAAAATAGTTCTTTGTTGGTTAGGAGGTTCACCGTCTAGATGGACCACATTTGTTGCAAATAGAGTGTCCGAAATACAAGAGCTCACCTCGAATTTTGAATGGTGTCATACTAGGTCGGAATACAACGCAGCTGATGGGCTATCTAGGGGGATTTTTCCTAGTAATTTGATTGATAATTCCTTTTGGTGGAATGGTCCAAAAAATATTTTAGATCCAAGTTACTCAGTGATGCCTGTTGGTGCAATTGAATTGGACTCAATTTCTGAACAGAAAAAGGTTGTTTGTGCTCAATATACTCAAAATTTCGAGCCTGTTATTGATTGGTCACGGTTTTCAAACTTTTCACGTCTACAACGTGCAGTTGCGTTCTGTCTAAGGTTTGTTACCAATACTCAGAAAAGGTCAGATAATATGTTACATGGTTCTCTTGCGGTATCTGAATTAAATAGTGCTAGGTTAAAAATTGTACAGTTAGTTCAGCGAGATTCATTTTTCAGGGAAATTGAAGATTTGCAGTGTCAAATTGATAAAAATAAAAGTAATAAAGATCAGTTAGTTCTTAAGGACAGCAAATTACGTTGCTTAAATCCATTCATTGATGGTCAGGGTTTGCTGAGAGTAAATGGTCGAATTTCAAACGCAGAAGTCCTTTACGATCAAAGGTATCCTCTGTTGCTACCAGCAAAACATCACGTTACGAAATTATTAATTAAGTTAGAGCATATTCGACTTGCCCATGCTGAAGCACAAGCTGTCTTGGCTTCGTTAAGGCTAAGATATTGGCCGATAAATGGGTTAAATTTTGTAAAAAGTGTGTTACATCATTGTACAGTTTGTTATAGGTTTAAAGCAAAGGTGTCATCACAATTAATGGGGACATTACCGGTGGATCGGGTATCGGTCGCTCGACCATTTCTCAAGGTTGGGATAGATTTTGGTGGTCCGCTTTTTATTAGGCAATCGAGACTTAGAAAATCTCCCAAATCTAAAGCATACATTGCACTGTTTGTGTGTATGGCTACGAAAGCCATGCATATTGAGGTTGTGAGTAGTCTCACAACAGAAGCATTCATGTTTACTCTAAAAAGGTTCATTGCTAGGCGTGGCAATCCCATCACTATTTATAGCGATAATGCCACAAATTTTAAGGGTACATCTAATGAGTTGAACGACTTGTACACATTTTTTAGGTCAGATGTAAATAAAACAGAAATTTTGAATTTCACTGGTACTAAAGAAATAGAGTGGCGTTTTATACCACCGCTCAGCCCACACTGGGGTGGTTTATGGGAGGCTGGCATAAAATCTGCCAAATCACATTTACGTAAAATTATTGGCGACTCATGTATGACATTTGAAGAGCTGAGTACATTATTAGCTCAAATAGAGGCTATTCTTAACTCGCGCCCACTGTGTCCGGTATCAGTAGATCCTAACGATTTAACTTGTTTGACTCCAGGGCATTTTATAATAGGCGAACCACTTACAAGTTTTCCCGAAATTGACATCTCAAACTTAAATGAAAAAAGGGCTGTCTTTTTGGCAAAGGTGCTCTAAGATGCGCCAAAACTTTTGGACTCGTTGGTCTACTGAGTATTTAAATAGGTTACAGAATGGACCGAAATGGTTCCAATCCTCAAAAAATCTAGAGGTAAACTCTATTGTTTTGGTGAAAGAGGACAATTTGCCTCCGTTGAAATGGCAACTTGCTCGAATTATGGAATTGCTACCAGGCAAAGACAAAAGAGCTCGAATTGCTCGAATTCAAACTAGAGAAGGAATTTTTATACGACCTATTACGAAATTATGTCCTTTGCCATTTGAAACTTAGTTGAGGACGTTGCCTCAAGGGGGGGAGGATGTTGTGATTTGAAACAAAATACTATTTTGCTTTTCAGCCGATTCTGTCCTGCGAATATTTAGTTAATTAGTTTATTAGTTAGTTTATTTTTGGATTGTGTTTCGTTCACATGTGCATGTTGTTGTTTTGCGTTGTTGCATCTAAGCAGTGTTCACCGGTTGTATGTGTGATGACATTGATTGTCATTTGCGGAATGCACTTTCGATTGTGAGAGGAGAGGGCTGTAAAAAACAATTGAATTGTAACTAATGGAAGAAAAATGTTGTTGTTGTCAATAAAAGAATAAAAAAAGCTCATGAAAAACCTTCTGTTAAAAAACCAATTTTCAGCAAAATATAATACATTGAAACACTTTTGATGTATTAATCATACACACCAGGTGCCTATGGACATACAGATCAATTACTTAAATCAATCAAATTAGTTTATTGGTTTAATTTGGGTTTCCTCTATCTGAGGATGGTTCTTCGAAGGAGCAAGGAATAAGGAAATAAATGTACTAGTTGGTACACAGAGGCTCATAAGGTCAACTTCTCGAGTTTCATAAAAAAAAAGAACAAACACTCCTTTGAATGAATGCAATATTAATGATTTTTTGACACAAGTTTCTTGGGGGTTTGAGGAGTGATTATTGCTGATTTCAACGTTGCAACTCAATTGAAGAGGTTTGCAGAGGCTCGTAAGGGCAATTTCTCGAGTTTCATAAAAAAAAAAGAACAAACACTCCTTTGAATGAATGCAATATTAATGATTTTTTGACACAAGTTTATTGAGGGTTTGAGGAGTGACTATTGCTGATTTCAACGTTGCAACTCAATTGAGGAGGTTTGCAGAGGCTCGTAAGGTCAACTTCTCGATTTCCCTTGAAAGAAGGGTAAAACTCTTATTTGAATAAATACGATGTTGAAGATTTTTTGACACAAGTTTTTTAGGGGTCTGAGGAGTGACTATTGCTGATTTCAACGTTGCAACTCAATTGAGGAGGTTTGGAGAGGCTCGTCAGGTCAACTTCTCGAGTTGCATAAAAAAAAGAACAAACACTCCTTTGAATGAATGCAATATTGATGATTTTTTGACACAAGTTTCTTGAGGGTTTGAGGAGTGACTATTGCTGATTTCAACGATGCAACTCAATTGAGGAGGTTTGGAGGGGCTCGTAGGGTCCACTTCTCGATTTCCCTTAAAAGAAGGGTAAAGCTCTTATTTAAATAAATACGATGTTGAAGATTTTTTGACACAAGTTTTTTAGGGGCTTGAGGAGTGACTGTTACTAGTATCAAGGTTCCAACTCAATTGAGGAGGTTTGCAGAGGCTCGTGAGATTCACTTTCATAAAAAAAAGGTCAAACACTCCTTTGAATAAATGCAATATTTATGTTTTTTTGACACAAGTTTCTTGAGGGTTTGAGGAGTGACTATTGCTGATTTCAACGTTGCAACTCAATTGAGGAGGTTTGCACAGGCTCGTAAGGTCAACTTCTCGATTTCCCTTGAAAGAAGGGTGAAACTCTTATTTAAATAAATACGATGTTGAAGATTTTTTGACACAAGTTTTTTGAGGGCTTGAGGAGTGACTGTTACAAGAATCAACGGTCCAACTCAATTGGGTAGGTTTGCAGAGGCTCGTAAGGTCAACTTCTCGAGTTTCATAAAAAAAAAGAACAAACACTCCTTTGAATGAATGCAATATTAATGATTTTTTGACACAAGTTTCTTGAGGGTTTGAGGAGTGATTATTGCTGATTTCAACGTTGCAACTCAATTGAGGAAGTTTGGCTCGTGAGGGCAATTTCTCGAGTTTCATAAAAAAAGAACAAAAACTCCTTTGAATGAATGCAATATTAATGATTTTTTGACACAAGTTTCATGAGGGTTTGAGGAGTGACTATTGCTGATTTCAACGTTGCAACTCAATTGAGGAGGTTTGGAGAGGCTCGTAGGGTCAACTTCTCGATTTCCCTTAAAAGAAGGGTACCACTCTTATTTAAATAAATACGATGTGGAAGATTTTTTGACACAAGTTGAGAAGTGACTGTTACAAGTATCAACGTTCCAACTCAGTTGGGTAGGTTTCCAGAGGCTCGTAAGGTCAACTTCTCGAGTTTCATAAAAAAAAGAACAAACACTCCTTTGAATGAATGCAATATTGATGATTTTTTGACACAAGTTTCTCGAGGGTTTGAGGAGTGACTATTGCTGATTTCAACGTTGCAACTCGATTGAGGAGGTTTGGAGGGGCTCGTGAGGTCAACTTCCCGATTTCCCTTAAAAGAAGGGTAAAACTCTTATTTGAATAAATACGATGTTGAAGATTTTTTGACACAAGTTTTTTAGGGGCTTGAGGAGTGACTGTTACTAGTATCAAGGATCCAACTCAATTGAGGAGGTTTGCAGAGGCTCGTGAGATTAACTTCTCGAGTTTCATAAAAAGAAGGTCAAACACTCCTTTGAATAAATGCAATATTTATGTTTTTTTGACACAAGCTTCTTGAGCGTTTGAGAAGTGACTATTGCTGATTTCAACGTTGCAACTCAATTGAGGAGGTTTGGAGGGTCTCATAAGGTCAGTTTTTGATTTGCCTCAAAAGAAGGGTGAAATGCATTTTTAAATAGATACGATGTTGATGATTTTTTTTCACACGATTTTTGAGAGCTTAAAGAGTGAATGTTACGAGTATCAACGTTCCAATTCAATTGGTAAGGTTTGCAGAGGCTCGTAAGGTCAATTTCTCCAGCGTCCTCAGAAAAAAAAACTGATTTTTTTTTTTTCTAAATCCTAACCCAAAAAGCGCTGGGGAAGCTCAATGGACCAAAGTGTGGCGGAGGGTGATTTGGTTCTATCGACCGCTTCCAAATAAACATAGAATTGTCCGATCTCAAAAAAATTACAAATATGAGTCTGTTGCGCACGCGCCTCTTCCATATAGACAAAATGAGTTTGGATCAGTACGGGAACTTGGTACTAGATTCTATTGCAGTAAAAGCAAGGATCTATTCTGAAAATAATGGAGTTCCAACTTTAAATTCCGGGAGTAATAATCCAAATTATTGCTAATTGACTTGAGAATTCGGTCAGCAATAACATTCATCTTAACTCCAGGAGTTTTTGAGTTTTCAAAGGGAAATTTTGCAAGGAGTTTCTGAAGATATCAGAAAAACTATCCTCAAAATGACGAAGTTCTGACTTTGAAACTCCGGAAGTTATAAGCTATTGTCAATTGACTGGTGCATTGGGTCAGCGACAAAATTCATTATAACTCCCGTTGCTGCAATATCAAGAAAACTATCCTGAAAATGATGGAACTCATTGAAAAAGAGGTGTGCGTTTTTGATCCTATTAAAAATGTATTTTTTGTCTCTCTCTAACACATGAGTTCTCATGGAAAAATCCATCAACATAATTTTTTTGAATAATTGCGATACATTGTTGGCTTAGGAACATAAGAGGCTCTCAAAATCCGTCATAAAAAATCCAGGACCGTATTTAAAAAAAAAAGTTGATGATGGCTGCTCATAGACGAAACGTCGGTTCTTCAATTCAATAACGCTATCTTGTAAAGGGCAAAAAGTGGCAATGAAGAAGTTCCATTCATTTCAAAATATCTCTTCAAATGTGGTCAGAAAAAAATGAAAACAATTTTGAAAAATTTCGGATTTTTTCGGATAATTTCGGACTTAGTCGGAATTTCTTGGCATTCAAAACGGCATTTTGTTAAGCATCAAAATACGCAACTTTGCCTCCATATAACCGACCTGGTATCTCTCACGGTTTTCAAGATCCCCATGATAGACATTCTTATCTTGGACACACTGTATATCTCAAAACTGAGTAGAATAAATGAGTTCGACTGAATAACAAAAAAGTTTATAAATAACATGTACTTTAGCATGCGCGTAATTTCAAAGTCCCTGCAATCGATTAATATTTTCGATGCGTCGCGACGCTTTACTCTTGGTAGGCGTCGAATTTTTTTAACTGTGAAAAATAAGTACTCGACCCCATACATTGACTACTTTTTACAGAAATCAAATATTCCTATTCGTTTCCGAGATATTGACGTGGGGAGTTTTAAGTGAAAAACCCTGTATATTGAAGATTGTCACGACGAACACTAGATTTGTATTTTGAAATCCCGATGTACCAGATTTCAGGATTTTTTTATAACCGGTTTCGGAAATATTGTGGCAAAACCATCTTCAGGGTGTCCTATCTGGAACACCTTGTATTTAATTGAAATAGACGATTGAGATATAAAAACCCTATTTATGGATCAATCAATAGTCAGAATAGTCTTTATTGATCATAGAATAAATTCGATCAATTCATACTCAGTTTCTGTATTTCACCTCAGCAATGTTCGGCTAGTCCATCATAGATGGCAAGACGAACTAACAGGTCGATATCGGCGCTTTCAGAAAATCTATACAGATTGTTGCGTTATCATCTTGCGCATCTTGAAAATATCAGAATTATATTCTATTTCATACTGTACTGTAAATTATCATTTACCGAACTCAAAACCAGTCCGGTAAATGACACTTCACAACAATAAATTTGACGACATCTCATGGTGAAAATCAAAGACGGACTACCACAATGTGTGGTTCGACTACATACTTTCTCTTTCAAACCTATTTAAAAAAAATGTCACAGTATGAAATAAACAACTGGAAACAACATCTTGACTCGTACATTAATAAGTCATTTCCCGGTCTAATAACGTAAATAACTATAACTTGTTATCACAAAAACTTACCTTCCTAACATAACAGAGCTGAGGATGATGCTTGACAGGCATAAAGAACAGTCGACACCTCTCAAACAGCTGAATACCATCAACCGAAGCCACGCCCATATAGAGGAAAATCCCAAACAACACTGCCATCGGCACCAATCGCAGAAGTGGCGACATTGCCACCGATAAACCTGCAACCCCGCATTCAATTATCCTGCAAACTAGCAACTGAACTCACCTATAAGACATGATACAAGAAAACTGGACAGGCGCTGCTCTTTGACATCAATTAGATGCGGTTTCTCTCCAGGCGCATGCGTACGGGACATCACCGTCAAAGCGCTGACGTGTGCAATGCTGCGCACCGTAGCTGCGCACTGCCATGGCATGCCGAAAGCGCCGCAACCCACATTGCACAGACATACTAAGACGATGTCCAAGTGATAGCCGGCGCCTTTTTTCAGCTTGCGCTCGCTCTTGTTCAAAATCAGCCTATAAAATATTTTTTTTAGATAAATTTGCGGTACTGATTTGTAAAACGTACTCGCAAATGTGCGTCTCCATAAACAGCAAAATGTACACCAACATTGCTGGTACGACTGCGGCAAACATCATCCACATTGGCAAGGGTTTTTCGATGCCAGTTGGCGGGATGAACCAACCGCGCATGCCCGGCAACGAAGGTGACAGTCCTTCGGGTACGTTGAGTTTTTCCGTGTAAATTTCCGGTACCATATAATCCATGAAAACCATAATGACTATGGCGATTGGTACTCCAAAGTCGCCTAGTGCTCTTCGTGCCTGATTTTTTTAGTTTTACAAATGACAATTTTCAGGGTAGCACTTACCGATCTGCCCAAAAAGTGACTATTTCTGAATATCTTAAGATAATACGCTATGGCGAAAGTGCCAAGAGTAAGAATAGTGCAAAAGAGGGCGCTGTTGGGTTGGTTGATCACCATGCCTGTGTGATCTTGACCTGCGACTTTTTCCAAAATGGTGGTGGCAACAAGGGTGTCTTCGTGGTTGCCAAATGTGGTGTTTTCGCGGATGATGGTGTCGTTTTCGGAAATGTTTCTGAAATGGGGAATCAAAACAAATCCTGAAAACACTGAAAGAACCATAAAATATTCGAGAATATAAAAAAAAAAATAAATAGATGAACATACCCCCATCATTAATTCCTTGATGATATAAAATGAAACGAACCAAAAGTAGAAAAAAAAACTATAAAAGCATCAAAAAAGAAGTGGACAAAAAGTCTACATTCAATATAAAATAAAATAAATGTTGAAAATAGAACAATTATTAAAAAAGTCAAAAGGAGCATTTAAAGAAAGGATTATGTACTTTTTGAATGAATAAAATGAGAAAAAATATATATAAATGAAAATATTTCAATTTTGACATTTTTTTTTGTTATTGTGACTACGTCACTGGCAAAATTTTCAAAATTCCCATTTCATTGTGTAGGCAACACGAATACCTTTAAAATGAGGTGTCACTTGACATGTCCTATTTGGAAAAGTATGAGATGATGTCAGAATTTTCACTGTTCATTTTCCACGCCACTGGCATATTTCCCTGAATGAAAACATTTTTTTTCAATGGAAATAAAGCTGTACAATTAAATGTGAGGAAGTTTCATTGAAATATTTCAATTTTTGATTTTTTTCGTTATAGTGACTACGCCACTGGCCGAATTTTCAAAATTCCCATTTCACTGTATAGGCAGCACGAGCACGTTAAAAATGTGGTGTCACTTGACATGTTTTATTCGGAAAAATATGGGATGATGTCAGGATTTTCACTGTTAATTTTCCACGCCACTGGCATATTTCCTTGAATGAAAACATTTTTTTTTTATTTGAAATAGGGCTGTACAATCGAACGTGAGAAAGTTTTATTGAAATATTTCGATTTTTGCATTTTTTTCGTTATTGTGACTACGCCACTGGTCGAATTTTCAAAATTCCCATTTGACCTTATAGGTAAGACGAATAACTTCAAAATGAGGTGTCACTTGACATGTTTTATTCGGAAAAATATGGGATGATGTCAGGAATTTCACTGCTAATTTTTCACGCCACTGGCGTATTTCCTTGAATGAAAACTTTTTTTTTCAATTGAAATGAAAAATACCTTAAAATTGAGGTGTCACTTGACATGTTTTATTTGGAAAAATATGAGATGATGTCAGGATTTTCACTGCTAATTTTCACTGCTAATTTTCACCGCTAATTTTCCACGCCACTGGCATATTTCCTTGAATAAAAACATTTTTTAATCGCAATAAGGCTGTACAATCAAATGCGAGAAAGTTCCATTGAAATATTTCAATTTTTATTTTTTTTTTCGTTATAGTGACTACGCCACTGGCCGAATTTTCAAAATTCCCATTTCACTGTAAAGGCAACACGAATACCTTAAAAATGAGGTGTCACTTGACATGTTTCATTTGGAAGAATATGAGATGATGTCAGAATTTTCACTGTTCATTTTCCACGCCACTGGCATATTTGCTTGAATAAAAACATTTTTTTTTTAATTTGAGATGGGGCAGTACAATCGAAAGTGTGAAAGTTTCATTGAAATATTTCAATTTTGGTATTTTTTCGTTATTGTAACCATACCACTGGCAAAATTCACGAAATTCCCATTTGACTGTATAGGCAACACGAATACCTTCAAAATGAGGTGTCACTTTACATGTTTTATTTGGAAAAATATGGGATGATGTCAGAATATTCACTGTTCATTTTCCACGCCACTGGAGTATTTCCTTGGATTTTTTTTTTAATTTGAAATAGGGCTGTACAATTGAACGTGAGAAAGGAGAAAGTTCCATTTAAATAATACAATCGAACGTGAGAAGGTTTCATTGAAATATTTCGATTTTTGCATTTTTTTGTTATTGTGACTACGCCACTGGCCGAATTCTCTAAATTCCTATTTCACTGTATAGACAACACGAATACCTTGAAAATGAGGTGTCACTTGGTATGTTTTATTTGGAAAAATATAGGATGATGTCAGAATTTTCACTGCTCATTTTTCACGCCACTGGCATAAGTTTTTTTTTGAATGATTTTTTTTTATTATTATTGAAATAGCGCTGTAAACTCGAACGTTCCTAAGTTTCATTAAAATATTTCAATGTTGGCATTTTTTCGTTATTGTGACTACGCCAATGGCTAAATTTTCAAAATTCCCATTTCACTGAATAGGCAATACGTAAGTATACATATTAACACGAAAACCAGAAGTAAACAAATTTCACATTAATTAAATAAAAATGAAAACATGTTAAAATGAAAAAGACTCAAATAATCCATTAAAACTACAAAAAAAGCCTTAAAAGTGAACAATGTCCACATTGAATAAAAAATAAAATATTTTAAAACAAAAAACATTTCATAAAGTGGAATTAATCTCTTGGAAAACTGTTAAAACCACTAAAAAAACATGGTGAAAAAGTTTACATTAAGAAAATTAAACTATTTATTTTAAAATAGAAAAAACCTTTAAAAAGTTGTGTACAACATTACTTGAAAAATTATTGAAACCACAAAAAACCACTAGAAGAGAAAAGATGCCAGATTAAACAAAAACTAGGATATTTTGAAACAAAAAAAAATTGCATAAACCACTTAAAAACCTCTTAGGCCCGGTTTCTCAACGATGGTTCAACGTTGAATTCGGTTCAAGTGCATTGGATTGTGCATCTTTGAACCGAGTTCAACTTTGAACCATCGTTTAGAAACCGGGCCTTAGGATCACAAAGAAAGCCCTAGAAGTAAAATGAAACCGTAGAAGTCAAAAAAGTCCATATAAAATGAAAATGTGACAATATAATAATAAATTAATTACTTAATAAGCTATTGGATCCACAAAAAAAAAACACTAAACGTGAAAAAAACCAAATAAACAAATATTTTGAAGCAGTAAAACACTTGAAAAAATTGATTTAACTTCTGTTAAAATCTCAGACAATGCCCTAGAAGTGGAACAATCTAACAATGGTTAAAACCACAAAAAAAAACTCATAGAAATGAAAAAAAAACATGATAAATAAAAATTAACCTATTTTGAAACAAATAAAACCCCTGAAAAATTTGGATAGATTACTTAAAAGAAGCTTTCAAATGCTGAAAAAAAAACACCAAAAGTCCACATCAGATAAAAATTAAAATATTTCGAAAAAAACACTTCAAAAAGTTAAAGCAACCACTTTAAAACCTGTTAAAACCATGAAGAAAGCCCGAGAAGTGGAAAAAAGTCTAAATTAAGAGAAAATTAAACTATTTGGAAATGAAAAAAACCCTTCAAAAAGTTGGATTAATAGTTTGAGAAAACAAAATAGAATTATAGTTCGCATTGAAGAGAAATGAGAATATTTTAAAACACAAAAACGCTTGAAAAAGTTGGCTAAATCACTAACAAAACTTTTAAAATTCATTGAAAATGAAAAAAGTCCACATTAGATAGAAATTGAAATATTTTGAAATAACAAAACACTTGAAAAAGTTGAATTAACCACTTAAAAACCTCTTAAAACCCTAAAGAAGTGAAAAGTTGAATAGATCATTTTAGAAAACTATTAAAGTCACAAAAACAATAACAACAGCCATTGAAGTGAACAAAGTCCACATCAATCAAAAAACAAAAAATATTAAAATTTTTAAAAGAGACATAAATCACCGCAAAAACCTTATTAAAACCTGTCAATGTGAAAATTGTTACAAAATGAATTTAGAAAAAAAAACTCACCTAAAAACAGTGGTCTCATACTCGCAATAGTCCGCCAAAATCGGATGCCGAAAATAAACGAAAATAATCTTCTGGATACTCTCCACAATATACAACAGCACGATCAAAGCCGAAAATATATCCTCGGTGAACCTCGTGAACAATTTCACCAAAACGCTGCCCTCAAACGCGGCCACAACTATGCCAATTATCGCCAACCATAGGCCGATGTACACTCGAATAGTCAAAAATTCCACTTCTTGCGATTGACAAAATTGATACAAACTTTCGTCAAATAGAAGCAACGGCCCTGGAAAGTTTCAATTGACTTAAAAAATACTTTACCTTGGTCCCTCACCTGTAGTTCCAATAATAACCAGCGGCTGTCCGCAAAAAATCGAAAAAATAATTCCAGCCACACAAGTGGACAATAACGTTTCACTTATGCCAATTTGGTTCTCCGTTTTAATACCCATCAAACCTCCAAAAGCAATTGCACCACTAACAGCGGCAAAATACATGAAAATAGCCGCAGCCGCACATTGAGCATTCAAACCATCTTTAATGTCGCTCACATACCACGGATAGCGACGTTTCAGGTCGTGGTACAGCCCTCCCCAGGGCCTCTTGGTTCGTTCTAGTGGATTATGGTGGGGGGGCTTTTTGTCGTCACCACTGGCCAACAACGGCTTCACAATTCCTTGAGCTTCTTGTTCTTTCTTCAACGCATTCAACTTCCTCCGCTTGATGGCGTCGCTTTTGGACTTGATTTCTTCAATAGGAAGCAGCGCCTGTCGCTCCCAGTCGCCAGGGGGCAGCACAATGCTGTCGTCTAGAAACTCATTAATGGCAGATAGAAGCTCTTTTCTCGAATCCGCTTTGTAGGCGATGTTGTGGAATTGTTGGTTGGCCATGAGGGTTGATATGGAACGGCCAACCTATGTTGATCAAATTAATATACCGACCAATGGCTGGTGGATTAATCTCACCTCATGATAGTCAATGTTAGGCAACTTAGGCCCTAAAAGTACAAAAATAAACCTGACAGGAATGGTAACTTCAATCAACGACGGAATCACCACAGCCTCAGCCAATCGTACAAACGCAATGGCAGGCTGCTGCAGGAATTCAACTTCACCAACCAAAACACTGGCGCCTTGCGCTTCAGGAGGGATTTTTTTCAAAATAGCGTCGTTTCTAGCGCGGCGGATATCTTCGTTTGAAGTGAAGTTATCATCACGCATGTCTATGGTGTGACTGTCGGTACGGGGCAGCAACTTGTGCTCAGCTTCACCATTGACGCGGGTCTCGGGGAAGCTGATTTTGCGTTGTTGGGTTTCATAGAGATTCTGCAAAAGTGCAGGAGTTAGGGGTGGTTGGGGTGATTGAGCAACTAGCAAACAGGTGGTGTTGGTTTATGAGGAAATGTTGTGTCTCTGGTAAATAGCACATAACTACGTTATCAAACAATCAGAACGATAACTCTCAAAAACTCTACTTTTGGATGTTAATCATGATGTTACATCCCTAACATACTGTATGGATACAAAACATACTGATCTTCAATAAAATACTTTTAATAAATCATTTGTCCCAAAACATAGAACGACTAGAATTAGCATTCAACTCTGAAGTTTGGCAAATTATGATTATGTTTGCTTTTTTTCTTGAAAATGATGATAGAGGGTTGATTTGAACGTCAAATCGTCAATAATAGAATCAGGTTCAACAAAAATATGCTAAAACACCTCAACAGCCCCTGTAAAATATACAGGACGTCCCAAAGTAATGCTTTCAAATTTTAACAAAAACGACTACCTTGACAAGTTTTATCGTAATTTTCTTAAAAATTTTCCGTAACAGAATAACCGTCATCAAGATTATGCTGAAAGTCCTCCACAACCTCTGGAAAATATACAAGACGTTCCAAAATAGATTAGTGTTTGAACCAAAACTACTTCTTAGACCTGTTTCACCGTAACTTTCTTGACAATGATGATAGAGGGTTGATTCAAACCTCAAATTGTCCGTAATAGAATCCATAGACCTCTTGTTCAAGTTTTCAGAGTGTTTTCACTTTCTAGGAAAGATTTTTTTTGGTTTTGTATTCCTTGTTAGGGTGTTTTTTTTTCATTCTATCCCTTCACCCTACTTTGTAGGGATCCTTTACAATATTTTAGGGTTTTTTCTTTTCTAGAAAACCTTTTTCTAGTTATTTTGGGGAATCTTTTACCTTCTTCCATTTTTTTTTCCCTTTCAAAATGTTTGTGTTTTCATTTCTAAGGTACTCTTTCTGATTTTCAGGGTTTTTCGCATTCTAAGGAACTTTTGTTTTGGTTATTTTTATAAGATTGTCATTTTTTGTTTGTTTTTGGGGATCATGGTTTTTTTTTCGAGCTCTTGAAGTACTTCGAGTTTCCAGTGTTTTCACTTTCTAGGAAAAATTTTTTTTAGATCTTTTTTCCTTTTTAGGAAGTCTTCATTTCAACATGTTTAAGGTTATTTTTCTTTTTTGTAATCTTTTTGTATGAAAGGTTTACTAAAAAACCTTTTCCAAGTTCTTTTTCTGGAATGTTTTTCCTCATGCAATTATTATCCTTTCAAAATGTTGGAAAATTTCCAGTTGTTAAAATTTTACGTATTTTCGTTTTCAGGTAGTCTTTTTTTTTTAATTTTATTGCTTTCCCCCATTTTGCAGGGATCATTCTCAACAGTTTCAAGGTCTTTTTTCATTTTCATTAGCTTTTATTTTTCACTTTTCAAGTAACATTCAATTTTTATAGATTTCTCTTTTTCTCCTATAATAATATTTTGTTTCTGTTTAGGGTTTTCTGCCAGGTTTTCTGCCAATTTTTAGATAATCTTTCTTCTTGATCATTTTTTTAAATGTATTGCTCTCCCCCACATTGACGGGATCTTTTTTTAACATTTTCAGGGTTTTTCGATTTTGGTTAAGCCATTTTTCATTTGTGCATATATTTTTTTTTCTTTCTCTTATTTCTCTATTTATGGTTTTCTCTCATTTTCTGAGAATTAAAATTTTAAAGGTATTTTTTCTCTACATACTGGGTGTTACTTGATGGTATGTCCTGGATAAATTTTAACTCGAAAAGGTCATATAAACTTGGGTCTAAAAAAAAATATATAAAATAAAATAAAATAAAATAAAAATAAAAAAAAGTGTGTTCCTATACCATAATATCCTGTTATAAAATTCTGTTCAATATCTTAAAAACCAAGCATTTTAAGACACAAGTTTATATGACCTTTTCGACTTAAAATTTATCCAGGAACGCCCCCTTAAAATTATGACATACCATTGAGTAACACCCTGTATACTTTGTAGGGATCCTTTCAAACATTTTCATGATTTTCTTCTGTTTGAAAAATTTGTTTTTAATTCTTGAGATACTATTTTTTTCACTCACTACAAAACTTTCTTTCAACCTCAGACTCAAAGTCGTACTGGCAGCACCTTCGATCATTTTTTTATCGAGTAATAAATGAATAAAAGAAGATTACAGCTGCATAGGTGATGTTATGTCATAAAAGCAAGTACTGTTGATTAAGGAAATATTATTATAACTGGAATAGTTTTGATGGTACCTTTGTTTGAAATGATGATAGACCATTGATTCAAATTGTCCATAATAGAATCAGCTTCGATGCCAAAACTCTTCCATAACTCCCTAGGAAGAATACCGAACGTCACAATGTAAAGATTTTAAGTTTAAACAAAAACGATTTTCTAGACATGTTTTATAGCAACTTTCTTAAGAATGATGATAGAGTGTTAATTCGAACGTCTAATTGTCCGTATTAGAATCAGCTTCGACAAAAATATGCCAAAACTCCTCCATAACTCCCTAGTAAATATACAGAGCGTCGCTAAGCAAAGATTTAAAGTTTCAACACAAACGTCTTCTTGGACATATTTTACCGTAACTTTCTTAAAAACGATGATAGAGCGTTGATTCAACCGTCAAATTGTGCGTAATAGAATCAGCTTCGACAAACATATGCCAAAACTCCTTCATTACTCTCTTGAAAATATACCGGGCGTCGCAAAATAAAGATTTCAAGTTTCAACATATAGGACTTCCTGTACTTGTTAAAGCGTAACTTTCTTAAAAATGATGATAGAGGGTTAATTCAAACATCAAATTGTCCGTATTAGAATCAGCTTCGACAAAAATATGCCAAAACTCCTCCATAACTCCCTAGTAGATATACAGAGCGTCCCTAAGTGAAGATTTCAAGTATCAACACAAACGATTTCTTGGACATGTAACTTTCTTGAAAACGATTACAGAGCGTTGATTCGGCAGTGGAATTGTCCGTAATAGAATCAGCTTCGACAAGCATATCGCCAAAACTCCTTCATTACTCTCTTGAAAATATACCGGGCGTCGTAAAGTAAAGATTTCAAGTTTCAACATATACGACTTCCTGTATTTGTTAAAGCGTAACTTTCTTAAAAATGATGATAGAGGGTTAATTCAAACATCAAATTGTCCGTATTAGAATCAGCTTCGACAAAAATATGCCAAAACTCCTCCATAACTCCCTAGTAAATATACAGAGCGTCCCTAAGTGAAGATTTCAAGTTTCAACACAAACGATTTCTTGGACATGTAACTTTCTTGAAAACGATGATAGAGCGTTGATTCAGTCAAATTGTGCGTAATAGAATCAGCTTTGACATGTATATGCCAAAACTCCTCCATTATTGACTTGAAAATATACCAGGCGTCGCAAAGTAAAGATTTAAAATTTTAACAAAAACGACTTCCTGGACTTGTTAAAGTGTAACTTTCTTAAAAATGATGATAGAGGGTTGATTCAAACGTCAAATTGTCAGTAATAGAATCAGCTACGACAAGAATATGCCAAAACTCCTCAATAACTCCCTAGTAAATATACAAAGCGTGCATGAGTGAAGATTTAAAGTTTAAGCACAAACGACTTCTTGGACATGTAACTTAATTGAAAACGATGATAGAGCGTTGATTCGGCCGTCAAATTGACCGTATAAGAATCAGCTTCGACAAGCATATGCCAAAACTCCTTCATTATTGAATTGAAAATATACCGGGCGTCGCAAAGTGAAGATTAAAATTCAACAAAAACGACTTCCTGGACTTGTTTAAGCGTAACATTTTTAAAAACAACGACAGAGGGTTGATTCGAACCTCAAATTGTTTGTTATAGAATCAGCTTCAACAAGAATATGCCAAAACAATATAGAAGGCGTCCAAAAGAAAAGATTATAAGTCTCAGCAAAAACGACATGTTTTACCGTAAATTTCTTAAAAATAATGATGCTGTGATTTTGATAATTTTTACGTGCTATGATTGGTTGACAAACAACATTTTATGTCTCCATCTATGTTGCCATTCATGTGACAAAGGGACGTTACATATCTAATGTTTGTTCAATGATTTTTGCGGTTACGTCACAGTATTTGACGTTTGCCAGTATGTCGAAGATCAAACTGACCCGAACGACTAGTGTCCAGACATACGTGAAAATTTTGTAAATGTGTACGAGAGAGACTTAACCGCAGAAAAGCATTGAACAAACAGTAGCTGTTGTGAAATCATTGGTTGGATCAGTATGTTTTGTATAAAAAAACCAAACAACTAGAACCTCTCAAATCTACACGAGCGATGATAAACGTTCAAAAACTATTAGGAAACCACTAAAAAGGGGATTAATTACTCAAAAAACTACATAAAACCCACATTCGGAGGAAACCCAATGAGCGAAAAAGATCTGCCTTTGACAGCAGCATGCGGCTCGCACAAATGCCCCTGCGCCGCACAAGCGGCGCAGTGAGACATCAGAGCAGCGTCGAATTTCGCACTCTCGCCTAACCAGTACGACTGAAATAAAACCAACATTGTCTGTGCCCTAACCCTAAACATTACTCACCTGCAACGACGCATAACTATGTTTGTTTCTGGTAAAGTTGAATTTGCTGTGATACTCGTTGACGTGTCTGTGACGAACTAAAAGCATGCGCATCAAAGGGCCTTTGTCATCTTCTCTGATTAGGTCTTCTTTGAACAGTTCTTCTGATACTCTGTAGGCCACTCCGGGTAAGTCTTTTTCTTCCAGGTCCAAGATGCAAACTCCATTCTCCAAACACTTTCTGAGATTGAGCAATGAATGGAAACTGAGCGAGGCCACGTGGGGTTTGCCCCATCTATCTACTCCTTCTTCCACATCTTCTTCATATTTGATCCATCGAGCTGTTTCTTTCCATTCTTGTTCGGTGTCTTCTTCCGATTTGAGCAGTTCGCTGAGTTCAACGAAAATCTGCAATGGCATAAGTTCAACCATTTGCTAAAATTAATCCTGATTTAATCCAAGAAGCTAACCCTTTAGCTTATGTAAATCGCTTGGGAAATTAATTTCTTGTCAGAACTGGCCGACCAAGTTCTTGGATGTGAAAATTAGTTTTTAGTGACCCGCTTCAACAACTTTTCCCAATTAATCAGTGCTTAATGAGTGGAACATTTTTATATCGACATAATCATCCGCCTGAGTAAGCAATTAAACTTTCGATCTTTTCCAGATAATGAGAATATAACACTGTTGTTGGGGAGAAAGAGTGTGAAGAGCACCTAAGCATATACATTTTTCGATATTTGGAAATTTTTCTATTTTTTAAATATTAAAACGATTGGAAATTCAACAAACGAATAAAAGAGGAATGAGGCAAAATATTCCCATAAAAATTAAAATATTTTCCATTTAAATATTCATAACATGAAAACTACAAGAGATATGGTTATGGGATTTTCACCAGTGAATTTTCCAGACAATTTTCTATAAAAATGCATGGAAAAACGTACAAATTGATTTAAGAAATTAAAAAAAAAAACATGCCTAAAAAAATTGTGTTAAATCTCCACTGAAGAATTTGAACTAAATTTGAAATATTCATAACTCAGAAACTAGAAGAGATACGGTTATGGGATTTTCACCAGTGAATTTGCCAGACAATTTTCTATAAGAATGCATAGAACAACATACAAGTTGATTCAAACATTTTCAAAGAAAACACGGCTCAGAAAATTGTCTTAAATAACCAGAGAAATGTTAAAACTTGTTTTTAAATATTCATAACTCGAAAATTACAAGAGATATTGTTATGGGATCTTCACCAGTGACTTTTCCAGACAATTTTCCATAAGAATGCATGGAAAAACTAACAAGTTGATTTGGAAAATTAAAAAAAAAAAATTCCTAAAAAAATTGTGAAAAACATCCCAAAATTAGTTTTGAAATATTCATAACTCAGAAACTAGAAGAAATACGGTTATGGGATTTTCACCAGTGAATTTTCCAGACCATTTTCTATAAGAATGCATGGAAAAACGTACAAATTGATTAAAGAAATTAAAAAAAAAACATGCCTAAAAAAATTGTGTTAAATCTCCACTGAAAAATTTGAACTAAATTTGAAATATTCATAACTCAGAAACTAGAAGAGATACGGTTATGGGATTTTCACCAGTGAATTTGCCAGACAATTTTCTATAAGAATGCATAGAAAAACATACAAGTTGATTCAAACATTTTCAAAGAAAACACGGCTCAGAAAATTGTCTTAAATATCCAGAGAAATGTTAAAACTTGTTTTTAAATATTCATAACTCGAAAATTACAAGAGATATTGTTATGGGATCTTCACCAGTGACTTTTCCAGACAATTTTCCATAAGAATGCATGGAAAAACTAACAAGTTGATTTGGAAAATTAAAAAAAAAAAAATCCTAAAAAAATTGTGAAAAACATCCCAAAACTAGTTTTGAAATATTCATAACTCAGAAACTAGAAGAAATACGGTTATGGGATTTTCACCAGTGAATTTTCCAGACCATTTTCTATAAGAATGCATGGAAAAACGTACAAATTGATTTAAGAAATTAAAAAAAAAACATGCCTAAAAAAATTGTGTTAAATCTCCATCGAAGAATTTAAACTAAATTTGAAATATTCATAACTCAGAAACTTGAAGAGATATGGTTATGGGATTTTCACCAGTGAATTTGCGAGACAATTTTCTATAAGAATGCATAGAAAAACATACAAGTTGATTCGAACATTTTCAAAGAAAACACGGCTCAGAAAATTGTCTTAAATAATCACAGAAATGTTAAAACTTGTTTTTAAATATTCATAACTCGAAAATTACAAGAGATATTGTTATGGGATCTTCACCAGTGAATTTTCCAGACAATTTTCTATAAGAATGCATGGAAAAACTTACAAGTTGATTTGGAAAATAAAAAAAAACATGCCTAAAAAAATTGTGAAAAACATCCCAAAACTAGTTTTGAAATATTCATAACTCAGAAACTAGAAGAAATACGGTTATGGGATTTTCACCAGTGAATTTTTCAGACAATTCTCTATAAGAATGCATGAAAAAACGTACAAATTGATTTAAGAAATTAAACAAAAAACATGCCTAAAAAAATTGTGTTAAATCTCCACTGAAGAATTTGAACTAAATTTGAAATATTCATAACTCAGAAACTAGAAGAAATACGGTTATGGGATTTTCACCAGTGAATTTTCCAGACCATTTTCCATAACATTGTATGGAAAAACGTACAAATTTATTCAAGAAATAAAAAAAAAACATGCCTAGTAAAAAGAATTCATGGAAAAATGATGAGTTGAAACTTGAAAGAGAACTCACTCTCATAGCAAATTTCCTTCATACAGATTATTATTATTATTTTATTTATGTTTTCTAGAGCCCTCCCAATACAAAAAAAGCAGTGAGGAGAAAACATAGAAATGAGAAAATATCGCTGGAGGAATAATAAGAATAAACATGAAAATGAATCAGCCCCCCTCAGGAAAGAAATAGAAAAGATATTAGCGAATTTGAAAAAAAAACAAGATAATCATGTACAAATTTTTCGATAAAGTTGAGGAAAAAAACTAAGAAGAAAATTTAAAAATGACAAACATTCCTAGAATAAGGAAAAATTAGTTGAAGAAAATAGAACATAAAGTAAATAAACATCCACGAAAAAAAGAAGCATCAAAAAGTGAAAATGGTAAAAGATCAGAAAGGTAGTAAGAAAACTAGAAAATCAGCCAAAAATTCAGAAAGTCAAAAGTAAATGTTACCGTGAAAATAAAGGAAATGAGATGACGTAAATTACAGAAACTAAATAAAAATATAAAAAAACTGAACATTTACCAAAAAAAAAAGCATCAAAAAGTCTAAATAGATGCAATAAAACTGAAAACGAAATAATCAATGTGGTGGAAAACTGAAAATTTGAATCAAAATTGGCGAGATCAGTTAAAAAGAACGAAACACAACGATAAGGAAGTCTGAAAAAGTAGAGGAAATCTTGTAAAAAACAAGAAATAGAAATTGAATGCGGAAATATTTTTCTAAAAAGTGACAAAATCAAAGAAAATATGTACCTAAAGTAAATTCACTTAAAGGAAAAAATCATTGAGAAAATGAAAACTGACCGGAACATTTTTTTTTAACAAGATGAATAATTCTTACTTGGTTCATGGAATCTTTTTTCTTCAATCGACATTTAAAATCTCATTTTAATGAATTGCAGTATTGAATATTTTATATTTTTTCAAACCAATTTTCCGGAAAATTTTTCTCAACAAGTATGGAAAAATATGTCCTTTTATGAAAAATTTTCCGTTAAATCACGTGATGTCAGATTTCTTCTATCCATTACCGTTGAGGAGATATTAATGAATGTGTAACTCGGTTACCTACAGTAGAAATATTTTGCATTTTTCCAAACTAATTTTCTGGAAAATTTGTGTCATCAACAATGATGAAAAACTAGTATACATATTATTCAACGAGCGGGAAATGGTGGATATTATTCACGAGGATGAAGTTTGCGTTACGAGCCGTAGGCGAGTAAGCGTAATCATCTGAGTGAGTAATAGCCATTTCCCGCTAGTAGAATACTACACGTTTTCTATGATTATTCAATAATTGAAGCGAACTTTGCAATATTTAATTTCATTTGGACGGCACTTTTCGACAACGACTGTACTTAAAGTGAGGTTAGGTTGTTAACACAATGTGACAATGACTATAAAACAAGTATGGATGGTCGAATGGGCTGTTTCAAAATGATGGATTTGAAGGTTGACATTTTGTCGAATGTTCTGTTTGGCTCTAAAACAATAGAGTAATGACATTAGATCATTTCATTGGTTAAACACAATTGAGTGATGGAAAAAAAATCACTGGTATGAGTAACGAGTTACATCAACCAATAGAAACTGGATGTATAATACATCTATTATTGAATAGTCATAGAAAACATATTTTATAAGGGAAATTTTCCGTTAAATCACGTGGTGTTGTCAGATTTGTACTATCTATTACCGTTGATGAGATATAAATAATTTTCCAAATCGATTACCTACAGTAGAAATATTTTGCATTTCTTCAAACTAATTTTCTGGAAAATTTTGTTCTTTTTTGGGAAATTGAATCACGTGGTGTTGTCAGATTTCTTCTATCTATCACCGTTGAGGAGGTATAAATTGATTTGTAACTCGATTACCCACAGTAGAAATATTTAACATTTTTTCAAACTACTATTTAGAATTTAGTAGCCTTCTTGCGCATTTTTACAGCTTCAAAAGTTCCTTTACACTTTCTGGACCCTCATATAATGATGATTTTCATTAAATTTTTCAACAGTGTTGATTTCGAACTAAAAAAATTGACAATGATCAACAATCAAGATTTGTTACCTTCATACAATCCCTATCAAACTTCAGCAGATAACTCCACAACCGATCACAATTACCCATTTCCAATCACCGCACTGCCAATTTATCGCACTCAAAACCAAACTGAGACGAATTCAGCATTAAATTAATGTTTTTATAATTGAAATCTAAAATTGCAGCAAATGCGCTCGCTGCAGCATTATTTAGGCATTAAAAATCATTATGTCATTAACATTCCACCAAGAAAATCTCCGCAACAAAAAAATTGAGACGCAGTTTTTCACTTACCGCATGAGGACTATGATCGTAGAGCTTCTTCAAAAAAGGATGGAGCTCTGCTCCTTTTCCGATATGCATTATAGAGGCTTTATGTCTGCGGAACCCTCTTGGATCGTCGGATCGGTGACTGTCCAGTTGATCCTGGTCTGTTTCCAGGAGATCGGAATCTTCTGGCTGGGTTGATACCCGACGATTCTCCTTATAATACCCCTCAGGTATAACATCTTTGTCATGATGATGATGATGATGATGATGTCGCTTTTTTATCGCTCCTTCAATGGGCAGTGAAAACTTTCTCTGACCGTTGTAGTGCTGTTTTCTAGAAACAAAATATGTGTCCTTTGAACTCGCAGAATATGTCGTAGGCGAAAATGGCAGACAATCAACATTTTTTATTGTTTGGCGTCAGGTTTGAGTTGGTCAGGGTTTTGGCAGATTATGGAGAAAGTAATTTGGCCAATTAGACCAAGCATGTGACGGGAGTGTGATTTATTGATGTGTTAATTTGGGACCAGAAAAGTCAATGGAGTGGTACCTTCATCATTCATCAAAGCGTCAGAGCATATGTTTGGATGCGGCTGATCCTTGTTTGTTTGGATATTTCAATGTGTGGAAAGAATTCAGTAATATCCTCACACCATATACAGGGTGTCGCACGGTGACCGTCCATTAGAATATCTCGGGAAATAAAGCAATTGTGATTCTGAAAATTTGTATGGTGGGATATTCATAGATGTTCTTCTCAAATGAAATAAAAACAACGTTGCACGACTTCCGGTATAACCAGAAGTCGCGCAACGTAGCTATTATTTCATTTGAAGAGAGCATCCTTTTAAACCTCACCATACAAATTTTCAGAATTCCAATCGTTTTATTTCCCGAGATATTCAAATTCAAATGGACGGTCACCGTGAGACACCCTGTAAATACCCCAATTAATTCCAATAACCATGAACGCTTTGATGGTACATTTCCATTGGTATTTGAAATTAATATGTATGAAATTCCGTGCACATAGCATAAAGATGATTGAGATTTACAGAAATGTTCAAATAATTTTCCATTTCCCCGAACGAGTTTCCCATTTCTCGGTTCATTGGTCTATTTTTCGCTCAACTCAATTTTGCCTAGTTGTCTGTTTCTACCCAACTATAAAAGTTAAAAAGTTGCGCTGGAATGGAAACTGACGTCAATTGGACGAAGTTCTGGTTCTTTGATAAATAAATTTTCAATAAACTCACGTTTGTCCAAAAACCACATCATCGTATGGCATTATTCCTAAAAAAAACTGTTTCACTAAAACACCATGTTCACTAACAAAAACCGAAACACCATAATCATGTAACACAAAATGAACTTTTCTGTTGGCAGTTGGAAAAAAAAATTCCGCCAATTTAAGGTCCTGGCCAAATCTAAATTAAAATATTAATAATGGTTCGGTATTCATGGAGAAACTGAGCCAACGATATTAGATCCGTATTACCGGAACCGATTGAAGATTTACAATTAATGCGTCCAAGAAGATGACCTTTGGTGTAATTGGTTTATTGATCAATGATAGGAAAATTGTTGAACATTGTTTTTGGCAGGTTAACCGCAAAGGTAACAAGGAAGGGAAGCACTAATGAAAAAAATCAACATAATAAAAGAAAAAAACAAAACACTGATATACTTCATTTTATGGAAATCAGAGACGAAAAGACATAAATGAAAATGGGGAAAAAATAGTAAAATCTAAAATGACCAAAGAGGAAAGCAAATGAAAAGAAACGAAGTCCTTTTATTTATTTTCTCACTATTCAATAATTTTTTCCACATAATGGCTGTTTCGTGCAAACTAAACGCATTTGTTTCCTGATTTCAATTTTGTACTCTTTTCAAATTTTTATTTTTGATTTTTTTTTACTTGAATTTGCATTTTTTACGGAATCTAAATTTGTGTTCTAAGCAGAGATATGAGTTCTGAAAGAAGAAACTGGAAATTGATAGAAAAAGAGATTTTGAAAATTCTCGAAAAGTTTTTTTTTAAATTTAGGGTTTAGGTGGTTTACACATCAGTTTTGGCACGTTGTTTAGGGCCCATTATAAATTTTTCATTTATTTATTCAATTTTGACGATCATCTTGTTCTAGGTTTTTTACAAAGTTTTGACTCCTGATTCTGCTTTTTGTTGTGTTGATTCCCCCTCCTCGGTTGATTCCGATCATCTTTTTTTCAAATCTTGTAATGTAGTTTTTAACTCGTTTTACATATACAGGGTGTCCGGTAAGTATGCGGCAAAATTTCGGGTGTATAGGGGAGGTCAAAATAACTTATCTGACATCTACCCATTATTATACTTGGACGTGCTTTCATTAACTTATTTATTCATTATCCCTCTTAACAAAAAAGAAATCGTGACATGTTTATTCCATTTTATTGATTCATTGATCATGTATTGGTTGATTCATTCTTATATTTATTCATTACTTTTTTTCAATATGTGACTGTATCTCCCATATTCATTACTTTGTCATCTTTTGAATAAGTGCTTGATTCATTTTTTAATTGAATAATTTATTTTACTCATTAAAATTGATCATCGGTTCATCAACTTATCAATTCATTCTGCCACTGGACAAAAGGGAATCTTAGCATCTTTATTTATTCAGCATTGTTTAATTTTTTTACATCATTTTTGATAATTTATCTCACATCTACTCATTAAATTTGGTCGTGGTTCATTAACTTATCAATATCCCTGTCAAAAAGTGGAAATCGTGACAAACCTTTCATTGTTTTATTCCATTTCATTAATGTATGTATCATTGATTGGTTGATCCATATTTACTTATTAATTATCTAGTTGAATAGCTTATGAATTAATCTGCCATCTACCCATTTAATTTGGTTGTGGATTCATTAAGTTATTTATTCATAATCCATTCATCACCATTTGTTCATTCTCCCATATTCATTATAAATTGAATCATATCCATTGCTATATCATTTACTGAATGGTTGATGCATCTACTTATTCATTATTTGATTGAATAGCTTATGAATTAATCTGCCATCTACTCATTAAATCTGGTGGTGGCTTCATTAATTTAAAACCTCATTATCCTTGTCAAAAAGTGAAAATCATGACAAGCCTTTCATTGTTTTATTCCATTTCATTAATTTAAGTATTATTGATTGATTGATTTATATGGGATCGTTCATTCTTCCATATTCATTATAAATTGAATGATATCATTGCTTTATCATTCATTTCATGGTTGATTCGTGTACAATATTTAATTGAATAGCTAATGAGTGAATTTGCCATCCACCCATTAAATTTGGTCCTGGCTTCATTAACTTATTTATTCATTATCCCTGTCAAAAAATGGAAATCGTGAGAAGCCTTTCATTGTTTTAGTCCATTATCAATGACGACTTATTTATCACTAGTTTTTATGTGATCGTTCATTATCCCGTATTCATAAATTGGGTGGTATTCATTGCTTTATCATTTTTTAACAAATGATTGATTCATTTACCCATTAAATTTGGACGTGGGTTCATCAACGTATTTTTTATTCATAATTTATTCATTATTCACTTCAGATTTATTCATTAATTTTATTTGATGATACATTCGTCGGAACAATCACGTAATGAGTGATTCAGTGGTTCATTGCCTTTTATTCAACAATTTTATATTTCTTCTATATTTCATAAGCTTTGTATTCAAATTACATAATATTGTATTATTTATACTAGCAATAAGTGAAATAGAAATTTATTTATTTGTATTAATCTATTGATTTTTCTTTTTTTAGAAGATTTTTACAGCTGTAAGATTTTTTTTTCACATTTTTGACCCTCATAAATTGATCCTCAATGATTATTTTATTGAATTTTGTTTAACGAATTAAATTATGTTGACTTTTTAATGTTTTAACATGAATTTTTCGATTTAACTTCAGAAGGGCCCAACGTACACGAAAATTAAAAAGAATATGAAAAAAGCCAAGATTCCATTAACAGGAGTTAAGTTAAAGAGAGCAAAATAAAAATAGAAATAATAAAGGAAGTAATAAAATTAAAACAGAAAAAAAAGACAAAAATCTTCAAAAAAAAATCAAACTACCTACTTTTTGTTAAAAAATATCGCCTGAAACAACAACAGCTTGAAAAAAACGAGACAAATAATGAATAGACTTTTAAACCAAATAAAAAACGATTGATGAACAAAAAAGATGAGTAATGAACAAACATAGTGAAAAATAGGGCTAAAAATAGTAAAAATCCCCCAAATAAAAATCAAGTTATGTTTCTTAAAACGTAAAATAAGATGCTAATGAATAAAAAATAACAAAAAATGGTAAACCAACAATATAAAATGAAAAAATATGAAACCGAAAAACTAATACTTGGAAAAAATTTCCCTAAAAATTAAAAAGAACTGAAACAAAATTGATGTAATAAACAAAGGATTATTGAATTTTCTTAATAAAAACACATAATACGTCGGACATTTTTTGTTCTATATAGTATATTATACTATATTTACCTGTGCCTTATATGTTTGTGATACTGCCTTAAACTCAACCCCTGTTTGTACTGAAATTCCCACCTTTCTAATCAAAGATGTTCATCAACTACTGTTGCAACCCCATTTGAAAATTGAAAGATCCAATCAGCTCTAATTATTAACAATTGATGGATAACACTCAATATTACTCACTTTTTCTTTTTAAGTCCATCAGGATCAAACGTATCTCGATTCTCGCTGACAAACGACACTTTCTTATCGGGCGTATTCTCTTCTGAGTCATCTTTGAGCAAATAGCACGGATCAGAAACAACGCATTCTGAGTCGGAATCGAAGCTTTGATTGGCCGGATCTTCGTCCTGAGTTACTGGCGAATTCAGTGGTCCTGTTTCAGAGTCTTCGAGTTTGGAACGAATGCTAGAAGTGAGAGTTTTGGTAGTTTTCCAATTATTGAACCATCAACATTCACCTGCTGATACTGGGGGGCTGGTCCGTTGACGGAGTACCCGTTCCAGAATCCTCAGAAGGTGTGTTCTGAGGTGTTGGAGTGGACTCGTGCGACGATTGCTTGCGCCTTAGTGACTTTTTGAGTGGCGCATGCATATGAGGGTATTCTTCTCCTCGATGTTCTGTATAAAAAAAACTCAATTTTATGCAAATCAGGCATCGTGGAATATGCTTGACGCCATAAACAAATCAGCGAGTAAGACGTACGTAGAGCTTAGCTTGATTCGCATAATCATAGTACGAGAGCGTTGCCAAATTGTCGAGATTGGCTTACCTACGTGTCCACAAATTAGGATAAAATTTTTGTTAAGGTATGCTTCTTGAACAGGTCATAAATTTATTATTTTTTTGTTGTCCATACAGACAACCACGATTATGACAATTTATCAGAATTTTCAAATATCCGATGAGTTTTCAGAACACGGCAACCTAGCTTTAACGACAAAACTCTGCTCATTGATAAGCAGGTCTGAGGAAGGCGGGTCTTCTGGTTTTCAGTGCAGAGTTGCCAACAATTTTAACAGTCTTCAATTTTGGTGGAATGTAAGATGTCAATTGTCAACAATAGCCCAAAAACAACTCTATCTTTGTCTTTCTCATTGCAAGAATGGCATCAAAACAATTGCCTGGTCTACTAGTATATAGTCAAAGGTAAAAACCATATCAATTTGCTGACCTTACCACAGTTATTCAACCGCGGCTCATCTCAATTTCAATCAATTTTATTTAACTTGACCTTTAATACAATAATACAGAGCAATTTGATTATTTATTGTCACACTGAATTGAAGGTCCGCGATAAATGGTGTTAATTGTAAATAAAAAAAAAATTAATAAGACAAATTTGATTGGAAACTCCACTGAATTCACCTTCAAATAAAATATTCCGTCTACATTCCGAAAACACAGATCAACCCGCACGGTCTTATTGCATTTATATTTAATTGAACCGTCAATCGAAGTACAGGGTCAAGTTCAAATCGATTTTCTTTTATATAAATGTTCATAATAAAAAAAAAAAGATGGTGCGATTCTGTGAAATTTTTTAAATTGCACCGGCATCGGATCAACCGCACCCTGTTTTACAGCATTTCCTCTCAAATTGATGTCACCTGGAACGAGGATGACCTATTTTTGTAGTTTCCCAGCATTTCCAATAGTTTCAAATAGTTTTTATATTCGGAATTATTTTTCTACTGTTGATCAGTTACCACAGTATCACAACAAATTTAATAAATCGAAATATGAAAATGTAATGGAATCTATTTCCGTTTAATTTCGTCATTTTATTGTATTTTAATGTATGAAATAGATCTTATTGATTTCTACTGCATAAAAACCTATTTTTAGTAATATTCCATTCTACCAAAAGAGCGTAAATAGACTTTTCACTTTTAATAATGATTTTTTTTCAATTACCTACTTTCTATTCAAATTTGTATTGTATTTATTTGTATTTTCACATTTTTAATCAATTCTTAAATTTCAATTGCCTCTAAATACTTTTTTCCACTTTAACTGGGTTTAAATATACTTATATTAACGTACATGTTTTAATCTATTTTCAACTAATAACTAGTTTTCTCAACACCTAATCTTAGAATGAGTAGATTTTTTTCCAAATATTATTATCGGCATCGGAGAAGCGGCAACACGACTTGAAAATAGTCTAAAGGCGTATCTTGAAGGAGTCTTATTGGTAGTTTAATGTGATCACACTTTTTTGATGAATGAAACGGACTTGCTAGCAAATATTGCGACATTCAGTGGCGGTGCTTTTATCTGCGAATTCTGACTTAGAAAAAGTTATTGTTGTTGTTGATTCTTGACATTATTGTTACCTTGTTATTGTTGTTGATATTTTTGTTGTTGTTCTTGTTGTCGTTGATGTTGTTGATTATTGTTATCAATGTTATCTCTGTTATTATTTGTTTGAAATAATGAACAAATACTCCATAGCCAAGCAAGAGAAGTGATAGCGATCATTTATAGGTATATACCTAAAGGAAAGACCGCGTCGATCACTGGTCGAAAAGAATGATGATTTTGATTTCAAGATGATGGTTTTTATTATGTATTATTATTTTTGAGCTGAACCTGTTTTTTACATCTTTTTTTGAGTAGATCAAGTCACCAAAAAATAGTGACAATCACAAATCAACAAAATCTCTCCCTCATTATTCTTTAAACAAAAATATTTTTGAACATCAGCCAACACACCACGCCACTGGGTTTTTCATGGATGAAACCAGCCATGTTTTAATACTATTTCATTCCCCTCACGGATGCCCCACTGTCACAGATCCATTTGCCACACTGTATGTTCCTATACCGATTTTATCAGGATTTTTTGTTTTCAAGTATTCAAACAATTTTCTTTCCCGTGTTTAGGACTTTTTGTTTTTTTTTTTTGTTATTTATTCGTTCTTTTTTTCCACCCTACTAGAGCGGAGGTGATTATTAAAGACTTTTTACTTTCAATGATTATTTCCTTTTTTTCACTTTTTTTTTATGTTAGGTACATTTTATGTTCAAGCTACTTTCCTTAGTACATATTTCAAGTTTACTTGTGGAAAATATGGTGAAAATAAAAGATCCCTGAACTGTAAGATTTTCAAATGTTTTTCCATAAGTATCAATTTGAATTATTATTATTTATTATAGTTACCTTTTTGATCACTCTTAAGATTTGATCTAATCCTATTACGAGAGTATTGTGATTTCGCTTTTATCATTTTTAATATTCATCATCAATTTAATGTGTTTTTATACAGTGCGGCTCAAAAAGGTCCCCCATCCCTTCTAACTTTTGAACCGTTTCATATACCTATGCGAACGAAATTAAGACACATCATATGTGAGGACGTTCTGCATTTTTTTGACATAGTAATGACAGCTGAAAATGACAAATGGGGGTCGAGTGATACGTCATTGCAGCGAGCTTCAAGCCTCTCCTATCATTGCTGTTAATTAGACAGTGTCATTTTTGTCACTTGAGGTACAGGAGATCTTCAAAATGAGGTATTTATAAATCTTTTTAACGAGGATGAATTTCACCAAAAAAACAAACGAGGAGAAAAAAATCCTCGTCAAAAAGATTGCATTTTGAAGATATTCTGTACCTCATCATATCCTCTTAGTTTGGAGAAGTCAACTATTGCAGGTAAGTATTAATTAAGGAACGATAGCAGAGGCTTGAAACTTGGCAGTGGTAATCAGGGTCAAAGTGGATTCAAAATCAGGTATCACTTGGACCCCTTTCCATTTGATGTTTTCATTCAAAATGGCGCTCAGCTGTCATTTTGACATTTTCAGCTGTCACTACTGTGTCAAAAAATGTAGAACGTCCTCACATACACATGGTGTGTCCAACCTTCGTTCACATATATCAAGCGGTTCAAAAGTAAGAATGGGGGGGGGGCTTATAGAGACGCACTGTATAATTGTTATTATTATATTTTTACCGCTAGATATGATGTTTGAATAATATTTTCTACATTTAATTTGTGTAATCATGTTTTGTTTCACAGTATTTTTGAATCTTTTTCACAACTTCAAATTGTTATCAATTTTTGCATTCTCTTTTAGTTTTTAGTCAAATATAATATCGAGATTTTTTTCAAAAGAAAAGTTCTCGATTTAAGGTAGCATCCTACTTCACATTTAGATTTTTTCAATTATTTCTCGAGTTTCAACCACTATTTTAATAAATGTTTTCTTTGTCACTTTTTGATTATTTTCCTCAACAAGAATTTTATTTTATTTATTTCATGTTTTTTGTATATTTTTTCTATCCTGAATAATTGGCTTTCTTTTAAATAATTTTTCGCTGATTCTAATATGGAAAGTACATTTTTCAAGGGACCATTATCCAGATCTTGTTTGGGTTAGTTTGGAACTTTTCGGATTTTTTTCTTCATTTGTTCTATTTGTTATGTTTTGTTGATTCTAAAAAAATTTTCTTGGTACATTCATTATAATATTGAGTGTGTCAAAAATTGTGAAGTGAAAAAAGAACAAACATAATGACAGCAAGAGTCGATAAGAGAAGAAAAAAATCAATGAGCAAGATTGAAGAAATAAGAGCAGAAAGTGATAAAACATAAGAATTCAATATAAAACAGTCTAAAAAAATCAGACATTAGGTGCTTTCTTGCCATACGTCACCCAGTTTTTTTCCAAAAACCAAGGCTACTACAGCATATTTAGAGGCTGAAAAATCCACTAAACATATAAGCGATTTTTTAGGAGAAAATCTGCCTACGCGACTGGATTTTTCATCCCCTAAAATGGGTCTGTATCAAATTTCACGAAAAAAGATTCAATTCAAAAATATTTTTTCTTTGTGTTATTTTTTTTCTTTTTTTTTGTCAGTCTAATTTGTTTGTTTTCAATGTATTTTGACATGATGAGAATATCTATTGAATGTTTATATCTAATTTTTTTTTTCTGATAGATTTGTTATAGCAAGTGTTTCGAGGTAAAATACTTGGTGCATAAAAAAATTATTCGTTAATTTTCAATATTTTTCCATGAAATTTGGTACAGATTTTTTCTAAAAAAATAGTCATAACTTTTTTGTAGGCACGTGCACTTTTTTTAATTGAAAAAAAATCCGTCATATTTACATACATGAAAAAGGTAAATTTTGTAAAAATGTCTAGGAGTGACTTCTTTAAGATATCTACTCTTAACTTGATTTTAGGACTCTTTCTAGAAGCAGAACAAAGAAAGATAAAAAGGGTGATGACAAAAAGCAAAATAGCAGCAGAAAAAAAAAAGAACATATAAGGAATCAAGGAAAAAAAACAAGTAAAAAAATCAATGAGAAAGATTTGATCAAATAAATATAAAAAATAATGAAATTAATAGACCAGAAATGCTGGGGAAAGTTACAAAATCGCAAGATAATGGACCTTAATTTCCACCAAAGAAGTTCCCCAAAGTTCTCAATCAATCGACGAACATTTACCATAAAAATCAATAACTTACATTTATTTTAAGGGCACTAATGGAACTTTCATATCGCGTGCTCGTTTATTTGTATGAGAAATGTCGGTGCCTGACGGAGATCATTGGAATTGAACTTGAACTCCTGACGGCTAAAAAAAAATATTATTCGAAACTTGATAACCAGATAACATATAGCGAAGCATGGAAACAACGATTTTGCCATAAACAAATTTGAATGATGGAAAAGCGTCTCTGGGCTCGGTTTTATATTTAGATTCGTCAAAGATGACAGGTTTTGAGGCAATATAAGACTATAGAAAAACAATCCAATTACCAAAGAGTGTACTTAGAGGTTCACTGACTCAACCTCAACTACATAAATAAGATAATCGACCAAGCCACGCGAACTTACAACAATGATGCATCAATTAAGTAAGGCAGTAATTGGATTTGCCAACAAGTTCATGGCACAACCCGTGCCTTCGACTTTTATCGATATAATGGAAGAAGGGATAAGTGTCAGTGGAAAATCCCGAGGGAACAACAGCGAATCAGTGAGGATGGAATTTGGGAGCATTTGAGGATAAATGTCTGCTGCCATATTATGTTTATATCCAACTTACATTAATACTGAAAATCTCAACTGACAGCAGTATTTTCAAATATCACATGATTTTTAAGGATTAATCATCATCTAAACACGGCGAAAACTCTGCTCATTGATAAACAGCTCTGAGTGAGGCGGGTCTTCTGGTTTTAAATGCAGAGTTGCCAACAAGTTTTATAGTTCTTGAAGTTTTTGGTTTATCACCTTTTCATAGTAGACTTACGTTGATAATCTCGTTCATCAAACTTGGGTTTATGCATCGAATCGGTGTTATCGTGGAAATCAAAAACAGTGGCAACGTTGTCCATTGCGAATACTTTTTCGCATTCTTCATCAAGACGAACTTCGGCATCGGCATTGTTGTTCTGTAACAAAAATAAGAGATTACTTACCGAACCCACCTCAAATAATGGACAATTTGCACAGTTTTTGAAAATATGAAAAATATAACGATTAGTAAGTACCGATCCCATTGATGTTTGAAAAATCAACCAACGACTTCTAATAATGTAGTAATCACCGATTAAAAAGCGCCAATCAACATCCACTACGTCACAGAATACACTATCCATCTCCGTCTGACGTATTGACTGAGATGACTCTCTCTCTCTCGGAAGAGTAATATGGCCCCACCCCTTTTGCGATCATGCAGTTCAATTCGCGTTTTCTTTTTCAATTATTTAGTATACTTTTCGGTATTTCGGAAAAATTTCTTCGCTGATGACTTTCAAATAATGTCTAGAAAACGTATATAAAATTTCAAGTCATTTGAAAATGTATGCAAATTGTCCATTGTCAAAATTTTCATCCTCACTGTTATGCTTGGACTATCTGGTTCATCATTTGAGGGAATCATTTCAACCAATTTTTTCTTTAACGGTTGATGTCTAAATTTTTTATGCGCATTACAAGATGGGGTGTGTTCAGATTCGTTATGCTGAATTGAGACTTTTTAATGTTATTCCATCTCCCATGCCAATGTGTTTTTTATTAGAAAAAATGGGTCCTCGAACATTGATTTTCTTTGTTTTGTGCGTCTACTAATGGTTTCCATTATCATCCTGCGACAAGTGTAGCAGCAAAATAGTATTTTTGAATCTTGGAGGAATTTTTTGATAAAATACAAAATAAGCAGAAGCAGAAGTAGCGACGTGTCAATAATTAAAATAAAATTTTAACATTAGATATAATTTATTGTCATCGATTAATCAATTTGAATGTCATATCACTTTCGCGACAGTGAAAAATTCCTAATTGTTGCATTAAGATCAACGTTTACCGTGACACAGTTCTGCGATTTTATTGATACTGTATTGTTAAAAGCTTGGTTTGAAAAGTGGAACATAAGTAACTTTTTGTACAACCTACACGTGAAGTTCACTTTTTAATGCATGCAAAGCAGGCGGAAAGTCGCTAATTTTGGCAGCCGGGCCTAAAAGTACTTTCGCGCCCGCGGGCGCAAAAGTAGGTCGCTTAGCAACGGTTCCTTGGATCCCAACGCCTCTGAAAATAATAACCACGTGACAGTCTAGCATACGAGAAAGAACTAATCACGTGACAATCTCGGTGACAATGAATCCGCACCACAAAAGAATACGGGAACACACCTATTGTAACCATGATTTGACAGTTGGCACTCGTCAGTTGTCTGATTTGTCAGCAGTGAAGTGCAGTGTATCGATTACTTATTTTTGATTTTCATAATTATTCTTTTTTAAATGATAACAAACTGGTTGTACAAAAAGAACTGTTTGCACCACGGACGAAAGTTGATTTTGACTCGGCTAATATCTGCCCTCGCTTCGCTCGTGCTGCTACTTATACCCTCGTCAAAATCATCTACTTTCCGCCCTTAATACAAAATGTACTATTTCCACTCATTAAAGGTGAGATAATATGGAAAATTTCCTACCAGTCAATTCTAACCAATCATAGGCTTGCATTTTATTATGTTGCTATGGCAACGACCTAATTTTATCGGAAATCACCCTGCTCATAATCACGTGACTGAAAGATTAATAAGTTGAAATCTGCCTGGCTTTGCATCTTTGCATGTAGCTCCCATATGATTACAGTGTTACCGTCCCCACTCTCCCTAACAATCCCAACCCAACTCAACTTTCACAGACAGAGATAAGGCAAACGGCAACACTGTGGTTGGTGCATGGGAGCTACATCCAGCCGCGAGTGCTTGACAGCTGTTAAAAATAAAAACAATGACAAATATTTTTGATAAATGATTTATTTTCAACTTCCAATACAAAGTTGCAATGTTATCAATTATGGACAAGATTGGTTATAACTTCCAAATGTTTTATAAAATCCTGATTCCCTTCTTTCTTCCTCAATGGCGAGTAGAGTAAGGAGCCGTTGGTTTCTTCCACTAAATGCGAGGTGAGTCCTCGGTTATGTTTTTTCCAATGATCAGTTTTGGCATGAAATTTTCTTGCCAAATCTCCCGCGAGCTCGAATTAAAAATCCGGAAATTTTTCTGGTTGCGAATTTTTCAAGAAAATTCGCAACTCGACAAAATTTTCGGAAATAATTCGAGCTCCAGGGAGATTATAAGTGAAAATTTATTCAACCAGTAACTGAGTGAACCACATTTCTGATATCAATTTCCATTGTGGCTTGAAATAACACAATCACAAATTTTTAGGATAACAATGTAAGTCCTGATCCTGATGTTTATCCAGTAAATATTCCGTAATAGAATCCGGAGGGATAATGAGAACTCTGGAGGATGAAGGGACAACTCGTGACGACACAATAGAAGTAAAATATTTTTACACACTCATTAATCAATGGAGGGTTGATTGTTGCTGCAATAGTATAATGGAAATAGCCCAAACACAGCTCCTACTCAATGCTTTATATGAACAAACCCATTTATACCTATAAAAAAAGACCCATCCAAGAAAACGTAATTAACTTTGTTATGAACAACCTATTTTTCTAGCTTTCTAATTATCTATCCTTCTCTTCATATACCTTTTCGTATTTTCCGAGCTGGTTATTTTTACAATAAATCAGCTAAAATTGAGCTGGAAACACGAGGCGCCATTTTTTATCGTCATATTTACTTCCAGATGGAGTTATTTCCACGTTACTTTACGGTAAATTATTGAAAAACTGTTACATAGTTTTCCCTGGATTAGCATCTCACTTTTGTTCCAATTCTTAATAAAGGCGATTTATTATCATTATTATTTACATAATATATTTTACTTTTTTTAAAATCTTGAATTCCAGTGAATTCTTCAATATTTTGGCTTTTACAACAATTGTGCGATATATTTCTTATTGGTTTTGACACTTTTTGATACATAAATGGTTTTTAAACATCTCTTGGATGTTTTTAATTTTTTTTAAATAGGTTAGCACACGAATTTGGTATAGACAAATTCTTTTTTTTTATTTAATATCGCTTTTATCAATCACTTTCAAGAAATCATTTTTCTCAATTTTTTACTGTGTTTTGATTTTCTAAATCCTCATTTCCATTTATGGAGTCTGTATCCCGTTTTTGTTTTTTACTTAATTTTTTTATTCAGTGATTTCTTTAATAAGATGTTTTTTTATTGATTTAAGATTTATTATACAAATCTGCAATGTCTTTTATTGTTACTATTATTGGTTTCACTTTAAATTACTTTATACGTAGTGATTCATGAGGAAACGTCAATACTTCAGGTACGTATTTAAAACCCAAAAAAATTAAAATTTATAAAAATATCGGTCCGCAAGGCCTTCGTTTTAGAAATACGGGGTGTTAGAGTTTTGATTTCATTTCGGAAGAATAACAAAGAAAAAAGAACTAGCTTAAAAAACAAAGATGACAAAATGTGGAACAAGAAAAATACTAACCTGAACTATTCTTGCAAAACAGGGAACCAAACTACTCCTGATGTTGATTAATTATTTAGGAAAATGGAGAAAACTTACTCAATTTGAACGACAAAAAAGGCAGGAAAATCAAGGAAATAAATTTGTAAAAAAGACCACATAATCAAACTACAAATGAAAAAACTAACGTATATAGAAAGAGAAAAAAAGGGTAAAAATCAACTGGAACTAAAACTGGGGAAGTAAGGGAAAACTCTGATAATCAGACTTGAAATTCAAAAATCGCGGTAAATTGAACTAAACATTAAAATGAAAAAAAGCAAAAGGGTAGAACTAGCATTTTCCCAATTTTCTTCAAATCTTCTGGTCTAAATTAATTTCTACGCTTTAGGTTTGTGTTCAACAACTTCTATTGATTTGGTTTTTTCGCCGTCCTTTTTTTAGATTTTTGATCCTCTTTTTTATGAACTTTTCATAAAAGTTGGTTTTTCTTATTTTTCACCTAATATGAATAGTATAAATTTTCTCATTTTTATTTAAAACATTTAGTTTGGGTTAGTTCTCATCTTGATTTAAATATGTTTTTTTATATTGGGGAAGTGAAAAAAAAACTCTAACTCAAACTAAAATTTAAAAATTAGAATAAAATTAACTCAAAATAAAAGTGAAAAAAGAAGTGTGATCCTACTTTTATATAAAAAAGAGGAGCACACATTTCCAAAAAAAAAAGATTTAAAAAGATCAACGGAGACTCAAAATAGGAAAACTAACCCAAACCTAAAAGTGATTAAACTAAGTTGAACTAATAAAAGAAGAGAAAATGGAAAAATTCCAATGTTTTTCCAAATTTTTTTATCAACTAACCCAAGCCAATTTAAATTGATAGTTGGAAATTTGAGAAAACCAACTTAAAATTTTTTAAATCGGCAACTCAATCAAACTTATAGTAAAAAAACTAACGTGAACTGAGGAGAGAGGGAAAAAACTAACCGGAACTAATAGTGGGGCAGCAAAGAAAAAACCGAATACGGTTTTTAGGAAATATCTCAAAAACTACCACATTTATCAAAAAACTTGTCGGATGCAAAATTGAAGAAAAGACAATTCACAATAAAAAAAATCCAGTACTCATCTTTATAAAATGTATAGTTTTCCTGATAGAGGAGTGAATTTGAGGAAGAGTTTCCAAGTTTCGTTGACTTCATCGGAATCAGTCTTGGTTTGGAAAGCCAAACCTACAGTGACAATTCTAACTGAAACAGAAAAAGGAAAATAAAGCATAAAAAAGAGAAGAGTTAACCCAAAGTGTTGAAAGGAGGAAAAAAAATGAGAAAAAGAATACTACTTGACCAAACTAATAATTTGAAAAAAAGAGAGAAGAAATCTAAACTAGAAAAGACAGAAAAAGTGAATAATAACCTGAACTATTATCGACGATAAAGGAAGAAAATGCCAACTAATAGAGAAAAATATAGATAGATGAGAAACAAACCCAAACTAAAAATGGAAAAAAAACTAAATTAGGTATAATACTAAAAGCAGAAAAAAGTAACTCAACTAAATTGAATAAAAAAGAAAAGCAAGCTGAAAATAAGCAATTTAAACTGCTGATTTTCTGCTTTTAAAAAAACTTATATCCTGCGGAACCATACCAAACAAGCCTCTACTAAAAATTGCTATACGGGGTTTTTTGGTATGAAGAATTCGAATCTAATCTTAGTATGGCTCTTACTTGTAGGGGGCGCCACCTACATGTCTTTTTCACTTTTTGGTACGGACTCATATTTATATGTGTAAACGTAACCCAAGTATTGACATTTCCTGATGAATCACCCTGTATACATCTATTGGATGATATTATTTTATTAAAAAGGGGTTTTAGTACATGCAGGATGATTAGTTTTACTTTCTCCGGTAAATCTGTTGTTGATCGATCACATGGATCTTTTTTGGTTAAAATTTTAACCAGAGATGACAGTTGGGTATTTGGATATGATCCAGAGTCAATAAAATAATAGTGTGGTCAAAATTTGTTCCAAAAGCAACGAACACCTTTCAATATATGACCAGAAAATGGACCAATAGCTTCTCATTCGTGAGTTTTTTGGCAAAACCAAAGGCGCACCATTTCCAAAAAAAAATCACATTATCACATTCTTTATTGATGCTTTTGGATCACGTTATATGTTTCACTTCTGCAACAGACAAACATGTTTACCCCAGTCAGTTCAAATCAACTAATGTTTACGACTGTAGTCGATAAACCTATTAGCGATAGTGTTTGAATAAAATGTATCAGCAAACATGGTTCATCATGCCAGACAATATCTTATAAACGTCTGAAGACTCACATTACACAAAACTTTCCGGACAATTAACTCGGCAAACATTTACCTGATTATACGAAGTTAGCCAATTCAGCAGTTTCTCTCTGGTTTTCCATAAAAGGGTCAGTTGTTGGTGTCCCTTTGATGAGCCCGCACTTCTATGTGGCATCGCCAGTTCATTTTTCCGTAACTAACTTCATGTTATTTAACTGCGAAATTTTGTTGATTGTTTTGCATTAGACTGTTTTAATTAGTATGGAAAATCGATAACTAGACTCGTCTATTTCACTTGAAATTGAACATTTAGTTAACAATAGGGGAATTTAATAATCAAATGTTATTCCCCTTGTTCAGTTTATCAGCAGGCACCAAAGAGAAGAATACGGAAAAATACAATTACTCATTTGTTTGTAGTTTAACATTTTTATTTTACGAAGTATTCCATATTATTAAGAGTTTAAAACAAATAAAAAATAGTTCCTTCAAAAATTTAGATGTGTAATAAGCAAGAAACCTTATTTATTCTTTTGCTGTTTTAAAAAATGCATTTTTTTTCGAAAAAACTGATTTTTCACTTTTAATTGAACATGGGTAAATGCGAGGGTAAATGATTCTCATTCTATGATAGGTTTTTTTATTTTTTATTTTTTGTTTTTTGGTTTTATGGAACGTTCGTATCGTATTGCAAGAGTAAGCTACTACGACAAATAAAAAATGTTGAAAAAGCACAGAAAAAAATTCAACTGCATTATAAATGATTTTTAAATATCGGTAAAATAAGAATCTAAAACAGGTGTAAAATATTCATTAAAAAATGTTTTATGTCTACAATGAAAAAAAATATACCAATGACCCAGTTTTCTATCACATTATTTTTTTTTAATATGTATTTTACTTGAAAAAAACTTTTTTGTCACTATGATTCTTCTCTTTTCAACTTATTTATTAAATATAAATGAATTTGTACAGCTAAACAAACGTAGATATATTTGATTTGATTTGATTTGATAAATAATTTTTACTGAATTGATTGTTTTTAATTTGTTTATGTTTTTTTTCTATTTATTTTATGCATTACATCTATTAATAGTGAATATCATTCACATCGTTTTTCAATATATTTATATTAAAATTTCATTGTGGATGATTTTTATTGTCAAATAAATTAATTATTATTGTTCATCCTCTTTTCAACATTTTTATATTTCCTCTTTTTGCAGGAATTATAATAATTTAGATGAAAAAGGAAACGAAAAATAATCAACTCCATTAACAATTTGGGTATAGGTTATGATAAAACAGATTAAAAATATTCATTAAGATTAAAAAAATAATACCACAATAAACCATCTGTTTTATAAGAAAGAAATGTTAATATTTTATTCTAAAAAAATTATTTCTTTCACTATTTAACTTTTTCATTCAATAATAATCCTTTATTTAGCATCAGCTATAGCAAAACAAATACAAAACAATAAAAATTAAATAAAATAGGTGAATATTCAACTATTTATTAGCCTTCTTTTCTCAATTTTTGATTATTTTTGTATTTCTCAATACATATTCACACCGTATTTTATGTTTTGTTTTATATTTTTACCCTTTGTTTAAACTGTATTCAGTATTTAATAATCGTTTCAATTTTTTTCATGAGTATTTTATTATTCGATATATTTTCTACTTCATAATAATTATTCATATTTTTTTGTTTTTTTTTAATGTCACTTTTTTTGAATCAATGAATCATGTGATAAATGAGGCTAAGAATCACCGCATTGGAATCAAATCACTCTTTAATCAAAAATTAAATTCGAATTTAGAATAGGAAACGAAATAGACAAATCAAAAAATTGAGAATATACAATACCTGACACAAAAATCTTTAATAGATCATTGAAAGTGAAAAGGAAATCAATAAATTATAAAAATACAATCTCTCATAAAATATTAAATTCATGCAAATTATCAAAAATCTAACAGAAACTTTTCTAGAAATTGAAATAAGTGTCTATAAAAATCCGCTTAACAGAAAAAAAAAAATCATGAATAAAATTCCTTTAAAAAAAATCATAAACTTATAAACTGATATAAAAATGATAAACAAGTCAAACATTCATTCAGGTACATATCTATTTAGAATTACTTATAACTCAAACTAACCAAAAATTGACTAGAATTCAAAAAAGAAGCAAAAAAACCTTTGAAAAAAATCCGCTAAAATAAAAAAAACACGAAAAAGAATTGATTTTTTTTAGAAGGAGGTAGATATCAATTAAAATTAGGATTTCTTTAAAAGTATCACAAAACGTTCTTCTGCCGAATAAATTTCCAATAAGTCAACAATGAAGCATAAAAAATAAAATGTCTAAAAATAAACGTACCAAAACTACTAAAATCCCAAAGAATTTAAAGACTCATGGAACAAATACCTAATCAGAAAAAAACTGACATTAAACGTGGAAAAAAAAGTTTTCTAAAAAACAAACAAGTTATATAATGACAAAACTTCTAAAGAAAATCTGCTTACCAAAAAAGTATCCTAAAAATAACCTACTGATAAAAAATTTAGCAAATAAGTTTTTTTTTTGGAAAAGTAAGCAGTACCTTTGAATACAGAAATAACAAAAAAAAGTGTACTTCTGCTTCTGCATATAAGTCTAATAAATATGATTATTAAAAATCCACTATTTCCTCGTTTTCTCGGTGGATGAACTTAATTTTAATAAAACCATCCCCAACCAACGGGTTCAGTGCCCTTGAAACTACACCAGTATAATAGCCTCCATCCCCTTCTATACAAAATGGAATAAATATCCATCTTGTGAACCTCGTTCCATTGTTACACAATGTTTTCCAAAATAAGGATGAATAAATTCATAGATTTGAATTTATTGGATATGGTTACAGTGCCCGTAAATGTTAAATTGATACAGTTATTTGTGACATTCACTATAAATTCTTGCGCATAGTGTAACAGTGAGTGATTTTGTAAATTTGCTCTTATTTTTTCCAAAAAAATTATTCCCTGATAGTTTAAACTAATAATTTCCAATAGAAATAAATTTGAGACTTCCTCAAAAAGTGCATCAATTCATTCATCCACATTCCAGTCTTACCTCAACACTGAAAAAATGGAGAACGTTGGAGAGAATTTAGGACAATAACCTCAAAATATATGAGTTGAGGTTGTTTTATTCCAAGTTTGAGCACCACTATCTAGAGGCTACCCCTTTACCACACAAATCCAGAGGGTGGCGCCCGAGCTACGGAGAAATTTAATTTCCCAGCCTCGTCAACAACTTTGAAAAATCAGAAGCGCACAAATTTGTCTATATTCGGCGATGGTCAGATCGCTTCCCCCTATCACGACTGTACTCGACACAAAAATCCAGAAGGTGGCGCACGAGTTACGGAAAAAACCAAATTTTTCAACACTTTTGAAAAACCAAGGGCGATTGGATTCACAAAAAGAAGTGGCGCCCGATTTTCAGAAAAGTATTATTTTCCAACACCGTCAATACGTTTGAAAAATCAATTTCTCAATACTCGGCGCAAAATTGCTTTGAAAATTCCGCATAACATGAAACAATTTCCTTTGGGGAAAATCCAATTTTCATTACGCAAAGCCCCTAATGGAAAATAGAAACATCAATAAAAGAAGGCAAGCTTTGAATTTTCGTTTCCAATAACTTTTTTTTATCTGAACATGCCTCAGATCCACTAGTTGACTGGAAAATGAAAGAAATACAGAATACGATAAAACAATCAGAAAATAGAATTTTTCGAAAATCCATCAGAACGCTATTATTCTTGAAAAAAAATCTAAAATTGCTTTTGTTCTCAATGAAATAAATGCCAATCAAAAACGAATGAAATAAGTAATCCGCACCAATGCAAAACAATTCAATTGGCAGACGTAACTTTGACACCCCCGTCGATGTTATTACGGGTAAATGGCGTGCGCCTCCGACAAGCCACACACCGCCGACTGTTCTTCACGAGCGCTTTTATCAGTCAGATAAACTGGATTTCCGGTGTTGTCAGATTGCCATCCAGAAATTCCTGGTTACATCTGCATCAAAATCAAGCTTCCTGAACAGAGTTGCCACTCAAACATCCATAACCGTAGAAGATATGATGCACATCTGTTCGTCTTACACTTTATCCACCATCCGACAACATGGCAACTTTAAAACGAAATCCTGATTCGGCGGGATCGCTGGATACGGTCGATAGCTCCAGCTTCTCCTGCCCATCAGCTGGACTATTTCTGTTCTCGCTAATATACAGGGTCCTATCCACAATTTGACTGACTATGATATACCGATCGTGTTCAACATTGTCAGCGCTCCTGGTACAATCAAGAGCCAAAATATAGAGCGGAGCTCCAAACAAGGTCAGTGTCGCCTGTTGTGCATATTTATTTGGGCCAACCTGCATCGAGTTGTGCTGGAGTTGGTGGTGGGAGGAATGACGCAGTGAATGGGCTGGAGAGCACGTGGATAAACTTGGATGTAGCGAATTAGAGGGATAAAAAAGGATTGCGATGATTGGATTGAAACGGTAATGAGCTATTTCCAGGACTGCGTTTGTTGACGCAGTTCAATAGCTTCATCGTATCAAGTTGAATGCCCAGACAAACATCTTTAGTCAGAGGGAGGATATCTTTGTATGAGAGTGATTGTTTTTCCATTTCACCAATATATTTTGCTTATCTCGTGTTGACAGTCTGACTTGACTTTTTTTTATTCTGAAAGGGCATTTTTGGGACAGAAAAAGCACATCCCGAGTGTTTTTCATGTCCAATCAATGTATATGGAGGACATAGATGCAGATACCTCCTACGAGTACACACTGTTAACAGTGGGGAGAGGAGTTAGCCCTAGCGTACTCCTCTTTCGATATTCACGTGAGAGGTGTTCCCAGTTGTGCCTATGGTTCCAGAATATTATGTTACGTATAACAATGACAATTATGCCATGGTTGTCTAATCCGATTTCTTGGAGGATGTCTATCAGTTTTCCGTCTTGTATGTGATCGAAAGACTTCTCGTGGTCTACGAAGCCAACATAGAGATACTTTTTCACCCAAGAACCTCTCGGCTGTCAAGGTTAAAGTCAGGATGACGTCTCTTGTTTCTGTACCTCTTCTGAAGCCATACTGTGATCGGCTTAGGCAAATGTCGCACTAGGAGCGTATCTGCTTAAAAATGATTTTTTCTCATCATTAGCTTTGCATTTTCTTGCTTTTTTTTATTTCGTAAAGGTACAAACGTAGAAGTCAGCCAGTCCTGGGGTAGCTTTCCGCTTTCGTAAATGACGTTCAGAAGGTGGGTAAGTTTTCTTGAGGTTTTTGAATTGCTCTGCTACAGTAGAATAACTTTGTATATGTGTTCTGTGGAGACTTGTTTTTTTGACTTCAGTAATTGCCCGGGATACCTCTGACTTGAGAATCCCTGAGTGGTTTTCTTTTTGGAGGAGTTCTTTCGTCTTCGAACCAGTCTTTCAGGTATTCTTCCCCGATAAGTTTTGTTTGTCATGGTCTCATTCGAGTTCATTATTTTTGTTTGTTATTGGAGACACTTGTCTCGGCTTCCAGAAACCTGCGGCTTCACGTATTTTCTCGTAAAGTTCTCTGTCCTTATGTTGATTCTGTAGCTCTTCCTGGATTAAACCACTGCTCTTTTGCCTTTCTTATTTCGTCCTCTATTGTCCTATCCATTTTTCGGTATTCCTGCTCGTGTTTGTTCTTCAATTCTCCGCAGGTATTGCTTCGTGAGAGCTGTAACCCTTTTGAGGTGCCTCTCTGGTCCGCTGAGGTCGGTGATGTGGGGTTCTCAGATCATGAATGCCTGATTGTAAGGTTTGAGATTTCGAGAATAACTAGAGGACTGCTACGACACTAAATGGGTAGGCGATTGTCTTCTGAGAAAATGTCGTTTAGTGACTGTTGTCACCTTATAAGATACTGACATTGAACAGAAAGTCAATGTGTTTCTAGATTCTTCAAACATATTTTTTAGATTGAAGCCAAATTTTACAAAGAAGAATATTGAGAAAGTCTGGGAAGTTATCAGGGGAGAGTGCTATCAATATTGGAGACCTTGATGATACCACAGTTTCCTTTGAGGCTGACAAACTCGAGGGTTTAGTTGAAGGTTCCGTGTCGGCGCAGGAGAGGGTGAAAGAGTGGTTCCCTGCATGGATTGCTTCTCAATGGAATGTTTTTTTTCTCCCATGGACACCCAGGCTGAGAATGGTGATATGACCAGTGGGGGTACGATTGGACCCACACCTCCTATCACATCTTGAGCAAGAAATTGAGTCCTAAGAACGGCCTATTTTTCCATTTTCCACTCACACATGCTGTTGAGATATCCAGTGTCTTTGTCTTCAGCGTAAAGTTCTTGCAGGCCTGGGGTATGGGGATGATTGTAGACATGTTTTTGGCTTACTTGGCTACATGTGACCAGTGAAAGCAGAACGATTGATTAGGTCACATGTGTAGTTTATTTTCGTGACCTATTGGATCGTTCTGCTTTGTCCGATCACATGTAGTTTGTTTTCTTTGGCAGCACGGATCTGAACGAGCTATATAGATTCAAATAGAATCATTCTCCAACCTGCTGGAGGCTGTCAAAGTGGACCGCGTTTACTGGGGTATAAATTATTTTCATAAGCTCCAAGATACTGTTAGGACGCTTCCAAGAGATTTCGCTTCCAAGAGATTTCGCTAAAAAATGCTTTTTACACCTTTGTGGAGTCTCTGAATGGAAGACGTAGTTCCTTCGATAAATATTTATGTATATTTAGAAACTTGCTATCTTATTTTATGCTCTAGTACATGGATATATATATAACTATTGAATCTTATTTTTTGACTTTGACTGGAAAATTTGAGGAACACACTCCAAAAAACCTCCCATTTTCATCCACATTGCTGTATGAAGATGAGTGAAGACACTTGAAAATTTAGTTTCAATTGATTGTAACAAAGTTACAAAATTTTCGGATTTGTTTTTCCGGTTTTATTTGAATAATTAACGTTTTTCCGTAACTCAGTTATTCTATAAACAATCAATCGCATTTTTTCACTAAAATATCGTTTCCCGTGCGCCGCGTCTTAATCATCTTATTAATGTCCGGAACAGTGCACGTAACGAATTCGAGAATATATAGATAAGCCAGGAGGTGGAAGTGCAGATGAATTCAGCACTATCTTACGAGCCGTTGACCTGTGCAGCTGCGCTTGAGAGTCCGTTCCGTCTAAGCGAAAGACTCCATTTCAATTTTCCAAACCTCTACTGCAATACCAAGAGGTATTAGGAGTAACTGATCATATTTTCTGCTGTTTTTTGTTTGTTTTTCTGCTGTGGCCCGTACCACATTTTTGCGCCCGTTTTCTACTGTGGCCCCCACCACACGTACCCATACATCGATGGACATATTTTTCTGTAATTTCTGCAGTTTTCTCGCTGTAAAACTTCGTTGAAAAATTGTGTATACTTTATTTTCTGATAATCAATCTCAGCCATTTAGATAGATTATTTTGTTTTATTTACTAATTACTATTCGTCAAATAATCACTTGCAATCAATTAATTGACATATTTGTGCCAAAACCCAATTTCCCAGAAGTGTTTACCCATCAAGGACGATGGTAATCAAACGAGAAACCCATCAAAATCTCATTAAATCCTTCACACCTGGAATTTATTGTTGGATTAACACACAAATCCATGCACTCTGATTGAAAAATAATTTAATAATCAGCCCACGTGAGAGTTTATCTCGTTAGTAAGCTTGTAATAAATTTAAGATAACCGGATACGATTTCGTTATCGCACACAATAAACATATCATAATATAAAAAATTACCTTAACAAGTCCCAGGAAAGACAATTTTCTCAAATTATTCCTCTCGGCTGAATCCATTTTGACCACTCGCACTAAAACTGTTCAAGTCACTATTATGGAGAGATGAAACTGATTTTTTTCCTTGGTGATCTTCCCAAACGTGAAATGGCGAAGATCAATTTAAAGAACATGGGATGTTGGTGCAGGTACGACGTTTCGTCCTGCTTTAGAACGCCAGCAGGGCAGTTTTTGGTAAACGACCCCGTGTTTGGTTGTTTTGGGGGGCTTCACGGTCTAACCTGAAAAAAAAATTACACACATTATCTGGTTAAGTACAATAAAATGATTAGCATAATTACTATCATTGTTTTGTTGATGGTGGGATGATTTTGTTGTAAAAATAAATAATTGTATGATTGAATTACATCACGGTCTATATGGAAGCAATTCCAGATATGGTTTTATGTCCATAACGAAAAATAATTCCATTATACATTCCATATACAGGTTCAAACATCATAAATACTTTTCAAGTGCCGTTAATTAAAATGGCGTAATATTTTATTATTGGTTATATTTTGCGTTTGATTTTATACATATCATTATTGATAAGGTTGTTGATGTATTTTTGTATATTATTCTACAGTTGGTTTCGCATTTTGTGTATTGGCAATTTTATCATTTTTTTTTCATGATGATCACCCTATACATATAGCTTTATTATTACGAGATTTTCTCATTTTTATTATTTTAACACTAAGCGATTTTGCACGAGTTCATTAGTTATTTTTTTCACTGTCTTTACTTTTTAATCAAAGTCAATGTGGATTTTTAATCCTTTTCAATTTTTGATAGTTTCACTTTTGATTTTAAATGATTTTTATTACCATGTACACTTTTTTCTAACTTCATTTTCAGGATTTCTTACAGTTAGTGTGTATTTTAAGCGGCAGTTTATCAAAATATAATGTGACATTGATAATTAAAGGATTTTAAAACCTTTTGTGGTTTTTTCTTCACTTTGTTATTTTTTAATGTATTGTGTTTTGATAATAATTGCTTGTTATTTTTTCATATCTTTCATTTGAAATCATGTTTTTCTTTTCTTCTGACTGTTTTGTTTTGCAAATATTTTTTTCCAATGATTGATATTTCTTTTTATATTTTTATTTTATAATGAAGGTTGTATCTCATTAAAATTCATTCTTCCATTTCCCAGCTTTTGTATGTTGTTCTCATTGTTTTTGTTGTCTTAGTTATTTCTCTTGATGATGATTTTTTTTTTCATTGTGTTTTTAAATGTTATCTTTATCGATGATTGACATTTCCAGGACTAGAAGAGGGGGGGGGTATAGAGTGTGTCCATGATAAGAATGTTTATCATCGGGATCTTGGAAACCTCAAGAGATACGAAGATGGTTAATTTAGAGAAAAGTTGCGCATTTCGAAGCCTAACAATGTAAAAATTTCGAAACTCCGAGTAGTTCGAGAGATATCCCTAAAAAACCTAAATTCGCCCATTTCGTTATTTTTTCTGACGTTATTTAAAGACATATTGGAAAACGAAAATCACTTCCTCATGAGAGATTTTCCGTAAGACGTTTCTTTTCGGAGAAACCATCATCAAGTTATTTTTTTTATATGGCGTATAAAAAAAATTATACTCTGTATACATCATATTTTATCACGAATCCAACGATGTATGACACAATATAATTCTGCAATATGTATTCAAATTGAAAAAAATGGATTTTTATTAAATTCCGAATGTTTTGGTGTAGCAGGCGGTGAAATGATGGCGCTGAGAAAATGTCAAAATAATTTTATTGTCATATTATTGACACATAATGTTTTTGAACTTTGTTCTTGAGCCGTGTTGCCACAGTTTGTTTTTCTGTTACAAAATATAACGTTTTTTTTTTAATTTGTTTGAAATCGAAATCGGTCAATTTCGGTTTTTTAAACATATCTCCGGAACTATTTGGAATTTTAAAACTTTCTAAACGGCATATTGTTCGTCTTGAAAATGCGCAACTTTTCTCTAATTTAACCATCTTCGTATCTCTTATGACTCACAAGATCCTCGTAATAGACATTCTTATCTTGGACACATAGTATATCCTTGTGTTGAAACACGATTTTATTCTCTGTATGGCTTTCGGCTATGTACGGTGGAGCCGAACGACTTCCCGATATACTTGGGAAAGACGTCTCTTGTTTCTGCATCTCTTTCGCACATCATATCCGCCCTCTTTGTTAATTAATGGAATCTCTATTGAGTGACGCGCACTGTAAGGGGCGTATTGATTGGGAAAATACAACCATTTATTAACCCGGAAATTCGATATACAATAATGAATCAGACATGTGATTTTTATCATCTGTTTTTGTTGACTAAATTTCACAACCACCAATAGACCTACGTATTACATTGAGTACAAATAACAATAAATTAACACCAGACATTATCTCCTGTCAATAACTTATCAGATATTATTCAGATAACGTCAAAATTACAAAATTTTTCTGTCGACATTTATGATTAATTTTATTTATATCCACTTAAAATGGATAATTAATAAATTTAACGATGATTGAAACCCCACTTTCAATATAACTTTAAGCAGTTAATCTCAGTTTTGCAGGAAGGTTTCCAGTTTATGAAATTGAAGAGTTTATTAAACGTGTGAAATCAAAAAATTGGATAAATTTGCATTAAAGGACATTTCCTCATAATAAGTTAACGACGGCAACGTTGCTCGAGGCAACTTCCAAGATGTTAAGGATTTAAAGCGCTCTTATGCGTATTTTTGTGTGTGTTATGACAGCAAAACAAAATAAATTCATATGATTTTCAGCAACAAACAATGTTGCATCACTAATTGGTTGATTTTTTGTAGGCGGATTTGACGATAATTCTTTTTTAATGGACACAAACTAATTACAATAATTACATCTATCTTGATGAAGTCATGCTGCATATTATGTTGGGCTCTGGATAGATAGATGCAGTTTTGGGACACCCTGTATAACCAATATATGAAAAATGTTGACGGCCACATTTCCGTTTCCATTGTGTTCAAAATAAAACTGAAACGTGCCATTACGTTGTCAACGTTAAAAATAATCATTTTCCCGGCTAATTGACACAATGTACGTTCCACACGTGAGTTTATTTGAAAAAATTGGCAATAAATCACCCCGTCTAATTGGTATTGATATTACAAAATCTCCAGTGTTGGAACTGACCGCCTTCAACAACATACATGACACAGAACTGGATTTTTCATTATAAAGGCCAAGGTGGCATGTATTTATGCATTTCTATGGTAATTGTGTGCTAGTGGTGGTTTATTTATTATTCCATTGGGTTAAATGTGTGGTTGAATAAATTCAAACAATCAACAATTTTCAAAAATTCACCCATTGCTCTTCATATCTCAATAATACATCCACCAATTAACCAAGAAGACCGTTGTAAAAATTATTTTCAAATTTCGTTTTGCAGTTATCAAGACAATTTGAAGCCATCCATTTTTTATGAAACTCGATTTTTTTTATCAAAATATCTAAATTGGAATTTTGCTTCAAAATAGTTCCTCAAAACTACAACGTTGCCAGCAGAAATTCCGCCTGAAGCAATTAACATTAATTAATAAATGGGATGCGGGCCAATTTTTCCTGCCTACAATATTCTGTATTGAATTAACTCGTTACTTGAATTCCAAATAGTCCAGAATTTTATGAAAAAAAGTACTTCTTTGAAACTCCACTGCGACTATGATGGCAAATGAGGAATAATATTTTTTCAATAAAGATAATAGTTTTCAACTTCATCATAGTGGTCAATTTTATGAAAATTAAATGTTTTCATAACCAATTAAACAATCTGAAGCTTTCACGTTGATGAACATTTTCAAAAATTCTTAGCTTTTTGATTTTTAATTTCAAATAAAAATGTTTTACCCACTGACAGAATTTAATTTTTTCTCAGCGTAGTATAGACTTGATAGATGAGAATAATATTTTTTGTGGAAGTCAATGGTTTTTAAATAAAATCCTATTTTTTTAACAAATTTCAAAGAATACTAATTTTTTCGTATTTTTATTTTTCAACCAAGGAAATTTTAAATTCAACAAAGCAAACAGTTTCAAAATCCTCTGAAATCTGTATAATCTCATTTTTTTCCCATAAAACCTCAAAAACCTATTTCAAAAAACCTCCAAATTTGAATATAAAAGAAAAATCAACGTGAAAAATGTTCAATGCGTCCGTAGTCGTGAGGAATTTTAGCTTTGTTTTTTTTTTATTAAACTCTTTTGATAATCTGTTCATTTACAATATTGGGATTTTTAATGATTTGAAAAGTATGTTTTTTCTTTTAGTCTTTCTTTGCTTCTTTCCATTACTCCATCATTTTTTTTGTTTTAGTTTTTGATTTATTTTTTATTCTTTTTAGAGGATCTTTGTCATCACTTTCCTGTCTTTTTTTTCATGTGACTTTAAAAATATTTAATATGTAAACTTTATGCTAATCTTCGTTTTTTTTTATTTAAATAGGTTTGTTTTCATTTTAGGGAATTTTTCCATCACTTTTTGTCAAATTTTTTATTTTTTCTTTTTTCATTGAAATCTTTCACAATTACATTTTTCTTGAGGGATATATATATAATATACAGGGTGATGAGGTAAATTTGCAAGAGGTTTTGCTTTGAATTAAATTGACACTGATGAAAAAAATGCACAACTCAAAAACCAAAAAAGATAAAGATTTCCTTTTTTCACCAATCGATTCAGCATCCAATTTTCTATCAAAATCACCAACCAAACATACAGGGATATTTTGCTTTTAAGTTAACGTCCAAAATTGACACTGATGAAAAAAAATCATTACTCAAAAACTAAAAAAAAAACGAGCTTTGCTCTGTTCAAAAATCGATTCAGCATCAAATTCTACATCAAAATTACCAAACAAATATACAGGGTAATGAAGAAAATTTGCAAGAAATTTGGCTTTAAAGAAGTAGCGTCCAAACATGGACTGATAAAAAAATCACAACCCAAAAACCAAATTGATTCAGTACTGAATTTTTTATAAAAATCACCAAACAAATATACAGGGTGATGAAGAAAATTTGCAAGAGATTTTGCTTCAAAGTCAAGTAGCGTCCAACAATGGACACTGATGAAAAAAAATCATTACTCGAAAACGTAGAAATATCGAGCTTTGCTCTATTCACCAATCGGTTCAGCATTAGATTTTATATCGAAATTCCAAAAAAATATACAAGGTGATGGAGAAAATTTGCAAGAAATTTTGCTGTAAAGAAGTAGCGTCCAAAAATTGACACTGATAAAAAAAAATCAAAACACAAAAACTTGAAAAAGATAGAGCTCTCCTTTTTCAACCAATCGATTCAGTAGTGAATTTTCAATCAAAATCACCAATGAAATATACAGGGTAATAAGGGAAATTCTCAAGAAATTTAGCTTTGAAGTTTAGACAGTCACTTCAAGTGACGTAAATGTCTGACTTACTTGTCCATCCATATAATTGATTTAAATAAAATGAATTTAAAATAAACGAAACAAAGAAGGTGATATAACAGTTTCCATTTTTTTCATATTTACAAAAGCAAAATTAACAAATAACAACAAACGGAAAAGTGACAACAATATCCCTAATCAGAACTTTTGCAAATGAACAACATCACGTTAAAGATCACATTATAAACAGAAAAGAAAACAAAAAATTAAATTCAATAAAAACAAGAACGTAAGTTGAAATAAGACCCACTAAAAACAGAACAAGATGTTGAAAATATCAAAAAAATTAACCTGAACAAATATAAACCATATTCAACCCAGAAGGTAATTATTCAGATAACAATATTACAACGTTGCCACAACAATCTACAGTGATGCCTAGTTTTCCCATAACTTTGGCGCCAAAAAATTATGATACGAACAAAGTAAACTTATAAAAAATACCAAAATAATAGAATTTATTTTTATACATAAATACTCACTTTAGACCACATTATGTTTTCAACAAACCATGCAAATTTACAAGCGAAATTCGAAACGAACTGCGAGGTTATGTTGCCATCCGGTAAACAGAACGATAAGCATAATCGCGACAAACGAGCGTCAACTGATAGAAAAGCTTGTGCAGTACCGAGCTTGCGACAGTAGTACCGAATCCAGTTATTCACCTATAAATACGCTATTGAAGAGTTATCGGATTAGGGAGCTTTGCTACGATATCGATAAGCGCGAAGGTTGGGGGAAAGTGTGATTAAGTTACCTGCTAGATCTCCCGATTTAAGCCTAGTATGGAGCGACATCTATCACTTGCTATGCAACATGCGTGCCAAAATATAATTAAATCCGCTACTTACGTGGTCAAATTTTTATGGAGGTTTCTATTGATCTCAGAAGCTCGATGATCAATTGAACAAAGCTCATGATTATCAGTGTAATTAACAATAATCGTTTTTGATTGAGTGTCGATTTTTGGAAATTTCCAGTTTATGTGGATTTTATTTGGATGATGGTTGAGATAAAAAAATAAATCAAGTAAACACATTTAATGCGATAAAATAAAAATCCTTGTTATGTCGGTATTTCAGTAAACCAGACACGAATCACTGATTAAGAAACAATGCGGAATGGATGAACGAAGACACATTTTCAAAAATAGATAAATAGTCAGGATTGCAAAAAAAAAATTTTCTGATATCATAAACATGAATAAAATACATTGAAAAGTAGGGATAATAACCCAAAGAATGTGCTGCTGTAAGTAACAAGATTTAAATACAAGTTTTCATTCAAATACGTACCAGTACAAGTTAAAGTTAAAAATTATAGTTGAAAAAAAAAACTAAAAAACACCCATTCGAACTGAAAAGTGAAAATAATTTATAATTTAAGAATAAAATGATTAACGAGAAAATTAATTGTGGTAAAAGCAAAACATGTATACACTGACTCTGCATTTTGAAATAGAAATTAGGTGAGAAATTATAACAATTGATATATCGAAGCACCCCATAATTTTATCAAAATGACATTAATTGTCTCCTTAATCAATTTAATTTTAAATTAAAAATCATTTTTCACTTTTTATTTTGAAAGCGGATTTATTTTCAACTATAATTTGTTTAGCCCCTTCACAAGAAAATTACCTTGACAACGTTGCATATCAGACGGACGGTTTAAGAATTACTGTCCCGTTTGTCAACCAATGTTTCACCACCTGTCAATTTTCCTTAATTAAAAATTATACTTCACTTTTTAGCTTTTTTTTAATTTAAATTATGGGGTAAAAATAAAGTTCCAAGATTCCGTTACAAACTTTCATAAAAGTGAAGCTAATATAACGCGTGTAAAAAGGGCATAAGCACTTGAGATTTCAAGTAAATCTACTTTATACTGAAAAATGCTGATTTAAGTACCCAAGTACCACCCCTGAATGGGGTACTTCAAATAAAAATATTTACTTCAAGTCGCTTTACTGAATCTTGAAAGTATTTCTATAATAATACTTACATTTTCGCAAACTTTCAAGTGAAAAATACTTGAATGCTCTTTGAAGTATCAAGTACAAGTACCAATCAACGTTTGAGTTGGTACTCAAGTCAAATAACCTGAAGTGCCTTTTTGTTCTCAAGTATTTACTTCAATGGTTCAAGTATTAAAAATACTCAGTACAACAGTACTGCTTACAAGTCTACTACAGTGTATAAATTTCCAATAAATAAAAATAACCAAAAAACTAAAACAATCAGAATATAAAGAAAAAAGGAAACTGAATATATCCGAAAAATACTATAACCTCCTTGAGTACCCACTTCTAAATAGAAAAAAAAACATATCTTAACTAGATAAGAGAGATACCTACTAAATAAAAAAAAAATCCATTCAGTCTTCGCATAAAAAAACAAAAAATATAATAAAGAAAGAAAAATTAAAAATGACAAAATGACCGGTTTTTATAAAATAAACCTAGAGGGGATAAACTAAGAAAAGAGGATATTATGCCTACCCCTACCACATGCAAAAAAAATTTGGATCGAGAAAAATGATTTTATGAAGTCAGTATTACGAAAATAAACTAAAAACCAAAAAAAACGTACAATAATAATTATAAAGAAGAAAATGATAACACACTGGAACCTCCACATAGGGTAGCTAAAATGGACGTATTCCTTGAAAAACAAGAAGTAAGATACAAAATGTCAAATCAATCACTTTATAAAGAAAAAAATATAAACAAAGAACATTTGAATTGGATACAAAGAACCTGGATATTGCGTAAACATAGAATTTTGATGATATTGTTATGCTTGCATAATTTATTAATTAAAAAAAAAATACATTTCTCCAGAGATTGACAACTTGAGTGTTTCCAAGATTCGTGTATAAATTCCATTCTAATATACAGGGTGATTAATGAGGAAATGTGGAAATGTCAATACTTCGGGTTCGTATCCAGGGCCCAAAAATTATGAAAATCTATATAAATATGGGTCCGTACCAAAAACTGAAAAAGACATGAACAAGTAAGAGCAGATTAGATTCAAATTCGTCATACAAAAAAACCTCCGGATACCATGTTTTTAATAATACCCTGTATTTCAAAAACAAAAGCCTTGCGGACTTGAATTTATATAAAAAATTAAGTTTATTTCTGGGCCCTGAATACATTTTCTCATGAATCCGTATTTAATATAAAATTCATGTCAAATCAACAAAATTTTATCCACACAACATGTAGGCGTGAAATGACTAATAAAAATAATTATTTCCCCCGTTTGTTACATACTTAGAATTTATAAACTGTCTGTTGTACTCATTTATTATTCTTTGTTTGGCAAATTTGCAATGCAAACAATCAATCGTGGTTTTACATAGAAGTAGAAGGTAATCTGGAAATTATACTAATCACACCTGAGTCAGTTTCTCGCAGCAAAAAATCTGTTCATTTTGTTTACAATTAAATATTTTATATCCGTTGATAATATTTTTGGTGTCGAACGGACAACTGAACGGTTGGATGGATCCGCCCACTCGTCTGAGCGGACGGAGGGAAAACTAACAATCGTGGCTAAATTGGAAAACCGTCCAAATTCTCAAATATCAAACTTTACCTTGTCCGTGTTAAACATAGAATGTTGTCGGCAATTAGGTAACACGTGCTTACCTATCCTTGAACTTGATCGATGATTGATCTTTTCATTGCAGTCTTAAGGGTTATGAAGGATTATTAATTTAATTTTATCGGCGGTAGAGTTTTCACATGGACATGTCTGGCCGGAACATTGATAAATTAGGGTCTTGGCTAGGGTTGATGTAGGTCAAAATTCTAATAAAAGCCCTCGGTTTTGGGTTCACAACCACTAAAAGTCCACACATTTATGAAAATGATTTAGTAAAACAAGAACGAACATTTGATAGATGTATTAACATGAAAAGTAATTCATCCAAGATTTCGTAACTACCGACGAAAATGAGCATTTGCGCATAGTGCGAACGGAAAACTGAACGACATTCCTAGCGTATGACAAAATGGACAATTTCGTAACAAAATTCCAAAAATGATATAAACATCCGCATTTTTCTACATTATCTTATCAAAACATTCAATTAAATTCCACTAGATATTTAGCATCCTCGGAATGTTTATTTTAAAGACATAAAAAAACATTTGGTGGTTACAATGTGTGGATATATATTTAAATTTTCTAATTCCAAAATAACAAATTTTGATTAAATTAGAAAATATAACAGATCCTCAACAATATGTGACTGACCTTTTTATAACTAGATAAGACAAATCCATTACACTTAGCCGACGTACAAGTAACTGAACTTCAAGTATCGCGCCAAAATACAATTTAAAATAGAAAATCCGTTCCAAACCACACCATGTAACAATCCAAACTATTTTTAATCTTCGAGTTCCAACAACTTTAAATTTGGAAACGACATTGCATTGAACACTTCTTTGATGTACCCTGCTGCCAAAATGTGATAGAAAATAGTTCACTCATGACTTTTGCCAAATTCCTTGTCCAAATTGATTATGAGGCTTTTGTTGTTGATTTTTTTTTATTAAAAAAAGCGACCATGTCCATGTTATCAGAGAGTAATGATAACTTGACAAAACTTGGCAACGTTGGGCTGCATTGGAGCGTGACATCTGTCACTAATGTCAAGAGCAAGGCTTCATTTAACCACACCAGTAATTTGTAACGAACTGATGATCATGGTTGCAACCGGGCTTTTATTTAGAACAACAAAAGTTGTTTTAGTAGTACATTATATTATTATAGCCAAGTTATCTGAGTAATCATGCTGCATTGACGTGTGACAGCTGACAGTAATGTCAAGAGCAAGGCTTTATTTAACCACTCCAGTAATTTGTAACCAACAAAAATTGTTTGGGTAGTACCTAGGTATAGGTGACATCTGTCACAAATGTCAAGAGCAAGGGGATTTTAGATCCTTTTTTTAATACATTTTAGTTTTAAAAACCCTGCGAAGATGAAGTTTACATCTTCGCAGGGTTTTTAAAACTAAAATGTATTAAAAAAAGGATCTAAAATCCCATAAACAGAACAACATTCTAATAAAATTTTATGGTAATGAAATAAGATACAATTTCCGATTGTAAATAATTCGCAATAGTCATTATTGATACAATGACATCAGATTTATTGTCATTTTTATCGCGTCTGGATTATCTAATTGCCAAATCTCGTCTTATGGAAGGAATTATCTGGATCTGCAACGTACAAAGTACAAATAATTTTTATCTGATGGAATTTGGGAAGCGTCAATGTTGATACTTTTCATTTAAAAGAGAGGATTTGTTGTCGGCAAATATTCAAAAGATGTTGATAACTGACTTTTGGCCAATATCAGCAATAAATAATGGGCTTAGTCGGGATTTTTATTGACAACGGGATTATTTGGTAAATTAAGTCGATTACACTATACTTATTATGGAAAAGTTGGCAATTCATGTGACACTTGCCTTTCTTCTTTTATACTTGCCGCAATTATGTTATCGAATAACGTTGAAAGTTACACTCATATCATATCATTAACGTTGAAAACGACGAAACACGCGTTTTAATAATTTCACGATCATCATAATGAAGTTTTAAGTCGATTTGACCAAAAATACATTTTTTTCCATTCATCTATGATTTTTCACACCCCCACTCCGTCTACCCCTTTAAGGGGTGGAATTTTGAAAAACGACGAAACACGTATTTCATTGATTTCAAGTAAGATATGAAGTTTGAAGTCGATGTGACCAAAAATACAATTTTTATTGATTTATTATTTTTCATACCCCCACCCTTTCCACCCCAATAAGGATGTGACCTAAAATACGTTATTTTACCTTGCCCTCGAATTTGTTCTGAAATACGAGGTCAACAAATGTTGTTTTCCACCCCATCTGACTTCTTCCCCCCTAGGGGTTGAATTTTAAAAAACCACGATACCTGTGTCCAATCAATTCCATTCAAGATTGTTCCTATGACGTTTCAACATGATGTTAACAATATTACATAATCTTTCATCAATTAACGATTTTTTCCAGCCACTCCTTTGAGTCCGAATTTGACCCCCTTAGGGGCTGAATTTCGCAAAATAACGTAATACGTATTTAATAAATTTCATTTGAGATAATTTATACGAAGTTTCAAGATGATGTTATCATGTTACCAAAAATACATAATCTATTATCAATTAATGATTTCTCTCACCTCATCTCCTTTGAGCCCGACTATGACCCCCTTAGGGGTTGAATTTCATAAAATAACGAAACATGTGTTTGATCAATTTCTTCAAGATTATTTATATGAAGTTTCAAGTTAATGTGACCAAAAATACATAATTTTGCATCAATATATGATTTTTTCCCACACTTTTTACCTCTTTGGGGATAAAATTTCGCAAAATCCTTTATTAGCACACCTAGAAATATTTAGCAGAACATCAACATTTCATGGCTCTATCTTGGCGTTGATGAGTCAGTCAGGACAAGCTCTTTTATATTTCTTTCACGTCTGTTTTTCTACTGATTTTTCTTTATTTTTGAAATTGAAAAAACAACGATACTTTTGGAATTAAAAATCAACGATTTTTCAGTTACTTAATAAACGATAATTTGGAATTTAACATGAAAATCGATAATAGTAGAAAACGTGAAAATCATCGATTCTTCTAGATAATTTAAAATGTTTATTATTAAAAAATCAACGATAATTCTCAAATTTAAAGATGAAAATCGAGAAAAGTGTATGTCAAAAGCTTAAATTCGTTGAAAATCAATGTTTATCGTGTTTTAAGCATTGAAATGGGTTCAGTTGTACAGGGAAGTTTAAAAATGATAAATAAAAGCTATTACCGAGGCTATTACATATTTATTATGATTTGTATGTATTAATTATACAGTATTTCGTGTGATTTAGTAATTAAAATGTAATATATTGTTGAAAATCGACGATGATCAAAGTTATTCGTATAAAATCAGTATAATCGATGAAAATCATCTAACAAAAAACACCACTATATTTTTAACGCAATATAACACGAACCTGTACCAATTAATTTAAATCAACTTACAGCAAATCAAATCACCAAACACTTTGATAATAATTAACAATAATTTATTAACCGCTACGACAACAAACTCTGAACTGATAATGATAAGATAATAATGGACAACAACAACAACATAACCTCACTTTTGTTGCTATAACAACGCGTTATACACGGAACAACGATTGAAGTGACTTGATATCGGGACAGACTGCACTGAACTGATCCTACTTAATCATTTGAGTACGAGTACGTATTGATAAATTATGTAAAACTGAATTAAAAAGGCAACGGTAAAGTGTTCTGTGTTGAATTAATTAAAAGTGCGTGGTTTTATGCGTTTAATTCTGCATTATTCATGCATTATGCAATGGAAATATTGAAGGTTGTTGCCGTTATGTTCATGTTAAATTCACTTTAGATGAGATAGGTATATGAGGGTCTTGTAGAGATTATAGGCATCCATACATGAATGCATTTTTCCAATTTTTAAGCATAGTTTTGGGTTTATAGAACAATTTCAACTGAAAAAAATGCTGGATGAACAAGTTTTAACAAAAAAAAAATCCAGAATAAAATATATGTTTTTCAGATTTCAATGCAACAACTTCGTCATAATTCAGCTACATATTAGAACCAACATGCAATGTTGCCAAACGTATCCAAACTTCTTAAAAACCATGACTGCATTGGCTGCAATTGTTTTGCCTGTATATTTTGATAGACTATGACAAAAAAAAATAATTTATCATAAGATACTGAGAACGAGAACTATAAAAATGTCAAAGTTTCAAAAACTATATCCTTGGCTTATCTTATCAATGAAAAGTTTCTGAATCTCTGAGACGGAGACCCAAACTAACCGGAACTAACCCAATCCTCACCAAAACTAACCCAAATCAAACAATCCCAATCTGACAAAAACTAAGCCAATATAACCAAAACTCACCGAAATTAACCAAAACCAAACCATTCTGACCAGCACTGACCCAATCTAATCAAAACCCACATAAACTAAACAGAACTAACCAAAACTAATCCAGTTTGACCAAAATCAACCCAAACTAACCCAATCTAACCAACACCAACCCAATGTAACCAAAACTAACCCAATCTAACCACAACTAACCCAATCCAACCAAGACTTACCCAATCTTATCAAATCAAACTCAAACTGACTCAATCTGACCAAAACTATCCCAATATTCATAACCAGAACTCACCCGAACAAACCAAAACTAGACCAATCTAACAAAAACTCACCCAAACTAATAAAAACTAACCAAATCTAATCAAAACTAACCCTTCATCCGCTACAGACAGAAATATGGAAAACATTTCTCACAGCATCCACTTGGCAACACAGCGCGTGTTTATCATTCTTGGTCTTCAATTAGTGAGTAGTGACTTGAAAATCTTGACATATTGACAGTATTGAAAATATCGACTTCGCGGCGATCAGTTTTGTAAATCAAATTTTCAAAATTTATTTATCCTGCTTAACTTCTTTAGTGGTTACGTGAGGAACTGTAGTACATGGAAACAACAGAAATTGTCCATTTCAATGACCCACAACTGGAACAAATCGAGATTTTTGGAAAATGATCGTATGAAACAATGTGCCAAAAATAGTGTTTTTTCTACAAAAAAGTGATTCATCCAGCATTTTTTCTCTTTAGAATAGTTAAACGAAGAATAATTTACCAAATTCGCCTTCAAAAAGTACAAAATACGTGGATGCCTAATGTTTACAAGAACCGAAAGATGAATTCAATAATTATTAACCTCTAGGTTCAAAGGGTACAAGAAAAAAACAGAGAGGTGAAACAGCTTCGTCATCCCCTCAAATAATTTGGTTCAAAGATGAGAGGCTGGAGTAACAACCACCTTGAGGAAAAGGGAACAACTTTATCCCATCATATAACATGGATCTGCCCTTCAAAAATCGAACGACCAGTATCAGCATAACACCCCGAACGTAGGCGATTTGTTTGAGTCAATATAGTACATTTTGTATCAAGGGCGGAAAGTAGATGATTTTGACGAGGGTATAAGTAGCAGCACGAGCGAAGCGAGGGCAGATATTAGCCGAGTCAACATCATCTTTCGTCCGTGATGCAACCAGTGCTTTTTGTACAACCAGTTTGTAATCATTTGAATAATTATGAAAATTATTGAAAATCAAAAATTAATAGTCGATCCGATACACTGCTCTACACTGCTGACAAGTCAGACAACTGACGAGTGACAACTGTCAATCATGGTATTCATGGCTACAATAGGTGTGTTCCTGTATTCTTTTGTAGTGTGCATTCATTGTCACCGATATTGTCACGTGATAAGTTATTTTTAGTATGCTAGACTGTCACGTGGTTATTAGATTCAGAGGCGTTGGGATCCAAGGAACCATTGCTAAGCGACCTACTTTTGCGCCCGCGGGCGCGAAAGTACTTTTAGGCCCGGCTGCCAAAATTATCGAGTTTCCGCCTGCTTTGCATGCATTGAAATGTGGACTTAACGTGTAGGTTGTACAAAAACATATTTTTTGTACAACCTAAATCACTTTTTCATGGAAAAAAAATATTTTTTTGAAAAAAACAACCATTTTTGTCGGTATGTCGTATGTCGCCCTCTATAAGGTCTTTAATGCCGTAGAGGAGATCCATACTACGTATACCTGGAAAGGACCCGCTATCTCTACTCCATATAGGCCAATGGGTTATAAAGAGATAGACATACGTAACTATCGCTATCTCTACTTACCTCACTCTCAATAATAAGCGCGTCCATTCCAGTTACGTTAATATGGAGTTCAATGGAGACAGAAACAAAGTTTGAGCAAGAAGTAGACGAAATAGAATTTCCAGAATAAGTTATGGTGTTTAGCACCAAAGGCAATAGCACAACCAACTTCTTCAATAGTTTAAGGAATTTGATTCATCTGCACAGCTTGGTGACTGTAATTGTCTCTTTGATGAGTTACAGACAGCAAAATATTTCAATTCAATTGACAATGTATGCATTTTATTTTTTAGGTCCAATATTTAAAAGTTATCTTCAAGTCTATTTCGCTACATGTCTTGAAAGGGGTGTGGCCTGAATTACAAGATATGACGTCATCACGGATGCTATTGAGTTCTCGCGAACCCGGCGAACATTTGTCAATTTTAGTCGATATCGACAGTAATGGTTCTTTTTTTTTTCGTTGTTGTGTTGTTTGTTAGCGTAGACGTGTTGGATAAAGGAACCAGGGATTCAACAAGGACACAGTGACAATTTGCCTCCAATTGACTTATCCATGTTGATGGACTTCATTGGACAAAACCCCTACTTTGTTGGTGCTGAAAAAAAGAGAAATTTCAATCATTCACAAACAAAAGTCACTAAAAGTGAACAAACTACACGTGATTGGACATGGCGAAACGATTGAACTGATATCACTTGATGCGTTGGTTTATCTCAAGTGAACTTTCGATCGTTTCCTTTTGTAAAATGTGCGGAAGGTCCTTCTTTTTCTATAATGAACTAACGCGACAGCAACAAAAATCGCAAGACCTTCAAAATTAAGGACAACTGAAGAGATTCATAATAGTAGCCCTCACCGAGACCTGATAGGAACTCCTTGGTCTTTTTGTGGTGAGGAAATCCCAAATGATGTCAAAACCAAGAGAAACGTTATGGACTTCAAAATGATGGATAAAGTGGGATTCAAGCGGTGCAAATTTTTAAATATTTTTATTTGTAATTATCCATACAGGTACAGTACATTCGAGTAGTTATTATACATCCAAATCAGATTAAAAAAATTGCCAGGCAAAGCAACATACCCAACAATTTTCAAAATCCCCAAGTTTTTGAATAAACAACCGTCAAGCAACTGTCGTTATTCAGAAGCTGAAAATGTTATAAGAGTCAAAACTACCTACAATTAGCCACGTAACTATATAGTAATATCTACGAATTTATCACAAAACAAATTATATTTATTCGTTTTTTATAAAAATAAATTAAACTTTATCACTTAAGACTACTATTTACAAAAACGAAATGTGCATTTTCGTAAATATAACAGGAATGTCAACGTAAATGTCATGGAGGGTAACTAAAAACTACCTTTGGAAATGTGATTTTTTAAATTAGGTTATGCCAGAACATTTTGATGCAAAATGTTTGCTATCCTTTCTACAGTACTGCCAGTGAGGATACTCCTGTGATCACCATTGAGTACTTCAACTGTTGGTTTGGATGTGCACACCTGCAACAATAACGTTAGAATTTATACCGTACATGGGCAAAATAAACATCAGCTTACCTTAGATAGACCATAATCCTCATCAATGTCCACGAAGTTATCTTTAGCCTTAAACAAAGTAACAGGCCCATTGAACTTGTTCTGTGGCTTATACTGGTCAGCTGCCTTCAGCTTCATGAAGAAACTCAATGCAGCTGCGCTAACCTGATCTGCAGGGAACGGAACTTGCAGAATCTCAACAGTCTTCGCTACTCTCTCGTTCAGTGACTTAAGTCCAGTCAACTCTTGCACCACCTTCAACTGGTCAATATCTTTGAATTGCGTGATGAAGAAGCACATTACTTCGCTTTGTTCGGCAGCTTCACTCTTGTGAATCTTCGACCTGGCTTTATCAGTGTGTGTAGTCACATAGCTGGGCGAACCATCAATGAAGAATAGCTTAACCTTCTCCCCTTGCTTCTCCAACACAACCCCCATTTCGAAAGCAACAACAGCGCCGAAAGAGTAGCCTACAATGTTGAAAGGGCCTTTAGTCTGGACCGACTTGATTTCCTGCACGTAGAACTTGGCCAGGTCACTTATGGAGTCCAGCGGGGCATTCTTGGTACATTGCAAACCATAAACAGGAGCGTCCACGTTCTTGGCAAACGTCTTTAGGGCATCAATTACACCCTCGATGGGGTGCACCACAAACACCGGCGATTTCTTTTTGTCATTGGACTTGCTAGGAACAGAAATCAACGTCTTGCTGGGCATAATTTCAACAATATTCTCAAAAGTAACAAGGTTATCTTCACTCTTTGAAGTCGTAGCAGGAGTGCTGCCTCCTCCAGCACTCAGCTCTTGCAATTTTCCAAAAGTAAGTCCTCTGATTTCCTGCGCACTAAGTACCAAGTCATAATTCCTCTCCAGAGTTTGCTTGATTTCAGCACCCATAAGAGAGTCCATGCCCAGGTCAGCTAAAGTGGCAGCTCCAGCCACAGTATTTGAGTCTTTTATACCCAAAATATTGGCTACTGCGTCAGTTAGACTTATTTGATTGGAGCTAGTTGCCTTGCGTTTCTCTGCCAACACCATACTGGCCACTACAGGGTGAGGTTGTTGCAGGAATGTGTCCATGGTGGTCAAACACGAGGGCATGCGCTGAGGCAAGGTTCCTCCTACTTCTGTATCATTCATGCCTCCTAGCGATTCTAAGATGAGACCAACATCACCAATGGCACCCCATTGGATGGCTACACCAGGAAGACCAGCTTGTTGACGGTCTTCAGCAATTCTTTCCATTGCAGAGTTGGCCAAGCCATAATTGGACTGTCCAATGTTGCCACGGCCACAGGACACTGACGAGAAGTTGACAAAGTAATCGAGTTGAGGGGCAAGCACTCTAGAGGCAGCATCCAACATCTTCGACCCATCAACCTTGGGTTTGCACACAGTTTTAAAGTCAGCTTCAGTTTGGTTGCTGAATATAGCGTCGCGGAGCACCACAGCCAAGTTGAATATACCCCCTACCGGTCCTAGGTCGTTAGATTCATCAAGCAACCTCCTGGCACCTTTGTCGGTGGTTGCATCTGCCGTGGACACCAACACTCTAACTCCATTCTCCCTCCAACGTCTGATACACAGAGACTGATACCCGGTTTTGATGCCACTTCTAGATGTAAGAACGATGTTCTTAGCTCCTCTCTTGACTAGCCATTCTGCCAGCTCAAGTCCAAAACCTCCAAGCCCACCAACCAGCACGTAACTCTTTTCTGGGTCCATGTAAGAACGTGGAATAGCAGCCACGGTTTTTGTGGCAGGCTTTTGAGTTTTTCTTGATTCTTCGTCTCTGATTTTCAACAAGACTTTACCAATGTGCTTGCCAGATGCCATATATCTAAATGCCTGTTCCACTTGGTTTTCGTTGAAGACCGTCTTGGGCAGAGGACGTACGGCTCCTGATTTGATACCTTCAGTGACAAGGCGCATGACTTGCTTTTTCTCAGGACTGTCAGAGTCGAACAAAGCATCTAGAAGGATACCGTGGAAGGTGGTGTTTTTCAAAAACACGCTCATGCCAAGGGGGCTGTTGTTGCTCAAGTCAACCTTGCCGATTTCCAGGAATCTGCCTCCGATGGCCAAGCATCTGACTGAGGCTTGCAGTTGGTGGGCCGCCAAGGAGTTCAGTACAAGATCAACACCTCTACCGTTAGTTTGATTAAGAACAAGCTGTTCAAAACTAGTGTCACGGGAGTTGCCGATGTTATCGTCCGTCAACTGCGGGAATGTTTTCTTCAAAAAGTCCCTCTTGGCTTGGCTGGACACTGTGGTGAACACTTTGCAACCCATGTGCAAGGCTATGGCAATGGAGGCTTGACCAACCCCTCCAGTACCGGCGTGCACAAGCACTGACTCTCCAGCCTGCATCTTTCCCCTGACCACCAGGGCGTAGTAACTAGTTCCGTAGACAACAGGAATAGTGGCAGCCTCCTCCAAGCTCCACTTTTCAGGAACCTCCCATAGAAAACCAGGATCAGCTAGTACAGTTGTAGCCAGAGATCTGGCAGCTACCATGCCCATCACCCTACGTCCACTTGTGTCTCTGCCTGAGAATTCCAGACCTAGGATGCAATCCTGTCCAGCCAAATCACCTGGAAGGGCATCAGGAGGAAGTTTTCCAGTGGCCAGCATGACATCTCTGAAGTTCAGAGGTGCATAGTACACGTGGCACAGCTCACTCCTAGGATCATCTCCCTTGTAATGACTTAGAGGTCCCTCAATCCACCTCAAACTAGCCAAATCACCTCTGGTAAGAGTGTTGATGTAGGCATGTTCCACTTGAAGAGCTGTAGCATCGGCGTTTTGTTCTAAAAGCAAATGTCTATAGGTGCCCCATGTTTTGTTCTTCAACACATTGTGCACCAGGTCTTGTCTGAGCTGTGCCTCGTAGGCTTTGAGGGAGAACTTGGGCGCAGTGGCATCTTGGAGGAATAAAGAACGCACTTTGGTACCTCCAACAGGCTCGCGCATCAGACAATTAATCATACCAACAAGGCCTGTGAGTTGTTCGCCGTACGCATAGATGTAGACTTTGGTGTTGGTGTTCTCAGCCTTGTCCATGGCGTCCTTCAGGGGTTCAACCCAGGAGAAGTTCTTTTCTGTAACTTGGATAACAATGGAGTCACTGGCTATATCAACTGGCGGACGTAAAAGAATATAAGTCTTGGTTGTAGTACTTTGAGTTGATACAACTTCCAAGCCTAGGTCGTTTAGTTGTTTGACGTCAACAGCACCTCTGGCCTCTTCCAACAGCACAAAGCCACCTTCCTTGATGGAATTTTTGGCATTTTCGATTAAACTGGTCTGGTTGTATGCTAAAACATCACTGATGACCACCAAATGTGCGTTGGCTTCAATGGGGATTGTTTTAACGTTTTTAATGGCGTTTTTGATGCCAAGAGGTTCAAGGGTGGACACGTCTACAGGCCCAGCACTTATGACAGTGGCATCAACAGCAATCATGGGCTCATTTTCCAGTATTTCCAGAATAAGGGGGGCAAGTGCCGCCTCTATGGGTTTGTCGTTCAGATACTCAGCAACTTTGAGCTTGGAGGCACCTGAGGAGTTCTCCAGTACAATCTGCGACATCACAGTCAACGCATTGGCACGACCTCTTTCCACATCTTCGTTGAAGCCATGCGTGTTGATGAGTGGCACAAACTGATACTTCTCCAGCTTGGGCAAAGCCTGGGATTGTTGCCGCCTTGGAGCCAAGCTGGCTTTCATGCCTCTCAGTTCGATTCCGCCAGATTTAATAACTCCAATGTTGCGGTACATATTGACTTCACCTTCACCTGCTTGTACAAGGTTCAAGTGTTCCTTAGGATTAATAAACGCCCTCTGTAGACGTGTTGGTAAGTATAGTTCTCTGGTGTTCTGACCCAAAATGGAGAACTGGAGCATGGTGTCAATGTAGCTGATCCAGTTGTTCTCCCACTTGAGCTTGCCGCTGAAGCCTCTGTTGTCGCTTTCCGTAATTCCTCTGAAGATTCCTTGGTAGTCGTAACCTCTAAGACGCAGTTCTTTGTAGATGTCTGGCAGCGTAAGAGGTAGCACGTCAGTTTCTTGCGGGGCTTTAGCCTTGGGTAAATTAAGAGTCTCTTTGGTTACATCCTCAGGAACTGATATTTTTCCTGTGACAGCAACGGAGCCTCCCTCACACAACTCAAATTCTCCTGTGCCCTCAAAAATGTTGATTAAAAACTTCACGGAGCCGTCTTTGGGCATGATGGTGGCCCTGTGGAACTGTACATCTTCCAGAATCACTGGCATTTGTTCGTAATCTTCGTTTCGCAACTTGGCGAAGCTCTTCCAGACCAAAGTCAAGTAGCCAGTGGCAGGGAACAACACTCTGCCGTCTATGGTATGTCCGGCAAGGTATTTATCGGTTTCTTTGCTCAAGTCAATGTCGATGACCATCTCCCCTGACCTGGACCCTTTTCCAGCAAAACTAGCCACGGACCATTCGATGGAGTGATCCCACTCGATCATGGAGTTTATCATGGGAGTTCCTTTGCTCACAGGGAAGGAAACTGGATGGTACAAGTTGCCCAAGTTGGGCTGAGCCCCTGCCATGTAGATCTTACCAAGAGCTGCAATGAGGAAGGCGATGTTGTCCTCATGGCCTCTTTTGACAAGGGAGATGTTGGTGGCGTTGGGACCCAAGGCCCTTTTGAGAATAGCCTGGAGCAAGCCAGTGGGGGCCACTTCAATGGTTATAGCATCCTTGGGTACATGCGTCAACGCTTCATGGAATAAAACTGGTGACAATAAATTGTTGACATGGTAAGCAGCAGATGATTGTTGAGCCAATGGGGTTCCCCAAGCTGATTCAGGAATAGACGAGGAAATCCATCTAGCAGTTCTAGGTTTGGCAGTGGGGATGATGGCGTCAAGGGCTTTGCGCAGTTTGGGGCCTACATCAGCAACATATTTGCTGTGAAAAGCAACTCCGGAACTGTTAACAGCCTTGGCGAAGATGTTTTCTGATTGAAGTTGGGCTACAAACTTATCAATGGCAGCCGGAGGCCCAGAAACACTGATAGAATCCTCGCTGTTGTGACAGGCTGGGAAGATTTCAGGTGGACACTTTTTTTTGCCTTCTTCCCAAGTCAAACCCACCGCAGCCATGGCTCCGCGTGGCAGTTTACACTCCAAAATGGCACGGCCTCTGCTGTAAGCGGCCAAAACTGCTTGTTCTGCCGTTAAAGTACCATCAGCGTAGGCACAACCCACTTCCCCTACCGAGTGGCCAACAATAAAGTCAGGCTCAATGCCTATACCCTTCAAAATGTCAGTAAGGGCCACTTGCATGGCGGCTATTGATATAAACGAGCTCAAAACATCGTCGAAGGTTTCTGTGGTTCCATTGACGATGATGTCTAGTAAGTTAACTCCGTGAGGTTTAAGGGCTGCGCAACATTTATCGATGGATTGTTTGAATAAGTCAAATTTCATCAGGTCTTTGGCCATACCAGGCCATTGGGAGCCCATGCCAGAAAACACAAAGCAGATGGGTCGTGTTTCAGCACCAGCTGGACTAAGTTCAACCACTGGTTGTTCACCCAAAACAGCGTAGCCTCTGTGGAAGTGTCCGTTGATGTTCTTATTGTGCACTTGATCAACCAACGCTAAAAACTCCTCATCATCACGATGATTGTTCACCTGTGCCAGGAAATTCTTTACTGCGTCTTCAGTACGTCCACTTACACCCACAACTCTAGGAACTGGGCCTGCAGGCCAGGTTTGTTTGGGCTTGGGGTTGGATTTGAGCACAATATGGGCATTAGCCCCACCAAACCCAAACGAGTTTACACCAACAATTCCCCCATTCCATGGTTCGTTCTTGGCAACTACTTTCAATCTACCATCGTTTAAGGCAGGAATGTCCTTGTTGGGGCTCTTAAAGTGCAGGTTACCAGGAATCATGCCACTTTCCATAGCTATGACGATTTTGGCTAATGAACACAGGCCAGACGCTGGTTCGGAGTGGCCCATGTTGGATTTGACGGAGCCAATCAGCAAAGGCGTCGGGCGATTTTTGCAGAAAAAGTCTGCAATTGAGTTGACTTCCTGAGGGTCACCGACTTTTGTCCCCGTGCCGTGAGCTTCAACGTACGCTACATCATGAGGATTCACCCCGATTGACTCATAGGTTTCACGGATGAGTTGATTTTGCATTGATCCAGCTGGGAAGGTTATACCTTGTTCCTTATTACCATCAGTGTTGCACTTGGCCCCCAAAACACTAGCATAAACCCTCTTAGCACTGCTAGCTTTTTGCAAAAACACTACAACTGCTGCTTCAGATCTGACATAACCATTGCCAGAAGCGTCAAAGGCTTTGCACATTCCGGTTGGTGACAACATACTCAATCTGTGGAATTGTAAGGATGATGTGGGCTTTAATAGGAGGTTTACACCTCCGACTATGGCAGAGTCGCATTGGCCAGTTTGTATAGCGCTGACGGCTTGTTGGAAGGCAAATAGAGAGCTGGAGCAAGCAGTGTCGATGGCGTAACTTGGTCCTTTAAAGTCAAAAGTGTAAGAGATGCGGTTGGGGAACATGGCTCGACAACATCCAGTTAAACCGTAGCCGGTGATGGTGTCGGGGTCTTGTGCCGTCCAGAATTCACTGGACTCGGAGTCGGATACTCCGATGAATACTCCGGTTCGGGAGCCTTTTACGTCGTTTGGGTTGATGCCTGCAAAGACCCAAGGTATGAATAAACAGTAATTAACACACATCCATGAATACGCGTTATCCAGTTAACTTGTCAATTCTGATCGACTAGCTCGACGATATTTCAACATCTGTCACCTTGTCTGCATATGAGATACTCTGTTGCCAGATGTATTCATTATAGCGCGCTACTGGTTACCATCAAAATTAAAGATTGGGTGAATTTATTTCGGAAACACTAGATAGTAATTAATTATTTGAATGTGTCCACTTTGAGACCTTCCCAGTGGTAATATTGAAACTGCGCATGTCCAGTTCAATTTGGTGCAAAAATCCACCTGTCATGAGACTCACCAGCATCAACAATAGCTTCATGAGTCAGCTCCAGCAACATTCTAAGTTGCGGATCCATAACATGTGCCTGTTTGGCATGTACGCCAAAGAACGTAGCATCAAACTTGGTCAGATCCTTAATTTTACCAGTCCTGGTGGGTAAACCGTATAGACCAGAGGGCCATCTTCTTTCATCGTCTGTAACCAAGTCGACTCCATCGAAGAGCTGTTGCTTGAACTCTTCAATGGAGCTGCTCTCGGGCAAACGTCCAGAAATGCCGGTTATCACTACATCGTCGTTCAGTTTGATGCCATTTTGGACATGGGCGTTCTCTGCTCTGGCGGGCATTGTGTTATAATCTGCAACAATTTTGTTCAATTAGTTCACAAAAGATAACAATGATGTTATTGTGGAAATGGACATAGGTTTTAATAGGGATTAATGACGGGGGTGCCACTTTGACATATTCACAACCGTTCTACAATAATTTACATAACAAGCTGTCTTATCCAATTATAAATTGATCAATAAGTGGGATAAGGCTGATGTGTGCTATTTATGAATCTAAATGATACTACGTTCACCCAATAGACAAAAAAAGAACAGCGCTAATTTATCAGCCGCAAAAAATATACGCCTCTCTTAAAATAAAGGAAATTGAGTTGTGAACCTCAAATTTTCAGAAATACTGTTTTTACCCTGCGAGGTAAATTTGATACAACATTGATGCTTCCTCGATAATAGGAGGATTGAGTTAGTTTATGCACTCTTCGACCTCAGGACAGTTGCCTAAAAGACTCCATCACTCAACTGAGAAAATATATATGTCCTCAAAAGTGGAATATTGGAGTTACAAACCTGTCGTTATTGTCAATAAAAAAATTATACTTCATTGTTATTTTATTCTGCTTTGTTTGGGTTTTTTCTTCTTGGTTCGCTTTGTTCATTTTTTTTTGTTCAATTTGTTGGCGCTTGATTTTTTTTTGGTTCATTTGACTTTGGATTATTTTACTTTGTTTTTTTTTTCTGTTGATCTGGCTTTGTTCATTTTTTTATTTGACTTGGTTTGGCTCTTTTTTGGATTAATTATTATTTCATTTTGTTTAATTCTTGTTTGTCTTATTGTGTATTTTGCTTTCATCGGTTTTTTCGTTTTATTTGTGTTTGTTTCATTTAAATTTGTTTCATTCGTCTAAGTTCATTTTTTTTTTTATTATAAAACTTTTTTATTTTTGCTTTTAATGGTTTATTCGTTTTATTTAACCCTCTTCAATTTTTGAATCGTGTCTTGAGTGGGTTTTTCTTTTTTATTTTGCTTTGTTCAATTTTTTTATTGTTCATATCATCATATTTCAAAGTATACTTTTCAACTTGATATTCACATTCACTTGAATATCTTTCAGAAATATCCGCCCAGTTTTTGGGATTTCATGCGCGGTCACAAGAACCATTAGCTTAGCTTGATCAATCCGGATACTTGATCGGATCTTCAAAAGCACAATATTCCAGATTTTATCAAAATCACAAGCAGGCAGCTAGCTCAAACTAACCGACAGTAATTCAAATTAACCCAAAATTAATTTGAAATAACTCAAAGTAACTGGCACCAACAAAAACCAACGCATTCATTAGATAAAGTTGATACAAACTAGAACAAATTAACCCTAAACAAACATAAACTAGCAAAAACTAGCTAAAGCTGAATCAAATCAACCTAAATGACTTCAAAATAACCTGAACTAGCCCAAAGTAGTGAAGAATAACTGAAATTAATCTAAAATTCATGCCAACTCAAGTCAATCCATATGAACTCAAAATAAGCTCAAGCCAAATCAAACTAACCCTATGAAAACTGACCCAAGCTAACTCAAAATTACTGAAAATTTAATCCAACCAACTCAGACTGACCCAAACTAATCTAAATTAACCCAAACTAAGTTGAAATCTAAACCAATCAAAACTAGCTCCAGTTGAATCACGCTAAATCAAATTGATCCAAAACATAATCTCAAGCTAACTGAAAATAATTCAGACTAACCAAATAACTAACTAAACATTGAACTAGCTTACACTCTTCCAAATTACCCTCAATCAACACAAACTATCGAGAACTGAACCAAATTAATCAAAAATAACTAAAACTGACTCAAGTCGATCCATTATAACTGAAATCAACCCAATCAAATAACTCGGATCAGCAAAAAATAGATCAAGTTGAGTCAAACCAGCTCAGACTGACCCATGCAACCTTATCTAAATTAACCTAAACTAACTCAGACTAGCTCAATAAAGCTAAAGCTAGATCAAATCCATCCAAATCAACCCTCGACTAACACAAACCAACTAGAACGTAACCATAATAATCCAAAATAACTGATATTAACCCAATACTAACTCAAAAATAATCCAAATTAACCCAAAACCAATCCAAACTAGCTCAAGTTGAATCAAGCCAAGTAAATAATTGATCCAAAACAAACTCAAGCTAACTCAGACTAACCCAATAACTAACTAAACATTGAACTAGCTCACACTCATCCAAATCACCCTCAATCAACACAAACTAACGAGAACTGAACCAAATAAATCAAAAATAACTTAAACTGGGATTTTCTTTACAGTCAAGTCGATCCATACTAACTGAAATTAACCCAATCAAGCTAGTTGAAAATAACTCAGATCAGCCAGTTGAATCAAACCAGCTCAGACTGACCCAACCTATTCTAAATTAACCTGAACTAACTCAGACTAGCTCAAAAGCTGAAGCTAGAACAAACCCATCCAAATTAACCCTCGACTAACACAAACTAGCTAGAACTGAACCATATTGATCCAAAATAACTGAAATTAACCCAATACTAACTTAAAAATGATCCAAATTAACCCAAAACCTCGCCCAAAACCAATCCAAACTAGTTCAAGTTAAATCAAGCTAACTCAAAATAACTCAGACTTACCCAATAACTAACTAAACATTGAACTAGCTCAGACTCATCCAAGTTAGTCTCAACCTCAACCAACACAAACTAACGAGAACTGAAGAAAATTAATCAAAAATAACTAAAACTAACAAGTCGATCAATAATAACTGAAGCTAACCCAATCAAATAACTCAGACCGACCCAACCCAATTAAAATTAACGTAGACTAACTCAATAAAGCTAAAGCTAGAACAATTTCATCCATTCAATCTAAAATAACTGAAATTTGGCTTTTCTTCGGATTATTTGACTTTGTTTTTTTGAACTACGCTTGTCTTTCTTCGTTCACTTTTTGGTTTTGTTTCATTGTTTTTCTGTTTATTCGGCTTTTTAACATCCTCTTACTCATAACTATATTAGCTTTTTCTGCTGGAAATTCTTCAAAAGACTTTATAAGTAAAAAAAAATCAACTTCGAGGTTATGCCAAGGATAAACTATATTATGTTGGAGTTAAAGACTTCTCTTTGCCCTCCTCAATAAAAAGAAATATGTACGTTTTTTTCGTCTACATCTACTTCAAAGTTTTTTTTTGATGCCCTCTTAAAAAAAATTAATGTGACTTATGTCAAGAAAAACATTATTTTCTTCTATCTGCACAGCCTCATTATTGAAACTACCTTGAAAAAACGACTTAAAGACCTTAATTTTATTGTATCATTCAAACCTCAATAATAAGCTTCTACAGGTTTTTTTTATCAGACTTCAATGGTCAATAAATAAATAAAAAACGCAAACTTCGCTTCATGACCAAAAACTTGCGGTGCTAAAGCAGTCCTCTTTCTCTCTCTCTCTCTTTCTAATAATTGATGTCATATACGTCAGACGGAGATCGATTATAGATCAGGTGACGTCAGCTTGGCTATTATAAGTTGATTGCCGTTTTTTTAATCGTTAAATAATACATCAATAGCCGTAAGTTGATTGTTTTAAATACTGGATGGCATCCGTAATTGATATCCTTCACATATTCGCAAAATATGTGCGAATTAAAGAACGCTTGACCTTCTCAATGATCAAAGTCATGAATAAAAATAGAGATAAGAATGGAAAAATCCACTAAAATAAAATGTCACGATTACCGACGAAAAATTCAAAAAGCTCACTAAACCAACATAGCACGATTATTATGGACTAAAAGCACTTGAACTTCATCATGACCAATTAATTGTTTATAAACAATTATCGAGAAAATCATACGATCTACGGGTTTTGTCACATTTTGACATTGAAATTGGGTGCAATTTGTTGTAGTTGTGACGAATGCCATCGTACGATGTTTGGAATTATGCAATCAAAATAATTGTTTATTTTGTGCGTAATGTATTTTAGATGCTTTTAACATACAAAATGACATGGATCTGGTTTTGAGCGGACAAAAACTTCAAAAATTCCATAACAAAAATGCCAATTTTTTGTTATCAACATGCAAATAAGTATTGACAAATTCACACCGGCATGTGTGATTTATCACCATTTTGATTGGACTTCAACAATCACATTAACTAATTACCGTCATCGAATATTACTTAATTTCCATTAATTTACATTGAGTTATGGTTAATTTATGACGAACAGCGTTGAATGGATCGATGTATTTGTAATTATGTATCTTTAGGAGGGATATTGTTAGTTTTCTTTTATGAGATTGGGGTTTTGTGGTTAGCCACATTTTTTAATTTTTTTTTTTTGCATAATTTGTGATTCCAAAGCCGTTGAAAAATAATTTCTAGACACAACAGACTTGCTCGTTAAGGAAAATTGAATTAAAGTAGCTGCGTCAATAATTATTCTAAAATACATTATTTTTCAAAAAATAAGAAAGTTACAGAACCAATCCAAATTAATTGAAATTATAAATTAAAAAGCAGTTTTTTTTAAATAAAAATGTTGAAATAGTAGGTATAGGTAGTATTTTTGTTTATAAAATTATTATTATGTAGTTGATACATACAAAATCCAGTAGATTACAATAGACTTGATCAGTTAGGTTGTACCAAATTCAAACCAATAAAACTTGTAGGCTGTGTATTCATTTAAAAAATTTCAAGTCCGTCTATAGATTTTTTCTAGATTAATGTAAGTTCAATCAATTTATCATCATACCAAATTTCAAATCTCCAATTCGAGAGGATTGGAAATTCAAAAAAGGGAAAAATAGACTTCAAAAAATTCCCAAAACGTTGCCAGATGTTTTTTAGGATCTGTGAAATTTTTCAGGAAAATTTGAGAAATAATTCAAGTGCATTTGAAATAACAGTAGGTATGCGAAAGAGGATTAAAAAAAACTTTAAGGCAACTTCCAAAAGGACTAAAACTAACTCAACTAAAAAACAAATAAAAGTCAGTTGAAACTTGCACAATAAGAATTCAAAACATTCCCAAAACCTTCCCAGGATTTTTCTGGAGTATGTAAAATTTTCCAGGATCTTCTAAGACGAATAGAGTTCCGTTGTTCCTCATCTCTAGTGGATTTGAAATAACAGTAAGTTGAAAAATATCCATTAAAAAGTTGAAAAATAGATTTCGAAAATTCTTAAAACGTTTCTAGAATATTTTTGGAGTCGGTAAAACTTTCCACTTGATTGTAAAGGGACCAAAGCTTCGTTATATCAAATTTCAAGTTCTTACGTCAAGTGGATTTCAAATAAAAATAAGTGAAAGACAAGCTAATCAAATACAATTTAAAATGCAAAATAAATTTGAAAAAAATCCCAAAACGTTGCTAGAATTTCTCTGGAATCTGTAAAATTTTCGAAATTTTCTGAACTGAACTTTAATTGTACCAGAATTTCAAAAATTCCCAAGACGTTACCAGAATTTCTGTTTAGGCGGTAAAAATTCCAGGAAGTTCTGAGACAGTAAAGTTTAATCAATCAATTTCTGAACTCAGAAAAAAATTGATTGAAAAAAAAAATCCAAATTGTTTGAGGTTTGTAAAATTTTCCAGCCAAATTTCAAGTCTCCAACTCAAATGGCTCTTAAAAGACAATAATTGTTAAATTAAATAAATCTTTAAACGCCTTCGGAATTTTTTGAGGAATCATGCAAAACATTATGTATTTTAAATGAATTCGACTGTGAAAATAATTGTAGAATAAATTTAAATAACTCTAAAAACATCATCAGAATAATATAATGTAATAATAAGACAATACACAGGACAGGCCTGAGCAAGGGCAAGGGCAAGGACAATGGGCATAAATTAATACGAGGGTTGTTCAAAGATGAGTGAAAATAATATGATAATAGAATCATGTAAAATGATCTTTTGACTATAGAAAAAAAATTTGTTGGTGGTTTACGTGAGTACATAATTGTTTACAATGAGACTTACCTTACAAAAACGAATAATCCCAACAAACAGGTCACTCTAGAAAATACTATCACAGCTTCGAGACACGTAACAGTCGTTTTGGATTCTTTTTGGTATCGCGCCTTGAGAAATGTCTTACCTTTCTGAGGGTAAGTCCGCAAATGCGCGGATTTGATACGCGACTGTGCCTCGTCTGAGTGAACGCGCCACTTTATGGGTAAGCAGTGGCGCGATCCCGATTAGCCAATGGCGTGGCTTCTTCGTGCCGAAAAATGAAAATTTGCCGGTCGATATTCGCATGAAAGAAGCGTGGTCGCCCGCCACAACGATCCCGTATCAGCTGTGTGGTTTGTGCCGGGTTACGAGGGACGTTCAATATTCACTTTCATACGAACCGCTTGTGCGCTTGTTTATTTTTATGAATCGTCGCATATTTGTTGCCCGACAAAGATGTTGACAATTTTTTTTCGCAACTTTTGGTGTCATTATTTCTAGAGTCAAGAAGTGAAATTTCACAAGTTCATGTGCAAAATCATAAAGTGTGTTTGTTATTTCGGTGTAGGAAAGTGTAATGCAGATTTCCTCACCTAAAAAACAGACATTATACAACCAGAACCACAATGATTTTTCACTCCAAACTTTCTTTTATCTTAATTTCAGCTTATGTTAGGAGAAGCTTATTTGTTTACACAATATGCGAAATGGGCTCCCCACCGTATTGGACACTAAACTACACTTGTTACACTTCCTCTAGACCATCCTACACTAGCCTAGTTTACACCGACAACTTGGTCCGCGGACCATGCAAGTACTAAATTCGAATTATATCAGAACCAATATTTGGTTCGAATGGTGTAAACAATTGCGGACTAAGCTGGTCCACTCTTGGTTCGATATTCGCCAGCAGGTGTACCGAACTAAATTTGGTTCGATCTGGATCAAAATTAAGAGGTTATGCTGATTGTTATTATTGTGAATTGAGTTGGTTCTGAGTTTCTAAGGCAATCTGAGCGTACTTACCTATGTTTTTTTCTGGTTACGAATTGTGTTGATAAATAATTTAGACTTGTTTTTGACATTTGACGAATTGCGCGCGTACTCATTAAATCACGCGTTGCAACACGGTGTAAACGGGCGAGAAGCAAGCATTGGTCCTACCGTACTATCCCCACCCACTTGGTCCTATCGGACCGAACTAAACTAGTCATCGGTGAAAACTAGGCTACCGATATAACAAACACGTTACACTGGTTGCATTATCCGCGTAACATACGCCGCAGTGTAGAAAAGTGGAAATTCGTATGCCCCAGTGGAGGATAACCAACACACCTATAGAGTTGGTGTTAGGCAAGCGTTGTCCCGCATCTGGTATCGTTATCTTCAGAATAATTTATTTTCTTTGTGATATAGACCCAGAAGCAGAGAAGAACACTGTTGAATATCCTTCTTTTTTTGTGAAAGTTGGATGTTCTCTATGATGGTATTGGCAATAAGGAAACAATGTGAGCACTTCTGGTGTTGTGAACTTGAAGTTTTTTGACCTCTGACAATTGGCGTCTCCAAAATAAATAAAGAGGTAAGTGTCAGAATTCTTAGTTTGACGAAGAAGGGCCCGCAGGAGAAATCATAGCTGATGCATGCCCGCTATATATTTTCTTTCTTTCTTCTTTCGCAAGAATCAGAGCCCTGGTATATTAGTTCTAGCACAAAATCTTGAAAGGTGATTCAAAAAGATAGAAGCAGTACACCATGCGAGCAATGTCAGCTTTCACTTCTCATTACCTCTATGGCATCAGATGAGAGTTTTTCAGAAATTTGGCGTTAGAGTTTGCTGCAACAGGAAGAGTCCCAACTCGTGAAAACTCAATTTGACACATGAAGCCCATGGAACTAGTCTTGTTCACACTCAGTAAGACCTTATTGGAGTCAAACCATGCTTTCAAGGTCAGTAGGTCCGCTTCCATCGCATTCCTCTGTGTTTCCATGATTCATCACTTCATACAATTCTTGTGTCATCAGCAAATATGGTAAGTTAGAGTAAGCATAACAGTAGTTGGACCCAGAACTGACCCCTTATATAGGCACACCCGACTCCACTTTCAGCACCTTCCGAAACGGAAACTACCTGTTCTCTATCCGCAAGTTGCGACTATAACCATTTCAAGGCATTGCCCCTGAAACCATAATTTTCCAACTTAGGTGGTGATGTTGCAGATGACTTCACATCCGTGTATCTTCGCCATTCTCTATAGTTCTTACAATGTAGACGAGATCATTATTAGAGATTCTAGATCCTAACGTCCGACTAAGGCGGGGAGCTGTTGTTGATGGTTTTGTTGATAACGTCCGACCTCACTGCACCAAAGCTATAAATGACTATCTGGTGGAAACGAAAGACAGTCTGGAGTCGCCAGCACTACCGCCAGACATGAAAATATTGAACATGTTTGCCAGGACAAGAAGACATAAGCATAAACATCATTTTGTTGCTGAGAAATTATTAGTACGGTATCGATATGTTCAGATTTTTTTTTTTTTTTGAGAACTTATAAACATTTCATTTTTTAGTATTCTTATCAGTAACATTTGGTAATCTCACAGGAAGTAATAATCCTGGATGTTTGGGAAAAAAAATCCTTATTGTTGGAAATAGACCATCATGGCCTTTATCCTTTCAAAAAAATCATTTTTGCTAAAAAATTTACCAATTTTAGTTCAAAAATTGATACGCTCACCTTGATGCCATCATAAACAGTTGAGTTTTTGAATTATTTTTTAAAGTTTCGTAGGTAGTCAAATAAAAAAGCAGTTTCATTCTCATTTTTATTCAAAACAACAACAATAATACAAATGCTAATGATACCTGACATGATTAACACATTTTATACAAGGTAGGGATTTGATGAAGATGTATTTTTTGTTTTATTTTCAATTTTTTTTAAAATTTACTCAAAAATTTTGAATTATAGTTTCTGCTGCAAAATTGAAGTTAGTATATCCACATCTGAAAAACCCAATTAATGCGTGGCTAATAACGGTGGGCACTTTGAACAAGTAATAAAGTTTATTTGATAATGTTAATGTTGTTTTCGTGATTGTTATGTCATTGTGTTATCATTATTGTCGTTTTAAATTAAAATGATAATAAGGTTTCAAACTGTTCATTTTATTGGTAAAACGCAATGTAGTTATTAGATCATTGGTGAAACGTATGCTTTTCATTACGAAACATGAAAAAATTGTTAAAAACTCATCTATTCTTTTTTCTTGAGTGAATACATCAATTAAATATTCATAAGCAATATTTTTTAAATAAATTATGATATTAACTTATTTTTTGTACAACCTACACGTAAAGTCCACTTTTCAACGCATGCAAAGCAGGCGGAAAGTCGCTAATTCTGGTAACCGGGCCTTAAAGTACTTTCGCGCCCGCGGACGCAAAAGTAGTTCGCTTAGCAAGGGTTCCTTGGATCCCAACGCCTCTGAATCTAATAACCACGTGACAGTCTAGCATACTAAAAGGAACTAATCACGTGACAATCTCGGTGACAATGAATCCGCACCACAATAGAATACGGGAACACACCTATTGTAACCATGATTGACAGTTGTCACTTGTCAGTTGTCTGACTTGTCAGCAGTGTAGTGCAGTATTTGGATTATTTATTATTGATTTTCATAATTATCCTTTTTTAAATGATGGTAAACTGGTAGTACAAAAAGCACTGTTTGCACCACGGACGAAAGATGATTTTGACTCGGCTAATATCTGCCCTCGCTTTGCTCGTGCTGCTACTTATACCCTCGTTAAAATCATCTACTTTCCGCTCTTGATACAAAATGTACTATTGTCGCAAATTTAATGTACGTTCCGAATGTTTACTAAATTAATCTTACTATTCCATCCCTGATGTTGAAGCAGAATTCAAAAAACGACTAACTTTGTAAAACACGCTCTCTAGCGATAGCGACCAGAACCAGAATAACATGAATGTAGTCTTACTCTGTTAAGCAAACCCTTCTTACTCGAAAGACATCTTGTTTACAACATTCCATAAAGTTAAAACTATGCCAAGACTATAATTTGAAGCTAGTATTTTTCCCAAATCACCCTGTATATTTTTTTATCGAAATCAATACAGAATGGTCTAAATTAATCCACTGATTAAAGTTTTAAGTTTCTATTTGAAGTGGTTTACAGATTTCTGGATTAGTGTGAGAAAAATGAAAATCTTCAACACATCTTCATGGCCAGTTTTTGGACCTTTTCCCAAATCACCCTGTATATATTTTTTATCGACTTCTATGAAAAACGGTCTGATAAATCCAGTAGTAGGTTTCAAGTTTCTTCAACGCCATTCTTCTGTACTTTTTTCCAAATCATCTTTCATCGATTTCTACAGTATGCAATAATAATAATGATAATAATAATATATACAGTGTGTCCACTTAAGTTCGCACCATATGTAAAACTTTTTTATCATTAAGTTTACGAAAAAAAGTTATTCTTTATAAAAAGTTCTGCATGATCCAAAACCTAAAATGCAACCATCAGGTATTCAATTTTTCCAGTCGTATACGAGGTATATCAGAAAATATGAATTTTGCTCAAGAATAAAGTACCTTTATTTTTGATAACATCGAAACATATTATTGAGAAAAGTTGTTTAGAACTAAAAACTACGTTCAAATATACAATTACATCGAATTAGGAAAAAATCCTTTTTTCTTTTTTAAGTACAATAACAATGCAAATGCAAGTGTAGTTATTTGAAATCATCAAAATAATGCAACATAGAGGTTAAGAGACGTAAAGGTTATCAAATGTTTAACGAATAAAGAGATAACTGATTAAAGTTTTCGATATTATCAAAAATAAAGGTACTTTATTCTTGAGCAAAATTCATATTTTCTGATATACCTCGTATACGACTGGAAAAATTGAATACCTGATGGTTGCATTTTAGGTTTTGGATCATGCAGAACTTTTTATAAAGAATAACTTGTTTTCGTAAACTTAATAATAAAAAAGTTTTCCATATGGTGCGAAATCAAGTGGACACACTGTATATATATATATATATATATACAGGGTGTCCCTGAAATTACTGTACAACGCTCAACCACAAATTCCTTAACCAAAAATAAGGTGATCTAGGCAAACTTACCTATATCCAAAATTGGTTCGTTAAGTCTACAGAGGGCGTCAAAGATTAAAAAAAAAATGGTTTTTTCTACATTTTTCTAAAACGTTCAAATCAATTTTGATCAGTGACGTCATATTCAGCTATATCTTTTTATGATAATTCAGATGTTTTCATCTAATAACCCAGTGTGTAAGAAAGTATTTTCCTCTCTTGAAAAAATTTGCTGGGATAAGTAATTATGCTAGAGAAAAATAGATCAATAATAAAATATCTGTGTACCTAATTGTTTTTTTTTCTGGCACAACCACTCATCCCAGCGAAATTCCTCAAAAGAGAGAGAAACTCCCCAACACATTGAACTAATAGATAAAAGCATCTGAATTATCAAAAAGTCAATTCCAAAAAAAATCAAAAGAAATAACAACATGTGAAGTCACTTTTTTAACACCTCCGATCAATCACAACCGTTCGCTACAACAAAAAACGTAATTTCATGGTCCAAGACTAGGTACCAAAAATTATCAAAATCGATTTCTACGTTTTTGAAAAATGTAGGAAAAACCAAATTTTTTTTGAATCTTTGACGTCCTCTGTGGACTTAACGAAGCAATTTTGGATATAGGTAAGTTTGCCTAGATCGCCTTATTTTTGGTCAAGGAATTTGTGGTTAAGCGTTGTACAGTCATTTCAGGGACACCCTGTATATATACAGGGTGTTACTTAATGGTATGTCATAATTTCAAGGGGAAAGTTCCTGAATAAATTTTAAGTCGAAAAGGTCATATAAACTTGGGTCTTAAAATGGTTGGTTTTTAAGATACAGGGTGTTGAAGATTTATCTTATTTTCAGTTTTTAATACATTTTCCAAAGACGGTATGAGATATTGAACTGAATTTTGCCACAGGATATTATGGTATAGGAACACACTTTTTTTTATTTTTATTTTTTTATTTGTATTTTATCTTATTTTATTTTACATTTTTTTTTTAGACCCGTTTCTATGACCTTTTCGACTTAAAATGTATCCAGGAACTCCCCCATAAAATTATGACATACCATTGAAGTAACACCCTGTATATACAATACACATTTTAGAATCACAAAAACGGGCAATGTCGAGGAAGCTGAATTCATTAATGATTGATTTTCAAGAAAACCTGTCAAAATAACTAAAAAGTTCTATTACTTATGATCAAAATTCTTTGGCACACCCTGTACGTATACTCAAAATATTGCTGAGTATCCAATAAGTCATCAGAAAGACAGCTAAACAATAGATCTATTCCATAACAATGTCAGTTGTAAACTTAGAATTAGCAGAACAGCCATTCAAAGCCCTATGTGTAATAATTTTGAAAAAAAGTCGATATTTCAAAAACGAAAGAAGATATCAACAAAAATCAAAAAATATCCCAAGGTATGGACGTAACAAGCACTTGGGCATATCATAAAAAAGCTCCAAAAAATGTCTGTGGAAATGGGGGGACAGTAAAAAAAAAGAAAATTTACACTACTTTTCTTACCATCCTGTATAAAAGAAGTTTTTGAGGAAATTAATTTTTTGAACCATCCCCATAAACCGCAAAGAAATGCTCTGCATCGTGGTGCAAACCGCATATTTTTTCATCGATTCGTTAAAAAATTATGAGTGTCCAAACAGGCGAAAATTTCGGGTGTACCGTTTTTTTTTGTTGAGTAGTATTATACATCAAAAAACAAAAAAACGTGAAATACTATTAAAACAAAACTTCCTTTATTTTTCGTTTTGGAGCAAAGTGGCAAATAAAAAAAAATATTTTAAATCCTATCCAAATAAGACTCATTCTAAAATTTCAGCTAAGTATGCCAATATCTGAGATCATATCACGTATCCCTGACCTAAGTTAAACAAAAAATGTAGAATAGGTGAGGGATACGGGAAATTATCTAAAAAAGAATAAATTAGAAACAAAATTTCAAAACTTGCTAAAATTTTAATCACGGAATCAAAGTTTTAGAATGAGTCTTTGGAAAGGATTCATAATCCTTTTTTTATTTGCCACCTTCCTCCAAAACGAAAAATAAAAGTAGTCTACTCCTGATAGTATTTCACGTTTTCTTGTTTTTCGACCCCCTTGTATAATACTTCCAAATTTAAAGTATGGTGATGAACTTTTCAAACCAAGCAAAACTTTTTATAAAGAGTGACTTTTGGTCGAAAAATTAAATTTTGGTCCATTTTCTATGGTAGATGTAGATGCAGATTCGAAAGGGTGTTGGATTGTGGACTTGCCACAAATCCAGTGCACTGCCACCGACTTTCCTGTTGAATTTGGTCTATAGTGATGATTTATGCATCACATAGTGCAAATGAACTCAGCAGAGCATTTTTATTTGGGCTACTCTGTAGAGCTAGGGTACTCTATGCGTGCACATACTGTAATACTTCAATAAAAAAAAACTTGTAGCAGTTCACATATAATTTACAAATGGCAGTTTTTTAGTATTTACGCCTGCATTGCAATAGGAGACGCCCTCATAAACCGCTCATCAACAGGCCTAAAACCAGGAACATCCACAACAGAATCAAATTCACGATCAGGATCAATCATATCTTCAGAGCTCATTTCATCGTCTGGTACTGCCGTTGCATTGATCGAATAATCACTATTGCATCTTCTGGGAGACGCCTTGAACTGGCCTTTACAAAGACTCGGATAACTTTCCAGGATATTCACCAGAGAAGAGCTGACCTCGTCGGAATTTAACCTCTTCAACAACGAAAGAGTTTCATTTTCTTGTTTAAAAATCAAATCCAAATCGGCAGGACATTTGACTGTTTCGCGCAACTGACAAAGAGTTCCCAAGCAGAACACCAAGCTGTCCTGCAAATGTTTGCGGCGAGTGTCCGTGTTTTTGAATTTATCCGGACTGATGGAAAGGAGATACTCAATCTTGTTGTTCAAAGTGGTGTTTTCGGTTCTTGACCCTCGTTTGTTGATGATGCTGCTTTCTACAGTTGCTGTAGTACCTTCGGAACTTTCTGGAAAATACATCTCGGATGGCTGTAGTATGCGCAGCTTTTGCCGATTGTTCCTTGCAATGATTTTTAACTTGACGCTGTGGGCGGATTTTAACATAAACATGGAGAGTAATATTGATATTATCGCCAGCAGGATTTCCGCACATAGTGGCGGGGATGAGGTTATTCTCAGTGATAAGCCATTGTGGAAGAGATCAAGAAGGAATTGATTGATTTGTTGTGTTTCGACCATATTTCATGATAATGGGATTGATGTTTAAATGGCAGGTGTCATTGTTTTAAATAGTGTTCAGTAAATTTTGAGGTAAAGTCTATGGAGCTGTCATTTTCAAACCGCTTGACTTGGGGACTTTAAATTTAGGCCAAGCATACTTCAAACTATCCCGAATCACCAGAAAATGTTGCAGGATTTACAATCGATTACGAACTAGTTTCAAAAATTTACAATACTCCTGCTAATTCGGTAAAATTTCAAGGCAACAAAGTTTCTGGAGCTGTCATTTTCAAACTGCTTGACTTGAGGACTTGAAATTTAGGCCAGGCATACTTCAAACTCTCCCGAATCACAGAAAAATGTTGCAGGATTAACACGCGATTGCAAACTAGTTTCAGAAATTTACAAAATACTCCTGCTAATTCGGTAAAATTTCAAGGCAGTTTCTGGAGCTGTCATTTTCAAACCGCTTGACTTGAGGACTTGAAATTTAGGCCAGGCATACTTCAAACTATCCAGAATTACAGGAAAATGTTGCAGGATTTACACTCGATTGCAAACTCGTTTCAGAAAATTACAAAACTTTTGCTAATTCGTTAAAATTTCAAGGCAAAGTTTCTGGAGCTGCCATTTTCAAATCGCTTGACTTGAGGACTTGAAATTTAGGCCAGGCATACTCCAAACTATCCCGAATCACAGGAAAATGTTGCAGAATTTACACTTGATTGCAAACTAGTTTCAGAAGTTTACAAAACTTTTGCTAATTCGTTAAAATTTCAAGGCAAAGTTTCTGGAGCTGTCATTTTCAAACCGTTTGACTAAGAAACTTGAAATTTGGCTCAGACAAACTTTGAATTTTCCACAAACACAGAAAAATATTTCAGGATTTACACTCGCTTGCAAACTAGTTTTGGAAATGTACAAAACTCTAGCTAATTCGGTAAAATTTCAAGGCAAAGTTTGTGGAGCTGTCATTTTCAAACCGCTTGACTTGAGGACTTGAAATTTAGGCCAGGCAAACTTCAAACTATCCCGAATCACCGGAAAATGTTGCAGGATTTACACTCGATTGCAAACTAGTTTCAGAAATTCACAAAATACTCCTGCTAATTCGGTAAAATTTTAAGGCAAAGTTTCTGGAGCTGTCATTTTCAAACCGCTTGACTTTGGGACATGAAATTTAGGCCAGGCATACTTTAAACTATCTAGAATCACAAGAAAATGTTACAGGATTTACACTCGATTGCAAACTAGTTTCAGAAATTTACAAAATACTCCTGCTAATTCGGTAAAATTTCAAGGCAAAGTTTCTGGAGCTGTCATTTTCAAACTGCTTGACTTGGGGACTTGAAATTTAGGCCAAACATACTTCAAACTATCCAGAATCACAGGAAAATGTTGCAGGATTTACACTCGATTGCGAACTAGTTTTAGAAATGTACAAAACTCTTGCTAATTCGGTAAAATTTCAAGGCAAAGTTTCTGGAGCTGTCATTTTCAAACCGCTTGACTTGATGACTTGAAATTTAGGCCAAACATACTTCAAACTATCCAGAATCACAAGAAAATGTTGCAGGATTTACACTCGATTGCAAACTAGTTTCAGAAATGTACAAAATACTCCTGCTAATTCGGTAAAATTCCATGCAAGGCAAAGTTTCTGGAGCTGTCATTTTCAAACCGCTTGACTTAGGGACATGAAATTTAGAGATCAGGCATAGTTCAAACTATCCGAATCACAGGCAAATGTTGCAGGATTTACACCCGATTGCAAACTAGTTTCAGAAATTTACAAAACTCTTGCTAATTCGGTAAAATTTCAATGCAAAGTTTCTGGAGCTGTCATTTTCAAACCGCTTGACTTGAGGACTTGAAATTTAGGCCAGGCATACTTCAAACTATCCGAATCACAGGAAAATGTTGCAGGATTTACACTCGATTGCAAACTAGTTTAAGAAATGTACAAAACTCTTGCTAATTCGGTAAAATTTCAAGGCAAAGTTTCTGGAGCTGCCATTTTCAAATCGCTTGACTTGAGGACTTGAAATTTAGGCCAGGCATACTCCAAACTATCCCGAATCACAGGAAAATGTTGCAGAATTTACACTTGATTGCAAACTAGTTTCAGAAGTTTACAAAACTTTTGCTAATTCGTTAAAATTTCAAGGCAAAGTTTCTGGAGCTGTCATTTTCAAACCGTTTGACTAAGAAACTTGAAATTTGGCTCAGACAAACTTTGAATTTTCCACAAACACAGAAAAATATTTCAGGATTTACACTCGCTTGCAAACTAGTTTTGAAAATGTACAAAACTCTAGCTAATTCGGTAAAATTTCAAGGCAAAGTTTGTGGAGCTGTCATTTTCAAACCGCTTGACTTGAGGACTTGAAATTTAGGCCAGGCAAACTTCAAACTATCCCGAATCACCGGAAAATGTTGCAGGATTTACACTCGATTGCAAACTAGTTTCAGAAATTCACAAAATACTCCTGCTAATTCGGTAAAATTTTAAGGCAAAGTTTCTGGAGCTGTCATTTTCAAACCGCTTGACTTTGGGACATGAAATTTAGGCCAGGCATACTTTAAACTATCTAGAATCACAAGAAAATGTTACAGGATTTACACTCGATTGCAAACTAGTTTCAGAAATTTACAAAATACTCCTGCTAATTCGGTAAAATTTCAAGGCAAAGTTTCTGGAGCTGTCATTTTCAAACTGCTTGACTTGGGGACTTGAAATTTAGGCCAAACATACTTCAAACTATCCAGAATCACAGGAAAATGTTGCAGGATTTACACTCGATTGCGAACTAGTTTTAGAAATGTACAAAACTCTTGCTAATTCGGTAAAATTTCAAGGCAAAGTTTCTGGAGCTGTCATTTTCAAACCGCTTGACTTGATGACTTGAAATTTAGGCCAAACATACTTCAAACTATCCAGAATCACAAGAAAATGTTGCAGGATTTACACTCGATTGCAAACTAGTTTCAGAAATGTACAAAATACTCCTGCTAATTCGGTAAAATTCCATGCAAGGCAAAGTTTCTGGAGCTGTCATTTTCAAACCGCTTGACTTAGGGACATGAAATTTAGAGATCAGGCATAGTTCAAACTATCCGAATCACAGGCAAATGTTGCAGGATTTACACCCGATTGCAAACTAGTTTCAGAAATTTACAAAACTCTTGCTAATTCGGTAAAATTTCAATGCAAAGTTTCTGGAGCTGTCATTTTCAAACCGCTTGACTTGAGGACTTGAAATTTAGGCCAGGCATACTTCAAACTATCCGAATCACAGGAAAATGTTGCAGGATTTACACTCGATTGCAAACTAGTTTAAGAAATGTACAAAACTCTTGCTAATTCGGTAAAATTTCAAGGCAAAGTTTCTGGAGCTGCCATTTTCAAATCGCTTGACTTGAGGACTTGAAATTTAGGCCAGGCATACTCCAAACTATCCCGAATCACAGGAAAATGTTGCAGAATTTACACTTGATTGCAAACTAGTTTCAGAAGTTTACAAAACTTTTGCTAATTCGTTAAAATTTCAAGGCAAAGTTTCTGGAGCTGTCATTTTCAAACCGTTTGACTAAGAAACTTGAAATTTGGCTCAGACAAACTTTGAATTTTCCACAAACACAGAAAAATATTTCAGGATTTACACTCGCTTGCAAACTAGTTTTGAAAATGTACAAAACTCTAGCTAATTCGGTAAAATTTCAAGGCAAAGTTTGTGGAGCTGTCATTTTCAAACCGCTTGACTTGAGGACTTGAAATTTAGGCCAGGCAAACTTCAAACTATCCCGAATCACCGGAAAATGTTGCAGGATTTACACTCGATTGCAAACTAGTTTCAGAAATTCACAAAATACTCCTGCTAATTCGGTAAAATTTTAAGGCAAAGTTTCTGGAGCTGTCATTTTCAAACCGCTTGACTTTGGGACATGAAATTTAGGCCAGGCATACTTTAAACTATCTAGAATCACAAGAAAATGTTACAGGATTTACACTCGATTGCAAACTAGTTTCAGAAATTTACAAAATACTCCTGCTAATTCGGTAAAATTTCAAGGCAAAGTTTGTGGAGCTGTCATTTTCAAACCGCTTGACTTGAGGACTTGAAATTTAGGCCAGGCAAACTTCAAACTATCCCGAATCACCGGAAAATGTTGCAGGATTTACACTCGATTGCAAACTAGTTTCAGAAATTTACAAAATACTCCTGCTAATTCGGTAAAATTTCAAGGCAAAGTTTCTGGAGCTGTCATTTTCAAACTGCTTGACTTGGGGACTTGAAATTTAGGCCAAACATACTTCAAACTATCCAGAATCACAGGAAAATGTTGCAGGATTTACACTCGATTGCGAACTAGTTTTAGAAATGTACAAAACTCTTGCTAATTCGGTAAAATTTCAAGGCAAAGTTTCTGGAGCTGTCATTTTCAAACCGCTTGACTTGATGACTTGAAATTTAGGCCAAACATACTTCAAACTATCCAGAATCACAAGAAAATGTTGCAGGATTTACACTCGATTGCAAACTAGTTTCAGAAATGTACAAAATACTCCTGCTAATTCGGTAAAATTCCATGCAAGGCAAAGTTTCTGGAGCTGTCATTTTCAAACCGCTTGACTTAGGGACATGAAATTTAGAGATCAGGCATAGTTCAAACTATCCGAATCACAGGCAAATGTTGCAGGATTTACACCCGATTGCAAACTAGTTTCAGAAATTTACAAAACTCTTGCTAATTCGGTAAAATTTCAATGCAAAGTTTCTGGAGCTGTCATTTTCAAACCGCTTGACTTGAGGACTTGAAATTTAGGCCAGGCATACTTCAAACTATCCGAATCACAGGAAAATGTTGCAGGATTTACACTCGATTGCAAACTAGTTTAAGAAATGTACAAAACTCTTGCTAATTCGGTAAAATTTCAAGGCAAAGTTTCTGGAGCTGTCATTTTCAAACCGCTTGACTTGAGGACTTGATATTTAGGCTAGGCATACTTCAAACTACCCCGAATCACAGGAAAATTTTGCAGGATTTACACTCGATTGCAAACTAGTTTCAGAAGTTTACAAATCTCTTGCTGATTCGGTAAAATTTCAAGGCAAAGTTTCTGGAGCTGTCATTTTCAAATCGCTTGACTTGAGGACTTGATATTTAGGCTAGGCATACTTCAAACTACCCCGAATCACAGGAAAATTTTGCAGGATTTACACTCGATTGCAAACTAGTTTCAGAAATTTACAAAACTCTTGCTAATTCGGTAAAATTTCAAGGCAACGTTTCTGGAGCTGTCATTTTCAAACCGCTTGACTTAGGGACATGAAATTTAGAGATCAGGCATAGTTCAAACTATCCGAATCACAGGAAAATGTTGCAGGATTTACACCCGATTGCAAACTAGTTTCAGAAATTTACAAAACTCTTGCTAATTCGGTAAAATTTCAATGCAAAGTTTCTGGAGCTGTCATTTTCAAACCGCTTGACTTGAGGACTTGAAATTTAGGCCAGGCATACTTCAAACTATCCAGAATCACAGGAAAATGTTCCAGGATTTACACTCGATTGCAAACTAGTTTCAGAAATTTACAAAACTCTTGCTAATTCGGTAAAATTTCAATGCAAAGTTTCTGGAGCTGTCATTTTCAAACCGCTTGACTTGAGGACTTGAAATTTAGGCCAGGCATACTTCAAACTATCCGAATCACAGGAAAATGTTGCAGGATTTACACTCGATTGCAAACTAGTTTAAGAAATGTACAAAACTCTTGCTAATTCGGTAAAATTTCAAGGCAAAGTTTCTGGAGCTGTCATTTTCAAACCGCTTGACTTGAGGACTTGATATTTAGGCTAGGCATACTTCAAACTACCCCGAATCACAGGAAAATTTTGCAGGATTTACACTCGATTGCAAACTAGTTTCAGAAGTTTACAAATCTCTTGCTGATTCGGTAAAATTTCAAGGCAAAGTTTCTGGAGCTGTCATTTTCAAATCGCTTGACTTGAGGACTTGATATTTAGGCTAGGCATACTTCAAACTACCCCGAATCACAGGAAAATTTTGCAGGATTTACACTCGATTGCAAACTAGTTTCAAAAATTTACAAAACTCTTGCTAATTCGGTAAAATTTCAAGGCAACGTTTCTGGAGCTGTCATTTTCAAACCGCTTGACTTGAGGACTTGATATTTAGGCTAGGCATACTTCAAACTACCCCGAATCACAGGAAAATTTTGCAGGATTTACACTCGATTGCAAACTAGTTTCAGAAGTTTACAAATCTCTTGCTGATTCGGTAAAATTTCAAGGCAAAGTTTCTGGAGCTGTCATTTTCAAATCGCTTGACTTGGGGACTTGAAATTAAGGCCAGGCATAATTCAAACTATCCCGAATCACAGGAGAATGTTGCAGGATTTACACTCGATTGCAAATTGATTTTTGAAATTTACAAAAATCCTGGTGTGAAAATTTGGTTAAATTTTGAAGCAAAGTTCCTGGAGCTTTCATTCACATTCAAAACCATGGCAAGACTTTCTGAATGACAGGGAAGCGTACTACTATTTACGTAAACCCAACTTTCATACTGAATTATTATTTGCGGGGTGTTATTGACCACAACGCCATCTTTCGACAGAATTATTGAACGACATATCAGAGCCTCCTAGGATTTTGCTTATAAACCAGTTTTCTGTCAAATAAATCATGGCCTTCTTAGAAAAGATTGAGTCCTAACTACGAAATGTGATATTCCGAAGATACTTAAATCTTTTATGCACTTGTGAGACATCACTAGACTGGAAATTTTACACTCTTTCCAAAAATCGAAAAATCCAATATGGCGGCCATAAGAAAAATGAAAGTTGAGAAGGGTTGCAGGAAAACAAAAGACGATTGAGACATGTCATACACACCATTTTATTCGTCTTAAAACAGTGTCCAGATAATGTCACATTTTCATAACTGTCCAATTAGCCGTTTCGGATTTACTGGCAAAAACCAAAATCCGCCATTTTCGGTTCTTCGCCGATATTTCCAAAACCAATTGACCAATCGCAAATCTGGAACCAAATATCGAATGCACTAAGTTTCCTCTAAAATTTTCTCCATTTTACCTTTGCTGTAGGTATAATAGGAGCCAAGATCCCTGTATATAGAGAACCGAATCTGGGACACACTGTATATGGTGAAGATTTGGATGGACAGAGACACCAATCCATGAAATAATTCGTAGCTCAAAATCTTTTCAAAACGATTTTTCAGACACTTTTCTTTCTATAAAAATTGATAAATACATATACAGAGTGATTTAGCAAAATCAAGGACATCCAAGACAATTTGCAGTTGTGATCGTACATAATGATCAATTACAAGTTTTGATATGGGGGCAACAAATTCCCTGGTACTTTTCGCGCTCCCCACGTATAATCAAATAAAACTGCAAATCTTATTTCTGAGAATTCGATAGTCGAGCTCAAAGTCAGCATCATCAGATAACGACAGATGCGTCAATCCTTTTGCACTACGAATTTGAATTTCGCTTTACAAAGTCAAGGTCCCTAACCTTTTCCCATCTAGCGCATCTAATAGCCCTGAATGACCATCATTTGCATCGATTTCAGTGAAGACACGAATGAAATACTTTTAAAATAGAACAATTTTCCGTTGTTTTCTCCGCCTATAGAAACTCGATCATTACGACCTAAACATTAGTGAGGTTTCCCCTTGACATTGGAAATGGGAAAACAACCAATTATCGACCCATACATACATATAATCAATTGATAAATTTGCGAATACGGCCAAATTTTAGGCTTCATTGAAACATGCATGTTAGGTGTGTTCAAGAATCTATAATCGTTCAGTGATTAGATAATTGTACGTTTCCAATGATAATTGGGTTTTCGTGGGTCACAATGATTACTAATTAACAAGTTTTGACTAGTGGTTCCATTGTGAAGTACAAAAAAAAACATTCTACCCTGTGGGACTAATTTAGTTCGGACATTTGATCATGAATAACTTTTTTGTTTGTTTATGGATTTTGATGAGTTTAAATGCACCGATTTCATAAAAACGTCGATCCTGGCCAAAATTTGAAAGTTCGACCCAGAATTTATTCAAAAATCATTAGAATCCACAAACAGAAAAGTTATTAAGGGTCAAATTATGTGCAAACTTATTTTGGCCCACAGTGTTTAGTTTTATTGTTTCAAGGCTCATTATTGTTAATATTTTCTTTCTTCAAGCGGCACTTGTTTCAAGATGTTGATTCAACGAATATTAAAACGGCTTGTTGTAAATTCGTTGATTTTCACGGTTAATTTCGCCCATCTACTTTTTTGACGGTGTTTCGTAATATAATTAATCATTCTTCAATTTAGCATGTTTGAGGAGTGTTTTTTACGATAATTTTTATACCTCCACGATTCAAGAGTAATTTTTTACACGGGCTCAAGTAGTGTCAAATTTGTTTTTACGGAATGCTAACGTAGTTTTGTAAATTGAGGATAAATGAGTTTTGAGTGTGATATACCTCTATTTAGACTCTCTGAGGAGTGTTTCTTCCCCATATCTCAAGCCTCCACGACTCAAGAGCAATGTTTTGAAGTGGCTAGAGTAGTTTCAACTATGTTTTTACTGAATTCGACCTAGTTTCGTTAACTGAGGTGAACTATAAAAGGTTTCAGTGTTATCCCCATTGACTTTTATAGAACTCAATGGTTATCCCTCAATTTAAAATATCTGAAAAGTGGTTTCTCTACATTTCACAACTCTATATAGTTCAAGAGTAATTTTTCACAGTACTAAGAAAGTGAAACTTTGTTTTCACTGATTTTGACCCAATTCCATCAGAAATTCGTACAGTTTCTCAAAATTATAAAAAAAAGAGAGTTTCAAGATACTCTCTAATAAAAAAAATCCCTATCAAAAAAGAAAAACCCCGTATCTTATTTTACTAAAAATTATTTAAGAAAATAAAACTAAAAACCCTGTATGTTTCTTGAAAATTGAGTCAATAAAAAAACAAATTGTAGGGAAAAGAATGGACTTTCACATCATTTGTAAAGAAGTCACTCAACACCATAAATAAACTACAGAGTGTATCAAAAATGTACGACAAAAAATCTCAAAACCAACTATTTTCGGAAATCCAATTTTTAACTGGTAGAAAGATGACCTTCCAAATCTCAGCCTGTCTGTCGGAGCAAATCGATTCAATTATCATTAGCAGCAGATTTGATAAAATTTTATGCCTAGCATCAATCTATCAAAGCAAACCAACCAAACCCCATCATAACCAGAACCAAACCATTAAATGATTTTGAGGACTATGGCTGTCATTCGTCAATTTAGAATGTGAATAAGCCCCCAAAAGTTTCTGAAAAGCCATACAAGAATTATTGTTGATGTTCTAATTTTGATGACCCATAATGAGCTCGGTGGTGGAATAAGCTTTAATGACTCTACCGGATACAGAACATCCTTCACTGAGCGTAGGTTTTCAAGTTGAGTCAATTCTGATGAATCCTGCAGTCCTGAGCTATTGATTCATTTTCCTGGTGGACTGTTTTGTACAAAATGAAAGTTTTCTTCTTTTATTGAGTGCGACTACTGGATAGAAAAATCTGAAGAAATAACGTCCATATCAAGGCTTCCCACAAGCAGTCTCATCAGAAAAGTTTCTCATTTCAGTTGAAACTTTGGGGTTTATGATGAAGTTTTTGGTTTGTGAGTTGCATTGATGTCATCCTGCTGCACAAACGGGGAATATTTTACATTTCCTGCTTCTAGTGCACTGTGCGCTTCTAATTTCACCAACTTTAATACATGGGATGAGCAAAATACAAAAACAAACGTTACAGCAGCCCATACTTGAAAAATCCGTATCTACTGTCAAACAACGCCATAGAAGGTCATGAGAACCGCATATCTCGATCGAAGAAAAGTTCATCTTATAACAAATGAAGAAAAGAAGACCGCGCTGTGAATGGTTCAAAGCACATGGCGTGATACAATGGTACTACGTATTATTCGTCGTACCAGATCAGGCTTTGTTTTGAAGAATGAATCACATTTCAAGTATGTCACTCACTCATTAAGGCTGAAGGGGTTTTTGAAGGACTTTTTAAAATCAAATTTATATGTTACTATGTGACATCAAATTCTAATCACCACAGTCGATTCGTCGACAAAAAGGTTAGACTGCGATAAACTTTTGACCATTCATTATATAAGCGACGTTTGTTTTGATTTCTTGTTCTAATCAACTTGACATTGGAAGCAAAATTTGACCGGTCACTTCCAACTACGAATGTGATCTTTGTGTGATCAAAATTGTGAATTTGGATCACAAGAAAAACAGTAAATATTTTTGGGATTTGATGATTCTGGGCTAGGTCAATGCCACAGGTTATAAGTTTGATTACGTACGACTGGTTATAATTTATTTTATCTAACGCATGATAGTTATATGTGTCATTTTGGACAAAAAAAATGTCAAATAACACACTAGTGTGTTATGATCCATAACTCACTAGTCACTGGTGAGTTAAGTTTCCGTGGCAAACAAACAAACAACCTATCACGTTCCCGTGTCAACCAAACAGACCTATTTTGACCAAAATGTAAACATGTCACATCTCATAAAAAAAACGATTTCCTCCGTTTGTTGGATAATACATTGTATGACACTCGACACTCGTGCGTTAGATTCCACAAGTCACATGAGAATTTATACCATTCGTGGTACAAATAATCTCGCGTGACTTATTTATAACACAACGCACTAGTACCATGAATAACTACTTTTATCAGTAACAAAATTCTAATCACCAAGGTCAGTAAAAAGGACAAATCACGATAAATTTGAACAATCATGCAATTTATCAAGCTATACGCCTTTATCTGTTTGTTCTTATCAGATTGACATTGCAAATTTGAAAATTATTCGAAATGATGAAATATTATCTTTAAAAGATTTCCCCAGAAAGTTACAACAAAAATCTTGACAAATGAGGTTAAAAAATAAGATAAACACGACATAGACAATGGTAATCATGTGATCACCGCAGGGGCAGCTGTTTTATTAGTGTTACAGTGATCTCGTGATTATCATTGTTCATGAACATGCACAATAAATCACCCACTTGTAATGTGAACAAATCAATAAATAACTCTCGAAAATATAATTAAAATCAAAATAAAAACTGGAAAAGATTATTATTGTAAATGAGGATAAATATGGACGGAAGAAGTAGATTAGCAAATCATTTGAGTCATGTCATAGGCCAAGAGCGGCTCCTACCTACGGTCTGGTCAATGACCTCCCAAACATATTTTACAAATAAATAGTTTACCTTCTTCAATTATTTTACTCGTGAAGACCTAATCAATTTGATTTCAAATTACACCTTATTTTATTTTGACCACCCCTCGTAATTTTCGTAATTGAACATATACATCTACCGAGCGTAGCCGAACGCCTGAACAAATTGGAAAATTAGACTGCGTCTTGGGTCATCAGCCACGGCTGAAATTTGACACATATTGACTAAATCGATCCTACCCGTTCATCGATCGGCGTTTTGGCAAAACGATATTTTTTGGATTTGTGAGATTAGTTTGGCAACGCTGGAATTGTTCGATCGGGTACCTAGTGGTAAAAATAATAAAAGTTGGGTTGGTTCATGTCAAGTTGGGTTAGGAAAATTGAAGAACATTTTTTTAGAAGTGACCGCCGGGAATGTGAAAAATAATCCTCTTAAGTGACTGCCGGGAATTGAAAACTAGAGTTTCCTCTTGAATGACTGCCTGGAATTAAAAACAAATTTCCCCTGAAGTAACTGCCGCGGAATTGAAAAAAAAATCCTCTTACGTTACTGCCAAGACTTTTTTGAGTATCCCTATTTTCAAATTTATTTTTTTGAACTAGACGCCACTGGTCATAGGTAATGAGTATTGGGTTTTTTCCAAGCGTCTCAAAATAAAGCTAAATAACGCACCAGAAAACACAAAAAAAAATAAAAATTGAATGTCACAAATATTAAACATAAGTTGAGAAAAAGAGTGGAAAATATTGATGCAAATCAAATAAAAAAAAAGGAAATTGAAAAATAGCCAAAACTTACTTTTGAGGTACGACCACTTTTTCACTTTAAACAACGCTCACGAACACAGGAAAATTATAAATGAGATGAGAAATATCACTGCGAGGGTCCTCCTTGGTCTGCCAACAAAGGTCCTTAGAGCTCTGTCAAAGTCCATAAATGAATGATGGATTCCTGGCAGCTTTCCAGCTTCATCACACTGTGAACCATGGTGTTCCTCAGGGATGAGTTTTGGAACCGATTCTTGTCCCTCTTGTTGGATATAAGAGGTGAGTTCAGAGAGTTTGGAGATGATAATTCGATCGAGTGGAATACTGGAGGGAGCCATAAGTACTGACATAGAAGTTAACCAGTGGTTTGATGCTTACACTAAATATGGATGATTGAAAATCGTCCATTTTCTCTAAGCCTCTTATAAATTGAATAAGGAACAAGGAACAAATCAATGTCTTTAGGCCTCAATTTATCACTTTTTAAATTGAGACCTGACTGTTCTTTATTCACTTTAATAAAAGTCATGTTGTGGGCTTCAGGTATGCCTCTGCCTAGTCATTTGGACTCTAAATTCTTGGGTCTGACCATTGATGACCAACTCAAATTTCATCTTTCATGCTGTTAGAGATGATTCGAGGAAGCTTGGTATTCTAAGACCTGTCTTCTGAATCCTGTGTTTATCATCCAGAAGAGGGTGGTACGTTGTATTTACGACATTGTCTGCAGTGAGTCATGAAGGCCTGTCTTTAGAGATGGGAAGATACTACTTACTCTTATCGCTCTATTCATCCTCGAGTCAGCTTCAAAGAATAATCAGAAAAACTACAACAAAACCCCCAACTAAATGTAGACACAATGTGAATACTAAAAAAAAAATAGCAAATAATCAATTGATAAACAACAAATATAAAATGTTAAAAATCATTCAATGTAAAAGGACTGGAATCAAAACTACAAAGACTAGTTTAAATAATAAACAATAGACCAAATAGAGCAGGAACGTCGTGACGAGCCGCCTAAATATGAGTGAACTGACCAATGTACACAGGAACCAGTCTATGATGTACATAAGAACCAGTTTGCACCAGCGAGAACTAAACAAGGATCAACAATCAAACTACAAACTCAAACAACATCAATTTATTGACAATAATCACTCTGTTCGTTCAGTGGACAAGGGATCACCAATCTTCTTTGTCTCATCACAGGTAAACGATATGGTTATGGCATACCTCTCACCCTCTTTCACCTCCAGAGCAAACCATTAATAAAAAAAAACAAACTCATCATACTACCTACCCTCTCGACAAAATGCGGATTTTCCGCACCAGAGGTGAAGAACGACACTCTTGCTTTGCGTGGTTCCACAGTCATGTTGGTACGTGGTGCGTTGACGTTGTCAAGATAAATAAAACGACCTCCTTGAAAATCCTTTCCGTAGTCATTCAAATATAAGAGGGAGGTGTAATGGAATGATTCGTAAGTATGCTGCAATTATTTGTTTGAGTAGAAACGTATAACTTTAAGAATGGGACAGCTACGTTTGCCAGGACGTTGAGGTGTCAACTTTCTTTGTTATCGAAATTATCTACACCGAGAGATGTTGTAGAAGGAAACAAAAACCTACCGTTTGCCGCTCCGCTGACTTGAATCCCCGACCAATAGGCTTGCGTTTGACATAGACGTGGCTGTCCCATTCTTAAACTTACAGGCGCAACGTACCTTATCAATATGGACATGCCAATACTCATCGTTTTTATTAACCGCATCCTTATTGGACAATTTGGAAAAAAACGTAGGATATGTGAGGTGTATTTTATTAGCATCAATACCAAACGATTCCGCAATGGCTGTCTGAATTTTGCGTCTAAAATCACCAGATTAACACCACAATTGATCATTAATGCAGACTGACCTCACATCTTCGTAAATCTTCAAATCAGTAGGCGTAATGAAGCTTTGTTTAATCGTCTTGTAGAAGTTGACAAATGTATCTTTATAGGACAAAGCTCCAGAATGCAAGTCCATAATGGTGGCTCCGCCACTAGACCCACCATGAGACATTCCTTAAATTGTTGGTTAAACTCTTTGCCAGCATGGGGTAGACTAACCTCGTTTGGCAAGCCATAAGAGGATGTCAGCTTCATATTCGGACACTATTTTGTCGCTGACGAATCTGCCACACTTTTTTGGCGTACATCCAGGGTATTGTTTGATTTCATTGAGGTAGTCTTTGTCGCATTCGACGTGTTGACCTCTGCCGTTGTAGGTGTTGCCGAATTTGGCTTATAATTGAAAAAAAAATCATAAAAACAAAGAGTGAGGAAGAACATCGTTTGAAAATCTTGGATGGGAAGGTTTGGGAAGTTTCGGATTATTGGACATCTCTGGAAAGTTACCTAATGCTGTTTCTTTTCCGCCCTTGGAGAAATACCATACGTAAATCAAAACTCCTATAATTAGAACAACTCTACTGAATATCCTTTGTCCGCTGAACTTTGGCAAGGGTCCATATTTACTGGAACAGACAAAGTAATTGATTTTGCCATGTAAGGCTATCTTGAAAATGGTAAAGCGACGCCTCGTTACACTAGTGGTCACGATTGCTAACATGACAACGCCCGACGCACGGACGGCAGCGTTGTCAAGTCTCATGCATCAGGCTGTCTGTGTACAGTCAAACTCGACATCCTTATGTTATTTTGTGCGCCGGGAGAGGTCATGGGCACATTGTCTGTCAAAAAAGGCAAGATTTGGCAACGATCACTGTCTTGAAGCAAGAAACCACGGTGACCTCTAGTTTGTCAGCCGCTGACGTCACTGGCTTATGCCACTGATGTTAATGTATCGTGCAACGAAGCTTAAATCATGGTAAAATTGTACATTTGGTATCTCCTATCGTTTCCAAAAGTGAACATCGAATTTGTAACATACCGTAGGTATACAGGGTCGTCCAAAAATAACTTATGGCACTTAACGCACATTGATTATTGATCAATCAATCTGATATATCACGATATATCAATGATAAAAACCCCGAAAATAATTATAAAGCGTTCAGGTGTTACCGCTGCGGAAGTTTTCTTGCGTCCGGCACAAGAATTGATATATTTTTCGTTTCCGTCATTCTTAACTGAATACAGCACAACTGGAAGAAAACGCTATAGAACACACAATGTTTAATATAAAAAAATAGTGCTCAAATCACCATAAAAAAAGCAGGGAAATTCGGTAGTCACATCACAACAAATGAAAATGTTAAAAATAGGTCTTATCTATAATAAGTCTCAGGATCAACGGCCTAAGCCCTAACCACTACCCTAACGGAGCTTCTTAGATTTAAATGAAATTTGAAGGTATAATGGGCGACTGCACCAACCAATTTTGAGGATACTTAACGCTAGGGAACCCTTAACTGGAAGGTTTTACATGCAAAATTGTCAAAATAAGGGTTCCTTAGCGTCAAGTATCCTCAAAATTGGTTGGTGCAATCGGCCATAAAACGTCTATTACGAAAAAATTATCCCTCTAGGTTGCTGAAAATCAAGTTTGGCTCAAGATTGAAAAAGTTGTTCACACAATTGAGTACAGGATTCTTCTTTTCGAGTAAATCCAGTTTATTACCCTTTGAGCAATCGTGAAGGACTTTCACATTCTCCTTATTTGAAAAGTTGTGGCATGTACTCAATAAGTGGTTTGCAGAAGCCGATTTTGTTTCTGTAGTGTCCGTTTGTCTGTATTTGCTAACAAGAATCGCATGTTTTTTTTTGGGAAACCCTCCTCCCTGTCTGCCCTACGTGAACAAACGAACAGATCTCACAGTGTAAAGAATAGACCCCAGATTTTGACAGATGAATTTGTCCTTATTTTTGACCAGATGTTTTTTCTTCCTTTTTAACTTTGAAGCATTCCAGAGAAGTTAATCATTGATCTAGTGTGGGTTTCATTTTATTGAAGAATGACCTTATTGGATCCTCCTAGAGAGACTGGAACTGTTCCGAACTCAAAAATGTATCGTCAGAGAGCTGTCTTCATAATTACCAGGCAAGATCTTCAAATGTACATTGTTGAGTCCATCTCTATTTAGTCTATTTTCGTACTGATCCAAACATTTCTTGGAATTGAGGAGACTTATAATTCTTGCCCTCAAGACTGCTCTGTTGGAAATGACTGTAATTTTGATTATATTTTCAAACTCGACCGCCAGAGATCTTTAGTTCGTCGACTGGGAGCAGTTGAGGAGTTGTATTCGAGGTTCAAACTGAGGAATGCTTCTTTCTTTCAATATTTTTCAAACCTCTTCGGTTTAGTTTTTTTGTACATACCGGAATAATTGTCCGGTTTTGAGAGTTGTCCGTGAAAGGAGCTTCCAGTGTATTTGGTATCTTCCTTTCATGAATTTTCTGATAAGTTATTATTTTATGCGACGACTTGTTTCAACAGCAATTTGAGTTTGATTTATACAGGGTGTTTCCTAAAGATTGGTAAAAAATTCGTTGTGTGATTCCTGGGGTATTTTCATGAAAAAAAGTTCCTATAAACATTTGCCGAAAAATGCTTCCTAAGGTAGCTACGCCCCTTTGAATAGGGCACCCCGAAGACGGTTTTTCCTCAATATTTCCGAAACCTTACATACAAAAATCATGAAATTTGGTACATCATACAAACTTTTAATGCTGAATGAGAATTTGAGCTCAGAATTTCAAAATTTTAATCAGGGGCGTACCATACTGGCGTACCATACCATTTAAAAAATTGGATTCTTTTAACCTTTAACCCCGCCAGTATGGTACGCCCCTGATTAAAATTTTGAAATTCTGAGCTCAAATTCTCATTCAGCATTCAAAGTTTGTATGATGTACCAAATTTAATGATTTTTGTATGTAAGGTTTCGGAAATATTGAGGAAAAACCGTCTTCGGGGTGCCCTATTTAAAGGGGCGTAGCTCCCTTAGGAAGCATTTTTCGGCAAATGTTTATAGGAACTTTTTTTCATGAAAATACCCCAGGAATCACACAACGAATTTTTTACCAATCTTTAGGAAACACCCTGTAATTCAAATCGTCGCAAACCTGTACCTGACTTGAAAGTAAGAATCGATTGGGATGACATGCGCACTCTAGCTAACACCATTTTAGTTTATTTATGTACGTTCTACTGTTTTGGGTTAGTTTGGGTAATGCTACCTGACTGATGATTAATTTTCGAGATGATACCGGTATCAAGAGCACTACTCGTAATAGTCATAACTCTCGGTATTTATTACGGTTCTGTACCAATCTTTCCGTTCAACAATTTTATGCATAAAACCCTTTCTTCACTATAAAAAAAATACCAATTCTCTTGCCGGACTGAGGTTTACACAGGGTAGACAAGTAGAAAAAGCACAATAAACTAGTGTCCTGATTAGTCTGGTTTATGAGATAAAGGGTGTTGGTTTAAAATCGAATTTATTATTAATATTTCAAATATCGTTTTGCCGATTTTGTTGAATTTTGCCAGTTTTTCAATGTATCAAGACGCTAAATTTGCACTAACTAGATGGTAATCATGAGTTTCAGTGGGCAGATTCACGATAATATTGACGAAAAATGTGACTTTTTATAGAATGTTCATACTTTTCACAGATGACGTCCAGGGGGACAGTTTCACTAATAAACTTGACAAATGTCTTTTTCTGATTTTTTTCCAGATTGAGCAGTCTCCTCATGTTTTTTCGGATCTTTCTTTGTTTTCAAGGAAAAAAGTAACCCACTTTATTTAACAATTTTTCGACGTGCAATTAAGTGGTTTTGATTTGTTTCCTCGAAAACGAGGAAAGATACGAAAAAATATGAAGAGACAAAAAAGTTGTATTTTTAGCTGGTCTATCTGGAAAAAATTGTAAAGCTTCAGGAAAAGCCAGTGGCGCACATTTTTTTGTCTATTTTATTCGTGAAACTGTCCACCACTGTTACCATCTAGTTAGTGCTAATTGAGCGTCTTGTTGCAATTAAAATCTCTGCCAAAATTCAATATAATCGGCAAAAGAGTCTTTTAGATATTAGTAATGAATCCGACTTTTTCATAATTTTCCACACTCTTTATCCCAAGCGACAGGGGGTTTCTATTTGCAAAAGGTCGAACCGAAATGAAATTTTGTGGGATGGTAGATATAGGTCCCCTGATAGAACATCTAAGCTTGCGACCTCGAGGAGGTGCCGCTCGATAGTTGAGGGGATGAAGACTGCTTCGCGGCGATTCGAGGAAAATAGCACCGTTGAAGTAGGTGCAATAAAAAAAAAGTTCAAATGAAATATGTAGAAAACAAAATTACGCACAACTTTGGTTTCATGCATTTTTTCGCACAGGCCAATATTTTCTGCTCTACGGCGCGCCAAACTTGGGGGGTCAAAAAATCATATCTTTTATACGAGCTTTTATAATATAAGGTCAAATGCAACGAATCAAGGATCAGTTTACTCACAACACATCACTCTTACAGAAAAAAAAATAGACCTACCTACTAGGTAGAATGGTTTGGCAGTCATTTTTGTTTCAATCCGCGATTCAACTCTGATTTTGTTAAAATTTGCTTCTTGGGCGCACCCGAGGGCGCAACGTAGAGCAAAAAATATGGGTCAGAGCGAAAAAATGCATGAAACCAAAGTTGTGCGTAATTTTATTTTCTACATATTTTATTTGAACTTTTTTTCATAGCACCTACTCCAACGGTGCCGAGAACGGTGCTATTTTCCTCCAAGCGCCGCGAAGCAGTTTTCATCCCTCCAACCCTCGAGCGGCACCCCCTCGAGGTCGCAAACTTAGATGATCTATCAGGGGACCTATCTCTACCATCCCACAAAATTTCATTTCTGTTCGATATTTTGCAAACAGAACCTCATATTTTGTACCCAACGCTTGGCCTATTATTTCGAAAACCATATTAATCAGGATACATGTTTATTGGGCCTTTCCTACTTGTATACACCCTGTATACCAAACCCTCTGTTTAGTATACACCCTGTATACTGTAAAAATCCTCGAAAAAATCATTACTGCATGATAATCAAACAAGCTGTAAGTATTTTGTACATTTTTCCCTCAAATTACCACTTCAGCTGTGAACACATTTTGTTTATAATAGACCTGATGAATTCCCAAACAATAAGGATGAAATGTTGAAACTATCTCTTCATTACAATACATTAATACATATTGATATACTTACAGTGGCTGTTTCTTATCTTTGGTTTCCTCAGCAGGAGTTTTGATATCAGGCTTATCCTGAGCATTGTTTTTGTTTTTTTTTCTAGATTTCAGCTCAGTATCGGGCATGTTTACAATATAAAACCATCCACTTTTGCCTCAGTTGTTATACATAAAATATTAGTAAATAGAACAAAAATCAATACCGGGGTAAAGTATGGATTTTATTCTAAACAGCTTAAATTTGATACACACTGAGCTCAAATTAATTGCTTGGTAAATTATTATTATTAAACGGAATGTATAAATTATACGTATCTCTTGTAAATTGGCAAAATATGAATTTTGTCAACAATAAAAAGTAAAAAGTTAGGCTATGTTATGTTCAGATAATCATAGATGCTCTAAATTGAATGGACGTTCATCGGCCGAAGCCGAATGGCAGGCTAAATTATAGTGAACCACGCCCAAGGTTGAGGTCTACATTTTTAAATATTTAGTCTAAGCTCGATTCTGCAAAAAACATTTGTTAACCAAAGATATGAATGACAACTACCTGGTGTGCTTATGACTACACGACATAGGTGAAAACTCACCAAGGCGAGATTGATAACACGAAATACAATATTTTTTTGTTCGACCATTGCATCCAATTTTTGTGGAACGGCACGGTCGCAGACACCTTGAACTTGATCTGTCAATTTTACTTCATTTAAATGTCATTATTGTCGAGGATCAAAGCTTTTATCCTTTCACCCATGATTGTCGTATGTCATATCACATGTCATGTGTCATGTCGTCTCGAGTTTGTTCTTGTTGATGGTTGTATTTTCTGATACATATTAGGTGTGTTTGTTACTTCGGTGTAGGGTAGGGTAGTGCAGAATGCTGGTGTAAGTCATGGCTGTCAGTGTAAAGAAGATTCAACAAATGCGTTTGTGCAGATCCTGCAAATATTCTTACCTGAAAAATAAATAAACGAAAACAAAACAACGATGGATGATTCGAATAGTAATGTTAAAGTATTAGGGATTATATTGTCTGAAGTTTTTACGATGAATATGATTCCTTATCTTCAAGTTATGATTCTGAAGACAGCTTAACCGTAATAATTTTAAATGCACATGACCGCAAAAGAAGCGAAACTGTTTAAAGAGTTTTTTAATACTGTAACTGTAGTGCTTGGTGCCTGCCTACACGGATATTGAATTCCAAAGGCATTTCCACATTTGCAGATATTTATTCAAAGAATTATTTCGATATCAACAATTTAGTTAATACTCTATCAACAGTTGGGTTGGATTTAGGCTAGCCATGTTCTACCAGATAAGCCACTGCAGCTGATTGCAGCTTGGTTTAGGATCATTATCGTGATTGCTGTTAATGTTGATTTTTGAGAGTTAATAAGAAGTACGTGTTGCGAATTCCAAAACTCAGCAGAAAAGGAAATTGAATAAGAATAAAAAATATAAATCAATACAAAGCTTACTCATCTCGCATCTTTTTGCATCTTGAGTGGATGAAAAGATTTCATATGTTTGTTTGACCGGAGCCTATGTCGTATAACTGTATACATTCACTGTCACTATTTTCATCACCCATTTTAATTTATTTGGTAAGAACCACACTGATTCTTTACTAAAAATATTCCTGTTTGTTTGTTTATCTTTATTATTCGTTAGGATGGTTTGTTTACAAAATACACGAAATAAGCTCCCCACCCTATTCTACACTACTACACTTGTCACATCTCTTCTTGACCTGGGGTAGAGAGTGCTGTAATGGGCAACCTACCCTGATATAACAAACACTCTACACTGTTTGCACTAACTGCATAACAAACGCCGCAGGGTAGAAAAGTGTAGTTCCGTGTGCACTAGTGCAGCATAACAAACGACTGTTTTTTCTTTCTAGTGATTTATAACGAACAATATTTTTCGTGTTTTCAAAAATGTTTTTGTGAAACCGTTTGTGCTCAAGACTTTGAAGTAAAAGTGTTATTTGCCGGGTTTACCCGAAGGAGCGTTACATAACCGAGCGTGACAGCTCAGTCTTAATAAATACCCACAAAATAAAGTGCTCAGCGCACCTCACGAAGTTTCCACTTCAAAAATGTTATAATAGGTGTCATAGGTGACCTCATGCAAAACTTGACCTGAACTGCATTTGGACTCTATATATATAGGTGAATGGAAACATGAAGAAACGATAAACATATATTTATCCACATTTAGATATAAACTTGACAAAGCACAGCCTGATGTTCTTCAGTTGTTAATACATTCATTACACTGAAACTTGTCAAAACTAGAATCAGATTTGGCACACGTAACGTGCACCCACTTTCCGCAACTGTTACAGCTAATGTAAAAACTGTCTGTGGAAACATTGCCACAATAAGCACAGTTATCTGAGTCTTCATTATCAACAAATCCTCTTTGTCTTCTTTTGATAATAATATTATACATTTGGTCAATACATCTTTGGTAATCAGGTGAGGTTTCAAATCGAAATGATAGAACATTACTCGCAACTTGTCGAACTATGTCCGGATATTTCTCTTTGAACAGCAACAACCATACTGCCATTCCTCTGTGGCTCTTACTCATTGATGTCCTGCGAAGGCCGAGCTTCAGACCTAAACACCATGCCATGGATTTGACGTCTTTGAAGGAAAACCGTTTCAAAGGGGATATTTGGAGACGTAGATAATTCACAAAAACGTTTTCAACATCTTTGGTGAATATCGCTTGAACTTCCTGGCATGATAGATATTTTGACGATGTTTCTGCAAGAGAATCTGGTGCAAATTATGTAGTAAAACATCTGAAAGCTTCAACTTTTCGTTCAACCGGTTGCATAGTGTGAGCCATTTTATATGGGTGAATGAAAACATGGAGAAACGAATAAACGTCTATTTATCAACATTTAGATATAATCTTGTCAAAACACAGCCGATGATCTTCAGTTGCTACTACATTCTTTAGTGTGTGATTTCACACACGTAACATGCACCCACCTCCAGCAACTTTTACAGTTAATGTAAAAACTCTCTATGGAAACCTTGCCACAATAAGCACACTCGTCTGAGTCTTCATTATCATCAACAAATCCTCTCTGTCTTTTTTTGATAATAATATCATACATTTGGTCAATACTTCTTTGGTAATCATGTGAGTTATCAAATCGAAACGATAGAACATTGCTCGCAGCTTGTAGAACAATATCCGGATATTTCTCTTTGAACAGCAACAGCCATACAGACAATGCTCTGTAGCTTCTGCCCATAGATGTCTTGCGAAGACCGAGCTTCAGACCTAAGAACCATGCCATGGATATGACTTCTTTGATCGAAAACCGTTGCAAAGGGGATATTTGAAGACGTAAATACTCCACAAAAACTATTTCAACATCTTCGGTGAATATTGCTTGGAATTCATGGCATGATAGATATTTGGACGATGGTCCTACAAGAGAATCTGGTGCAAATCATTGTAAAAGTATATAAGAACATTTAAGCAAAGCAGATTAGTCACATCCAAAAGGTGTTATGTGATTTAGTATTTTTAGTAATAAACAAGAGATTGTGAAAGAATTTATTTAAATTATTGACTAAGTACGGAAGTTGTGGATTCTTTTCAGATGGGTTTTCAAATTGCCTCTGAAATAAGCTACAAATGCGCAGAAGGAACATTCGTAGCGTGAGTCAGCTGGTAACCATGGGCTAGGTTTGGGCTTTTTGCGTGGTTTCCGTTTATTTCTGGCACCTACAATAACATTGTGTTTATTTTTATTTTTCAATATTTGTTTCAATAAGCGAAAGCTTGAGCAAATAACATCAGTTTTTTTTCAAATGACTTTATTCATTGAAAATAGTACATTTTGTATCAAGGGCGGAAAGTAAATGATTTTGACGAGGGTATAAGTAGCAGCACGAGCGAAGCAAGGGCAGTTATTAGCCGAGTCAAAATCATCTTTCGTCCGTGGTGCAAACAGTGCTTTTTGTACAACCAGTTTGTAATCATTTGAAAAAAAATAATAATTATGAAAATCAAAAATAAATGATCGATACACTGCACTACACTTCTGACAAGTCAGACAACTGACAAGTGACAACTGTCAATCATGGTCATGGTTACAATAGGTGTGTTTCCTTATTCTTAAGTGGTGCGGATTCATTGTCACCGAGATTGTCACGTGATAAGTTCCTTTTAGTATGCTAGACTGTCACGAGGTTATTAGATTCAGAGGCGTTGGGATCCAAGGAACCGTTGCTAAGCGACCTACTTTTGCGCCCGCGGGCGCGAAAGTACTTTTAGGCCCGGCTGCCAAAATTAGCGACTTTCCGCCTGCTTTGCATGCATTGAAAAGTGGAGTCTACGTGTAGGTTGTACAAAAAATACTTTTTGTAGGGGCACCACGATAGAACTTGAACAGTCCATTTACTCACCATATTAATAGATTTGCTCAATTTAGCACATGGCTATAATAATGAAATGCTCATCGGCCATATTATACAATGTATCTGCAAATAAAAATGTATAAAATTAAGTTTAAAACCACATTAAATTGATTAAGTTGTCGGAGGCACGAATTCTACAAAAAACTTGACAAAGGAAGTGAATTTTGGCAATACCATCGTGGAAATGGTGAATGTTTGGATACCCCAATATCAAGCTTGAATAACCGGGTATCTTCACATTCGAGCGGAGTCCGCTCGCTATTAAGATATCAGTTCAGACTTGATGACGGTCCAACTAAAGTAAAACTGTTCGAAACGTCGTAAAACATAAAAATTGAATTGGGATGGGAGTACGAAAATCTATGCAACCATGCATCTTCACACTCTGCTGAACTACCAAGATGTATTCTTGATAATCTGGCGAGTTAAGACTACCATTGATTATCAGAGAAAAACTAATATTCGCATTGAAATGTTTCAATTATTATTGGTATCATTTTCCAATGAACTTTTCTGGATCTCACTAAGGTCTTTTTCTCTGCTACAATTTTAAAATATAGGTGATCCAGATTATGTTAAGAACCCCACCATCAGATCATGTCTTTCTACAACACAAATTATAAAAATTAACTCATTCTAACCATTGTCGTAACCACAGGGGACTGGGGTACAAGGGGAGTTATTCTTATATGTAAGGAGACTCAATTGTGTCCAGTCACTTTTAGTCTTAGCAATAATTTTAGAGGAAAATCATCGCGGCTTCGCCATTCGTGTTTGTTTTGTTTTGTGCCAAGACCCTGTATATGAGGGGTTATTGAGGGCGTTTCATCACTATCCGTGTTCGCCGGCCAGATTAAAGTTACGAAAATGATAATAACTGTTTATGAATGAAAAACTGAACTAGTCCTACCAAATCTGACAAAAATTAACCATTTTTGCCACAACATAACATGTTGTTCTTATGAACTTGAATAGAAAATTTATTCGATGTCGAGTTGAAGTATACACAGCAATTGAACGTGAAAAATAATATCTGGAAAATGCCCAATTTCGCTATTAAGGCGTTCAATTTCGTTCTTCAACTGTAGATTTGTTGTTGGTTTAACAGCGCAATCATTGTAATTAGTGATTAATAATCAAATTAGTAATTTTTGGACGGTTGTGTGATTTGGCGCATTGTGTCATCAGCGATTTCACTGCATGATCGAAAATGGGGAAGGGCCATATATTACCCTCCCGAGAGAGAGAGAGGGTCATCTCAGTCAATATGCCAGACTGATAGATAATGTATTCTGTGACGTAGTGGATGTTGATTGGCGCTCTTTAATCGGTGATTACTACATTAATAGAGGTCGTAGGTTGATTTTTCAAACATCAATGACATGCAGTACTCACTAATCCTTATATTTTTCATATTTCCAAAAAATGTGCAAATTGTCCATTGTGTCGACCAAAAATGCCACGCAATTCACGAACTGTTTCCGCATAACATTCTCCATATTTGTAGTGTGTTTTAACAATAATAATTCGTTCTTCGACCGTATATAATCGTAAACTGTTCACATTATTCTTATGATTTGTTTTTTGGCCTACTGCGAATAGTGTAAAAATGTCGCAAAATTTTAAATGTGCTTTCCTATTGGGACACTCATTTTTAATGCAACTGCGCACCAATGTTTTATGTTGAGAAAAATGTCATTTATTACTGATCATATCTGCACAAATAAATTCCTTGATCTTCTTGAACTCGGAGAAGTTACTGAGAATAAAATAGACAGTCAAAATAAACGCAATAGTCTCCGCAACGTTATGAATGAAAATGACCATTTCACTCACGTGCTATTGCGCATGACATCTGACTTCCCTAAACGTCCTTCAAATATCTTCCAATACTATACTGGGACACCCCGTATATATTTCAAAATTTGAACGTTAAGTTTACTTATCACTCAATTTGCCAATACAGGCCATTTACAGCAAGTTATACCGCGAGTTATTTAGAATGTGATTTGATTTGTATGATGCATAAAAAAATGTGAATAGATCTCTCTCATTCATTTCATAGTCTGAGAGTAAAACTATGGGAAAAACGGTTTTATAAACAAGGAGGAAATGGGGACAGGTATATGGGAGGGAATAAATAGTTCGAGAGCACCAGCAAGATCATCGAGAGTAGAAACATCACGACCATGATGAAAGAGTGATATTCGGGAACATGCAACAAAGAATCCCAACACTACAGCACGTACAGGGTGATCCATTTTCAGCGACAGACACCCTGTTCTTGTGAATTATTCATCATAGAGTAGACCCAGGAAAAAAAATTCGAAGAATAATTTGCCCAAGAGAAAATGCTGGGAATATATTTCAAACTTCTAGGATCGCCGCAAGGGGGCGTAATGGGACTGTGAAAACATATAAAATCGACATATCTTCGAACTAAAGAACAGTCAAATCGGTTAAAGAATTAAGAAGTTATTGGCAATTAAGTAACAGCAAGTTTGACGGCATGTAGCTGTTTTATTTGACAACTTAGAGAGAAGTAGAGGATATCATCTTAAATCTGTTTCTATATTCTTTCTAACTGGCAAAATTTTGAAAATTTGAAGATTTTCTTTTTTCATAGTACCGTTACGCCCCTTCGTGGGTCTCTCTATGGTGAATAGTTCACGAGAAATGGCACACTGTCGATGAAAATAAACCACCCTGTACAACTGTAAAGACCAGCTAGAATGAAAGCAAAGTAATGGGTAAATCTTGAAAAAAATCTGCAAAGACAGGCGCAACAAGACATGAAAGTTATTCCAAGATATAAAATAAGCAGGGATTTCGGACCTACAACGGTAACATACTTAATTTTCCTATGAGTAACACCAAACTCTTCATTTTTGTATGTGTGTGGTAAACCAGCATGACCACATAAAAGCACTCGCGAGAAAACGAATAAATCTGTGGGTTTTATTGAGATTACTTAGTCACGTACTAAGTTAGGGAGTCATTGAAAAATAAACGGCGCAAACGCTATTTTCAACGCCAATGGTCTGCCGGCTGTCTGGGCACTTTTATTGCTGCAACGGCACTATTTCACATTGTTTTCTAAAAGCTCTGCCTACTACTCAAGTTATTGCATGTAAGAGTTCTCTTTCATGACATCAACAACACACATTCACCAAGGTAAATAAAGTAGGCCAAAATTTAATATGAATTCTATATCGTTGCCCATTGATGCCACTTATTACTTACCAATCGTCTACCTTGAATGATGGAAACAGCGACGCACGTGATCGGGAATAAAATGTCAGGAATAATAAAATACTCTTTGATTAATAGGGGCTGTTGAAATAGTATATTGTAGTCCTAAGCGGTAAAGTGACATTTTTGACAGTTCTTCTTTCAGCCTGGAAAAACCACTTTATCGCCGTGGTCTCCACATTATTTTTCTACTGACACAGAAAAACAGTAAAAAAAGTACAGGACTTTATAAAAAAAAAGCACGCCCGAGCTGGGATTTGAACCCAGGTCTTTCCGCACGCCAGGCTAAGATCGAACCACTGAGCCACCGGTGCCAGAAATACTCAAATTTCAGGTTTCAGCCGCCATGTTGCATTTGTCTTGTATCTTGTATAGTAGTTACTGTGAAACAAACAGCGACGTGAAAGTGTGAACTTCACTTTGTATCCTGAATGTATAGGATTTAATTTATTCAGAATCCATGAGAAATATATCTGAATAAGATGGTATTACATTCCATTGAATATTAATATACCTATTATGCTCCAATCACATGCATTCAGAAAATAATCTTGTAACGCCCTCTATTAGAAATAGTTGAGAAAAATTTTACCGCCTAGCCATTTGTCACTACTTTGTCGGCCTAGCCTTAGAAAGTCCCACTTTCTCGTCTCTTTGGCGTCAGTAAAATTCAGTTTTAATATCGTGTCGGCAGAAAACTATATTTTCGTAGCTATCTTACGTTTTATTGGTCGGTGAAATGACGTGACTGGCTGAGCAAGCGCAGTGAGATGATTCAACACAGTACTAAAGGGTGTTCAATAAAAAAATACTGTCATAGGTGAACGTGAGTCGTGACTGGTTTTATGTCAACTGTCACAGCTGTCACTGAATGTCATCTATTGTCATTATTTGTTGATATTTTTTTTCGTGAGTTAAATTTAGTTCTTGATAAAAATGTTATGAAATCCACAAAAACATTGGAAATCGGACTTTTGCGCCCGCACACAATAAGCACAAACAAAAATTCACTTTACAAGCGTTATCTCTGTGGAACCTGTGAATTTTTGGACGGTTTTCCGAATGTGTCTTCCCCTTACCTCTCCTCGTGCCTGTTTTAAAATCAAAATAAATTAAACGGTAAGCAAATTGATGCATTTTATTACAAAAGATGTTGAACATGACCACCCCATTTTTCAATACATTTCAAAACTCTTTTTTCCCATAAAATTGGACACATTTTGAAGCATTTAAGGATTGTTGAATTAGCAAAAATACAGCGACAACACTTTGTTAAGTCTTGAAAAGAACTAATTTTGATTTATATAAAAAAGCACAGAAACTCAAAACTTCTCAAAAAGTCGACAACAAAACAAAAGTTGGGTTAGAAAGTGGATTTGGTGACTGTCATGTAATAATGTATGCGATGTTATCCAAGACGTACGTTTTGCAATCCATAGGTAAAAGCTGACCGTATTTTTTCAATGAGGGACTCGTTATTCGAGTCAGTTTTTCTTCTCTTTTTTAATGTATTCCAAAAAAAATGTAATTTCTAATAAGTTTCCTCTCACCTGTACTACTTTACCAGTGGATTTTCATCAAGAATTCGGAAAAATGTATGCTATGGGGTACTTACTTTACTTACAGTCCGCCTTCACACACACAACTGTGCAAAATCTGAAAACTAAAAAGCGGAGCATGGCATGGACATTAAAACCATAATAATTGTGCTGCTAAAAATAGCTGAGGGCTTGGGTTCCTGACGATTTTCTACACAATAGTGCACGTAGTTGATCAGAAAATGATTTTATTTTCACAGAAAGCATCAACCCAGGCTCTTTTACCTTAAAACTTAAAATATTTGCTAAATATACTGCGCTAAACTGACTGAACAAAATGACGCAAAGTCCAAAAAATTTATACATAGTGGAGCAGTAGTTTCATTTCGCCGCGCTTCTCAATATTCACCTTGCCACGCATATATACCTAATTACTTCTCATTCGTTTGGGCGGCGGAATTGACTACTCCACTATGTTTTTTCCTTCACGGAAAGCAATTACGGAACGCTCCTCGATATGGGTTTATTTTCAACAAAACTACCGGACAAGAACATAGCACAATTACGGAACGTGTTGTGTTTTTTGACACATGACTTCTATTTTACGATGTGACCAATAGGAACGAGATTTACTCAGAAATGTTCAGAAAATGCTTTGATACTATTTTGCCTCTTTGAAATCATCAAAAACAGTCAAAAGTGTATGAATAGGTAATACAATTTTGCTTAATAATGATTGATTAATGATCAAGATAGTCCTGGAAAATTCAACAAAACAAAATATTGGCAAATAAATCATGTGACATGCCCAAACACCTGAAACAACACAGAACAAACTCACCAAATTCACTGACTAAGATTTGTTTATCAACCAACACATTTTCGAACCGCGAAATACATTTTTCCGCGTATGAACTTAAGTGAAACTCCCACTTAAGTCACCAATAATGGTCAACTCCACTTCGCTGACTGTTGGTTGACTCATTTATTGTTCAACTTTTAACAAGTTGGCTATGCTTGAGTTGTCAAAGGAAAAGCTAGAGAGAGCGCAACGACAGTGTTGCCCTGTTTATCTTTGTCTGACAAATAGGGGATTTGTGATTGACAATGTGGCCGCCATCCGCCATCTAGAAGTAAGGAGTGGTAACCTTTCTAGGCTGGGTGGAGTGAGATATTTTGCGTAATTTTGTGTTGATTTTCACAGAAATTTGTGGAAAATGTGGGTATTTTTCTAGAAAATATTTTTCAAAAAATGCCTCCTAGGACAGGTTTTCCTCGATATTTCATAAAATAAATCATTAAATTCAAAGTTTACGATGTAATCATTGATTAATTTTTTACAATGGCGCGTGTACTGGCAAAAATGTTACACCTCTGTGTTTTGAATGAAAAACCAATTTTTAAGTTTCTTGTACAAGTTGGGGCAAAATATCATATAAACTCCAGTGGCGTATGCCAAAAAACTTAAGGCGATGTTGCCACAAAGTCGGAAAATTTGGACTATGGAGCTCGCTGATCCAGAGTTGATATCGATGGTTTTCAAGAAAAGTGACATAAGTCAAAAAAACGAGTTTTTCTGACCTAAAATTACCTACACATACATATATTTATGTCTGAGACAACGTCATAACTGAAACGGTTACTGTTGCTAAAAGAGATGGAGCAAGTGTCATTTTGTCATTCGAACAAATACTCTCTCTGGAAAAATATCATAAATTGAACTCGCCAGGTTAGTATCGCAAAATTTCATTTAAAGCGTCATATCTGAAAAAGTGCCGTTGTGAATACGTGATTTTTTCAGGAAAATTCAATTGTGTCGTTTTTGATGATAAGATTTTTCTCAAGAAAAGTGATACATCTAGGAAAAAATATGTATTTTATCAAGTGTAAAGACGAAACTTCTGCCCATACCAGTAATGTTGAAAATGAATATTTCTCATTACTCAAAACTGCTTTTTTCAAGTTATGACACTTTTTCCGAAAACCCTCGATATTTGGAAAATAAATGATGCGCGTGGTGCCCGTTTTTCACTGAAAGTAAAGTTCACATTTCTGTAATATTGTTGTAATGGGAATTACTAATAATAAATGGAAGTTGTAGAGAATTTCATCAGCTTCAAATAATGTTCCATGCATCTTTTATCTGAAGCTGAACATTTTCAAGATATTTGGAAAATAGTGAGCCAGTGCGAGATGGTCGACTTTCACTAAAAGTAATTTTCAACTTCCTATAACTCCTTTGTTAGGGAAGTTTAAAAAAAACTTCCTGATGAAAGTCATCAGCTTCAAATAATGTTCGATGCAATTTTTATGTGAAGCTGACCATTTTCAAGATATTTGGAAAATAGTGAGCCAGTGCGAGATGGTCGACTTTCACTAAAAGTAATTTTCAACTTCCTATAACTCCTTTGTTAGGGAAGTTTAAAAAAAACTTCCTGATGAAAGTCATAAAGAATTTCATCAGCTTCAAATAATGTTCGATGCAATTTTTATGTGAAGCTGACCATTTTCAAGATATTTGGAAAATAGTGAGCCAGTGCGAGATGGTCGACTTTCACTAAAAGTAATTCTCAACTTCCTATAACTCCTTTGTTAGGGAAGTTTTAAAAAACTTCCTGATGAAAGCCATAAAGAATTTCATCAGCTTCAAATAATGTTCGATGAATTTTTTGCGTGAAGCTGACCATTTTCAAGATATTTGAAAAATAATTAACTGTGTTGTTCGATTTTCACTAAAAGTAATTTTCTCGGTAATTTTCAACTTCGAAGAACTTCTTTGGTATGGGACTTACGGAAAAACTTTCTAAATGAAGGTTGTAGTAATTTCATCAGCTTCAAACATTTTTAATGCGTTTTTTTTTCGAAGCTGACCATTTTCAAGATATTTTCAAAATAGTTAGCCAATGCGTAATGCTCGATTATCACTTGATGTAATTTTCGACTACCAATAACTCCTCTGTTATGGCAATTACAAAAAAACTTACCAAATGAAAGTTGTAAAGAACTTCATCAGCTTCAAATTAATAATGTCCAATGCATTTTTTGTGTGAAGGTGACCTTTTTCAGGATATTCGCAAAATAGTGAACTAATGCGTGATGGTCGATTATTACTAAAAGTAATTTTCAACTTCCCATAACTCCTTAGTTGTGGAAGTTTCAAAAAAAAACTTCCTAAATAAAAGTTGTGGAAAATTTCATCAGCTGCAAATGATTTCCAATGCAGTTTTGTATGAAGCTGACCTTTTTCAAGATATTCGCAAAATAGTGATGGTCGATTATCACCAAAAGTAATTTTAATTTTAATTTTAAACTTCGCATAACTCCTTAGTCTTGGAAGTTTAAAAAAAAACTTCCTAAATGAAAGTTGTGGAAAATTTCATCAGCTGCAAATGATTTCCAATGCAGTTTTGTATGAAGCTGACCATTTTCAAGATATTTGCAAAATAGTGAGCTAATGCGTGATGGTCGATTCCCACTAAAAGTAATTTTCAAACAAGACTGACTGATATATTTATTCAAATCATATGAATTTTGATAGAGTTAGTTGATTTTATTCAATAATCAATGCTTCAGAACATTATGAGGTTATGTTGCGGAGAATCCTTCCATCATAGCCGAATTTCTGGAAAACAATACAGAAAAGAAAATCATAAATTGTTCACTCATAGTTAAAATTATACTAATTATCATACTAACCCTCTTATCCTTAACTCGTTCCTCTTTATTATTTTTGCTCTTTTGCGTGACTTGAACCTCATCTCTCACACAGTATCAAAATAAAACAAAATATCCCCATACAAACTACCTTTTAATCAAACATGTTGAAAATTCCGTTGATGTCTCAGAAGATTGTACTTGATTTTAGTACCATAACCACAAGTCCTGCAAAAGAACCTGGGCGGTTTTCCGCACTCATTCCGTAGATGCTTGCCAAGGGTGTGTTTCGACTTGTAGCTGCGTCCACAGCTGTGACAAGAAAACTCTGAAATTGACGGATATCTACCTTGGAACAAATACGTTTTCTGCAATTCAGTCAAATCTACTCTACATAGACAAAATTGACAAACAAGCAAGGCAATGAAGAAGATAAGCACCAGTTGAAGACAGTGAAGCTAAAATTTTAAATTATGGCATCCTAACCTCAATGTTACTCTGATTACAGAGATCGACAGGACCTGAGCATAATCCTGGATCAAAATCTTTGTCTCACTTAGCTTGACTCACTTACCTAATGATGTTTTATGGGCGGGAACGTACCTCAACCAACTGATCAGTTAATGCCAAGTTTCTAGTCTAAATGACAGCATCATGTGTTAGATTATTTTAAATAAAATAAACTTCTTTATTTAGCACTTTTGGTTATTTTCAAACAAAGTTACAGTTTAATCTACAAACTTAAATGAATACAGAGATAAAAGATAACTTTTTTACTACTGATAACAAACTTAAGGCTATCTTGCAGAGGTTCGGCTTGAGATGGCAGGTTTGCTAAGGAGAACAAGCTCCACTTACATCTCAAGCCAAACATGTGCAAATGAACATTAAATCTGGTAGGTAATTAGTTTTCAGATTGGTCCTTCTTCTTTGCAACCTTCATGCGCGATGTAGCATGTTTCAGCCAATTTTTTATGGCTTGCTCGATGTCATGGATGGAAGCAGATTTGTTTTGGACACAAACTGCTTCTGTAAAGATAAGCTGTTATCAGAGACCCTCAAAATATACCAAAAGTTTAAATTCTGTCAAAGGGTTCAGGAGGAATGGCGCTTTAGAGGCTACCCACTCAACAACCATTCTGGATATTCAAATGAACTCACTTTCACCGGAAATGAACTCACATGACCGACAAGCCTCCTCCAAAAACTATTATCGGCTATGGAATGAAAAATGTGGAGGTGTGAAAAATTGTGTAGCCAACATCGAACATAGAAGAGACGTGAGGAGGAGTTGAGCGGGGTACTGAGTGGGGATACGTTTGCACCTCACTGGAATGTTCTTCGGTTACTACACGCGAAGCTGCCAGTGGCGTAACTATTTTACAGAATTCTTAAATTCTTATTTACTGCAAGCTTGACACTTGCGAGTCTTTTCAATATACCATATAAGTAAATAATGAAGCACTACAAACTAAAGCAGAATAAAAACACAATAAACATTCACAAAATCAACACCAAACCCCACTCAAAAAACAAGAGACGCCAATAAGACGAATTATGAATGAAACGTGTAGACAAAACCCGATCAATAAGGGCGGACCCAATTTTGGCGCATTGCCGTACTTCAGCTTTTTCAATTTCAGAAGAAAATACTGGTTTTTCTAAATCCTAAATAATGTTGACTGTTGACTTGACTTGAAATTAAACTTTTTTTACCCTGCCCTTCACCCTTGATAAAAATCAATAACATCAGTTAGTAACCTTCGCCATTTTTGTCGTGTACACGACCTTCTGTAAAAAGGGCAATAGTCGTGAAACTACATCAAAATAATGTCCAGTAAAACCTACATAGTATTCCATAAGTGTGAACCTTAATTTTGACATAATTTGTTCATAATCGATATAAACGAAACAAACAATATCGGTCTGCGGCGTTGGTTTATGCGAAATGGCGACTGTTGTGTTATTTGGTACGTCAAAGCAAACTTAATCATAGAACCTTTTCATAGAGACAGTTCACAAGACCGTTTTGTTTTGCTGTGAAATAATTTTTTTTTGAAAATTTCAACGTTCCACCACTACTGAGGAATTTTCAATAATTAAACTAATAAAACTGAATTTTTGAAAACATTCCATGAGGTTCTAGGAATGATTATTGGAAATTGATCTTTCCACCTCAAGCGAGAGATTTATGAAATATTTTTTTAAAAAATTGAGGTTTTAAAGCATTTTTATGGACTTTTTTTTTAAATAAAAAGAGTTTTATAATGCTCAATGAAGATTCTTCAAAATCGAACTCGCATAATTTGATAATGTTGGATATTTTTCAGAAATATGTCTCAAGATTGAACTTTGTTATTTTCAAAATATTCAGTTACTTACCCACAATGACATTTTTCAATCTGAGATCTTTAAAGGCATTCTTTTGATGACCAAAAAAATTGTATTTACTGGCCAAATCGTCAGATAGTGATTTTCTTAGACATTTGTTGGTACAGGAAACAACTCCATCACCGCCTAATCTTGACAAATAAGAAACCTAGATACAATCATATTAGAATCATTAACTAGATAAAGTGTTCTTACCAAAGATCTGAAGTTTTCTTCTGCGGAAAGTCTATCGTCAAAATCCTTTATACCATCCAAAGTTTTCAAAGGAAATTCACTTTCCCATTCAGGAGAGTCAAGACTGGAACTGTCTGAGTGTTGACGTCTCAAGATGGACAAAATGAGGTTTTGTTGTTCTTCCATCTTGGACAAGCGTGCTAATATCTCTAAGTTTTCTAAAAGAAATGGGGAAATAATTATACTGTCCCTACATTTCCATGGAAAATTGTCTGAACTGGAATTTTCAACTCTCATTTCTGAAAATTAACTACAACGATTGTGCAAATGAAAAAATAAAATGAAACATTCACCAAAAATTACAATATCAACAAAACTACAAAGCAAAATAATCAAATAATAAAAACAATATATTGCCAATCAAACAACAAAACACTAAAAGTAAACTATGCCCAAAAACTAAACATTGTAATAACGCAAATAAAAATATTAATGCCAACAAAACATATTTGGGTGATATTCATTAAGAGTCACTTGAATCATTATAAGTAGCCAGGCCCAACAGAGCACACCTAAGTTTCTGATGACGTTGCAAATTCTTCTTTTCATAGTAAGTCTTACCACAAATGCATTGTTCTGATCCTAGTCCACGTGGCCGTCGTCCTGAGCAAACAAAACGAATAATAACAAAAAAAATCATTCACATTACCAATTATTATAGTTACCATGACCAAAGAAACACACCTTCCACCCCCAGTGATGAGTCACATTTAGGTTTCATTTCGTTATTATACAAGATTATTGTGAGTGCGAATGTAAGAATGATGTTTTAACTTTTTGATGGAACTAGAAGTTTGGCAACGTGATTCTCTGCACAATAAATTACAGCCAATGACAAATTTTGTCATCACTAACCACCAATCAAAACATCGCACCTTGTATGACATATCTGATAAAAACTTTTTGGTTCGTATTAGACTTATTTAAGCACGGAATAATATTTCTTTTTATCTTGTATTATAGCACACAGTTAGTCACAGTCACAAAATAAAACTAGACTAAAGTTGATGGTTTTATTGGTTTTAGAAATGTTTAAAGTGAAGTTGATGTCTGCGCAGGTTGCACTTGACATTGGTGGCATAGCCACATTTGCAGAACAGTCTGGGAGTTTTACCACATTCGTTCTTCATGTGCCTTGCACGGGAACTTTTCGTTTTGTAGTGGCGATTACAGTTTTCGCATGTATAGTTTACTGAAAGGGGGCGTATAAATTTTATTAGTCAAACCATGCACAATATTCTATGGATTATCTACAGATTAGTTAGATGAGGAAAAGGTTAATACCCACATAGCAGCATTAGAAGGTTCTTGGCAGAGTTTTTTTTTTAACAATTTTACATAAACGATTGATAAAATTGAGGTTTAGGCACACAACACATAAACAAAGTTTAGAAGACAAACTGACGTATAAAATTTCACGGAACAATACGCCACGGGATGCAGTGGATGCGAATCGAACTATCAGACTTGGATAATGTATTATTAAAGATTTCTGCAATATATTATACAAATTTCTATACATAAAAGCACTGACTTTGACTTTGAAACTGTCTTTATTTGTTGAATAAAGACAAAAACTCTGAATAAATGTAGTTTTTTCGGTTTTCTCTTGATTGTCCAGAACCATCTGGGGATGAGGTCAGTTTGGGCTTCCCTAGTTGATGTGTTCTATGCTGGGGGGCGCTGACCGTGTGTGATGGTCACTAAGAGAAAATGCCACCCACTCCGGATGTCTGGGGAGGCGGTGCATGGCTCCATGTGGCGTAGGACGGCTGAGCTGTTACGAACCTTTTAAGGATGGTGTCACCCCGCCTCACTGTTTAATTTGTTGTGGAATACTCTGGGAGAAATTCCATTTGTTCATCTGACAAAAAATGTTTTGCTTTTGTGAACACTTCTTTTATGGAGGCTGAATTTCTCACCACTTTTCCGATTGCGACTGGGAAACTGATGAGCCTACAGTATTCCAGGTTGTTTCCTGTTTTTTTTTATGACGATTAACATGGCATTTTTCCGCTTAGAGAGGAATCAAAGCATGAAAGACAATAAAAAAGGTGACGTTCAAATGACTCCATCTATCATCATGACAAGCTCATAAGCTGTGATGTGGCAATCTACGTACCGCCATCTTCACGAGATCTAACGAACTTCAGTCACATCAGCTCTTACTTTGCCTGTTTTTTATAGTGTCATGGGCCCCGCTCTCCATTTGCGTTTTTGTTCAAAACTTTGTATATGCTGCCCTCCTTTGTTGAAACGTCATAATTATCAAGTAGTTGAATTTGAGATAATCGAGATTTTATAAATTTAAATATGCAGTATACATTTTATTGTAAGAAGTTTCATTATTCCTCGATGAGATGGACGTTCTTACTTGGCAGAATATGACAAAGTATTACTGGTATATGCAAAAAAGTTGAAAATTGAGGAAAATGTAGTTAGGACGTTTTAACTAAGGAGGGCGGTATGAGTTCTGTGGGTTTAGGTGTTAGTTTTTAGCACATCCTTGAAGATTTTGTGAAAAAGTGTAGGTAGTGGAAGGTCGTGTAAAAACAGAAATCAATAGTCAAAAAACCAAACACCACTTCACCAAAGTACAATAGGAAAATCATATTTTCACCAAATGTACAGGGTGTCTATTTAAGAATGGCAAGGAACCAGATCTCAGAAACTAGGCATCCGAGAGACTTGCGGAAAAAAAATTACTGGGTAATATGGAATAGAGAAAATGCTGGAAATATATCAGAAGTTCCCAAGATCGCCACAAGATGGCGTAACGGTTCTATCAAAACACAAAATCGCTGTTTTTTTCGTGTTTTTTAAATACAAACAAATACAAATGAGTACCGCTATGGATTCCTTGAGAGATCTCCTTAAAATTTGTTTTTTTGTTTTTTTTTCCCAACATGTCAAATAAGACAGGTATCAGCTGTCAAGCCTTACAACGCAAGAATGCTCATAACTTTGAAACAACCCAACCGATTGACGCGATCCTGGTCTCATATGAAAGAGCAAGATCTGCACTTCAAAAAACTTTTTTGATTTTGAATTTTTGACCTTCGCCGTCGCCGCTAGATGGCGTTAACTGAAATGGTCGCATGTTTTTGAGTTTTTTCCAAAAAAATCAAATGTAATGGTATATTTATTTTTATATATTTTAAAAGGGGATAGATTTTGCGATAAAAAAAACAAAAAAATTAATGATTTTTTTTTGTTTTTTCTTAAATTTTGTATCCCCTTTTAAAATATATAAAAACAAATATACCATTACATTTGATTTTTTTGGAAAAAACTCAAAAACATGCTACCATTTCAGTAAACGCCATCTAGCGGCGACGGCGAAGGTCAAAAATTCAAAACCAAAAAAGTTTTTTGAAGTGCAGATCATGCTCTTTCATATGAGACCAAGATCGCGTCAATCGGTTGGGTTGTTTCAAAGTTATGAGCATTCTTGCGTTGTAAGGCTTGACAGCTGATACCTGTCTTATTTGACATGTTAGGAAAAAAAATCAAAGAAAACAAATTTGAAGGAAATCTCTCGAGAAAATCCATAGCGGTACTCATTTGTATTTGTTTGTATTTAAAAAACACGAAAAAAACAGCGATTTTGTGTTTTGATAGCACCGTTACGCCATCTTGTGGCGATCTTGGGAACTTCTGATATATTTCCAGCATTTTCTCTAATCCATATTACCCAGTAATTTTTTTTCCGCAAGACTCTCGGATGACGTATCGTTTTCGAGGTTTTTCGGAATGTTATCTTTGCCATGATTATCAAACCAACAAAAATAACGCGATCTGCGCAACCAATAGTGTTACAAGAAAAATGACATCAAATTCTTGTTCCTCATAGCTTTTAAAACTCCTTTTCCTACCAAAAGAGGTAAAAAGAGAGGGAAATGAAGTTGCAAGCAGGTCAGCGCTCAATTCTGGCTATTTTCCGACCGTCGCAAAGTTGGTTTGGATTAGACCGGAGTGCGGTAAGCCAGTCGTAGATTTTAGATGCGGTATGGTATAAAAACAGTGCGGATGCTGAAGTGCTTTATTTGAAAATTGCAACAAAGTTATCAACTGCATAACTAGGCAACTCATAGTGATATAAGAAAAATGACATCAACAACCTCCTTTTCCTCCCAAGGGCAAGAGATTTGTCATCATGAGGGTTAAGATTATAAAATAACGTTGTGTTTGATAAACAAATGCTTCTTAACCTCATCTCCTGTTCCAGTAAAGCTGCATTTCGTACACGTCAACCCCTCCATGAGTTTGTGGCGTTTGCAGCAGTGCACAGTCAGCTTACATTGAGCGTTAAATTTCCTGCGACATTGGCTACAATGGTAGCTATCTAAAAAAAAACATAACCAATAAACCTGATTTTTCACTAAACACTCAAGACTCTTACTACAAGGGGGTTTGAAACAAAATTGAAATACTGCACTTCTTTATTAGATAATCTCTACAAGCTACACTAACCGATATATGACACACGACACAAATAGGAACTAGCAAGACATTTAAACTTTTTTATACTAAATTAAATAAATTTTGATACGACAAATTATTGAAGGGCAACGGAAATTGCTTGAGCGTTGCTCCTGCTATACACAAATTGTACAATTATCGCCATGAACATATGGGGGTAATATGATAGTGATGTGAATGTACAGACGAATGTACGCTAGTTCAGACGTTCGCCACCTTGGCGCAACAGTCTGGAAGACTTGAATGTAACATCACAAAAAGGCACCCATATTTGCCTGTACAACCGCACCATATAAGGCCATAATATTCCAAAGTCTCAACCAGATAGACTCGTATCAAAAATATATTGCTCTTCACTCCCCAGATGGCTCAATATCCTGTTTGCGGGCTGCTTTGGATATTACACCACTCCTTCAGTAACGTTATGACTCTCTAGTGCTAAGCTCAGACAAGCTGTATCTAAGAAATATCTAGACTATGCGTCGAAGACTAGTTCTTTAGACTAATACGTTTTGTAAAGATCAGTTCTTCCTTATATTATCTATGCATTTTGATTTAACCATGATTTTAGTTTTGATAACGTTGTTTGCTGTGAGATTGTTTGGAAGTAGAAATTGTACAAAGCCAAGCATTTGATTGGTTGAATGAATGTCAATGATACACGTCTAATACCAAATTGACACTTCTAGACTATGACGCATGTGCAGAATAGATGCGATAGCTCCCACACCATTGAACTCAACCTAAAAAAATGGAGCAGCCACAAAAAATTGTGTCAAAAAATATGGGAGAAAGAAAGTATGATTGTAGTATCCCTTTTTCTTTTCAACGCATGTATGTTAACAGTTTTCGTGATCGTAACATGTTAAAGTGCACTCAAATTTGTATTTCCTGTTGTAGAGGCACCTAACTTCCATTTTTCGCCCCCCTAGCTATTAAGATTTTTCATCCACTTTTGAACTGTGTACAAATCAAAATAAAAAAAAGCCAATAATCGAAAAAGAAAATCGATTTAGAGGGATGTAAAAGAACTGTCAAATTGGGTTTTGTTATTTTTTTCTACTTGTACATAGTACATAGAGAACTAGAATAATACTTTTTTCATTAGTAATTAAGACAATTAAACAATCATTCCATATTTAACTCATGTAATAGTCGGATGTGTCAGAGTGAAATGTCGATCCTACCATAGACCTAAAATCACAAGAAGAGTGACAAAACAATTATCAATAACACAAACATTTCTAATATAAACATTTTTTTTCAGCGGTGTTGCCATGCGCCCTAAATGTTCTAAGGCTGAATGATTTTTTTAATTGGAAAAATAACGGCTAATTTTCTTAATCACGAATTTTAGGTATCTTCAAATTTTCGTCACAAATGTCTTCTCTGTCATGAAAATTTCTATTGAGGTTTACGTTTCGTGTTGAAACATGGCAACATCTGGTTGAAAACTTGAGGCCTGTGACACTACTGTTCACAAACAACCATTTTGTGAGGTTAGTACGTTAGAAGTGAGTTTATTTCTCAATGTCTCAGGAGAAAACCAGCTCTGTGAACTATTTTCTATTGCAAATTATGCTATTTAGTGTTTTATGATAAAACAATGACTAGAAAGTCTGTAGTGTGTGGACAGACAGCAAAACCAGGCGAACATTTTGTCATTTCACCGGTAAGCAAACAGATAAAAACCGGCCTCTTTTATCATTTCACTTCGAAGTGGAAGTAACAGATTTCCGCTTGCCAAACGGGAATCATATGCTACGATCTACATTGAATTTGTGTTCAAAGTCACGCTTACACCAAATTCAATGTAGATGGTAGCAAATGCAAAATTCCTCTTCGAAGTGAAATTGAATGTAAACCAGGCATAAGGAATTTAATCATGCCAAGTTTAAATCAACACAATAAAACAAAAATATCACCAGAAAACGTGCTCAAAATATCATTGAGAACAAAAAACCATTTCTAAAATGTGGAAAACCACAAAATCAAAAAAATTATGATAATCAGAATAAAACGCAAAAATGCAATGACGAAATTCATCAAGGCACAAGACCAAATTCCCAAGAAAAGAAAAAGTAAATAAAGCTTTTTCTAGAGAAAAAAGTTCTGCTCAATTATTAGAAATACAGGTATGTAGTTTACTCTTGGAAAAAATTAAGTTTTTTGAAGGTTTTACGAACTCTGTATAAAAAATCAAAATTTTCTCTTCGTGGATCGCATTTTTTTTTATCAAAATTGAATTTTTCTCAAGAAATCAAATTTTGCATTCATTTTTGCAAACCCTATCAAAAAGACAATTTAAAATAGACGAAAAGTGTAAAAAAAACAACAGAAGAATAAATAGAATGAAACAAAAAAATAAATGACGCAAGTCAACAAGATCAAAGTCCCATAGAAAAGGAAAAAGCATGTAAAAATAACTTTTCCTACAGCCGTGCGGAAAATTCAATTTTCCGCACCGATATCCGTGTGGAAAATCAGATTTCCCGCACCAGTGCGGAAAAATTTTTCCGCACGGATATGTCAAAATCAACACTATCATAAGCAAACAGCAACCAGGTTTCCAGGTAACTATGGTCGCTTAGTTACACATTTCGAAATTCATTATTATTTATTTGTCATTAGTTGCATCAGAAACTTTTAAATTACGAATTATATCCTTATTTCCGCACGTCTGTAGAAAAACTATTGTACCTAACACTTGCGGAAAATGTTTTTCCGCCCTCGGCTGCTTCATCGAACTCCGCTACGCGTCGGTCGGTGAACGGCAGACTCGTGCGGAAAATCTAATTTTCCGCACTTGTTAGGTAAATAGCTATTCTGCTAAAAGAAACATATAAAATAAAAATAAAGCCCTCAAAAAAAGTAAACATCATTAGAAAACGGGCTAACAATTTTATACTTGAATATAAAATCATTTATAGGCAAAAAATGTGAATAATCACAAAACGAAAAAAGTAATGTCAAAAATCGAAAAAAAAAACAAGATGACATTCTCATAAGGGAGGAAAACGTCAGTGAAAGTCAATAGTCAATATTTCCTGAGAAAATATAGAGAAAAAGATGAAAAAACTAATAAAACCAAAAATAGAACAAAATAAGAAAGCAGTGAAAAGAATCGCTGACAAAACATGAAAGTCTTGAATAAAATTTCAAACAAGTGAACAAACTAAACGTGGTCTTTCAGTTGTTCGACTTCTTCTGATCACGTGTAGTTTGATCACTTTGGATATCTTCTGGTTTAGAATAGGGTTTGGAAAAAATATGCTATAATCAAGAAAAATAACTGATAAACGCAAAAAAAACTCTTACCAGAAAAAATCACTTTTCAAAATAAAAAAATCATGAAACAATAGTAAACAAAATCCTTGATTCTGCAGAATATCGGAAAAAAAACACCAATAGTGATAAAAATCAACAAAATCGCAATGAATAAAAAGATCAGATGATTTAAAAATCACTTCTATATGAAGAAAGATCTGAACTGAAAGAAAATTAAACATCACTGAGAAACAGATAGAAAACCTCATAGTATTCCTGATGAGAAAAAAAAATGTAGATTCCCATTTCAAAATTCCAAAAACTGCGTAGATAAATAAATAAATACTGGATAATTTCTACCACAAAAAAAAATGACCAAAAAATAAACATCACAAATACAGATCATTAAAATATAAAAAAAAACAAAACAAAACACTCACAAAATTCAGACGATAAAGTCATTGCGATTGCAGATAAAACTGTTTGTTAATCGTGAATCTGCCTACAGCCCGACACGAGCAAGACAATAAATTCATTGCAATTGAAGAAAAAGACTGTAAAAAGTTAATGTAAAGCTGCCACATATTGTTTAAGAAATTCATCAAAGCCTGTCCATGTTTTATACCTCATCATCATCCCATTTGTCATCAACATAAGCTTTTTATGACAGTCGTATATTTATTCTCTGTGTCAAGACAAAAAGTGTCGTGACGCGGCCTTGAAAAATCCAAAATAACGCATTTCAAAGTCAAATAATCTCACAGCAAAACCAGTCCCATAACAACAATAGGTTCACATCATCCGAATATTTCATATTCGTCAAGGCAGTTGTATACATGATTACTTTATCTTAGCTAAACAAAAACCGACATACACTATACAATAAAATTCTCTAACCAACTAGAAATTAGCCATTATGAGTGGCCATATGTTTAGCTAAAATATACTTATAAGTAAACCGTCGCTCGCAAATCTGACACACAAATGCCGGCTCTTTGTTGCACTCGAACTTCAGATGCCGTTTCAAGTTGTTCAGATTTTTGTAGGAAGACACGCATTTATTGCATCCATATCGGCCGTTTTCCGTAACACGGTACTCTTGCACTTCCATTTTCGAAAATAGAAAATGATCGGGTAGAAAGTCTGAAAGATTGAACACATTTTCAGGCGGTGTTTTCGTTATGACAAATGGAACAGTCACTACTTACGAAATGCATGGTCACTACAACGACATTCTGGCTAACAAGCAAAAAAAATGTTAGGCTCAGAGATGCATAAGTACTACAAATCAAATTATGCTGAAATAGGGTCAATAAAGAAAATCCTGAAAAGTGCAAACAAAGAGGATACATGTTATAATCAAATGTCCACATTGAAAAATAGTTTATTGGCAAAGTGTTTCATTTTCCTCTTGTTTTCTTTTGCGATACACAATAATTATGGATTGTTCAACGTTGAAACCTGAAAAAAGTTGGTGTAATACGATTTTTTCCTCAGTAAATGGGAAGAATTCAATAGCACTTACCTTGTCCCATAAATAAAAAATCATTTACCGATTGACAAATTTGGTTTTGAGTCAAAATCAAAGTGAAAAACTTACCAACAATCTGCAAACGCTATTATTTTCAGGTTTTATCTGGAATGTTAATCAATTGTTAGCATAAATTTCGAATGACTTGAAATTTAATATACGTATTATAACGCAATATAAAAAAATCAGCGGAAACATTTTTTTAAAATATCCAAAAATAAAAAACTATTATTTTCTGGAAGAGAAAAGTATCTTAAGATCCAAAAAAAATGTCATTCCTGGTGAGGTTTTTACTTATTTTGGAAATTCAATTTTCCATATACTTATCATTCTCATTCATGACTTCCCGTCCAAAATTAAAAATATAATTTCTCAGCAGTTTATTCCGAGTAATTTTCATATTCTGTTATTTTTTGATCTACCTGTATATTTTGATAGATGTTATTTTTAGGCCAAGCAAAAATTTTAACAACAATGACTTTTTGACGTATCTTTAGATTTTTAGTCCACTTCTCCTCTTTTAACACCTATCCGGTGACATACTGTATACTAAATAAACAAAAAAGAAAAAGAAGACTAAAATACCCGAAAAAGGGGTGTGGCCTAATCACGAACCGTGACGTCATAATCTCTGCGATTGAGTCTACCGGTCGGCCCTTCATGCCCGCTCTACATTATTTTAGTCAATTGACACCAATGATCTAATACTAGCGAAATAAACATGAGAACAACATCGAACTGTTTATTTGGGTGCATTCGGGTGCAGAGTTTCTACCACCACGTTGTTTGCCAAACTAACTCTATCAAAAGTATTACTACGCAGCAAAAAGATCAAAAAATTGTTTGAAATCATTTTTCAAACCATTTTATGTATGAATTTAATCAAATAAGTTGATGGTAACCTGTTTGTTTAAATTGAAACATCTATCAAGATCTATTTAGATATTTAGGATTTAGAAAAACCAGTATTTTCTTCTGAAAATTAAAGAAGCTGAAGTACGGCAACACACCAAAATTGGGTCCGCCCCTATCGATCGGATTTTGTCTATACGTTTCATTAACATTTCGTCTCATTGGCGTCTCTTGTTTTTTGAGTGGGGTTTGGTGTTGATTTTGTGAATGTTTATTGTGTTATTATTCTGGTTTAGTTTGTAGTGCTTCATTATTTACTTTTATGGTATATTAAAATGACTCGCAAGTGTCAAGAATAAGAATTTAAAAATTCTGCAAAATAGTTACGCCACTGGCAGCTTCGCGTGTAGTAACCGAAGCACATTCCAGTGAGGTGCAAACGTATCCCAACTCTGTGCCCCGCTCAACTCCTCCTCACGTCTCTTCTATGTTCGATGTTGGCCACACAATTTTTCACAGTTTATGAATGAAATGTTTCATCTATAGTTATTAGATCATTGATTGACACTATTGACAGTGACGGCAAAATTTTAGCATTTGAGGTTGATATCTCTTAAGTTGAGGAAGTTATTCGCTGTCAAATCTAGGTTATAAGAGATTATACTCATATGCAAACAACCTCTACGAAAAATTAATTATTCAACTTCCTCAGTGAATTTTGTCATGAAATTCACAGAAGATACGTATTGCTCTGTTCTAGATTATAATAAAATTTGGAGTTCATATCTCAAAAGTATGAAATACACAGTTCTGAATCATTCAAGAGTTTGAAGTTGATATCTCAAAAGTCAAGGGAATAATGGGGGGTCAAATACGGTGTGCAATGAACCTTCACAAAAAAATTCATTCATCAACCTCCCTAGTGATTGTTTTCATAAAATTCCCAGACTGTGAGATGTTTTGATCACTTTGCCCCAGATCACGCTGCAATCTGAAGTTAATATCTCAAAAGTTAAGGGAGTTATTGGCTGTCAAATACATGTTTATGAGATTTGACTACAACAAAGAACATATGCTAAAATGTGACGTTGATATCTTAAAAGTTAAACAAATTATTAGCCGACAAATACGAATTATATGAAATTTTATCCCTAGAAACGTCTTCCATGTTGAATTTTCATGAATTTCACAGGAGATACCTTTATTGCTTTATCGTGAATCACACTCGAGTTTGAAGTTGATATCTCGAAAGTTATCGACTGATGATGCGAGCAAGAACGTTCACAAAATTTAACATCCACAGTTTTTTTTTTCATGAAATTCTCACAAATCTTCTACATATACAGGGTGTTTATTAATTGAATGCCGATACTTGAGAGTGATAATCCTTGTATGATTTTAAGACAAAATGTTCATATGAACATAGGTCCGCAAGAGCTTGATTTTCAAGATACGGTGTTGAAATATTGAAAAATAAATGATTTTTTATAATTACTTTGATACTATTCTAGATATCTTAATGAAATTTGGTACACGTCTTCTAGGCTTCAATATGCATTTTGTGATGGACAAACAATTTCATTATTTTTACCAGTGGCGTCCGTACGGGCTTTGCACTCAATATTTTTGGAGAAAAAACTTGTACGCCACTGCTTCCTTCCAAAATAAAAATTATTTTTAAAATCTCTATTTATTTCTGAGCCAATTTGTTCTCTTGATTTTTTTCCGTCCGGCGCATAAAAAAATTAAATCTACTTAATTGCATTGACATCCTGCTGTGTTATCCAATATTTTTAAATCAGTGGCGCCCTCTCTAACATTCCCATGCATTTTGATGCATAGAAGACGTGTACCCAATTTCAAAAAGATATCTGGAATAGTATCAAAGTGATGATAAAAAAAAGATTTTTTTTTTAAATTTCAACACCCTGTATCTTAAAATCTATGCTCTTGCGGACCTATGTCCATATGAACTTTTTGTCTTCAAATCATCCAAGGATTATCGCCCTTAAGTATCGACATTCACACCCTGTATAAATGTGAAAGTCTGTATGTTTGTTTCCCTAATTCTTTTGAACCGTAGCACAGAATTATCTAAAAATTTGCACAATTATTAGCCTCTAACCAAAGATGGTTTCGGAAAAAAAATTAAAAAATTGGAAAAAAATAAAAAAGTCTGTGTTGGTAAAATATGTAGGTTCTATGGGCTATGCGAACAGCGGGAGCAAAAAAATGAATTAAAAATAAAAAAAAACATACATTGAAAAAAAAAGTGTTATTATGTAGATTCTATGGGGTATACGGCCAGCGGGAGCGAAAAAAAATGAATGTATAGGTATTATAAGAATATGATGATTTATCATCACCGAACGTATGATTATATCATGGATTGAAATGAGACCCCGATTACCTAATTTAGTGCAAAAACCCGGATGTATGTATTACTTTTGATTATCAATAATTACCGTCCATCTACGACAATTATTATTCATTGAAAGGTATGTGTATAGACTATAGAGCTATGTAATGTGGATGTGGACACTTAGTTTATTTGGAGATTAATATATCAACACTTAATTGAAGGGCCCATTGGAAACCTCAAATTACCAAAGGACCATGAAGCGGATCATTTGAGATAAATTTTCCGATAGAAAAACCAAAAATGAGGACACTGATCATGCATAACCCCACTATTTAATCATTGGTCAATATTTCATTATAAATAAAAGAAAACCAATCGTAAATGTGAGATTTCCCAAAAACAACACTCCCTAATCAACAAAATATGATACAAAATCTACACACCTCAGTTGAATTGATTCAGCGTTGATATAGATCAATCAATCATGCATTCATCCGGTTGGGATGCGTGATACACTTTTATGTACGTGATTTTCCTTGATTGTTTTATGTCCATTTTATTTATATTGGGCTTCTCCTGTATTTTGTCTGATTAAATGTTAATAAATCATTGTAATGTTGTGTATATTTTCTTGTTTACAACATTTGTATTTGTTTACATATTTCACTGGTGACACTTTTGACAGAAGCTTGGCATGGGGACGGGTTGATTGAAGCGTTTATCATTTTGACGTGGCGCTGTTGCCGTGATGGTGCATAGGTTGAATAGCATACGTGGTTGGTCTGGAAAGTTCCCGACCTAACAAGGATACGAGATGTTCTCCACATAACACCTACAATATAAAGGAAAGTCAAATGGCAACTTCTGACATGTTTTTCGCCAGCAACCAGTAATTCATTAAAATGTATTTTGCCAAACATCCACCACGGCGCAAGAACTTGTTTGCTATCTTGGCTCTGATTGGTTGATCGGTTGATAAGCAAAGTTCGTTTTATAAGCTTATTTAATTTCATCTTTGTAGAAGTAAACTTTTTGAAAATGGAGTGTAATTAGAAGCGTCGTTATAACAGCTTTTGTGTGATTCCTAATTGTCATGAATTAACAAGTAAGAGACATAGATTCCCTAAGGATAATGCGGAACTTTTCGCAAAGACCTATGAACAAATCTATAGATCTTGTTTGGTGTGTGATATCCAGGATCCTCCTGTTTCAAAATATGGTAATTTTTAACCCAATTATTACGAAAAAAATACTTTGATCCATATTTTTTTCAACTCTATCATAACTCTAGAATATTTTTAGTTGTGGAAAAGTTATTTTTGTGATGGATACTGAGGTGATTCTTATTTAACCGATGTTGGAATTTCATCTTTGCCGCTCCGTCCGCTCATTCGTTTGGAGGTAAATGAAAAAAACAAAAATATAATGGATTTTTGTTAAACCTACTTAGTTGTCTTGGAAAATAATAGCTCAAGAAGATAATTATCACGTATATTTGAAATTTTAAATGGCATCGTACAGGAAATAGGCAGCGAAAATATAGTTGGACATTCCAATTGATCTCAAAATGTTTGTTTTATTATTTGAAAACGAATAAAACAGTTGGCTCCAATAATCACCACCCCAAGCAACACACGATCCGAATTTATGGTTAAATATACGTGTATTCAACCATATTTTTAAAACTTTTTGGTTTTGGTATATTTTTTAAACGTATATGGTCAACGTATATTTATTGAGACGTGCAATACACGTTTACAATACACTATTTTTTTGGGAGCAGGATGAAAATCTGGTATTTTTTGTGAGGAATATCAAGTATATGTATCTTAGTGTCGAACTGTATTTGTCAGACTTCAAAGATTAACCAAAATGACCCGCGCATGTGAGACTTGGTATACAATATACCTCTCATACGCTCTACCATCTTCCAAAGTGTAATAAATGGTATGTCTTTTTATCACAAATAGATTGAGAAAAAAAGGTTCTGGGTGTACTCATCTTCATCTTTATATTCACTTGACAAATATTACTCACATTTATCGGCTGATCATTTTTGCAAAGTGTGGGGTAGATGTTTCCAATAGTATATTTTTATTCTAAAGCAACGTTTATTAATTGTATAAAAACCACATGGTATTCAACGTGTATGATATCCAATATAATACAGGACGCCGAGAGTTGGTATCGTGGGGGTTTCGGATCCTTAGAGCCAATCAGGTTTTCGGAGATTTATCACGTGATGATGAACGCGATCGATTTTCCATTTCTAGCGTCACTTTCTTGGTCAGCCGACTTGTGTGTTGTGTGTAATGTACTTGTATAGTGGTTATCTATACTGTTGATGTTTGCTGGATAACTGTTAATTTCGGCAATTTCGACGATTTTGCCACTGGGGTGTTCGTCTTCAGTGGATATCGGATTGTTTCGAATTGAATGATTTATTATTGTGGCCATAGCTAGGTAAGTACCTTCGTGCACCTATTCAGCTATTTTCCCATTAATTTCATTGAAAACTCCCTTTTTTAATATCCGTTAAGATATTCAATAGATCAGGAAAAATAGCTCATATTCGTAGATTTTGATTTATTTTATGTAAGTGTAGTGTACCCTAATAGTTTATTCCCCTTTCCAGAGGCCTCCGAATAGATTTTAATGGAGAGGAGCAGAAAACTTCAACCGTTGGAGAGTCCCCAGACAAAACAATTGGGACAAGGGACAAGCATATGCCAGTATAGGACTGCGATGGTTGAAACAGTCGTAACATAGTTATCAAAATGCCTTGAATATTTCATAACTTTGTTGAAAAATAAAGAATGTAGATAAGTATGCTGATGGTTTGATTGGAACGTTGCTATTTCAGATATCGTAGCTAATAATTCAACGTTTCCTGTATAGTAAGCATAAACGTGTTGTAGAATCGTTTAACAAACGTATATCCTACACGTATAATACTCTTGTCTCATAACCGTGTATAGTTTGGAGATCATATCCCATTCGTAAACGTTTATCGGGCGGACATTTTATCGTTTATTTAACGTTGATTCTCAACCACAAATATACGCCTGGTATAAACCAAAAATTAACGTTTATTCAACTATTGTGTGTTACTTGGGACTCTAACATTGGATGCATAAGAATAACCATATTGCATTCACTTTAAAATGAATATTCCAGATACTTTTACTCTTGTGGGTGTTATCACCATGTAATAGTCAAAAAACTAAAAACGCCATAAAACAACTTTCTCCAAACCATTCCAAACCAAACGTATCTATTTCGAAATTTGGGTTAATTATACATACATATTTTAAAACCAGGAACAAAAGCTCAAAAGAATTATAAGCATTTGAAATTGCCGCAGAAATATAACTGCGACAGAAACCTGCGGATGACGCCCTACTATGGCAACCGTTGTAGGGCGCCACTTTATAACGTCAAAACACCCCAACAACCTTTTATCATTGCAGTTTCCATTATATTGTAGGTGTTATGTGATGTTCTCTTGAGATTCAATTTTCCATATATCTAGTTGCTGAGAAAACCGCTGGAGTATGATAGGACGCATGGTTTACTAAGACTAGAATGAGTTTTTTTTATGCAAATGTGCGTTTTTCTTTGTCAATTTTCGCCCTCAGTTTGTTCAATAATGATTCTCCCCTGTGATGATGACTAACAGATGATTTCCCAGCTTACAAGATCATTTTTGTTTTTTAAGCTGATTCCCCTTTCACAGTGCACTATTTTGGCATTATTGTTGTTTCGGAAGTATAATGATTTCATCTACCGCGCCAAAACCATGATTTATTTCGATTAAACTGCATCACAGCGTAGGAAATGTTTATCCAAACACGTTTTCACATTGGAAATATTCATATTCGTATAATATGGGAATCAAGTTACGGGTTTTCGTTTAGTACATGTGTCCGAGAACCAAGAGGTCAAGAGTATCATATGATTTTTGGTTAGTTTCGGGTTGACTTTGATGTGCTGTGTTAGTTATGGTGGACTCGGAGCAATTTTTGGATGATGAGGAGCAGGGTGTGTTCTTTGGTTCTTTGATTCTTGAATTTTTTGGTTCTTGATTCTTGTCTCCGATGGTTGAAAGGATTGCTAAATCTGCGGATTTTGATCTAACGTGAGCAAGCCCAGCATCCATCAGATTTCCCATGCCTAGATCCTCACTTAATAACGTTCTTTCGACATGTTCATGGTACCTATCTGTTTTATCTCTTACTTCAATTGGACGATCTTTTAGTGAACTTAAGCAATGTTATCATCAGTGGATGAAGTGTTTGGACGTTCCGAGATCCATTGTCTTCAGCCTTTAAATATTTCACGGTGTTATAGTTTATCCTATTTCTTCCCTATTGTTTTTTCTTCTGTGAAAAGGAAGTGAAATTTCAAGGCCACGACTCAATCGAGCTAGCGTCACGAAAATCAGTTACGATATTAATAATGACCGTTACTGATACACATGATCTATTTGTTTAAGGGGTAGTTATTTAGATTTTTACAGAAAATAAATTTGGATTGCGAGGTTGATTTTGGTTTATTGTTGTGCCTTTTTGGACTTGGATTGAGGTTTTTCAAGTTAGCTGTTCAGTAAGTTCCATTTTAAATATGCGCACCCTGAATTGTGCGTTGTGCACACATTCTTCTGATATTCGTCGTTTTTTTTTTCGTTGATCGTCTTGAATATATTTTTTTGTCGCTCTCTCTACATATTATTGAAGGTTGTCTGTAGTTTTGGCAGTTTTTTTCAAAGGATTTTTCGAACATTTTCTCAAGTCTTTTTCTGGTTACCATTTAGGCCACCGAATGGAAGCAGAGTACGCTCGACTTGTTCCCCATTAGTCAACCTGCAACCCCTCATAAGTAAATGATTTTCTCAGTGGAGCACAATAATTATTGTCCTCTCGTCGAACGCTTGTCACTTGCTTTATTATTCTGTCCCGACTATAATGTATCTTCGATTGCTTGATTTCTATTTCTCAGTTATTCATGACTTTTCCATTAATATATTGAAAAATAGAACGTCTTCTAGATCTATAAAGAGAGGAAAGTGGAAAAAAGCTGGACCAAAGGAACGCATGAAAATTCTTCCTCCTAGTCTTTATAGCCCTTGCTGCTGCCCTGAACAGCACTTACTTTAGTTTTAGATAACGTAACTTCAAAAAGCAGAAATAAATGTCCGCTTCTGAAGAATATCAGTTATATCAGAATATCTATTATAGAGGAATAAAACAAAACCTTGTTTTCAAACAATGACAATATCTGATAAGAAAATCTAAAGAAAGACACTTTCACGAGAAAGACAAACATAATTTGTGTTGAATTGAATCAAGAACAAGAACTGGGGAAAAACAAGGTCGGTTACATTATGTATATCTCATAGCTCTTAACGATTTTGACGTCTTCCATTGATGTTCACTGAATGCATCTACTCACCCGTCAAAAGCGGCGTAGAAAACCTGGCATCGTCGCAGAGTTTTGAATCCTAAGGCTGCGTACGTACGTGCTATTGTACGGATGTATAATCGCAGGAACTGTTATAGCATATGGACGCCTTACTACGTCCATATGCTATAACAGTTCCTGCGATTATACATCCGTACAATAGCACGTACGACTGCAGACTTTAGAATATTATAATTAAAATTAATTAACATTTTTAAACACAATTTTGATTTGTCTTAGTTTTTAAAGAACTCTCCCAATTAGTTTATCAACGGGGGCGTAGCTCAGATGGTAGAGCGCTCGCTTAGCATGCGAGAGGTACCGGGATCGATACCCGGCGCCTCCAAAATATTTTTTTATAATTTTTTTTTCATTTTTGCAGTACTTGTCCAGTTAAAATGTTGTGTACAAAATTAATTTCCTCAATCAAATAGTGTGAAGATGGAAGACCAATCAGTTGACGCAAAACCATGGCGTGAGAATAGCCGACCTATCACATTGCTCCATCAGTGGTACGGTACTGCTTAAATTAGATACCACCATGGCTCAATTTATTGAGAAACATTTTACTTCGCAGAATTAAAAAGAAGAAACATTGGAGGCACTTTCTCAACCAATTTGTACCATCTATTGTACTTTTGTGATTAGAGGACAAAATCGTATCATCTGCATTAAAAGGCAAGGAAACCTCCTTCCGACCTCACGCCAGCCGATGTTGAAAAAACGGCAACATTGTGGGCGTACCCGACCTCACGCCAAACGACCAACGAGAGCGCCATCTCCATTTGTGTTGTCATCGAAGCAGCAGTTTGAGCTTTGATGTAAAAGAAACTCAAGTTTAGTAAAAGTAGTCTTTATTTCAATATTTTCCAAGAAAAATAGAGTACAAATTTAGTAATAAACTTAAATAAATCTTGAAGAAAATCACCTGAGGCACTGGAAACCTGCAAAAAATCCTGCAACAGTAAGATCTTTATATACAAACTCAAACCAGCTTGAACTTACCTCAAAGAACAATTCACTCAGCAACTGATGAAGAGTGCTTCCTCTTCACATGCTGATTCATATGACGGACATGATGGAACTGCTGCTTACACATCGGACATTCATGACTGGGACTTTTCATACACTCATACCTTAAGTGCCTATTCAAGCTGCCTTTTTGTTTGTAGTTTTTGCGGCAATTTGGACATTTGTACCTGCTGATTGCTGCAATGAAATGATGGTATGCAACACCGTAACCGTCAAAGGCCCCACGTTGGACGCCAAATTTTATAGAAGACATTAACGTGCAAATACTTAGTTAATGGTCCTGTTACAAAAAACTATGAACATCATGTTTCTTAGCTAGATGCAGCTTCAAGTCGTACTTTCTTCCTGTAGAGTAGTAGCAGTAGTCGCACTTATGACGGGGATGTTCTCGAGATGTGCAGTCGTACCTTTTATGGATTCTGAGACTGTCGGTGTTTTTGTATAGTTTGCCGCATCCATCACAAGGCAGGTGATCGTAGGCTGGAATATCAATAATGGTATTTTATAGATGTTGAAATTTATACAGGGTGATATAGAAAAGTTTGAAGAAAATTAGGATCAAAGTTGACTAGCTAAAATCATTTTTCCATTAAAAAAAAATCAAAATTCAAAATCCATCAGAGATATCGTTTTAATTTTTGCACCAGTGGATTGAGCATGAAATTCTCTACAAATAAATGTCAAAATATTTACATGGTGTTATGAAAAAGTTTGGATGAAAGTTGACTTTTGTTCAAATACAACCACATTGTACCATAAAAAAATTCATAGAGATATCGTTCCAATTTATGCACCTACCAGTGAATACAGCATCAAATTATCTACAGATCAGTGTTAAAACATATACAGGGTGTTGTGAAAAAGTTTAGAGAAAATTGACTATCACTTGAAATTCAACCAAAATCATTGTTTGATAAATGAATTCATAAATCAAAATCCATCAGGGATATCGTTTTGTTTTTAACACCAGTGAATTGTGAACATATACAGGGTGCAAAAAAAAGTTTCGAGAAAATTTGAGTCAAAGCAAGCTCATGAAGCTGACGCAGATTCCTATTTTGTTCAAATCCAGAACATGTTGGAGGGATGAGGAAGGTGGGCCTCTACATGAGCCACCACGAATAAAGTCGACAACAAGTTTCAGTTGAAATCCATTTTATTACTGGCAAAATAGTAATCATAACAAAGTTTATTCCTCACAGCCATACAATGAGGTTTTAAAAACGTCCTCCTCTTCAGCACCTTACGACACACTTGACACTGGATTTGAGTCTTATTCTGACAGTCCTGGTATTTGTGAGTTTTAAACGAACTCTTGTTGGTGTAGCCCTTGCCGCAATGTGAACACTCGAAGGGCTTAGCTGTGAACAAAAACCCAAATAATGATGGCGATTGAAAAAAAAAACCTTTACCACGCTAGCTATGATTCCTTGTAAAGATAATTCATAATCTCTTCACACTTTAACGTATGTCTGGCCCTGACGTGGGACATTAAAGCGTGTTTATGCTTGCAGACGTACATGCAATAAGGACATTTAATGTTTGGTGCTTTGTTGCATTCGTAGTTCAAATGTCGCTGCAGGGTGAATTTGTGCCTGTAGGCTCGTGTGCAGCCAGGACAAACGTGCAGTTCTGCAAAAACATTGGCTTAAACAACTACCATGAAGTTCCCAACCAAGCACGATCAACTTTCCAAGAAGGACTCTTATCACCGAGTTACACGACCTCGCATCGTCAGTTTAATTTCGTTTTATTACTTGCAAAATAGTATTCATAACAAAGTTTATTCCTGGCAGCCATACAATGAGGTTTCAAAAACGTCCTCCTCTTTAGCACCTTACGACACACTTCACACTGAATTTGAGTTCTATTCTGACAGTCCTTGGATTTGTGAGTTTTCAACGATTGCTTCGTACTGTAGCACTTGCCGCAATGAGAACACACGTGCGGTTTAACTGTGAACAAAAACCCAGATAACTTTGGAAACTATTGATAAATCCAAGGTGATGATGAAGAAAAAAAAATTAACATGCAAGTTATAATTCCCTATAAACATTATTTACAAATTCTTCACACTGCAAGGTATGTCTGGACCTGACGTGTCCCACCAAAGAGTGCTTTTGCTTGCAGGCGTACTTGCAATATGGACACTTAAAGTTGGGCGCTTTGTTGCATTCATAGTTCAGATGTCGCTGCAGGGTGAATTTGTGCCTGTAGACTCGTGCGCAGCCCGGACAGACGTGTAGTTCTGCAAAAACATTTGCTTGAACAACTACTTGATCATGGTAATGATTGCTCAAAGTCTACTAAGGTTTTATTGAGAATTTGAATACAGGTAGTACATCATTGCAGAGTAGAATTTCACTTCTTTGCAGCCCATGGATGCTCATCATGTGCTTGACGGCAGTGACTTTTTGCTTGGCGTTGTAGTGACATACTTGACAGTTGAATTGGGGGGCTACACCGCATTCGTAACGCAGATGGCGGTTTAGAGTGAACTTTTGTCTGTAGCGTTTGAAGCATCGGGGACAGTCGTGGACTTCAACTGGAAAATACTAGTTGAAAATGTGTTTTCTGAAAAAGGTTAAATAAGCATCAACGCATTGACACCTGATTTGCATCGATTTATTTTTACAAATCACTATGTGGTGGTATGATAAATTCGAAAGCACGGCACAACACACAGAGCAATGTCACAGTCTTTGCAGTAGTACCTGGATTCTTTGCGCATTATTTTTCCATTGGCGTTTGTTTTGCACGCGCAGACCACACATTTTTTCGTGGGGTTTTGTTTCTTTGCTGTAACAGGGATGATGTCGGGGAAGTGTCTTTCGGAGAATTTAGCTGGAGGTACGATTGATGTATTATGGGCGTCTGCAAACAAAACTGGATTACTTGAGTATCCAATACATGATCACTTGACAGATACGATAAACTGAGTCAAACTGTCACTTGTCGCCATTTCCAACATCCACTGTCACTTGTCAAAAAAAGTCTGTTGACCTTTTCAATGGAATTACATTTTTTTTGCAAGAAAGTCGATAATTATTTACCTTTTTCCAGAAAATACGACTTTTTTAAGGGAATGACTAACCCAAACTAACCCAAAATTCAAATCGAATCAAATATGCTTCAAAGCCACATAAAAAATCAAATAAATATAATGGACAAAGCGAATACAAAATGGTGAAGTAAAAACAATACAAAACGTCATAATAGTACAAATATATTTTTCCCGAACCTTTTCCAATATTTTGTCAAATTTGAATGGAAATTGCCCATTGAAAACAACGATTAACATTGGCACACTTCTAGTTATGTTATGATGGCAACTCAGCAAAACAATACCATAGTAAAGTCAACAATTATTATGGGGACAACAATAATACTGCGGTATCCACTTCCCATTCAGAAAATAAACATCAGCTGGGATGAGCGAAATCGGTGAACTCAAAATTTGATTGATGAACTTGAAATCATCTTGTTTCCGCTCTGCCTGCAGTATGTAATTATTTTTTTATTTATATATCAAACAAGGAACCTGGAGTTGTTTACGTTATTGCAACCAAAACGTCTTGATATCCATTTCCTATTTAGGAATTAAACAACAGTTGAGGTGCACTTGAAATTCAATTGATGAACTTGACCTCAACTTGTTTCCGCTTTGCTTGCTATGAGCAATGTTTAGTAGGTGTTATTTACAGAGGAATTGCTACCTTTTTCCAGAAATCTCGAATTCTTTGAAGGAATTACTATTTTTTGCAAGAATGTTGTTGTCTGTCTTCGGAAATCGCTTCGTTTTTTCAGGAATTTACAAGTTTTTTCCGGAATCACCACTTTATTTAACGAAAAGTTGTTAAGGAAAGAAATTACATTTTTTTTCAAGAATGTTTATGGTTATTTACTTACATAACTAACTTTTTCCAGAAATGACGACTTTTTTTGAACGATTTTTTTTTGCTAGAATGTCTTTGATTTTTTTTTCGGAATCACTACTTTTTGCCAGAGGAATAGCAGCAATTGCAATATTTATGATTGAATTCCGGAATCACGTCTTTGGTTCAGAAAAGTTTCAGTTTTTCCCAGAATTACGAATTTATTCAATGAAATTTGTCATTGTCGTTACGGAATTATCTCTTTGCAGAGGAATTTCTAGGAATTCTCCGGTAAACAAGACTTTTTCAATGAATTTCGACGTTATTGTTACAGAATTATCACTTCTTTTCAAAAATTCCTAGATACCTGTTTTCCAAGTTTGCAACTTAAAAAAAATTTTTTTTTGCAGGACTATCAATAATCATTTACTAAAACTACTTTCTCCAGAAATACCGACTTTTTTTAAGGAATTAGTATTTTTTGTAAGCATATGCATGATTGTTCACCGGAATTACTCTTTTTTTCTAGGAATGTCTAAATTTTTCTCGACGTCATGTGAGGAATTTAGGAATTTTTGTCACTACTTTCCAGGAATTCCTCGACATTTTGGAAAGGGATTAAATTTTTTTTTGCTAGAATTACTTTATTATCTTTCCAGAGAAGGAATTTAAGGGATTTTTTCTGGAATTATTACTTATTTCCAAGGCTGTCTAGAATCATTAACCTTAATGACTACCTTTGTCAAAAAATTATTAATTTATTGGGCAATAATTACTATATCTTTCCAGAAATTACGTCATTTTTTCAAGGAATTACCATTTTCTTGAAAGAATTACGGAATTACGACTTCATTGAGTGTATTTCGTCAATGCTTTAATGGAATTATTTTGGTAATTATTACTTATTTTCAAGACTGTCTAGAATTATTTCAGGCCAAGTTCAGGATTGCCATCACCGACCACTACCATAAATCAAAATAACGCTTGTTCAATAATTTAACTGTCTATATATATGTCATACATTGAAGAGTACAATACTGCTTATCTAGCAGACAACAGCCCCATGTGTTGTCCTGGCATGCTGCGTCATCCTGAACTTATACACAAAGTTCTTGTTACAAATGGGACACTTGAACTGGGGAACCACGCCACACTCATACTTCAAATGCCTGGACAAATTGCCCACCTTGGTGTACGAGTTGCCACAGTTTTTGCACTTGAACCGTCCATCAGCAGTCAGGATGTTGGCTCTTGCCACGTCTAATGGAAAACAACTTTAGTGACTGAAGTAACTGAGACTTAATTGGTTGTCAATAAATAATCCAATGAGATCACGACATTTATTTAGATGGCAACAATGTTATGGTAGGTCAAATGCTTGATCAACATGTACTTGTAGGTGAAGCGTTTGGAGCAGACGTGACAGACAAAGGCTGGTTCCTTGTGGCACTCGAACTTCATATGGCGGCGGAGGTTTTTGATGTTCTTATAGGAGGAGATGCAGTTGAGGCAACCAAAGCGTCCAATGTCGGTCAACCTGTAGGTTTTCTTGGCTTGGTGAAGGTAACCTGAAAGGAATTCTGTGAGTACACTGAATAATGCACGAATCATAATTTAATCAACCTACGATGGCGTTGAAACACTTAATTGATTGACTTTTTTATTGAAACAATACAAGCAATCAGCAGGACCAAGGAAGCGAAATTTGTATTTACGTGCTGCCCTCAACTTGCCAAAAAGGACTCCTATCCCCGAGTTACACCAAATAGTAAACAAATCATTATTCAACAGAGGAGTTAAAACACTATATAATGAGCTATTTATTGAAACAATGAACCACGACAACGTCTCAAATGCATCCCCAAGGTACTCTTTTGGTGAAATGATCTTTGGCAGCGATGACAGGAAAACGAAGGATTTTTTCCGCACTCGTACTTCAAGTGTTTGTACAACGAACATCGGTGTTTGTAGTATCTGTTGCAGCCTTCACAATGAAATTGTCCTTCTGGAAAAAACATATTCAGTGATAGTGTCTTCTAGTTAAGTGAGAATGTAGATTGATCTTCTGGTAGGCTTCATAGGAACAGTAAGGACATCTGAACTTCTTCTCTTTATTGCATTCGAAGTTCACATGGCGACTGAGGTTTCTGGCATGTTTGTACCCTTTTCCACAGGTGGGGCATTGGTGTGCTGGAAATTGTTGATTTGATGAACAATATCTAATCAGGATGAAGCAAACTAAAACCCATGTATCAACTAGAGCATTTTATTCAGCTATTAACCATATGAACTGAATGTCTCCTAAGCATATGTATCTTCAACGTTGACTTCCTCTTGGCTGCGTAGCTGCAGATGTGGCACCCGAATTGTGGCTCTACGTTACACTCGTACCTCATATGTTGAGTGAGGTTATATTTTTGCCGGTACTGTTTGGAACAATTGTTGCAGGTGTAGTGATCTGCAACTGTTTGTCTTTTTAGATTAGATCTTTTGGCAAACACTATGATGATGGATGATGAAAAACAGCTCTGTTGATGATTAAATAAGGACAGTTGGATAGCGTTCAGATTTCCGTCCGGTCGTTTGAGTATAGAAAAGTGGGCGGAGTCAGGCTTCACTTACTTCAGCGCTCTCTGTATACTAAGATATGACAACAAAATATTTGAAGAAAAGTCACCAGAAATTCTTGTGAGATGAATGAAGAGAAAGGTGGATAGTTGCGTCCCCTCCCAAAGCTAAAAGCCAGTTAAAACGAGCCCTCTGATATGCCCACAAAGCGGAAGTCAAATGGGCGGAGTATGAATGCGTTTAGAGCACCCTTTTCCCAAAATTTCGACTATTTTTAGGGAATTACTATTCTTTTGCAGAATATTAATGACGGAAATTCGACTTGATTCAAGAAATTTCGTCATTGCTGTTAAGTAATATACATGAATTTCTAGGATTTTTCCAAGAATTACAACTTTTCCAACAAAAATTACATTATTGTTAAGGAATTATAACCTCTTTCCTAAAATTCTCGGATTGTTGCTTGCAGTAATGTCCATAATTTTTCCCCAAAATTACTACCTTTTTCTAGAAATTACGAGTATTTTTTGCAAGAATATTTTTGTTCGCCTTCCGAAATCACTTCAGGAATTTTTTTCCGGAAATACCACTTTATTCAACGAATTTCGTCATTGTTGTTGAAGAATCATTACTTCCGTAAAGGAATTTTTACGATTTTTCCGGGAATTACGACTTTTTCTAGGAATTCCTCGATTACGACTTTTTCAAAGGAGTTACAATTTTTTTGCAAGAATGTCCATGAATATTTACCTACATTACTACCCTTTTCCATAAATTACGTTTTTTAATAAGAATTTTTTGGAAGAATGATCGTGATTGTTTTTCGAAATCACGTCTTTTTTTAGGAATTTTCCCTGAATAACTAAAATTCGTCGTTGTTGTTACGGAATTATCTCCTCTCCAAAGGAATTTCGACATTGTTGTTACGGAATTATCACTTCCTTCTGGGAATTCCTAGATGCTTCAGAAATTTACGACTTTTTATTTTTCTTAAATGAATGTTATTCACTAAAATGACCACCTTTTTTGGAGAAATATGATTGTTTACCAGAATTACTCTTTTTTTTTCTAGTGATGTCTAAGTTTTTCCCCAAGCAACGACGTTATTCAAGTAATTTCTGAATTCTTGTCATGGAATTCATAGACATTTTCGGACATACGAGTTTTTCAAAGGGATTTCAGTTTTTTTTGCAAGAATTGCTATATCTTTCGAGAAATTCCAACCTATTTTACAAGAATTACTATTTTATTGCAACGATATCACTTCGTTTTTTCAGGATTTTTTTAGTTTTTTCCGGAATTATCTCCTTATTCAACTAATTTTGCCATTGTTGTCAGGGAATTATTACTCCTGAAAAGGAATTTCGACGTTTTTACCGGAAAATTGCGTAACATTATTGTTATGGGAAAATGTATTACCTTTTTCCAGGAATTTCAAGATCAAGACTTTTTCAAATCAATTATAATTTTTTTGCAATCACTACCTTTCCAGAAATTATAACTTTTTTTGAAGGAACTACTTTTTTTTGCAAGAATGTCTATGATTATTTACCTAAATTAGTACCTTTTTCAAGGAATTACTACTTTCTTGAAGGAATTACCACCTTTTGCCAGGAATTCCAGCAATTAGAATACTTATAATTGTTTCCCGAAATTACGTCTTTTTTCCAGGAATTTCCCAGAATTACGATTCTATTCAACGAAATTCGTCATTGTCGTCACGGAATTATCTCCATTGCAGAGGAATTTCTAGGAATTTGTCGGTAATCACGACATTATTGTTACGGAATTATCACTTTTTTCAGGTATTCCTAGATATCTCCGGAGTTCAGGACTTTTTCAAAGGAATTAATTTTTCTTTGCAAGTATGATCATACACTAAAATCACTACCTTATTGAAGAAGTGCCGACTTTTTTGAAGAAATTAGTATTTTTTGCAAGAATATTTATGATTGTTTACCGGAATTACTCCTTTTCTCCTTAAATTGTCGTTACGGAATTATTACTTCTTTCTAGGAATTCCTAGATTTCTTCGGACATTACGACTTTTTTTTGCCAGAATTACTATATCTGGTCAGGAATTACCATTTTATTGCAAGAAAATTTATGATAGTTTTCTAGAATTATTCCTAGTTTCGAGGAATTTCCAAATTTTTCCTTGAATTTCGACACTATCGAAAGAATTTCGTGATTGTTGTCATGGAATTATTACTTATCTAAAGGATTTTTTCGGGAATTATTACTCACTTTCAAGACTGCGAATAACATCAACTTTTTCAGCCAGAATTAAGACATTTTTCACCATTACAGGTTTTTTATCAAAATTTAGTAATTTTTTAACGGAATTTTCACATTGCTGTCACAGAATAACTCTCTTTTTTGAGAACAATTGTGATTCTTCTCCATAATTACTACATTTTCAAAGTTATTGTGTCCAACTGATCAATGGGGCGGAGTCTGAATACGTTTAGAGCACCGTTCCACCAATGGAGAGATAAAGACATTCTATTTGACTTATGCGCATGGGCGGGACCTTGATACGTTTACAGCTAGTGGTTGAAATGAGAAAAGAGGCGGAGCCCTGTTACCGTTCAGTTTTCACTACGACCTTTTGAAACCACCTTGCATGACTCAAATATTGATGACTGGAAGATCCGTAGTTTCTTGTTTGAAAAATAAATAATAGAACTGATTAGTAAAAAAATGTACTATAAATAAATAGCATCAAAAACACACATATAAAAATCCTATACAAAAACCAAACAAATCTATATTTTGGTGACACCAAACGCAAAATGAGCAGCAATATGTCTCTTCATATTGTCTTTCCTGTAAGCCCGGTGAAGACAATGTGGACACTGAAACTGCTTCTCTTTGCCACACTCCCGTTTATGCCTACTGAGACTTTCTGGGTTTTTGTAGCTCTTTCCACAGTAGCAGAAGTAGCGTGGACCTGAAATTGGTTTATTTTTTTAACAAATATTACAAAGAGGGGCTTGGTAACCCACATACATAACCAGTCACCCATTAAAACATTGATTCAAGAAAAATTAATTATTTCCTGTGACACTCATCAAAAGTCTCTTGTTCTGGAACCACGTTTCTTTTGTTCGGCGATTTTGGAACCATACTTTCACTTGCTTATCAGTCAGTTGCAGGATGAGGGCGATTTTCTTCCTTTCTTCAGTTGTAAGGTATGGTCTTCTGGCGTACTCATTCTCGAGGAACGCAATTTGGCTTTCTTGAAGAACATGACGGGTTCTCAACATCGGGAGTTTAACTGGAAGACAACTTTGGTTAGAAGAATGATATGGAAACCAACTCATTAGTTTGGGTTATCTTCCCTTTCTTCTCTGTTGACCATGTTGCCCAAAAACTTTCCCATTGAGTTCCACTTGTTCTGACCACATACAGCATCATCAAGTAGACACACAACTGTATCAATGATTGAAGACAGAAGAAGAAATAAAAAAAATGTCATCAAAAGGTTTTACTCATAAAACTATAACTATCAATACTGAATGGTAGACATTCTTCCAGGAATGTTCAAATCGTGCTTCTTCAAACAATGCTGCCTCAATATGTATCTCCTCTTGCAGGTGTATTGACAAAGGTGACACTGCAACAACTTGCCACACTCTTGTGACAGGTGACTTTTCACAGTGATCTTATTCCTGTAGAACTTGTGACATTTGGGGCACTGTACTGGAACTGAAACAGGAACTGATTGTAGATGTAGTTTATTGTAGATGAAAATTTAAAAGTATTTGCTAGCTAATTCATAAAGTTATTCTATGTTGGCCGAGCAAATGTTTCTTCAAATCGTACTTCCTGTAGGCGACGTATGGACAGATGGAGCACCTGCAGGAAGGGGTCTTGCCACATCTGGATTTGAGGTGCGCCATTAGCGAGTATTTGTTTCTGTAGTTTCTGTTACAGTTTGGACAGTTGACTGAGTATGTGCCTGGAATAGAGTGATGTTAAGAAGAATTTTTATGTCCCCTAGAAGGTCTTACCCTACCAAGCCTATGGATGAAAGGCAAAGTTGAAGAAGGGCCCAAATTATACAGCAAGGAGAATGCGAAAAGGGGAACCCTCAACTACCAAGTGTAACTAGGCGCAAGAAGATTTTCCTCCAACAACCAAAAGAATCACACAATAAAAATTTTCTCTTTCTTGGAAAAGCTCCTATAAAAATTTCACTATCAATTCCTTGACAAAGGAAGTCATTAAGGTGAATAGTTCTAGACAGTCTTTGAAATAAGTGATAATTCCCGATAAAATTCTAGAAATTCCTTTACATAAGTGATAATTCCATGAAAGCAATGAGGAAATTTCTTCAATAAAGACGTGATTCCGGAAAAAATTTGGAAATTTCTCAGAGTAATTATGGAAAACTAACATAGATATTCTTGCGAGAAAATAGTAATTCCTTGAAACGTAAAGTCGAAAATGTTTAGGAATTCCTTGAAAGATGAAATAATTCTATACCAACTTGGGCATTTTTGTGAAAAAAAAGTAATTCCGGTATGCAATCATGTATGTTCCAGCAAAAAATACAAATTCCTTAAAAAAACAGTTTTTCTGGAAAAAGTCGTGAACTTTGGAAATACCTAAAAATTCCTAGAAAGAAGTGATAATTACCATAATGTCGAAATTATTTGACAAAGTCGTGACTACCAGAAAAATCCCAGAAATTCTTTTTCGAATTTCCTGATTCTAGAAAAAACTTAGACTTTCCTGAACAAAAGACGTAATTTCGGAAAACAATCATAAATATTCTGATTGCTGGCAAAAGGTACTGACTGATTCCAAAAAAATAGTAATTTTTTCAAAAAAAAGTAATTACTTCAAAATAGTCTTCATTTCGAAATAGTCATGGACATTCTAGCAAAAAAATTGTAATTCCTTTGAAAAAGTCGTAATCTACAGATTCCTGAAAAAAGGTAATACATAATTTCCTAACAATAACATTAACATTCTTTAAAATCTAAAAAATGTGACTTCGGGAAACAAGAAGTGATAAGTAATTCCTTGAAAAAAAGGCGGAATTAAAAAATTCTGCAATTTCTTGAAAAAAATCGCTGTTCCAAAAAAACCTTATCATTAATTCCTTGACAAAGGTACTCATTAAGGTAAATGATTCTTTACAGTCCTAAAAATAGGCGATAATTCCCGAAAAAAATCTAGAAATGTCTTCACATAAGAAATAATTCCATGAAAGCAATGACAAAATTCCTTTAATAAACACGTGGACAAATATTGAAAATTTCTAAAAATGGAGTAATCCTGGAAAACTATCATGAATATTCTTGCAAGAAGTAGTAATTTCCTCAAAACAGGACGTAATATCTGGAAAGATATAGTGATGCAAACAAAATTGAAATTCCTTTGAAAAACTCGCAATGCCCGAAAATGTCTAGGAATTTCTGGAAAGAAGTAATTATTATTCTATAATTCCTCAAATAACGCCGTAATTCTGGGAAAATTACTAGAGAAAAAGAGTAATTCCGGCAAACAATCATAAATATACTTGCAAAAAATACCAATTCCTTAAAAAAAGTCGGTATTTCTGAAAAAAGGTAGTAATTTTAGTAAATAATCATTCCAGTACAAAAAAAGTCCCTTGTAAAAGTCAAAAACTTCAAAAATATCCAGAAAATCCCAAAACAATAATGTTGAAATTCTTCAAAATCGTAGAAATTTAACTTCGGAAACAAGAGTGGAATTTCTTTAAAAAAATGCGGAATTTAAGAATTTTGCAATTCCAAAAAAACCTTATCATTAATTCCTTGATAAAGTTACTTATTGAGGTAAGGGTCATTCCACATATACGGGACAATTCCAAAGAAACCAGAAAAAAAAAAAAAAAATTATGAAATGTTTTAAAAACATATTTGATTAGTAGTATTGCTAGTTATTCATCCTTATATAGGGTTAGCCGCGATCAATCTCAAATATTTATTGAAAATTTTACATTTAAAAAAATGACATTGCTTCGGAGTTGACATCATTCTACGGAGTTGACACTATTGAATTGGTAGGCACATTTTCTGAACTAAAAGTGGATTAGAAGATTCAATTTCGATTGTTAATAAATAAATATAAATTATATTCACGAAAAAAGCATAGCTTGAACTGGAATTTTAAAAATCATTATGTGCTTCGGAGTTGACTGTCGTCTCCCGGAGTTTTTAAACATCTCTCAATAATGAGAATTAAAATTCATTCGAATGTTTAATACATATATTTTAACAACAGGTATGGATAGCTCTGAAAGTAGTAGTTTGATTGACACTTGAGTTAAATTTTGAATTATGATAAAGGAATAATATGCTAACAACTTAAACGATAACGTTTGTCTCAGAGTTAAAAGTAACTTCATTCTATCAAAAGAAATAAACATGTATGATTCTCAAAAACAAGAATATAAAAAAATTTTTAAACTATTCAACACAAATATTTATATTTACTAAATAAACACTTGTTGAAAAAATGATGACCTCTTCTATCAATTTCGGGAGCATCTAGTTTAAATTCTACATCACTTTTATCTATTATCCCTATATCATCCACACTTGGAAAAACAAAATATCTTTCTTTGGATTTCCTCAAAAATTTTAGTTCATACTTATCAGGATTGACAACATGTATTACAAGCCCAATATAGTGTTTTATGCATTTTTTTACGAAAAATCCAACTAATAAGTATTCGCCTTCGTCAATACTTTCCGTTTTCTTCTTTTGATGGATGGACAGCGGTAAATTGTCTTCTGAGTCAGAGGATTCACATGTCCACATCTCTTTTTACTCTCCTTCTACCTTGTTCTCGTCTGCTAGTGCTTGACCGATTTAAACTAGTCTGTGGTGGAGTAGTGTCCTTCAAAAAACGAGCTTCCTCCGCCTTTTTCTGCTTTATTTTATCTCTATATTTTCTGGTGCGTTCAATCCATACTGCTCTTTTTACCTTTTCATTACGTCGTGACAAATCATTGATATTTTTTATTTTTCCCTGTTGCTGCCGTTTCCTCCATCTTTCCCTTTCTTGAGCTTTCTCTTTTTCATACTTTTCAGGATTACTTCGTAGTTTAATTCTACGAAGCAGTTGTAACTCTGATTTCCTTTTTCTTTTTTCTTCGCTAGAATTTATTTTTGCCATTTTTCCTAGAAAGAATGAATATATTGGTTGAAAAAGCCAGTATTTGCAATTACTCAAAAACTCATGTCAACTCCGAGGCATAATGTGGCTTCGGAGTTGATTGCCTCGGAGTTGACGTTTAAGCTATAAATGATATAAAAACAGTAGATAGCAATATTCCTCATCTCTACAAAAAAACATACCGATAATCAAACTAATATTTGATCGACTCGCAACAAATTAGAGCTAAAAAAACTTTCAAAAATGCGTTAAATGATTCTTGACAGTGCGAAAATAAGCAATAATTCCCGAAAAAATCCTAGAAATGTCTATACATAACTGATAATTCCATGAAAGCAATGACAAAATTCCTTCAATAAACTCGTAATTGCGGAAAAATATTGAAAATTCCTGAAAAAATGGAGTAATCGTGGAGAACCATCATGAATATTCTTGCAAAAAAATAGTAATTCCCTCAAAAGAGGACGTAACCTGGATAGATATAGTGATGCAAACAAAATTGAAATTCCTTTGATAAACTCCTAATGTCCGGAAATGTCTAGGAATTCCTGGAAAAAAGTAATAATTCCGTAGCAAGTCCGAAATTCCTCAAATAACGTCGTAATTCCGGAAAAAACCTAGAAATTACTAGAAAAAAAAGTAATTTCGGTAAACAACCATAAATATTCTTGCAAAAAATACCAATTCCTTCAAAAAAGTCGGTACTCATGGAAAAAGGTAGTAATTATAGTAAATAATCATGTACAGGGTGTCTATTTAAGAATGGCAAGGTGCCAGATCTCAGAAACTAGGCATCCGAGAGTCTTGCGGAAAAAATTACAGGGTAATATGGAATAGAGAAAATGCTGGAAATATATCAGAAGTACCCAAGATCGCCACAAGATGGCGTAACGGTGCTATCAAAACACAAAATCGCTGTTTTTTCGTGATTTTTAAATACAAACAAATACAAATGAGTACCGCTATGGATTCCTTGAGAGATTTTCTTCAAATTTGTTTTTTTTGATTATTTTTCCCAACATGTCAAATAAGACAGGTATCAGCTGTCAAACCTTACAACGCAAGAATGCTCATAACTTTGAAACAACTCAACCGATTGACGCGATCTTGGTCTCATATGAAAGAGCATGATCTGCACTTCAAAAAACTTTTTTGGTTTTGAATTTTTGACATTCGCCGTCGCCGCTAGATGGCGTTAACTGAAATGGTAGCATGTTTTTGAGTTTTTTCCAAAAAAATCAAATGTAATGGTATATTTATTTTTATATATTTTAAAAGGAGATACATTTTCCTATTAAAAAAAATAAAAAAAAATGAAAAAAAACAAAAAAAAATCATTAATTTTTTTGTTTTTTTTTTATAGGAAAATTAATCCCCTTTTAAAATATATAAAAATAAATTTTAATAAATTGCGGAAAAATATTGAAAATTCTTGAAAAAATGGAGTAATCGTGGAGAACCATCATGAATATTCTTGCAAAAAAATGGTAATTTCCTCAAAAGAGGACGTAACCTGGATAGATATAGTGATGCAAACAAAATTGAAATTCCTTTGATAAACTCCTAATGTCCGGAAATGTCTGGGAATTCCTGGAAAAAATTAATAGTTCCGTAGCAAGTCCAAAATTCCTCAAATAACGTCGTAATTCCGGAAAAAACATAGAAATTACAAGAAAAAAAAGAGTAATTTCGGTAAACAATCATAAATATTCTTGCAAAAAATACCAATTATTCCAAAAAAGTCGCTACTTATGGAAAAAGGTAGTAATTATAGTAAATAATAATGTACATTCCTAAAAAAAAAATCCATTGTAAAAGTCGAAAAATTTAAAAATATCCAGAAATTCCTGGAAAGAAGTAATGATTCCGTAACAATAATATCGAAATTCATTGAGAAAGTCGTGACTACCAAAAAAATCCTAGAGATTCTTTCTCGAAATTCGTAATTCTAGGAAAAAGGTAGTAATTTAGGTAAACAGTCATGAACATTCTTGCAAAAAAATTGTAATTGCTATAAAAAAGTCATGATCTACAAATTCCTGGGAAAAAGTAATACGTAATTCCCTAACAATAATGTTGAGATTCTTAATAATCGTAGAAATTTAACTTCCGGAAACAAGAGTGGAATTTTTTAAAAAAAAGGCAGAATCGAAGAATTTTGAATTTCTTGGAAAAAATCGCAATTCCAAAAAAACCTTATCATTAATTCCTTGACAAAGCTACTCATTGAAGTAAATGATTCCTGACAGTGACAGTAATTGTGGAAAACTATGATGAATATTTTTGCAAAAAATAGAAATTACCTCAAAAAAGGACGTAATTGTGCTTGACCGCCTCCTGAGAATATCGCTTCTCCAACCAAACAATCTGACTTGCAGTCCTGGTATGTTTGGCGCTGAAAAGGTGCTTTCCTAAACATTTTTTTAGACCAAAAAGACCTGAATAAACTTTATAGAGGACTAAGAACTGAACAGCTTTGCCTCATAACATTTTATGATAGCTTTAATACAAAACGAGTTACAGCGCATCAAATGACAAAAATAAGCTGAAACGGAGTGGTTTTAAAAACATAAAAAAAATACCTAGATGAAAGTTTCAAAAAATCAAATGCTGAACAACTTTTCTCCAAAACTTTTTTCATGATCCCTAAAAAAATGCTTTTGAAACCATACCTGTTGCCAGCGGAATTCTATCATTTGATGCACTGTAACTCATTGAGTGTTACAGCTGTCAAAAAAATTTAAAAGTCAAAGTTGTTCAGTTTTTGATCCTCTATAACTTTTATTCAGGTCATTCTTCTCTAAAAAGATGATTAGGAAACCACCTGTTCAGCGCAAAACGTACCAGGACTTCGAGTCAGATATTTTGCATCTACGAGCATCCCGGGAAATATCATTCTGTTAGGATTTTTTTTCGCTAACCTCTATAAGCCGATGACAATTTTACTGGGCTGGATGTTGTTGTGGAACAGGAGAAGATCTGTATCCACGATACAGTTTCTTCCTCAGCCAGAACTATTCATAATCTTATCGAATACGATTCGCATTTTTTCAAATTCATTTACAAATCTAAAGAAATCAAAACAGTGACCAATTCAGCTTCCGCAGCTGATTGCTGTGTTTGGATAACCTCCTGGTTAATATTAAGAACAAAATTCAACGATTTGCCCAAAGCTGCATGATGAGGTTCTGCTCTACATATCTGGTCGTTAGAGCGACTAATAAAACAAATTTCATCTAAAACTTCTATTGATCATTAGAATGTTAATACTGAAGAGGTGGGTAGGGGATGAAACTTGTATAAGGTCCAGATTGTTCATAACCTTACTGGTTACGATGTGCACCTTTTCATTGGTAGTGTCAGGGATTGATGTTTAAGCATGGACAGAGGTATAATTTTGCAGAGAACAAGACATGATGAAACAAGATTTGATGTTTTCACAGTGACATTATAAGATGTGGAGCACACTTCCTCAAATGCCTCTTCAAACTAGACTTCCACGTGAACTTCGCATGGCATCTTTCACAGTGAAAACGTGGTTCTTTGCCACACTCGTACTTCATATGAGCCAAAAGGTTGTGCCTGTGCTTGTAGAGTCGTTTGCAGGTTACACACATAAACAGGTTTCCTGTGAACAAAGCTGGGGTCAGAGGATTTTTTTTTCTACAAAAAAACATGCTTGTTGGGACTAAATTAACTCACATGAACACTGTTACTATAAAATTTATTATTAACAATCAATATAATTAAGTTAACAATTTGTACTTTATAGACCTTGCCACAAATAATGCCGCCCAAAACCAATCAAATAACAAAAAATAAAACGTTAATGTACTTATTCCTGTGTAAATGAATTAAGTAGCCCTATTTAACTTTCTTATTCTTTCTGGGTTTCACGCCAATAAGTACACAGTTGACCTTCTGATGTCTGGCCAGGTTCTTCTTCTCGTAGTAAGTCTTCCCACAGTCACATCGATGGGTACCCTTACCTTTGGGCCGTCTCAATATGGGCACACCCATGTACTGCAGCTCCAGATATTCCAGAACTGAAATATTTTATAATGTATGGATGTATGGCGTAGAATCACCCTCACCATGCTTGACGTCCCTTGTTACATCCAGTGTTAGTCACAGAGAAATATATTTACAATGTTAATCGTGCAAAAGAAATGTTCCTGACCAGCGTAGTGAGTGAATGTACATTTTTACATATACTTCCATGGAAGTGACTTTACAGGGGGTAACAGCTCTGAATAAAGAACCTTTATTCTAACTATAAGAAGTCACATGTCAATAGTGTACCGAACTTTGTCAACAAAATGGACACGTTTCCTGCTAATTTCATGTTTCCTCTCCAAATGCGTGATAAGATGCATCTTCCTTTTGCACTTTTGATCGCAAAAGAGACACTGGAACTGCGCCCTTATCCCGCACTCCCACGTTAGGTGATTGTACAAAGAACCCTTATGTTTATATCCATGGCCACAATTGGTACACTTGAGCGGATAGTCTGGAAATCATTAAAATTGTCAAGGTGCCTTGGAGCTTGCTTACATGCAACAATGGTATTGGGTAATCAAACAAGTGTTACTAGAACGAGAACGTGTTTATGGAATGCATGCGAAACAAATGACCTTTCAAGTGGATCTTCTGTTTGCCAGCGTAAGGGCAGATGTGGCACTTGAATTTTGGTTCGACGCCACATTCGTCTTTGAGGTGTTTGTTGAGGTTGAATCTGTATTTGTAGCGTTTGCCACAGAGCTTACACGGTAGATAGTTGGCTGGAAAAAAGATGATTGAGGAGTTGGTTTGAGAAAAATGATCGCATGCATTCTAGAGTCCGTACCCAAATACCTTTGTACTATGCCATTTAAAATCTGGAAGCAAAAAGCGATTTATTAAAAAAGAGTGTTTGAGGCATGACTCCTAAAAATTTTAAGTCAATATCTCTCGTGGTTGAGTTCCACCCATTTTCCAGTCACTAAGCAGCTACTATTACAATAATTTATTTTATACAAAATGTATGTTCATCAATGTTTTTTAGCTGAATGTCGAATCCTCTTCCTCCCCTTCGAAAAGCCAGAATGCAAAATTTTAAATTTATTCTTCAAAATCATCGACACTGTTGACTTCTTCAAACTTCTAGATCTGCAGATGTCAGCTTGCTTGGCCCCATCTTCTATGGCCTGGATTATGGATATTTTTTCGTCAATGGTCAGAGATCTTCTGATTCGCTTCTTGGTGCTGACATCTGCAACACAACACAAACAATGAGAGGATCTCAACCTAGAGGCTAGAAGGATGAGGAATAAAAATCACATCAATGGTACATTTTTTATAAATCTAACAAATGATGTTTTCTTTTATGGTGTGACTTAAGATGTGACTTCCTTTGTCCTGCGTAGTCGCACAAATGGCACTGGAACATCCGTTGGACACCACATTCCTGCTTCAAATGCTGCTTCAGTGAATACTTGCTCTTGTATCTCCTGCCACAGTTGTTGGGGCATCCAAAGTAGTTTTCTGTAAAATTCTAGATTAGATTCTGCTATATACAACCTGACATCTACAATACAATGAACAAGGTCAAATGAAACAAACGTCATTTTAATATATATATATATATATATATATATGACATCACTTCATGTTAAAATAATGCTTATCTTCCCGTCTTCCATGGGTGGCTACATAATGTCTGGTCACATTGGTCTTCAAATGGCTTCTATAAGAGCAGTCAGAGTACGAACAAGATACTGCAGGTTCACCACAGTAGTACTTCCTGTGCATGTAGTAGGACTGGTACTTCTCGTAGCCTTTGGCACAGGTGGTGCACTTATATTTCAAAACTGGAATTGTGTTCATTTAGTGGTGGTAGTTACTTTAAGATACAACTGGGTTGCCGAATAAAACATTCATGAAGGTATTTAAAATTTTATAAGAAAGTTTCAGAATTGACCTCAACATGCATCTTTTTGTAGTGTCGTCGCACATTGCCCTTAACAGGACTGCCATAAGTACAACCTGGAAAGGTGCAAAAGGTCTTTGGTACGCCGCAAACGTACTTTTGGTGTTTGTAGAGGGATTGGTACTGGTCGTAGCATTTGCCACAGGTGTGGCAAAAGAATTTCGGATCTGCAAATAAAATATGTTACAAGATGGTGAATTATTAGGGGATAAAGGAATTGGTTGCTAATATACATGAAGTTACAATTTTATTGGATTTAAGCTTCTAGATGAAGAGCAGCAACGTGGTTCTTGAGATGTTGCTTCAATTTGAAAGTTTTGGCACATATATAGCAGGAATATGGCCTGGACGTTTGCATACAGATTAGTCTTATGTGTCTCTTCAAATTGTCCAGTCTGGTGAATTGTTTGTGGCAGTTGGGGCAACGGAATGGTTTGAGTCCTGGATAAGGTTCAGAATTAGATTTCTTTTGGTGACCCTTGAGGGCAAAAAAAAATATCCTCAAATCTTCAAACTTGTTGTGATGAGCCGGAAGACTCATCCATTCAATGACCCTAGAAGGTAACAACTCAAATCTCAAGTGCACGCGCACCCCATACATTCCTCAACGTCGAAAATAGAATCGGAATCTCAAGTCATAAAGAATCAATAATATCGCAAGTCATAAGTATTCTCTTGACAAGAATATGGATAGGCCACGTGTGGTTAACAAGAATGGAATTTGGGTCAATCCCTTGAGCGACGATAACATTGTCCAAATATTTCCGAAAAGGGTGACCAGACTAATCTAGGTCACACGCGCTAAAGACTGGAGCCAAACTACTGATCTAGGTATCACGCGCTAGAAACTGGATTCTGGGACTTTCTATGAGTCGTATCTCCAATTGCTTTTATTTTAAGATGCGCGTTTTTGATTCCGCGAGGAGTAACAAACGTTCTCACGCATATATTTTTGTGGGCTGTTACTTTGCTTTCTAGACTATGTTTTCAACAAAGCTCTCTTTCACCCCTTTTTTCACCATATTAAATAAAGTTCAGATTAGGGGGGTCACCACAGTGTATTCAAGTCCCTGAATTCAACTTCTATTCACTTTTTCAAACAATATTCCATGCTTCGACCTCAAATGTGTCCAGAGTCCTTTAGTGGAGCCCCATCTTGTCTTGATGATTGCCGGACATTGCTTACAATGCGCAGTCTCACCACGGATTTCTTGAAGAAAATACGACCAAGCAGATTGTGGATCTTCAGATTTGGTTTTGTGCGCCACATACCTCTTGCCATGGATGATACTGGAGTGATCTGGAAAACCAATTTTACAGTGATTTAAGGACATCTACTAAGAAAAAAAACTAGGTACCTAATAACAAGAAATACAACTTTTTTTTTGTAGTTCGATCACTGCGCATCCAATTTTTGTGGAACGGCATCTGTCAATTCCATTTAATTTTAATGTCATTATTGTCGATGGTCGAGGATCAAGGCTTTGAATCTTTCACACATGATTGTCGTATGTCATGTCATGTGTCATGTCGTCTCGAGTTTGTTCTTATTGACTGTTGCATTTTCTGATACATGTTTTTTCTTTATCTAGGTATTGTGATTTATAATGAACAATATTTTCTCGTGTCTTCAAAAATGTTTTTGTTAAACTGTTTGTGCTCAAGACTTTGAAGACACCGTGTGATTTCTAAAATATATGATGGTATCAACACTGCAAAATAGATTACGCTCAAAGAAGTATTCACTTAAAAAAACGTCTATTCAGGATACAAAATTTTATGCACTTTGGTCATGTGAGCTCTCAAAGTGGACCTCCGATGAAAGGCCCGTTCACACATGTAGCAGATATTGAAGGGTTGTTTACCGCATTCGAGCTTCAGATGGCTGTTGAGATTTTTCTTTTCTTTGTAGCGTTTGTTGCACTGGTGGCATGCGAATTTCCTCATTTGATCTGGAATCATTTGAAGTAATTTTGGTGAATGTTGCTTCGATAGGTATTGGATTAGTAGCACAAAGCCTGGTATCAAAATTTTCAAGATACTCACCAACAAACCACGACCTTTTCCAGAACAAATAGTTGAAGGACTGTAACAACTTTGAAACCTCATTCTTCTGGGCCGTTGGGTTTGTTCTTAAGAATAATAAACCACCCATTGATAAACGGAAAGATATTTGTGCAGGGAGACGTGGCCATAAAATTCAGAATTCAATGAAGCAAAACTAGGAAACGATGAACAACATGAAATCAGAGGGTACAGAGTTAGATTTCGTTAGGTAACCCTGAGGGTCAGAAAAAAAAGATCCTTGGATCTTCAAACGTTTATTCAAGTCCATTGACACAGATTCTTCAACTTCTTTTCACTTTTTCAAACAGTATTCCATGCTTTGTCCTCAAATGTGTCCAGAGTCCTTTAGTGTTGCCATCTCTTGTCTTGATAATTGCCGGACATTGCTTACAGTGCGCAGTCTCACCACGGATTTCTTGAAGAAAATAGCACCACGCAGATTGTGGATTTCCAGATTTGGTTTTGTGCGCCACATACCTCTTGTTGTTATCTGAAAAGCCAATTTTGCAATGGTTTAAGGACAACTTTCAAAAAAAAAACAAGCATTCATCTCCGAGCACTCTGAATTTATTCAGGATACAACATTTTATGCACTTTGGTCATGTGGGCTCTTAAAGTGGACCTTCGGTGGAAGGCCCGTTCACACATGTGGCAGATGTTGAAGGGTTGTTTACCGCATTCGTACTTCAGATGCCTGTTGAGATTCTTTTTTTCTTTGTAGCGTTTGTTGCACTGGTGGCATGCGAATTTCCTCATTTGATCTGGAATCATTTGAAGTCATTTTGGTGAATGATGCTTTTGTAGGTATTGGGTTAGTAGCAAAAAGCCCAGTATCAAAATCTTCAATACTTACCAACAGACCACGACCTTTTCCAGGACAGATAATTGAACCATGGTTTGAAACAGGATATAGTCAGATGACCATAACATGATTATCAAGGTTCAAAGTGGGAGGTTTTGAATTCAATTTGAAGGAAATCCATTGGGAAAAGGAGGACGACATCCTCAATCTCAGCAACGCCATCATGAATCTCAATGAAATTTGGCATGGTTATTGGGGTTCTCTGTAGAAAATTTCCTTTTTAATTTGAAAGAAATCGGATAACATGAATAGTCTAAGGAAGCGATATATGAAAATGACAAGAATTTTAACTCCACTGACCTCCTCAATTTCGGAAACCCTTTGATAAAACTCAATGAAATTTGCCATGAATATTGAGGTTCATTGTGGAAGGTCAAGTTTTTGATTTGAAGGAAATCCCTTGAGGCGAAAAGAGTGAACAAGGGAATTAAATTTGAAAATATTAAGGCTTCGGAGAAGGACGACATCCTCAATCTCAGCAACGCCTTCATGAATCTCAATGAAATTTGGCATGGTTATTGGGGTTCTCTGTAGGAGATTCCCTTTTTAATTTGAAAGAAATCGGATGACATGAATAGTCTAAGGAAGCGATATATGAAAATGACAAGAATTTTAACTCCACTGACCTCCTCAATTTCGGAAACCCTTTGATAAAACTCAATGAAATTTGCCATGAATATTGAGGTTCATTGTGGAAGGTCAAGTTTTTGATATGAAGGAAATCCCTTGAGGCGAAAAGAGTGAACAAGGGAATTAAATTTGAAAATATTAAGGCTTCGGAGAAGGACTATATCCTCAATCTCAGCAACGCCTTCATGAATCTCAATGAAATTTGGCATGGTTATTGGGGTTCTCTGTAGGAGATTCCCTTTTTAGTTTGAAAGAAATCGGATGACATGAATAGTTTAAGGAAGCGATATATGAAAATGACAAGAATTTTAACTCCACTGACCTCCTCAATTTCGGAAACCTTTTGATAGAACTCAATGAAATTTGCCATGATTATTGAGGTTCATTGTGGAAGGTTGAGTTTTTGATTTGAAGGAAATCCCTTGAGGCGAAAAGAGTGAACAAGGGAAATATATTTGAAAATATTAAGGCTTCGGAGAAGGACGACATCCTCAATCTCAGCAACGCCTTCATGAATCTCAATGAAATTTGGCATGGTTATTGGGGTTCTTTGTAGGAGATTTCCTTTTTAACTTGAAAGAAATCGGATGGCATCAGTTGTCTAAGGAAGCGATATATGAAAATGACAAGACATTTCAACTCCACTGACCTCCTCAATCTCGGAAACTCTTTGATAGACCTCAATGAAATTTGCCATGATTATTGAGGTCCATTGTGAAAGGTTAAGTTTTTGATTTGAAGAAAATCCGTTGAGGAGAAAAGAGTGAACAAGGGAATTATATTTGAAAATATTGAGGCTTCAAAAGGCTTCAGGACGACATCCCTCAATCCGAGCAACGCCTTTATGGAACTCAATGACATTTGACATGGTTATTGAGGTTCACTGTAGAAGGCTCCCTATTAAATTTGAAGCAATACCCTGCTAGATGAAGATCGAGAGAAAAAATCTGAAGAGCACCTAAGCCATGGTCATATAAAACCACTGACTCAGTTCCTGGTGGTTCTGATAATGTTCCTAGTAACTGCCAAACTTATCACTATTGGCGTGGAAAAAAACCTCAGTCTAAGAAAAAATAGTTTACTCAACACCAATACAAACTACAAATTCCCTTCCGTCCACCCAACCCAATTTTTGTTTTTGCACCTATTGGTATGCATCCTCAAGTTTGTCCGTCTCTGGAACAATTTGCCACAGCACTCACAAGCAAACTGCGGTAATATGCCGCACTCGTACTTCAAGTGGCTGCTAAGATGGCTCTTCCTCTTGTAGCGCCTGTTGCACCTGTGACACACAAACTTCCTTTCGGCATCTGGAACAACTCTAGTTTATTAATGGAACACTTCATAATGTTGAGTCTATATTAAGTCTAAGTCTACAGATCAAGTTAGTTTATGCACTGAATGTAGATGATTCCGCAAATTGGACCGGCGATAGAAGGGCCTGGAGCAGATCTGGCAAGGGAACATTGGTTCCACGCCGCACTCGTACCGCAGATGGTTGTTGAGGGTGATCTTCCATTTGTAGCGTTTGTGGCACTTGTGGCATTCGAATTTGCGTTTTTCTTCTGAAATTATTGTTTATTAGAACTGACTTGGAATAAACATACCTAGTCTACAAGCAAAAAAACAAATTTTTTAAACAAAGTCTATTACAACTCGACTCTATGTATAGCGTACAAATGAGTTCTGAGGTTTGATCTGCGAGTGAACGGTCTTGAACAGATGTCGCAGTAGAATTGAGGTTGTACTCCGCACTCATGTTTCAAATGGCTGGTGAGGTGAACCTTCCATTTGTAGCGTCTGTTGCACTTCGGGCAAACGAATTTTCTCACATGATCTGGAAGAGAATAGTCGATGAAAGATCACTCTACACAAACTTGTGAACTGAAATCCTCAACTTCCAGATTTTGCCTAGTGGTGGCCATCAGGAGTTTGAAGTTGGTAACTCTTTCAAACAAGTTAAATTTGGTTGCCCAGTTGGTAAGGGGTTCACATAGGGATGCAGGAAACCACTTCAACGCTAGTATTAGTTGTCCTCATTACAACCTTCAGTTTTATTTGGTTCAGGATGCTGTTACTGTACTATCTTTCACGTTGTTGAAGCAGATTTCTGCTGGTCATTGAAAAAGAAACGCATAAGGGATTTCTTGTAGATCCAATACTAGAGCGCCATTGGGCTGGAGGCCCCACGTCGTGCGCCAAACACAAGGTTTTATTCTGTTTGATCCTTCGTCTTGACAGTTGGAAGCTGGCTTCCGCTAAGCTAGCTTCCGTCTCCTTTGCTTTCCAAGATGGAAAGTCCAGATGTGAATAGGAAACGGCTCACTGAAAATTTCCGATAGGCGGTGTCAACACCTCATTTATAACCCCCTTCATAATTTTAATCGGAGGATGAATTATGGATCATTCATTAGAAGTAAATTGAGCAGTAACATATCCAAGTTTCACTCAATTTGATCAACGCATAATTGAGATCCATAACTTCCAATTACATAAACCCTAACCCATTTATACCTTCTCAACTCCGATCATGAATCAAGTTGGAGGATGTCTTTTGGATGATTTAACAGAAGTAAACTGAGGAGATAAGGAGGCTACACTCTATCATTGAGATGCTGGGGTAGCAAGCAGAGATGGGGAAAGCAGAATTAGCTGGTTGATGGCTGTTGGAGACTCTCCAACTAGAAGGCTGATGAGCTGATACTTTTACTCCCGGCACCAGGACTTCTGTTGAAGATAAAAATCTCTATTGTAACTGAGGCAATCCAGGCTTTGAGAAGTCTTCCAAGAAGGCATAGATACTGAAACCCCCTCAGCAGCTTAAGTTCCAAGAAGAAACAAATTTGTGATAACAAAAAGCCGTTTTATTTACTTTCACATCCCAATCTAACTGTCCAAATTATCAAAGCTACTGACATTGTGCTTCCTCTCCAAATGTCCTCTCAAATGGACCTTCTGTCTGCCCTTATAATCACAAATTGGACAAGCATAGCGTTTGCTGGCAACACTGGGACACCCATGGAAAGTGTGCTTTCTAAGAGATTCCTTGCTCTTGTATCGATGCTTACATGTTGGACATTCTTCTGGGTATACTAATAAAAAGGAGATGTTAGCTGCGTACCACCATACAAACAAGGTAAATAAAACCCTCCAGCACTAGTAAATATATATTTGTCCTATACTAAAGTACGTATGAAGGCATTTACAAGCTAAGCTATTGTCTAGAAAGGAAGTTCATGACCAGGAACGTGTCTACATTTGATGTAGGAGTATTTTCAAGTCTTTTGATAACCTATAAATCTACGTTGTATCAGTTTTTTCCTAGATATTTACAAATAGTTTTTCTATCACAATGTATTACGTTTGAGTGAAAACCTAGAACAATCATCCGAGCTTATTGGTCAGGTCGTTGTTGGCGATCGCGTGCAGCAGCATCCATTGGTAGGATGTGGACACTGACGTCAATGGCCACTGGAAAAGATTTCATTAACAAGAGTTTTGTTGATTTCGTCATATTAGCTTGGTTGAAGAGCACACACCATATCTCGATGAACAGTCAGCAAATGCTTCTTCAAGGAACTCTTCAAATGACTTCTAAACCTACACGGCTGTACTGGACAAAAAAACGACGGAGGCTTTCCACAAAACTTCTTCACATGGTAGTAGAACGAGTTCCTTATGTTGTACCCTTTGCCACATTTGGGACACGTGTAGGGATACCCTGGAAAATAAACTTGATTAGAACTTGACTTGTGTATAACAAGGTACATGCAGTAGTACTACTTGCAAAAGAAACATCACATTGCTGTTTTCGTTTATATTACCACATGGGCGTAACATGGCAATGGATCATGTGAACCTTCAGGTAGCCTTTGGTGGTGAACCTTTTACTGCAAAGCAGGCAACAAAATTGAGGTGGCTTGTTACATTTGTACTTGATGTGGTGGTTCAGGTTGTACTTGTAAGAGAATCGCTTTTTGCATGTAGTACATTCGAAGTTCTTTTGTTGATCTGTAAAATTGAGCGTTTATTTGTGGTGTGGCTGGAGGTGCTACCACCACAAACACCTGGTTAGCAACGGTTACAATGAAACACTTGGTGATAAATGATTTATTCAATCAGCGTTTGCCAGTACATCTGGATACATGTCTTTTCAAATTTCCTGGATAGTGCGTGCGGAAGCTGCAATGAGTACACTTCAAGTTAGGCTCCTTTCCACAACCAAACTTCTGGTGGGTATATAAGGTACTTTTATATTGGTATTTTCTGCCACAGCTGCCACATGTTACAAACTCTGGAAATTGAAGGGGTTTGAATCAATGTTAATTGGAAAACGCTGCGTGTTAGTAGGGGTTAAGTACACCAAAATCATGCGCATTTTATTCGGTAATTTTTCTATATTTATACAATATTATTTGAAGTACGACTGTTTGTCATGGTACTATCATAGCAGATGACTAGAGGTAGAGTCAGACGTGAATTAAGATAAGCTTACTTAATAGCGACCAACAATTTGATAGAACTCTGTTGGGGTACTGGGGGGCACTTCCTTATCATTATGTATTCAATATGGAAAAGGAAGAGCAACTTAGTGTTTGAAAGAAATCTTGATGGAAACTCATTTACTGATACTGCTGTAGAGGTTCATATGAAGGGAGGAGGAGATTCTATCGAATACAGAGATTCATAACTCAAGAGAGTGTTGATCAAATTGAGCGAAACTTGAATATGCTTGATTTACTTCTAATGAATTAAGCAAAAGACATCCTTCAACTAAATTTATGAAGGGACTTATGGAGGTATAAAGGGGGTGTTGACAAATCGGATCAACGTAGTTTCGACAAGTGACATTTGACGTTTAGTGGTCATGCGCCATTGTACATGTCACCCCACCAGCTTTTATTATTTTGTTGGTCTACTACATTTATTCAATCCACCACACATCATACGTGAGTCATTATGAATTTGTACGGTTTCGTTGAAGTTGAAATCATCAATAATGCAATGGAAGACGGAGCCAGCAGCATAATGACCCACGTGACATCGTTATTCCTAATACAATAAATACAAACATAATCACACAAACATACATTAAAATGACTAGTACGTTTAAGGAACACTATAACTTAATTGGATGGCCCTTCCTCTTTAAGCTCCGCATCAGTATACAAAAACTTGTAGATATTCTTGGAAAAGTTCTCATACTCGTCCCTGTGGTTGATCCTCACGTGATCCAGAAGTATATACTTGCGCCGTCCAGCATAAGAGCAGTAAATACACTCAAAGGATGGTTTCTTGCCGCACTCATAGCGCAGATGGCGATTGAGGGTGTTTCTTCGTTTGTAGGCTCGGTTGCATTGGTGGCACACCAAAGGAGCTACCTCTACAGCAGAGATGGTAAGGATGTCTAGGTCATTTTCATAGTCTGAATCATAAAGTTTAGATCAGTGGGTTGATTAGATGAGGTCTAGGGGTACATACCGTGCACAAACTCGGAACTCAAAAAAAAGCATCACAAACTTAGCTGGAAACACAAAATACTGTTGAGGAGTGGGGAAAATGAGGCAATTGTGATAATCAACATATATTTGAGAATAGGTTTCACAGTGTAACCAAGGTTTCTTCCCTTACCTTCATAGCCAAAGAACGCTAGTGAAGACAACTTACCTGGAGATCCTTGGACAATAAAAAAAAGTTTCTTCAGCATCATCACCATCATTAACTGGCATATTGCGGACTTACTGATCTTGAGGAGGATGAAGAAGGAAGCTTGAATCTTCGTCTAAGAAACAAATCTTGCCACCAGAAGGATTACTAGAAAGGAGGAGAAAGCGGGTGATGAAGCTCAATGATTCTCATGAATAAGACATCTTCCAATTCAATCCATAAAGAGGATTAATACTCCAAAAAGAAGCAAAAGATGAGACCTAGTTAGCAATAATGTTATGGCACAAAAAATTAGTTGGCTCATTGAAAAATGGTGAAGGCGAGTGGTGCGATGTTCATTAGTAGTGACAGATGACAGGCGATTGATGGTCAACGATGGTACTACCATCAAGTCATAAGTAGACAAGTAACAGTTTGTTTGACTGAGACAGTGTTGCCATGGACGGGATGGGTACTTGAGTATATCCAGTTGTAGCATTTCCAGTGTTATTTCTAAAAAAAATATATCAGATGAGTTGTGAGAAATAAATTAAAAGACAGTTATTCACTTGAGTGTTCTTATTATTGTACACTCGTAAATAAAGGTGATGAAGTGGCAAGTTTTGACAAAAAAATTGCCATATTTTGTTTCAAATTCAATGAAAAATTTTGGAATCTCGAATGATGATATTTTGGAAATTGTCTTGAACAATTTTCCTGTCGGAGGTACGAGGTACCACTTTCACATCATCACAATCTACCTCAGTGCTTTTAGTCTATTTAATTATTTACATATTATTCCGATGTCGACTGGTGATAAGAGCAATTGACTATCGGCCTTACTTTTGGAGACATGGAGAGTTTAATGAATTTTGTTCTTTTTCCATATTTCCTAATTGACCAGCTGTCCTACTTTAGAAGATATGGAATTTTTAATGAATTGACTATCTGCCTTACTTTGGGAGATATGGAATTTTTAATGAATGTGTGTATTTTTCCACTTTTCCAAATTTCAAGTCAATTTTATTCGAAATATTTTCATTGCACCCTGTATATTATTTTGTTGATTCCAAACGCAAATTTAATGCTGAATCGACAGGTAACAAGAGCAATTGACTATCTGCCTTACTTTAGGAGAACTGGAATTTTCAATGAATTTGTGTATTTTTCCACTCTCCCTAACTTTATCTCGATTTTATTTGGAATAATTTCATGACACCCTGTATATTATTTGATTAAGTTCGAACGCAAATTTGATACTGAATCAACTGGTGACGAGAGCAATTGACTATCTGCCTTACTTTGGGAGATATGGAATTTTTAATGAATGTGTGTATTTTTCCACTTTTCCAAATTTCAAGTCAATTTTATCCGGAATATTTTCATTGCACCCTGTATAATATTTTGTTGATTCCGAACGCAAATTTATTGCTGAATCGACAGGTAACAAGAGCAATTGACTATCTGCCTTACTTAAGGAGAACTGGAATTTTCAATGAATTTGTGTATTTTCCACTCTCCCAAACTTTATCTCTTATTTTATTTGGAATAATTTCATGACACCCTGTATATTATTTGATTGAATTCGAACGTAAATTTGATACTGAATCAACTGGTGACGAGAGCAATTGACTATCTGCCTTACTTTGGGAGATATGGAATTTTAAAAGAATGTGTGTATTTTTCCACTTTTCCAAATTTAAAGTCAATTTTATTTGGAATATTTTCATTGCACCCTGTATATTATTTTGTTGATTCCGAACGCAAATTTAATGCTGAATCGACAGGTAACAAGAGCAATTGACTATCTGCCTTACTTTAGGAGAACTGGAATTTTCAATGAATTTGTGTATTTTTCCACATTCCCTAACTTTAAGTCAATTTAAATCGGAATATTTCCATGAGACCCTGTATATTATTTTGTTGATTCTGAACGCAATTGCAATGTTGAATCGACGGGTGACAAGAGCAATTGACTGTCGGTCTTAAACGGAAAAATTCCAACAACAAAACTAAATATAAAATATTCCAAAAAATCACAACATCCATTAAAAACAATGACAAAAAGACGATAAAAGACCCCGAGCGCATTTGCTTTGTTTGGAATGAGCCCATTTGATCATAGCATTGATGTTTGATGGTCTTTATCGGGTTAGTTTGAAGAGTTATGTAAAACTTTTCCAATTAAATTTATAGGAAATGTTATTGTCTTCAAAAAAGCTTCTATAAGGTCAGTTGGTGAACCTTAACGTTTTTGAGTTATAGTGAATAAAGTGAACAAGATACAAATTTCACTTTTTAAACACAAAAATAGTTGATGCTTTGTATACTGAATATGGTTGCACTGATTGCAAAACTTCATTTACATGAACTGTAGATAGTTTTGTGGTCTTCAAAAAATGTAATAAACTTACTTCAACAACGTTGCCAACTTATGTTAAAGTAAGCAAGGCTCCAATCAATCCAAGGTATCTAATACACCCAAGAACATTTGAAACCCAGTATATTGTGTGTTATGGAAAATCTTTTCAAAAAATGCAAAGGAAATTTCTTTATCTTAAAAAAAATTTAGTGAAATTGTTGATAAACCTCCAAGTTTTCAAGTTACACTGAGAAAACTAAGCAAAGTTCCACATACACTTTTTGTGATAAAATATTTTATGTCTTTTGTATTGGAAATGGTTCATCTGAATAGAAAACTTTCAATACAAAAATATCTTCTAAAAAGCTCAAGTGAAGTTTTGTTGATAGATCTATAAGTTTTCAAGTTACACTGAAAAAACTAAGCAAATATCCAAATTCGCTTTTTTTGATAAATATTTTTGACATCCTGTATATTGGAAATGGTTCTTCTGACGAGAAAAACTTTCAACACAAAAACTATAGGAAATCTCTTTAAAATCTTTAAAAAAGCTCAAATGAAGTTTGTTGATAGACCTACAAGTTTTCAAGTTACACTGAAAAAACTAAGCAAGGATCCAAATTCGCTTTTCTTGATAAATATATTTGACATCCTGTACATTGGACATCTCTCTATTTTTAGAAAATGTTGAGTGGTGTTTTTTTAAAAACCTTCAGGTTTTTGAGTTACACTGAAAAAAATAACCAAAGCCAAATTTTGTTGATACATTTATTTGACATCCTGTATATTGAAAATTAAACAATTCAATGACAAAAGAAATGACAGATCATGCAAGACCGATTGAAGAAATCATCACAGTACTCAATAACTGGTGGAGGAAGTGAAGTCCTTTTTTCATTTTCTGACAGATCCAGAAAGATTGTCATATTCCAATCAAAATTCAACGAAACTTTTTGAAATTTAGTATGAAGGGGTTTTCGAGGGTGCTCTTTCGATTGGTGATATTTTGGAAACTGTCAAATTGACAGATCCGTAGCAAAACTCCAAATAAATTAAGACAGTTTGGAAGACAGTTTTTTATTAGAGTGTTCTAATTGTACACCATAGAGTCTTTATGGACAGATTCAATGTGATGCTTGAGTACGTGGTTGTACCTGAAGTCTCTGGAACAATATGGACACTGGATTTGTGGTTTCACATTACACTCTTGTTTTAGGTGTCTGGTTAAATGTTTTCGGTTTTTGTAGCTTCGTTTGCAGTTTTCGGTGGGACAGTACCATCGATACGCTAAAGGGATGATTACATTAATTGCTATGGTCTATTACAGTGAGGAAAATTGGTATACAGAACGATAGACGGTACCAGTATTCTGTTTTTTTTTTATAAAAAAAATAAATCAAGAAAAAGAAATTGATAGTGATGAATTAAATAATAAATGGTCATCATGAATTACTGCTTTATTTTTTGAGGCAAAAAAAATCTTACTGTTCATGCAAAGACATGTGGTGCTTCAGCACATGTTTGTATCTGAAATCTTTGCCACAAACTGGACATTGAATTTGTGGTTTTACATTACACTCTTGGCGCAAATGTCTGTACAGGGTCTGCCTATTTTTGTAGCTCCTGGAGCAGTTGGGAGTGGGACACATCCATCGATAGACTGCTGGAATATGGATTTTGACCATTAATAATTGCCAGAAAAATGTGTAAATAAGCCAGTACTGCATTAGTGACGTGGAACAAATCAGCAAATAAAAATCACAGTGTTTTCAAAATTTATATAATCAATGATGATGAATCCTTGCAAGATGGGCAACCAACCCTGCTTTCCAGTTGAATCGTTTCGCACAAATCGGACAGATTTTGCCGCAATCCTTGTTTCGGTGTGACCACATGGCGTACCGCGTTTTAAAGTACTTCAAGCATCTCTTACATTGTATTCCAGCTAAAAATATCGCTTTCAGTACCTCTTCATTAGTACCACAATGGGTTGGTTGTAGCAATAAAATGAATGTGCTTTTAACGATTATAATAGAAACTGGAGAACTCGTTGAGGAACTGTCCATGGACTCGCCTCACGTGGAGCATGATGTTGTACTTTTGTTTGGCACTGTAGGAGCAATAAATGCACTTGTGGGTTTTGGTTCTGCCACATTCGATCTTTTGGTGTCGGGAACAGGTTTTTCGGTTTTTGAATCGTTTCGAGCAAGTTTCACATTGGAACGGGTAAGCTGGAAGAGTACAAATTTGCAATGATGGTGTTGATAACTAGGGTTGAGAAAATTCTAAGCTAGCTTGAGCATAAGTACCGTATGGGTTGCCAACATTGAGGAGGAAACCTCCTGGTTCTTGCCAGAGATCCTCTTGAGTCTGACTTACCAAATTCATTTATATTTTTTTGTCAGAGCAGCTGAAAATACCACTTTTTTGTTTTTTTTTAATATTTTTCCGTTTTTTTTTTCATTTTTGAGGAAAAAAATAAAAACAACTTTATTTTAATAATTTTTCGACATGCAATAAAGTATCTTTTTTTCCAAAAGATACTAAAAAATACAAATAAAAATTGTATTTGTAGCTGTTCTATTTAAAAATAAATGTCCGAATTACTCTGGTTTTCGACCTTCAGGTCATAACGTTTTCCGTGCAACAAGTCATAATCCGCTGTGTGTGTAATTTGTTCAAAAATAAATTGCGAATGGGTTGCCTGGAAAAATCCCGGGCTATACTTTCATACAGGGTGTTACAAATTTCAATGTTCACATCAGTATCTTGGAAACCGGTGGGATATACAGATAAGTTCAAAGTACTACAAAGTTGAGCATTCTGGCACTCAATAAAAGGCAGTTGGAAAATCAAAAAAAAAAACGAATACTTCCGAAGATCTCCGTGAAAAACCAGTTTTTTGAAAAATGGTTTTCATGTTTTACTAGGTTTATTAGAAAAAATATTTCAAAATAAATGTCACATCTTCATGATCACTTTTTTTTCTCTACAAAATGGCGTCATCAAATTTATGATCCGAAATTTTCGAAATACAGGCTGTTGAAAGTTTAGGAAGAAATCGGATTTATTATTATTATCTCAAATATGCCGAATTTGTTCAATTTTGGTAGAATTATTCATTGTAACAAAGCGCTCTACTAGCACTTATTAGATGGTGATTATGAGTTCCAGTGGCATCCAGAGGGACAGTTTTACGAATAAAATTGACAAACAAATGTGCGCCAATGGCTTTTTCTGGAAACTGTCTATTTTTTTCAGATAGAGCGGTTAAAAATAAAGCTTTTCTGTTTCCTCATGTTTTTTCATATCTTTCTTCGTTTTCAAGAAAAAAAATAAAAACAATTTCATTTTGACATTTTTTTGACAAGCAATTGAGTATTTTTGATTTGTTTCCTCGAAAACGAAGAAAGATACGAAAGACTATCACAAGACAAAAAAATTGTATGTTTAGCTGCTTTATCTAAAAAAATAGAAAAAGCCAGTGGCGCATATTTTTTTGTAAATTTTATTAGTGAAACTGTCCCTCTGGACGCCACTGGAACTCAAAATTATCATCTTGTTAGTGCTAATTGAGATATATTTTATTATTTTTGTTGTGGAATATAATTATGATTTTTAAGAATAGACATACAGATAGTTTTTGAGTATAATGAAAAAATAGGTACTACATAAATTGATACCAATAAAAAAAAATATTAATATTTTCCCAAGGAGGCCAGTAGTATTGAAAAGTTTCTGTTTGACAGACTCAGAGTCTTGCAGTCTTTGAACGACTCTGTTCCACAAAAACAAATATCAATCTGATTTTTTTTTATTGGATGTTTTCTTTTGTCTACAGATTCCTCGATATCTTGAAGCAAATTTTCTTGTCTTGAAAATGTGGGCTTATCAATTATAAATCCTAAAAATTCCAGTTCATCTAGTATTCATGAAAAAGAGCATTTATTTCTTTCACATAGGACAAAGTTTAGAATATTTAAATTTGTTTTCCCATATTTTCTATAAAACGATGTTTTCCGTGCAATACGTCATAATCCGCTGTGTAATAATCCACAGAAGGTCAAAATATTGGCCATTCAGTAACCATTGGGTGAAATGTATTGGAAATAAAAATCACCCTGTCAAGTATGCAAATCTCAGAGTTAACTTGATAAAAGGCTTTTCAAGGATGATACTAAGTTTTTCATATTAATGGATGTTTACATTGAGTCTCATAAAAAATATAATGCTCACACGTTAATTTTGCGGCGCAGTGTAGTTTTTTGTATTCATCGATCATGAGATAGTTCTGGGAAAAAATAGAGGCTTCTGGGGTTGCATCACTTATCCGTAACATTGTTATCAATTTTTCAAACATTTCCCGGCCCTCTCTTACCACGTCAGTCCGCAAACTGACCCCGTCGCGTCGGTTCTTGACGTGACGGTTACCTACTCGGTTCTGGGTAAGTCTGTCTTACTTCATCGATTTTTTTCAAAAATACCTCACTAGATTCAATTAATTTCATCATATTCCAGTTACAAAAGCAAAAATATGGAATAAGTCGTATTTTCAGATAATCCTATATAAGTTTCTATAATGAACTGGAGGATAATAAAATTGAATTTTTTTGAACACTAACCGAAAATTAATATGACAAGCAAGTTTTACAGAAACAGACGAATTCGCCAATTTGTTTAGTGTTTGTTAAAACCATTCAAAAAAATAGGACAAATTAAAAAAATAAAATTTTGAGTTTACAAGCTTTCAAAAATGGAATAATAACCTCGTTTATTTTTAAGTGATTTGTGTCATGTTTCGAGAGAACATTTCATTGTTCATTTTAATTAGTAAAGTCTAAATTTTGAATATTGCCGGTATAAAAATGATAATTTGTATGTTTGTCCTCTTATAACTCAAGAACCACAAAAAGAAGTTGAATGCAAATTTGCAAAGTTATCAGTTTGATCAGGGAATAGTTGAAGGGCATGGTTTCATTCATCAACTCATAGCTGATTTTGAAAAATTAAGATTTATATTCCAATTTGTGATATAAAATGACATTTGTCAGAATTCGCCATTTTCTTTCATTCATTGACAATGACAGTTATTTTTTCATGACATCCACGTTGAGGCATGTTCTATTGGTACGTACAAAACATAAAGCCGCGTTCACATTTTAGATAAAATTGCGTTTTGTCTCCTATATAGAGGGTTGATAATCAAAAAAAATATTTTTATTTTTATTTATTTATCGATCTTTTCAAAAAACCAGCAACAGATCTTGCAGCATCTGCTGGTAGCGATAAAGCTCATTCAGCAAATCTATGTCTTGCGGGTATAATACTGTGATGTTTTTCGATATTAAAGTCACCAACACAACCACAAATATTTATGTTCACAATCGCAGCGTATATTTATGTTGTAACGATTATAATTCGCGGCCAATCGATAACTAACTCTTGTCCGAATGGCGGAGCTTCTTATATAGAGCCTCTTCAATGCCTCGATAGATGGCGAAAATTCTCCAATATTCTAGGTGTAGGCAACCGAATAAACCTTGCTATTCTAGAACTTAACAGTGGTTTGGGCTTGTGACAAACGGGACAAAAGCCGAGTTATTCGATGATGAGATGCAATGGTTTGTAACGTCGTGTCCGCTGTCGACCGCCTTGGAAGCTCGTTCCACTGGGCATGTTTCGTCACAATACCAACTGGGAAACTCATTGAGGAACTGACCATGAACCCGTTTCACATGCAGCATCACGTTGTACCTTTGCTTGGTACTATAAGAGCAGCAGATACACTTGTGAGTCTTCATCCTACCACACTCATTCTTCTTATTTCGGGAACAAGTCCATCTGTTTTCGAACTTTTTCGAGCAGGTTTCACATTGGAATGGGAACTCTGCAAGGAAAAGAATCTGTTAACTTTATCTGAAAGGTGTCGCAATAAGAACGCACATTTCAATTATTGTGAAATAAAAGTCATGATTTATTTTTAACCAAATGTTATTAATATTTTAATTCAACGTGAAATATAATATCTGGCAAATGGCCCCTTTTCTTATTTTCATTTTCCGCATAACATTCTCTATATTTGTAGTGTGTATTAACAATAACATTATTCTTATTTGTTTTTTGGTCTAGTGTGAATAATGTTAAAATACCGCGCAGTTGAAAATGTGCGTTTCTATTGGGACAACCTTTGTTTCCATCACCAAGAAAAAAATTGAAGAAATCTATAGATATTGATAAGAGTTTATTGGTGTTTGTGTTTTAAATGGGACTTCAAATTCTCCTTTCTATAAGTCTTAAAGTCGCAGACGTTGCAGCAAAAGGACTTTTCTTTGCCGCACTCAAATCGCAGATGTTTGTACAGGGATGATTGGAATTTGTAACACTTGGCACATTGAGGACATAGGTATCGGTTGTAGGTTACTGAAAATGATGTTTGAGTCACAAAATTGCAATATTAGCCTAGTTTACACCAATAACTCGTTTAGTTCGGTCCGATAGGACCAAGTGGGTGGGGATAGTACGGTAGGACCAATGCTTGCTTCTCGCCCGTTTACACCGTCTCGCAACGCGTGAACTAAATTAGTACGCGCGCAATTTGTCAAATGTCAAAAACAAGTCGAAATTATTCATCAACACAATTCGTAACCAAAAAAAAACATTAGTAAGTTCGCTCAGATTGCCTTAGAAACACAGAACCAACACAATTCACAATAATAACAATCAACATAACCTCATAATTTTGATCCAGATCGAACCAAATTTAGTTCGGTAGGGTTAGTTAGTACTTGGTCCGCGGACCAAGTTGTCGGTGTAAACTAGGCTATTGTTGATAAGCAAGATGGTTCGACCGTCTCATCAATCCAATATCAATAAAGAATATATTGCATAGTATAGTTGAAGTTGATGTTACTACTAGTTTATTAATCTTCAAAATAATCAGAAATATTATGTTTGACAGCGATGTGTCTCTTCAGATCCCACTTTCTCATAAAAGTAGCTTCGCAAAATTTGCATCTGCTTTTGGGTGTTTGACAGTCTAAGGCTTGGTGCGTTTTAAGGGTTCTCCAGTTTTTGTAGGATTTTCCGCATGTTTGACAGGTTGCGTGAACTGAAATGTGATGAGGTATTTATAGAATGATTCAAATTTCATGACATGACAATATGTACAACATTGGATAATCTTCTATTAGAAATGATACTTTTTTGTTCAACCAGCGGGTGATGATGGCTTTTACTCACAAGGAAGGAGTTTGTTGTGTGATAATAAGAGTGAGTACTAACCATGCAAATTAATTAATGAGAAGATAATAATGTACAATTGACCATTTTGACAGTTGGAGGACAAAGTAAGGTTAGGTTTGCCCATTGACGTATTTCTCCACATTGCCGAATTTTCCGATTTGCTCATGAACAGAATCAGATTTTTTTCATTAGCTGAAAACAATTGAATCATGAAAAAAAACTCACTGTATGAGTCCTAATCACTTACATTAATTAGTATTTTAAATTGCGCTCTTTTTGATGTGGAAAAATTTTATACAGGGTGTCCCAAATTTGAGATATGACGTCATCGCCTTCTTTTTGGATGGCAGCTTTAGTTTTTTCAAAACCCTTTTTGAAAGGCAAAGCAAGTTACACATGAGGTCATATTCCAAATTTGAGACACTCTGTATAAAATGTTTATAATTAAAAAAAAGTGCATTTTGAAATAATTATTTTCGATTTTTTGGATTTATCTCAAGTTGGAGACACCCTTTATTGTTGGATGCTCATAGAAAAAAATTCTCCAAGTAGTATACAGGGTGTTTCCTAATTGTGTACATTAGCAATTCAAGTGCGTATTTCTGAGCTAATTTCATGACAAAAAGTCCATATAAACGTGGGTCCGGAAGTGTATCGTTTTCAAGATACATGTGTTGAACTTTAAAAAAATTAAATGTACGCCACTGACTTCATTTTAATCTACATTCTTTTATTGAATGAAGCAACCAAAAATACAAATTTTTTGCCTCATTTGTCATGTTTTTGAATACTTTACCCTTATAAAAAAGAAATAAAAATATTTTGCGGAGTATGAAAATTTTTTTTCGAGAACTAGAAAAGATGTATTTTTGGTTTTTAAACGAGGCTTCTATAACTGAAAATGAGGCAAATCTAAAAAAACTTGGTTCAAGGTTATTAGTCACATTTGTAAGAGTTTAACACCCTATATCTCAAAAACAATGCACTTCCGGACCCATGTTTATATGGACTTTTTTTCATGAAATTACAGCACAGGGTTACGCCCTTGAATTTATTGTACGCAATCAGGAAACACCCTGTATAATGGGTGGTATTTCGCATGGGTTCTGGCTCATGATCTTAAAATCTCTGTCTAAATCACATCTTCCCACCACCTTTAACAAAAATATCCCCCACCACTATTCCCAAAAGAGATCCCTCCACCACTATCCTCCAACGAAATCCTCCCTCCACTATCCCCCACTTTTATTCTCCTATGTTTTCTCTACTGTGTATTCAAGATCATTTAATCTTCAATAAAAAAAATAAAAGTGAGGGAAAAAAATTCTAAGATCCCGAGATCATGACCTACTCTGATTTACTAAATAAATACAGAAGTTGAGAAAATATTTTATTTCAAATCTTTCCATGATTCAAATTGAAAAAATTAAATATAAGAAACTAAAAACTAAAAGGCTAAAATACTTTAAAAAATAAACACAAAATCCAAAAATTGGTATAATGACCAAGACAAACAAAAACAACACAACTAAAATATTCAACAGAACTAAACATTTTGGGAATTTGACTTTTATTACGTCTTTGGCTTCAAATAAAATTATTGCATGCAAAGAAGTTGAAAAGACTATAAAATTTGAACAATGTTTAGACCTTTTTTTTCTACATGAACAGTCAAACTATAAACTAAAGACTAAAAGATAAAAAATATGATACTACAAAATCAAAAAAAATTACAAAACGTGAAATCTAATCCAAACTAAAAATTTAAAAGAATTAAAATTCAATATCTTCCCTTTTCTTGTCAAGAATTTGACTTTTTCTCACGTTAATATCATTATATTTGGTAAAGCTATACATATATATTTTTTTTGATTATTTTTAAAACTTTAAAAACGTTACATATAAAGCATACTAAAAGCTAAAAAATATGATACTTTAAAATTGAAAAAACGAGTTTTTTTTTTAAGAATGTGAAATTCAATATCATCTCTTTTTCGTCAAAGATTTACTTTTTTCCACGTTAATATCATCATTATAAAATTGGTAAAGCTTCAATTTTTTAAAACTTTAAAACTGTTACATAAAAGCATGCTACAAACTATCATCTTAAAAACTAAAAGCAACACGGAAAAACTATAACGTACCTAAAAATTTAAAAAAATGTTAAACTCAATATCAGCATCTTTTTCTTTGTCTTTTATTAAAGAAATAGATTTTTTGAGTGAATATGTGAGGAGCTGTCTCCACGTTAATATCATAAAAATTATTTGACATTTTTAAAAAATTTGCTTTGGCACATACAGCAGCTACAAACTAATAACTAAACACTGAAAAGCTACAAATAATCATAAAACTACACAACTAACAAAAAATTACGACAAAAATAGTGCAAATTTGCAAAGCTAAAACATTTTAAAACTTCCACGTCTTCGACGATAAATATATATTTTGATTTAAAAATATTAAATTCAACATAGCACCATTTTGTATTGCATATTTTCACAATCACAGATGAATTTATTGCAGGCAAGTTTATGCCTCTAAGAATTCCAAAATTTGTTTGTAAATACAGGGTTAAACAAAACGGCATTGATTTTGAGCATTTATTAAAAAAAAAATCAGACACGTCAACTTTGTTTTTGAAGGGGACACTTATTAGCATATCAGCGAACCCTCATGCACAACCCCCTGAGCAGGGTGAAACTCACCCTCAAAACCTTAAATGAAAAGGAAGAAATACTTTATTTTGAGGGGCCCTTCGATCCTGATTACAACTGCCGAGTTTCAAGTCTCTGTTGTCATTCCTGTTGATATGACAGCTGCCTGTTATTAGTTTTAAATAAAAGCATGACAAGCTGTCATATCAATGACAGAAATGACTGCAGAGGCTAGCAACTCGGCAGTTGTAATTAGGGTCGAAGGGCCTGCAAAATGGGGTATCACTCGTTTTCATTCAAGGTTTCACTCTGCCCAAGAGGTTTGCTTATACGTCTAACAAGTGTCCCCCTTAAAAACAGAGTTGTGTTTTATTTTTATAAAGATATTGAGTGCCCAAAATCAATGCCGGCCACCCTGTATATCAAAATAAAAAATTGACAAACATGCTTAACTTATAAGCATTTTTACAGTCCTTTCTTCAGACAAACGATGCTTAGTAAAATAATGACTTACCAAATCCTTCTTCAGTGCAAACTTACGATTACACAGGTAACACTGATACTTTGGTTCCCCTTTACACTTGAACTCCTCATGGACATACGAACCCATTTGGTACTTGAACTTCTTTGAGCATTTGCCGCATGCAAAGTTCCTCTTACCACCTACAAATACAGACGTATAATTCTATTAACTCCTCTTTATGGATAAGTTTAGTCCCAAAGCATGCAAAGTTAGAGACAGGCTGACATAGAATAGTATTCACGTTAGTAGGCCAGGAAATGACTTATTAAAGTAGTAGTTTAATGACATTTCACAGATGTATATCGTACAATGTTTCACTTCATACTGGGACGATTTTTTTCGATCGGTTTAAAAAAGAAAGTGCTTCTTGTTCGTCTCACATTCTTACCATGAGATGTCCGGTAAATGATACATTACAGTACAGTATAAAATAAGAATATATTACAGATTCATGTGATTATCCACATGGTCCTTATCCATATCATGTACGCTTATGTAATGTTTTTTTAAGTTTCCTTTCAACGAGAATCGTTGTAGACAGATGGTGCACTGGAATTGACGTTCTACGCCACACTCAAATCTCTGATGGGATGTCAGATGGTACTTTTGGAAGTATCTTTTGGAACAACGGCCACAGACAAACTTTCTTTTGGAACCTCGAATGTGAAGATGAACTTTAGAGAGAAGTTTCCGTTGAAAATAACAACATGCATAGTACAAGGGTAACTCTGTGACGTCATAAATCACTTGTCAAGAAAGCTCCGTACTGGATGAATCAAAATACACCATCTTCTTCAAAAATGTATTTATTACAAATCAAAATTGATTCAAAATCCCATCAACTGTGTCCTTATCATAATAATAGTGTACTCTCAAGTAGTGTTTCTTCAAGTTTCCCTTCAAAGAGAACCTCTGGGGACAGATGGTGCACTCAAACTTGGGTTCCACGCCACACTCAAATCTCTGGTGGGAGTTGAGATGTTTCTGTCGTACGTACTTTTTGAAACAGCGCTCGCATTCGTATTTTTTTTCATCTGAAAACAATAAATAAGATCAAGGAGCATGGTGACAGTTTTTGAGCATGCAAATCGACCAATCAGCTCACGCATCACTGGTGGTGGGAGGGTTGTGGGCCAATCACATTGCTTGAGTTATATTCCATCAAAGATTATCAAAACACTTTTAGAAATAAATTATAAAAAAATGTGCTTGATGGTAATGCGAAACAAGTATCTGTTTCGGGCGCCACTCCCAAGATGAGTTTGGGGTTGGAACATGCTCGGGCGCTAGATAACGGTTTCTGGAACAAAGCTAAGTTTCCGAGAAAAATTGGAGATCCGACATTTTTGACGAGTTTTTGCTAATTGTCTCGGCCGCCACATCTTACGATTGTTGAGAAAGTGAGCTTTCATTGTTGACACATCAGATGTCGACAAAAATGTTCAGTAAATCACGAATTTGAAACTTCCTAAATCTAGAGAATATTGATTATCTGCGGACCACATTATCACGGAATTCAATAAGTCCAAGTATCAACAAAAAAAACATCAAAGAAATGGCTCGGGCGCTGTAATTTGCGATTTTTGACAAAAATTGTTGTATTTTCACACATATTTCAATGTTTAACAAGAAAATTATGATTATATTTGGTTTTTGTCTTGGATAGGCAGCATAATATATCAGATAATTGTGGAAGTGGAACCCACGTCGGGCGTCAAAATTTTTGTACAACTCTATAATCTCAGAGTTTTTTTTTGGAACAACATGTCAGATTAGCTTGACTAACATAAAAAAAAGGATGTGAAATTGACCCCACGTATATAGGGCGTTAAAATGTGTAGATCATGATCAAGTGAAGAGAATGAAAGGTCCTCTACACTTGATCATGTCAACATCACAACCTGGAGAACTTCTTCAAAATCTTATGTGTAGATCAATTTTGCTGTTTTCCAAGATTTTCTGAATGGATGCGTCAAAAGTGACTACTCTTTCATTACATTGAAGTGCACTGCTTTGTAATGGGCCAAGTAAAAAGTCCCCATGAATTTCTTCATCAAACCATCACTTAAAAAAGAAACAAAGTGAAGGCCCCTCGTCGGACGCCAAAATTCCTCGGGCTTTTATTAAAAGAATCTCAAAAAATAAAGTTAAACTTCACTTGAAAAGAAACAGTTATTGAAGGAAAATCACCCCACGTCGGATGCCAAAAATAGAAAAATAGAAAACTAGGTATTTCGGACAATGTCCCCACGTCGGACGACGGACAAAATTTCATGAAAAAAGCTCCAAAAAAACCTCAAGAATATAGATGAAGTTAAGTCACAAAACAAAACGAAATTACCCCACGTCCGACGCCAAAATTCCCCAGACTTTTATAAAAATGCGAGTAAAAACGATTTCAACTTGACCTCAAGAGATTGCGTTAAACTGCATTCAGAAGAAAAACCAAGTATTGTAGAAAATGGAAAATCGCCCAACGTCGGACGCCAAAATCCGTTGAGGTTTTTTGAAAAAAATCTCAAAAATACCTGGAAAATTAAGCATATCCTCATTTGGAAAAAGAACAAAGTAAAAAAGAGAATGCCTCCACGTAGAACGCCAAAATTGTTTGAGCTTTTATCAAAAAAAATACAAAAAAGCCTCAAAAAATTAAGTTCAGCTTCACTTGGAAGAAAAACAAAAACACCCGACGTCGGACGCCAAAATTCCTTGGGCTTTCATTATAATGCGAGTGAAAATTACTCCAAATAAACCTCATGAACTTGCGTCCAACTTAATTTAGAAGTAGAATGAAGTATTGTACATAATGGCCCCTCGTCGGACGTCAAAATTCTTTAGGCTTTTATAAAAATGACCTACAAAAAAATCAAGAGATCGAGGTCAACAGATAAGGTATTGCAGACAACAGCCCCATGCCAGACGTCAACATTTCTCGAGCTTTTATGGAAAGACTCTCAAAAAAGCCTCAAGAAATGAAGTTTAACTTTATTTGAAGCCTGGTATCGTAAATGACGAGTTTATGGCTTCCTCGGGCGCCAAACTTCATAAAAAATTGGTTCGGAAGATTCGATGTGCAATTTTGAAAAAAAATGTTTGTTAACACATTATCAATGTTAAAAATGAAAATTATGAGTAATTGATTTTTGCCTCGAGCGCCACTCTCACGATTTTTGGGAAATAAGCTTTTATTATCACATCGTTGAGTCATAGTTGGGGCACACAACTTTCAAATCGTTAACATTTTAGATCTGAACAAGTGAAAATAATCAAAAGTAATTGATAAACGACAAATTTGGAACTATCTCGGGCACCAAACTTGATAGATATGAAGGGTATTAAATATTTGCTAACCTCATTATAACGGAATTTATTATGTTTATGACTAACACCAGAACCATCCAAATCCAACAACAAATAAAGTCAAAACGAGTGTTTGAAAATTGGCTCGGGCGCTGCGATTTGCGATATTTGAGAAAAATTGATTGTCGAATGATTTAATGCTGAACAAGAAAATTGCCTTGGGACCAAGATCAGCAAAACTCCCTGCTAAAAAAGGCCAACCTCGTTAATTAAATTTGACGCCCGAGGCGACTTTTACTTTGAATGATTGATTGAATTTCATGTTTTATGATCGTTCTGAGGACACATGATTGAGATATGATATGGGAAGCTTGAGATCTTGCACCAATTCAAAGTTTTGCGCCCGAGTAATTTCCTATTTGCTCACGATTTATTTATTTATTGTTGGATTTGATATTTCGCCTATTCAAAAAGAGGTGGGCGCCTGAGCCAAACATTTCAATGAGCGCCTGGGGCAAAATGAAAATTATTTTTTGTACTGGATTTGTTTCTATTCAATTTAAACTCGAAAAAACATATTTCCAAGATTTGTTGGCGCCCGAGGCAGATTCATTCATTTTGTTTCCTTATATCTAATTTATTTTCGTGTTTTTTTTATTGACAGATATTGATGATGAGTTACTTGGTCAACAGTTCGAGTTTATGAAAAGGCAGATATTGGCGCCTCAGAAAAACTGTTTGGCGCTCGAGCGGTGTATTATCAAAATACTAATTTTTTCTCTTGTTTTGACAGCATTGATGATTTCTGCGTCAGCGCCTGGGTAAATTTCCAATAATTGTTGATTCATTTTGATTGCTTGAAGCGAATATAATCGATATGTTGTGGAAAATGATGAAATTTGCTGATATATAACCCAAAGAAACATGTCCAGTTTTTTTGGCGCCCGAGCAAGGTCCATCTATTCTGTTTCGTCATACCTAAATGAAATCTGCTTTATTTCTGGATTTTGAATTTTCCATTGACGGATATTGATCATCCCTGAGTAAGATTGCAGAAAAATTGGTGCCCGGAAATATTTTTTGAAGCCCGAGACAGAGTCCATTGAAATTCAACTTGTTATCTAATTCTGCTTTGTTTTCTTGAAATAAGTTCCTCCCTCTTATTGCAATCGTTTCAAACAATTGCAAGATTGGGCACCCCATGATAACATATGCTGCTATAGAATCCAGACTTTTTTTTGGCGCCCGAGCAAGGCCCATTCATTCTGTTGCCTCATACCTGATCTATTAATGATCTCCAATTTTTCTTGTATTTTTAATTTTCAATTCATTCCATTTATATATACTACTAAAAGTTCAAGTTTCTGAAAAGTGCAGATATTGCCGCCACAGAAAAATTTGTCAGCGCCCGAGACTCCATTGAAATTATTTTTCTTGCGTCATTCTGTTTTGTGATCTGAACATAAATTTCACCTTATTGCAAGATTCTATTTTTTTTCAATGTGACCTTTTCTGTTATGTTAATAATGGACCAGTTTTAATGATTTTTGCCTTAGTGGGCGGATGTTGGCGCCCGAGCCAGATTCTGGTAAATGAAATTTGGTCATTAATTTTTTCATCTCTTTGTAATTTTATTTTCATTTTGATAAGTTTTTCTCTTGTTAATTGATATAATACTGATGATTTCTGAGTCAGCTTGTCCCTACAAATGATAGCGCCCGAGGAAATTTCCAATTGTTTGCATATTTAATGCGACTTTGATCGACATATTTAATAAAAATGATGGATAACCTAAACTTATTCAGAAACACTTTCCCATTTTTTTGACGCCCGAGCAAGGTCCATTCATTCAGTTTCCTCATATCTAAATGATCCCCGATATTTTTTTAAAACATTTTTTGTGTAGAGGATTTTTGATTTGAGAGCTCCACTTGGAAACATACAGTGAATACCACAAAAACAACCACATTTTTATTGAACGTTTCGTACACATCATCAAGTATGAAACCTGTTGACCCCATGCACGGTTGTCATATGGCTTTTAACAGTACTTTTTTGCTTCCCCCTGTATTCACACAACCCACACTGGAACGAGGGATTTTTCTGGCACTCATACCTCTGGTGCCTCTTAAGAGATCTCTGAGATTTGTAGCTCCTGTGACACTGGACGCACGGAAAACGTCCCGTCACACCTACAACAAAAATGTAAAGAAATACCTTGTGGGCACCAAATGGACTACAGCAAGCAAACTTGATCATGCCAGTTTATTACAATTTACAAATAAGGGTGCTTTTTCATTTTGTGGTACTGCAACTGGTCTATTCTGTGGAACCCCTTATTGCAGTGCTCACAAAAGTGCTTTTGAGTCTGCTGACATTCATGGGTTTGGTGTCTGCGCAGGTTTCTGATGTAGCAGTAGGTTTTCCCACAGGTTTGGCAGCGGAATTTTACTGAAAAAAACGGTTTGTTTATCGCATTCAATCATAGGTGTTTTTTAGATAACTATCAAATGTTTATGTTGGATTTTGACTATGTTTTATTAACTAAAAATGTTTGACACACATATGTCTGGAAAATACATGGTTGCGTAATGCGGACTTGTGGTAGAACTTGAAGTCACACACAGAGCAGGAAAATAGTTTTTCTTTGCCACATTCAAATTTGCGGTGTTTATGTAGGGATTGTTTGTGTCGGTATTTTTTACTGCAGGTGTGGCAGTAGAACAGCATGGTACCTGAAATGGTGGAAATAGTTTTGGTGTTGTGAATGATTGATGCATGCATGGAAACATGGAGACACTGAGCTAAAAAATAGTTTGCTTCAAGGTATTGGAATGAAAATGGTTTAACACTGAGGTTTGGTGAAAGCTATGGTTTTGTTTGAAGGCTGGGTACAACGTTTGTTGATCAAAGAACTTACCTCAAATATAAAATTTGGTACCCCACGTTTACCCACTTTCAGGTGATTTTGAAAAAATGCGTTGGTTGAATATTCTAAATGAAAAAGTGTGGATCACCTCCTCAAAGGTTATGAAGGATATTATTACTCCAAAGATGTAGTAGCTGTGTTGGAATTTCTAAGAGAAACTTCCTTTTCGCTGAAGATACTTATCATTTTGTGATAAGCTTATATACCTACTTTTTGCCTAGAGGCCATTCCTGTGAAGATATAGCCCTTTGAAGAACGCCCCTGGAAATCGGTTTTATTTGATGAACACTACTGAGGACCACTTGAAGTGGTATCCTTAAAACATACCTTATTTGGTTTGCCCGGAGCAATCTAGGTTGTACATTTCATTGCTTGAATTTTCAACACCTTGTATGATGAAGACTTGAAAAAAATAAATTTTGATAGCTTGAACCTTCAACTAAGAAAAAGTCCTTCTGTTCATTATCGATAAAATGAACCGTTCTGGAAAAAAAAATCAAATAAACCTCGAAAAAAGCAAAGATGAAGTGGTGTCAACAAAATTAATTAAAAAAATATTTATCTCGAAATTGACATTATTTTTTTAGGTTGATTGTTAGAAACATTCCAAGGAAAACATAGATTTACGTTTTTTTAATTAGTTTTGTTAAGGACATCAGTGCATGGCCCTCTTCGGTTTTTTTTTTTATGAAAATATTTTTTTTATCCAGAACGGTTCATCTCATCGAAAATGAATTGGGGTATAATTTTTTTAGTTGGATGTTCAAGCTATCCAAATTTAATTTTTTTAAAGTCTATCGTTTTTACCACACCCAAATCATCCTCAACATCCAAACCATCTCAAATTAGCCCATACTAACAAACCCAAACTAGCATCAACTAACCCAAAATAACCTTGACAAATCTAAACTAACACAAACCATTCCTAACATCCTAAACTAATTTTTACTAACCCAAACTTACATTAAATAACCCAAACTAATCTAAACTGATCTAAACTAATCAAAACTAACCGTATCTGAATGAAACTGAACTAACCCAAATCCCATGTTTTTTTTTATTTTCAAAATTTATGGAAAAATCTATTTTTGTCACCGCGCAGATGAATTCAGATTCCTTATAATGCTAAATACACTAACCCAAACTAACCTACATCAAACCCATACCATTCCATACATATTCACTGGAATATGAATCAATTTCAATACTAAAATATCTATAGTGTTATATCAATTATCTATCATAAAATATCATATTTACCAAAAAAATCACGATCAAAGTCTGGTAAGTCTGGCAACAATGCTATCGTTCGAAAACCTTTCCTACCCCAATGGGAATTTTAACCTTTTTTCCATTTATTTTATTATTTCGAGGTTTTTTGTGAATTTTGAAAATGAAAAAGTGTGAATCATCTCTTCAAAGGTTAGGAACGATTGTATCGATCAAGTCGAACATTCATATAAAAACGTGAAAAGGATTCTTAATTTTTTATCATTAAATCTGCCAAACAATTTTTTTTTTAAAACACACCACATGACCTCAAGAATCAATCCTTTCATTTTTGCCCAATGTTTTTTGAATAACAAAGTCAATTTTGACCCTTAGGCCTGTGACCCTTTATTGAGCTTCTCATATAACAATGTAAATTTCAACCCCCCTTCATCAAGGTCCAAAAGACAGTTTTCACTATTTTTTTCTATTCTTGGTCACAGGAAAGATTTGTAATTGTAAAATTTACACAATTCCTTAAACCTTCCTCCACAAGGTGTTTTTACTGGGCCACCCCCATAACCTCTGATTCAAACAACATGTAAAATGTCGACAGTAAGAAAGTGTGAATCATCTCTTCTTAGGTTATGAATGATGATGTCAAAATTTTGAACATAATACTGAGAAATGAGAATCACCATTTGCCGAGATTAACCAGTACAGCTCTGATTATTTCAACATTTGTTAGAGCTAGAGCTGATGACGAAACAGACATTTATTATGGAAAAATAAATAGGGTCAGAATCCAGGATTTTGGTATCAAGCTCTATTCAAACATATTTACAATATCGTTCCCTATGCACTTTCAAATAGAACGAATGTTTGAACGATTTTTTACAAACGTCACACGAGTATTCACCCTTTTTCATGCACTCAATTCTGAGGTGTCTCATCAGAGAGCTTCTTAGTTTGTAGAGTTTGGTGCACTGGTGACACTTCCATTCTGAAATAAATCCTTTTCAGGTGATTGTAATCAAAATCACTCAATGATAAGGACAAAAAAATATTTACACACGTTTATTTTGAAAAATAAATTTACATCTAATCAGCTATGATGAATCTTGGAATGCTTTACTAAGGATATCTTGGATCTGAACTCTTTGCCACAGATACTACATGGGTATTGTGGACCTAGTCCACATACATATCTCAAATGATTCTTGACCGATCTCGGATGTGTGAACTCTTTGTTGCACTTTGGACAGTAGGACAGATCTGGAAAAGTCGTTTTATTATTAAACCACAAAATATTCCATTTACATCATTTGAAGCTTCAAATGCCATGTCGTGTTTTCGAATGTCTAACAAGGGTGATCTTTTGCGCGAATTTTCTTCCACACACATAGCATGCAAACCTTGGCTCCACTCCACACTCATTCCGCAAATGATTGCCCATGGATTTTTGGTTTTTGTATCCTCTTTGACACCTTGGGCAGTGATATAGTACTGGAAAAGACGTTCCATCATCACCAACCTCTAAAGATCATCAGAAAAATGACCATCATCCCGAATTAAATCATGAAAAATTACACAGAACATTAACGTATCTATTGGTCTACAAAAAAGGTCGGTCCTGACAGGCCATAGTATCCAGCCTTTCTTCCACACAGTGTTTTTTTAAATGTTTCACCAAACTGATCTTCTGAGTGTACTTCTTCCCACAAATGGTGCAGGGGAATCTTGGTTCCACTCCACACTCGTTTCTCAGATGATTTGTAACAGACTTTGGATGTCGGTAAGCTTTGCTGCATTTGGGGCAGTAGTATCTAGCTGGAAAGTAAACATTTATGTGAGGGTAAGCAATGTTGGTCCACAACACAAAACACGTAAGTCATGATTTTTTGAAGAAAAAACGTCCAACAACATAGAAACAAATGTGCGCTTTATTAAAGTTGCTTTATGAAAAAAAATCAGATATTTCTGTACCCTTTTTGTACCCCTCAGAGTGGACCTTGGCATGTTTCCTGAGGCTATTTTTTTGCGTGAATTTCCTGCGACAAATCTCACACTGGAACCTCGGCTCCACTCCACATTCATTCTTCAAGTGGTTCCTTACAGAGTTGGGATGTCGATACTTCTTCAGGCATTTTGGACAGTTGTATCCTGCTATAAGAATATCGTCAATACATTGATACCACCATCATCAACATACTACAATTACAAACATTAATTCAATATAAAAATATCATTTTATTCAAACAAAATGTCTTTGTGCTTGTAAGCCAAGTGGCTCCTCAGGTTGTGGTTGTAGAAAGTACAGTAGTCACAGTAAGGACAAAAGAGGGTTTTGTCCTTTTGGCACTCGTAAGACATGTGCCTTTTGAGGTTGTGGTAGCGGGTGTAGGTTTTGCCGCACACATTGCAAGGGTAGTTTTCTTCTAGAATTATAAAAATTAAGGTTTAAGAAAATGAATTGGTGGTGTTAGGTGCAGTGGTGAACCAATAAAAACGTGAGATGTGATTTACAAGGTTTTATTACAGGGATCTATTAAAAAAATTGGATTGATAACATGTTTATTGATCCAAAATATCACTAGGAAACAACAGGATGAGTCTGAATTTGACTCATCCCCAATTAATTGAAGTCATTCTAAGTACTGCAAGTACCAGTTTTCTTAACATCTGAAAGTGTGAAGAAGTTTCCATCACTCCTATAAAGTACTGCAAGTACTATTTTTCTCTACATCTATACATGCTGATGTCTTTGATTACCATATTGTGTCGTTTTATCATATGCACCCGAAAATGCTGAGCATACTTGGCCGAGTGCTCGCAATAAGGGCAAAAAAACGACGGCCCCTTGGCACATGTGTATTTGGTGTGGTTGTACAGCGACGCCTGATGCTTGAACTTCTTCGAACATGTTTCACATTGATAGTTGTAATCTGGAAAAAGTTTCCTAATCACCATCAGAACTACCAATTTCAAGAAAATAAATGATGATTTGGAAGTGGACGCCCTATATTTATAATATGTATATCATACACACTTAAGTTATGTACACTTCCCCCTATGTCACCTGTTGAACCCAGGCAGTAGCTCAGGTAAAACATGTCGGTCTTTCATGTGTCGTTCCAAGTTTCCTTTTCGCTTTGTCCGGTATCGACAATGTGGTGCGAAACAGACAAATTGTGGTTCTTTACCGCATTCTTTTTGATGGTTTCTTAGAGTGGACCGCAGGCTGTAGGATTTGCCGCATTGGGCGCAGCTCCACGTTTTGTAGAAGTCTATGGAATGTGAGTGATTAGCTTTGATTTGTTACACTGAGGAATCAGAATGATGTTTTCGTTCGGATTCTAAATATCAACGCGAGAGGTCGTGTAACTCGGTGATGGGAAGCCTTCTTGGCAAGTTGATGAAGTTTTTGCGTCTTTTGAATGCGTGCAAACTGAAAATTCGACATGCTGCACCATACAAGGCACACCCTAAATGGAAGTGAACAAAAATAGGGAATTTTTTACATTTTATTTTCTTTTTCAACAACGAATAAATATATATCTGGATAAATGACTAGACTTTATGAATCGGTATTTGGCACATTTTTTCTCAGTCACCTCTCTTCACTGCCATGTTTCATTCTGAGATGTTTAAGCAGCAAATACCTCCTGGATGTGGTGAAAGAGCATTTTTGATGCACACACGAATAAGGTTTGGCAATCATGGAACACTCGTACTTTTCATGTCGCCAAGCGGATCTTCTAACGTGGTAGCTTTTGTTGCATAGTTTGCAGGAGTATTTACCTGAAAAGAAGTTTGTTGATTGGAGGAATAATGTTGTTGGTTACATGCTGACGTGGCAAGCTTAGCTGCTTCTACTTAACATGGTACAAGGCAACAGAAAGTTCCAAAGATCACCAGCATTTTATGGAAATGATCCATGTAGCAGCCCTCCGTGAAAAAAATAAATAATTCTTTTAAATCTGACGTGAAAATAACAAACATTTGTTGGCGGGTGTTTGAGAAATAAATTATTGATCAAGTGAATACATGTTCCTCAAAAAAAAATTGGGATTCGATTTTTTTGACTCAAAATTCCTTAGTTTGAGAATTCAATCTTCTCAAATTTGAGGTATTGTTCAGGATAGGTACTTTCCTGCATAGATTCTGGAATTCACTGAAAAAAATATGCAAGAGTTCCGGGGGTACGAATTTTTATCTAAAACAAGTATTTCTCAAACAAAAATTGATTGAGTTGTTGAATTTTTTAACTTGAAATTCTTTTGCCTGAGGAGTTTGGACATTCGAGATATTATTGATGATACTTTCCTGCATATATTCTGAAATTTTCATGGAAAAATATACAGGGATTTCGGAGATAGGATTTTTTAACTGAAACAAATTTTTTTGAAAAAAAATTGATTGAGCAGGATTTAATTTTTTTTACTCAAAAGTACTTTTCTGCTAATATCCTGAGATTTATAAAAAAAAAATGCAAAAGTTTTGGGGATACGAATTCTAAACTAAAACAAGTATTTTAAAAAAAAAAAATGATTGCGCTAGATTTAAATTTTTTAACTCAAAATTCCGTTGTTTGAGGAGACTGAACATTTGAGGTATTGTTGATGATACTTTCCTGCATATATCCTCAAATTTTCATGGGACAATATACAGGGGTTTTGAAGATATGAATTTTCAATTATTGAGAAATTTTTTAGACAAAATTCATTGAGCCGGATTTAGTTTTTTCAACTCAAAACTCTTTTCTTTAGAAGATTGAACATTCAGGGTATTTTTGATGATACTTTCCTGCATATATTTTGAAATCTTCATGGAAAAATATACAGGGATTTCGGAGATAGGATTTTTTAACTGAAACAAATTTTTTTGAAAAAAAATTGATTGAGCAGGATTTAATTTTTTTTACTCAAAACTACTTTTCTTCTAATATCCTGAGATTTATAAAAAAAAATGCAAAAGTTTTGGGGATACGAATTCTAAACTAAAACAAGTATTTTAAAAAAAAAAATTGATTGCGCTAGATTTAAATTTTTTAACTCAAAATTCCGTTGTTTGAGGAGACTGAACATTTGAGGTACTGTTGATGATACTTTCCTGCATATATCCTCAAATTTTCATGGAAAAATATACAGGGATTTCGGAGATAGGATTTTTTAACTGAAACAAATTTTTTTGAAAAAAAATTGATTGAGCAGGATTTAATTTTTTTTACTCAAAAGTACTTTTCTGCTAATATCCTGAGATTTATAAAAAAAAAATGCAAAAGTTTTGGGGATACGAATTCTAAACTAAAACAAGTATTTTAAAAAAAAAAAATGATTGCGCTAGATTTAAATTTTTTAACTCAAAATTCCGTTGTTTGAGGAGACTGAACATTTGAGGTATTGTTGATGATACTTTCCTGCATATATCCTCAAATTTTCATGGGACAATATACAGGGGTTTTGAAGATATGAATTTTCAATTATTGAGAAATTTTTTAGACAAAATTCATTGAGCCGGATTTAGTTTTTTCAACTCAAAACTCTTTTCTTTAGAAGATTGAACATTCAGGGTATTTTTGATGATACTTTCCTGCATATATTTTGAAATCTTCATGGAAAAATATACAGGGATTTCGGAGATAGGATTTTTTAACTGAAACAAATTTTTTTGAAAAAAAATTGATTGAGCAGGATTTAATTTTTTTTACTCAAAACTACTTTTCTTCTAATATCCTGAGATTTATAAAAAAAAATGCAAAAGTTTTGGGGATACGAATTCTAAACTAAAACAAGTATTTTAAAAAAAAAAATTGATTGCGCTAGATTTAAATTTTTTAACTCAAAATTCCGTTGTTTGAGGAGACTGAACATTTGAGGTACTGTTGATGATACTTTCCTGCATATATCCTCAAATTTTCATGGGACAATATACAGGGGTTTTGAAGATATGAATTTTCAATTATTGAGAAATTTTTTAGACAAAATTCATTGAGCCGGATTTAGTTTTTTTAACTCAAAACTCTTTTCTTTAGAAGATTGAACATTCAGGGTATTTTTGATGATACTTTCCGGCATATATTCTGAAAAATTCATGGAAAAATATACAGGGATTTCGGAGATAGGATTTTTTAACTGAAACAAATTTTTTTGAAAAAAAATTGATTGAGCAGGATTTAATTTTTTTTACTCAAAAGTACTTTTCTGCTAATATCCTGAGATTTATAAAAAAAAAATGCAAAAGTTTTGGGGATACGAATTCTAAACTAAAACAAGTATTTTAAAAAAAAAAAATGATTGCGCTAGATTTAAATTTTTTAACTCAAAATTCCGTTGTTTGAGGAGACTGAACATTTGAGGTATTGTTGATGATACTTTCCTGCATATATCCTCAAATTTTCATGGGACAATATACAGGGGTTTTGAAGATATGAATTTTCAATTATTGAGAAATTTTTTAGACAAAATTCATTGAGCCGGATTTAGTTTTTTCAACTCAAAACTCTTTTCTTTAGAAGATTGAACATTCAGGGTATTTTTGATGATACTTTCCTGCATATATTTTGAAATCTTCATGGAAAAATATACAGGGATTTCGGAGATAGGATTTTTTAACTGAAACAAATTTTTTTGAAAAAAAATTGATTGAGCAGGATTTAATTTTTTTTACTCAAAACTACTTTTCTTCTAATATCCTGAGATTTATAAAAAAAAATGCAAAAGTTTTGGGGATACGAATTCTAAACTAAAACAAGTATTTTAAAAAAAAAAATTGATTGCGCTAGATTTAAATTTTTTAACTCAAAATTCCGTTGTTTGAGGAGACTGAACATTTGAGGTACTGTTGATGATACTTTCCTGCATATATCCTCAAATTTTCATGGAAAAATATACAGGGATTTCGGAGATAGGATTTTTTAACTGAAACAAATTTTTTTGAAAAAAAATTGATTGAGCAGGATTTAATTTTTTTTACTCAAAAGTACTTTTCTGCTAATATCCTGAGATTTATAAAAAAAAAATGCAAAAGTTTTGGGGATACGAATTCTAAACTAAAACAAGTATTTTAAAAAAAAAAAATGATTGCGCTAGATTTAAATTTTTTAACTCAAAATTCCGTTGTTTGAGGAGACTGAACATTTGAGGTATTGTTGATGATACTTTCCTGCATATATCCTCAAATTTTCATGGGACAATATACAGGGGTTTTGAAGATATGAATTTTCAATTATTGAGAAATTTTTTAGACAAAATTCATTGAGCCGGATTTAGTTTTTTCAACTCAAAACTCTTTTCTTTAGAAGATTGAACATTCAGGGTATTTTTGATGATACTTTCCTGCATATATTTTGAAATCTTCATGGAAAAATATACAGGGATTTCGGAGATAGGATTTTTTAACTGAAACAAATTTTTTTGAAAAAAAATTGATTGAGCAGGATTTAATTTTTTTTACTCAAAACTACTTTTCTTCTAATATCCTGAGATTTATAAAAAAAAATGCAAAAGTTTTGGGGATACGAATTCTAAACTAAAACAAGTATTTTAAAAAAAAAAATTGATTGCGCTAGATTTAAATTTTTTAACTCAAAATTCCGTTGTTTGAGGAGACTGAACATTTGAGGTACTGTTGATGATACTTTCCTGCATATATCCTCAAATTTTCATGGAAAAATATACAGGGATTTCGGAGATAGGATTTTTTAACTGAAACAAATTTTTTTGAAAAAAAATTGATTGAGCAGGATTTAATTTTTTTTACTCAAAAGTACTTTTCTGCTAATATCCTGAGATTTATAAAAAAAAAATGCAAAAGTTTTGGGGATACGAATTCTAAACTAAAACAAGTATTTTAAAAAAAAAAAATGATTGCGCTAGATTTAAATTTTTTAACTCAAAATTCCGTTGTTTGAGGAGACTGAACATTTGAGGTATTGTTGATGATACTTTCCTGCATATATCCTCAAATTTTCATGGGACAATATACAGGGGTTTTGAAGATATGAATTTTCAATTATTGAGAAATTTTTTAGACAAAATTCATTGAGCCGGATTTAGTTTTTTCAACTCAAAACTCTTTTCTTTAGAAGATTGAACATTCAGGGTATTTTTGATGATACTTTCCTGCATATATTTTGAAATCTTCATGGAAAAATATACAGGGATTTCGGAGATAGGATTTTTTAACTGAAACAAATTTTTTTGAAAAAAAATTGATTGAGCAGGATTTAATTTTTTTTACTCAAAACTACTTTTCTTCTAATATCCTGAGATTTATAAAAAAAAATGCAAAAGTTTTGGGGATACGAATTCTAAACTAAAACAAGTATTTTAAAAAAAAAAATTGATTGCGCTAGATTTAAATTTTTTAACTCAAAATTCCGTTGTTTGAGGAGACTGAACATTTGAGGTACTGTTGATGATACTTTCCTGCATATATCCTCAAATTTTCATGGGACAATATACAGGGGTTTTGAAGATATGAATTTTCAATTATTGAGAAATTTTTTAGACAAAATTCATTGAGCCGGATTTAGTTTTTTTAACTCAAAACTCTTTTCTTTAGAAGATTGAACATTCAGGGTATTTTTGATGATACTTTCCGGCATATATTCTGAAAAATTCATGGAAAAATATACAGGGATTTCGGAGATAGGATTTTTTAACTGAAACAAATTTTTTTGAAAAAAAATTGATTGAGCAGGATTTAATTTTTTTTACTCAAAAGTACTTTTCTGCTAATATCCTGAGATTTATAAAAAAAAAATGCAAAAGTTTTGGGGATACGAATTCTAAACTAAAACAAGTATTTTAAAAAAAAAAAATGATTGCGCTAGATTTAAATTTTTTAACTCAAAATTCCGTTGTTTGAGGAGACTGAACATTTGAGGTATTGTTGATGATACTTTCCTGCATATATCCTCAAATTTTCATGGGACAATATACAGGGGTTTTGAAGATATGAATTTTCAATTATTGAGAAATTTTTTAGACAAAATTCATTGAGCCGGATTTAGTTTTTTCAACTCAAAACTCTTTTCTTTAGAAGATTGAACATTCAGGGTATTTTTGATGATACTTTCCTGCATATATTTTGAAATCTTCATGGAAAAATATACAGGGATTTCGGAGATAGGATTTTTTAACTGAAACAAATTTTTTTGAAAAAAAATTGATTGAGCAGGATTTAATTTTTTTTACTCAAAACTACTTTTCTTCTAATATCCTGAGATTTATAAAAAAAAATGCAAAAGTTTTGGGGATACGAATTCTAAACTAAAACAAGTATTTTAAAAAAAAAAATTGATTGCGCTAGATTTAAATTTTTTAACTCAAAATTCCGTTGTTTGAGGAGACTGAACATTTGAGGTACTGTTGATGATACTTTCCTGCATATATCCTCAAATTTTCATGGAAAAATATACAGGGATTTCGGAGATAGGATTTTTTAACTGAAACAAATTTTTTTGAAAAAAAATTGATTGAGCAGGATTTAATTTTTTTTACTCAAAAGTACTTTTCTGCTAATATCCTGAGATTTATAAAAAAAAAATGCAAAAGTTTTGGGGATACGAATTCTAAACTAAAACAAGTATTTTAAAAAAAAAAAATGATTGCGCTAGATTTAAATTTTTTAACTCAAAATTCCGTTGTTTGAGGAGACTGAACATTTGAGGTATTGTTGATGATACTTTCCTGCATATATCCTCAAATTTTCATGGGACAATATACAGGGGTTTTGAAGATATGAATTTTCAATTATTGAGAAATTTTTTAGACAAAATTCATTGAGCCGGATTTAGTTTTTTCAACTCAAAACTCTTTTCTTTAGAAGATTGAACATTCAGGGTATTTTTGATGATACTTTCCTGCATATATTTTGAAATCTTCATGGAAAAATATACAGGGATTTCGGAGATAGGATTTTTTAACTGAAACAAATTTTTTTGAAAAAAAATTGATTGAGCAGGATTTAATTTTTTTTACTCAAAACTACTTTTCTTCTAATATCCTGAGATTTATAAAAAAAAATGCAAAAGTTTTGGGGATACGAATTCTAAACTAAAACAAGTATTTTAAAAAAAAAAATTGATTGCGCTAGATTTAAATTTTTTAACTCAAAATTCCGTTGTTTGAGGAGACTGAACATTTGAGGTACTGTTGATGATACTTTCCTGCATATATCCTCAAATTTTCATGGGACAATATACAGGGGTTTTGAAGATATGAATTTTCAATTATTGAGAAATTTTTTAGACAAAATTCATTGAGCCGGATTTAGTTTTTTTAACTCAAAACTCTTTTCTTTAGAAGATTGAACATTCAGGGTATTTTTGATGATACTTTCCGGCATATATTCTGAAAAATTCATGGAAAAATATACAGGGATTTCGGAGATAGGATTTTTTAACTGAAACAAATTTTTTTGAAAAAAAATTGATTGAGCAGGATTTAATTTTTTTACTCAAAACTACTTTTCTGCTAATATCCTGAGATTTATAAAAAAAAATGCAAAAGTTTTGGGGATACGAATTCTAAACTGAAACAAGTATTTTTTAAAAAAAATTGATTGCACTAGATTTAAATTTTTTAACTCAAAATTCCGTTGTTTGAGGAGACTGAACATTTGAGGTATTGTTGATGATACTTTCCAGCATATATCCTGAAATTTTCATGAAACAATAAAGAGGGGTTTTGGAGATATGAATTTTCAATTATTGAGAAATTTTTTAGACAAAATTCATTGAGCCGGATTTAGTTTTTTTAACTCAAAACTCTTTTCTTTAGAAGATTGAACATTCAGGGTATTTTTGATGATACTTTCCGGCATATATTCTGAAAAATTCATGGAAAAATATACAGGGATTTCGGAGATAGGATTTTTTAACTGAAACAAATTTTTTTGAAAAAAAATTGATTGAGCAGGATTTAATTTTTTTACTCAAAACTACTTTTCTGCTAATATCCTGAGATTTATAAAAAAAAATGCAAAAGTTTTGGGGATACGAATTCTAAACTGAAACAAGTATTTTTTAAAAAAAATTGATTGCACTAGATTTAAATTTTTTAACTCAAAATTCCGTTGTTTGAGGAGACTGAACATTTGAGGTATTGTTGATGATACTTTCCAGCATATATCCTAAAATTTTCATGAAACAATAAAGAGGGGTTTTGGAGATATGAATTTTCAATTATTGAGAAATTTCTTTAACAAAATTCACTGAGCCGGATTTAGTTTTTTTAATTCGAAACTCTTATCTTTAGGAGATTGAACATTAAGGGTATTATTGACGATACTTTTCTGCATATATTCTGAAATTTTCATGGAAAAATATACAGGGATTTCGGAGATAGGAAATTTTAACTAAAACTATTTTTTTTTTTTTTTAAATTGATTGAGCAGGATTTAATTTTTTTTACTCAAAACTAATTTCCTGCTAATATCCTGAAATTTACAAGAAAAAATATGCAAAAGTTTGGGGGATACGAATTTTTTACTAAAACAAGTATTTTTGAAAAAAATGATTGCGCTAGATTTAAATTTTTTAACTCAAAATTCCGTTGTTTGAGGAGACTGAACATTTGAGGTATTGTTGATGACACTTTCCTGCATATATCCTGACATTTTTTTTTTTTTTTTTTGTATAGCTATTTATGCTAATAAAGATTATTATTATTATTTTCATGGAAAAATATACGGGGGGTTTCGAAGACACGAATTTTCAACTAAAACAAGTATTTCTCAAGAAAAAAATGATTGAGCTGGATTTATTCTTTGACTCAAAACTCCTTTGCCTCAGGAGTTTGAACATTTGAGTTATTATTGATGATACTTCTGCATGCATAATCCAAAAATGTTCATCAAAAAATATACAGGGTATTCGAATAAAAGTTTTTTTTTAACTAAAACAAGTTCTTCAAGGATGCCATATATACCAAATATTTGAACATTTGGCAGTAGAAAATGCATGTCAGTTTTCAAATAATTTATTCGATAAACAACATGGTACATTCTCAGTCAACAATAATCAATACCTCATGATGAGTTTTCAGTCCAAAAATAATAAAACAATACCCTGTATAATGTCGTATAAAAGATCATTTATGATGTTTCCTCACATGCCTCATCAAACTATCATTCCTGCTGTACTCCTGACCACATTTCCCACAGGCGTACGCAATACCCTGTATACAATGTCTGTTATGCCTGTATAGATTCGGCCGCTGTTTGAATAATTTGTCACATTTTTTACATTGAAATACACCTGGAAAAAAAGGTGTTTGTGGAAAAATAGTTTGAAATGACAGTCAACAATGTTAAATTTTTTCATGGCAATCATGGAGAATTCAATGGAGAATCCCCTTTTGTGGAAATCACTTTCACTTTCTATCTCCAATAGTTTTTGAGCAGTCACTTATGGAGCCATGTAATTAGTTCCAATGAATTTCTAAAAATTTTCGATATCTTCAATACTTTTTGAAGAAACTCACTTTTTATGGACCCATGTAAAAAATATACTTGAATTTCTAAAAATTTTGATTGATTTTTCATGCGTTTTCCTTGAAAATTTTATAAATAAACATAGTGAAATTTTCATTGATAATGACGAAGAACTCAATGGAGAATCGACTGGTACAAAAATCTCTTCGATATCTTCAATACTTTTTGAGAAAACTCATTTTTAATGGAGCCATGTGAAAAATCTACTTGATTTTCTAAAAAATTGAATTGACTTTCCATGCATTTTTCTTGAAAATTTCTCAGATAAACATGAACATATTTTCCATGGTAATGATGGAAAATTCAATGTAGGATTCATTCATGCCAAAATCACTTTGATATCTTCAATAGTTTTTGAGGAAACTCACTTTTTATGGATTTATGTCAAAATTTCAATCGATTTTCCATGCGCTTTTCTTGAAGATTTATCATGTCTTGTAGTCCACAGTAATATAAGCTACTTTTTAAAATGTTGAGTACCTACTAGAGTAGTACCCAAGATACCTGTGATAAACATTGGACTGTCAATGAAGTGACTACAGGCGGAGTTGGTTGACTTCAGCTGATGTGGTTCAGCATCCTGATCATTATAGAAATCTTTGATTAAAAATATATTTTATTTGGCATTAAATGTTTTAACAAAATATGTTGTATAACTATATGAATATTTCTATAAAAGTCAACGGTAACATTTGTCTAAAAAAATAAGAGGCAGTGATTGCGGTTCCACACCCTCCCTCTGGTGGCTCATTTGTGATGTAACTTCATATGTCTGGACAAACTGTCATTCCTAGTGTAGGCTTTTCCACAAGTGGCACAAACATAATCTATACCCTGTATACAGTGTCTACCATGTCTGTATAAAGTGTGCATCCAAGAATACACTTTGCCGCACTTGGCACAATGGAATGGCCCTGAAAAAAATATGTTTCAATACGTTAAAGGACTATTTTGAGGTTATGATACGAACAAAACTCTATATCATTATTTATTTTATTTACACACATACAAAAAGACTATTATTTATGGCGCATTAGAACATGTTTTTTCAAGTTTCCAGCCAGTTTGCTGATATACTGACACCCATCAATTCCACACTTGTATCTTGGTTCTTTGCCACACTCGTAGGTTTGGTGTTTGTACAGTGAAGATTTATGTTTGTACTTTCTGGGACATCTGGTACAATGGTATATTGCTGCAATTGAGTTGGTAAGTATATGGTATAAAGTTGCTCATGTGGATAACAAGAAATAAAACCACAACAGACTCTATGGTCATTTTATTGGTACATATTACATACGCCCTTACGACTAGTTGAATTTCGGAAACCACCTAAATGACAACACTCATTGCTAAATGCGGATACGATTACCTATGACTAGTTAAAGTTCACACAACATATTATGGAAAATCCAATTGCGGAAAAAAACCGGTTACCATCAAAGTAGCACTACATGATTAACATCAATACAATCGATTATAGGGTACAGCCTATTGCCTAGTCGAAATGTTCTACCTTGACAATGGTCTCGGGATACTCGGGAATAGGTTCCGGAGGCAGTTGTCTAGTTAAAGCAAATTGCTTGCACAAGTTATCGGAAATATGCTCTTTCCAGGCGTATTTTCGCTCGAAAGTTGTGTCGCAGTTTTGGCATACATAGGGAGGACCTGGAATGGTTTATTGAGGCTATGGAACGGTTAAAACTGAGGTTACCATCAGGCTGCTCACAGACTTTTCTTTCTTCGTGGTAGTCTAGGCCCAAAGTGCTGCCAAAGACTTTTTTGCATTTTTCACACTGAAGGGATCGTGGTTCGGCTTTGACTGTGGGAGACAAATGTTGGTATTGATTGAGAAAATTATATTTATCAATAGTAGTTTTCCATCTAGGTGTAGGGGAATTTGAGAGTGCCAAACAAAAAGTCAAAATTCTCACTTTGGCAAGCTGTTATTTTCAAACGAACTAAAATTTTTGCTGAAAATTTGGCTCAAGTTGGGTTTAAACCTCCCTTTATTGAAAAATGTTCGGTCAAATTCCAGAAATCAACTGGAAAAATTACAACGAATTTTTGAAAAATGACAAACAAATTAGTCAAAATTCCACAACTAATTGTATTTTTTGAATAGATTGAAATTTTGGCTTCAAATTGAGATCAAATAGACTTTCTTTATTGAAAAATTTTCGGCTCAACCCCACTCATCTACTAAAAACATTACAACGAACAAAAAAAATCCACCACTAACTTTGGCAAGCTGTATTTTCGCACAGATGGAAATTTTGCCTTGGAATTCAGTGGAATTTCAGTGGAATCAAGTGGAGTTCGAACTTTTTTTTAATTGGAAAATGTCCAGTTCAACACCATACAGATATTACTTATAACAAATTTTCGAAAAGTGCCAAAAAAACCAAATTTGGCAAGCTGTAATTTTCAAACAGATTGAATTTTTGGCCTGAAATTTGGATAAAGTGAAGTTCGAACCTTCCTTTATTAAAAAATTTCGGTTCAACCCCACACATCAACTAAAAAACATCACAACGAATTTTAGAAAAATACGAAACGAAAAAAAAAATAAAATTCTACCACCTAACTTTCGCAAGCTGTAATTTTCAAAGTGATTGAAATTTTGCCTTCGAATTTAAATCAAGTAGAGTTCGGACCTACATTTATAGAAAAATGTTCAGTTCAACCCCACACATCAACTATAAAAATTACAATGAATTTTTGAAAAGTGACAGACAAAAAAAAATCCACAATTAACTTTGACGAGCTGTAATTTTGAAACGGATTGGGATTTTGGCTCAAGTGGAACTCAAAACCCTCGTTTATTCTAACACAAACTAACCCTTACTAACTTTGGCAAGCTGTAATTTTCAACAGATTGAAATTTTGACTTCGAAATTAAATCATGTAGAGTTCCTTTATTGAAAAATCTTCTGTTCAACGTTACACATCGACTAGAAAAATTACAAGGAATTTTTGCCTAACAAAAAAAAAGTTAACATTTTACAATAAATTTTGGCAACCTGTAATTTTTGAACAGATTGAAATTTTAGCTTGAAATTTGGATCGAGTAGAGTTTGAACCACCCTTTATTAAAAAACGTTTGTTTCAACCTCAGAAATGTACAAGAAAAATTACGAAACATTTTTGTGTGTGCCAAACCAAAAGTCAAACTTTCACAACTAACTTTGACAAGCTGTTATTTTTTAACGGATTGAAATGTTGGTTCAAAATTCGGATCAAGTGGAGTTCGAACCTTCTTTTGAGAAAAAATATTCAGTTCAACCCCATACACCTACTAACGAAAATACTACGAATTTTCGAAAAGTACCAAACAAAAAAATAAAATTCTACAACCAAATTTGGCAAGCTGTAATTTTCAAAAGAATTAAAATTTTGGCTAAAAATTTGGACCAAGTGGATCTCAAATCTTCTTTTATTGAAAAATGTTCAGTTCAACCCCATACACCTCCTAAAGAAAATACTACGAATTTTTGAAAAGTACCAAACAAAAAAATGAAATTCTACAACCAAATTTGGCAAGCTGTAATTTTCAAACGAATTGAAATTTTGGCTTAAAATTTGGACAAAGTGGATCTCAATTCATTCTTTATTGAAAAATGTTCAGTTCAACCCCATACACCTACTAAAAAAAATACTACGAATTTTCGAAAAGTACCAAACAGAATAATAAAATTCTACATCCAAATTTGGCAAGCTGTAATTTTCAAAAGAATTGATATTTTGGCTTCAAATTTGGACCAAGTAGATCTCAAATCTTCCTTAATCGAAAAAAATTCAGTTTAACCCCATACACTAACTAAAGAAAATACTACGAATTTTCGAAAAGTACCAAACAAAAAAATAAAATTCTACAACCAAATTTGGCAAGCTGTAATTTTCAAAAGAATTAAAATTTTTGCATAAAATTTGGACCAAGTGGATCTCAAATCTTCATTTATTGAAAAATGTTCAGTTCAACCCCATACACCTACTAAAGAAAATACTACGAATTTTTGAAAAGTACCAAACAAAAAAATGAAATTCTACAACCAAATTTGGCAAGCTGTAATTTTCAAACGAATTGAAATTTTGGCTTAAAATTTGGATTAAGTGGATCTCAATTCATTCTTTATTGAAAATGTTCAGTTCAACCCCATACACCTACTAAAGAAAATACTACGAAATTTTGAAAAGTTCCAAACAAAAAAATAAAATTCTACAACCAAATTTGGCAAGCTGTAATTTTCAAACGAATTGAAATTTTGGCTTAAAATTTGGATTAAGTGGATCTCAATTCATTCTTTACTGAAAATGTTCAGTTCAACCCCATACACCTACTAAAGAAAATACTACGAAATTTTGAAAAGTACCAAACAAAAAAATAAAATTCTACAACCAAATTTGGCAAGCTGTAATTTTCAAACGAATTAAAATTTTGGCTTAAAATTTGGACAAAGTGGATCTCAATTTTTTCTTTATTGAAAAATGTTAAGTTCAACCCTATACACCTTCTAAAGAAAATACCACGAATTTTCGAAAAGTACCAAACAAAAAAATAAAATTCTACAACCAAATTTGGCAAGCTGTAATTTTCAAACGAATTAAAATTTTGGCTTAAGATTTGTACAAAGTGGATCACAAATCTTTCTTTATTGAAAAATGTTTAGTTCAACCGTATACACCTACTAACGAAAATACTACGAATTTTCGAAAAGTACCAAACAAAAAAATAAAATTCTACAACCAAATTTGGCTGTAATTTTCAAAAGAATTAAAATTTTGGCTTAAAATTTGGACCAAGTAGATCTCAAATCTTCCTTAGTTGAAAAAATTTCAGTTTAACCCCATACACTAACTAAAGAAAATACTACGGATTTTCGAAAAGTACCAAACAAAAAAATAAAATTCTACAACCAAATTTGGCAAGCTGTAATTTTCAAACGAATTAAAATTTTGGCTTAAGATTTGTACAAAGTGGATCACAAATCTTTCTTTATTGAAAAATGTTTAGTTCAACCGTATACACCTACTAACGAAAATACTACGAATTTTCGAAAAGTACCAAACAAAAAAATAAAATTCTACAACCAAATTTGGCTGTAATTTTCAAAAGAATTAAAATTTTGGCTTAAAATTTGGACCAAGTAGATCTCAAATCTTCCTTAGTTGAAAAAATTTCAGTTTAACCCCATACACTAACTAAAGAAAATACTACGGATTTTCGAAAAGTACCAAACAAAAAAATAAAATTCTACAACCAAATTTGGCAAGCTGTAATTTTCAAACGAATTAAAATTTTGGCTTAAAATTTGGACAAAGTGGATCTCAATTTTTTCTTTATTGAAAAATGTTAAGTTCAACCCTATACACCTTCTAAAGAAAATACCACGAATTTTCGAAAAGTACCAAACAAAAAAATAAAATTCCACAGCCAAATTTGGCAGTCTGTAATTTCCAAACGGATTGAAATTTTGACTTCGAATTTGGATGAAATAAAGTTCATAACTTCCTTTATTAAAAAATGTTCGACTCAACCCCACACATCAACTAAAGAAACAACAACAAATTTTCGAAAAGTGCCAAACAAAAAAAATCTTCTACAACCAAATTTGGCACGCAGTAATTTAAAAACGAATTGGAATTTTGACTTGAAATTTGAATCAAGTGAAGTTCAAGTGTTAGCATCAATGACTGAAGTGAAGCTGATGGAATTTTGCTAAGACTATAGGTTCACGTCGCATAATTAGGTCTGTGGTGACAATCTAGTGAGATCATCGGCAGTATTGTTTCCTTTGAAACTAGTGGATTTCTGCCTCTCTTTGACTTGGTCACTCATCAAATACTCTGGAAGCATAGGAGTGTCCAGAACCCTACCGACATCTATGCTGTGGCATGAACTTGAAGATCCAGAACTTCATTCAAAAGTCTTTAAGGAATTCATTGTAGATACCCATGTTCTTGTGATAGCTAGATCAAGGACACAAGTGCTAGAAGGTCCTAGAGGTACCTTCTAGTTAAGTCCAGAATATCACTAAGTGTTGATCGAAAAGGACCAGAGCGTCGGGCATTCCATGTTGAGGTTTTTTTTGAAGTTTGCTCTGTCCTACTCCTTGCAAATATGGATATCTTTCTCCTTCTTAGAAGGAAGTTAGGAATACGCTGTTGATGGGAAGTATAACTTCCTTAGTGTGATCTTAGGATAAAAATGTATGCCACCACAGAACCAAGGTTAACGCCCGAGTAGCCTGCCAAATATGTTACCTCTAAATAATAGGGAACATGCACAAAGTACCAAGAATAATGAGCATTCCTACTAAATCAAATGACCGCAGTACCCAAATGACAAACTACACCAAACCGAGTCATCCACACATGCACCCCTTAAGACCCACTCACCAGGCTTAGGCTTCAAGCAAACGTTATGTTCAAGATGATAACGCAGCGATAAACCATGCTTAAAAATGGTTTGACATAGATGACATTGCTTTTCTTCTTCAACCACTAGAATCGTGTTAAGTAAGTTAGTACCTCATTACCCATACCATATACCAAACAAATACACATACCTGCCCTTGGCCCCCGTGCTGGCTTCAAACAAACCCTGCGCTCTATGTGATACTTATACGAGTACGAGTTGGTGAAGACTTTGCTGCAGTGCGGACAAATCTGCACCGATGGTTCTCTTTTAACTACAGGCTCTCTGCTGCACACGTCACGATCAACGTGGTACTTATGCGAGCTGGGACTGGTGAATACTTTATTGCACTTGGGGCAGGTGAGATCCAAGGGGCTTCTGACTGATGGTTCTCTAGCAGGCTTGGAGCAGACTCTGTTTTTGACGTGGTAGTCAAAAGCGGTGGGGCTGCTGAATGGTTTACTGCATTGGTCGCATATATACTCCATTACTTCTTTTTTAGGACGAGTGCACACGTTGTGGCTCTGATGGTATCGGAGAGCTTGACGAGTGTGGAAGGTCATTTGGCACTTTTCGCATGCCAGAATTTGGTTTTCTGTTGTGACAGAATGATTAGAATTGGAAGACGTGAGACGGGCTGTACCTCTAGTGACTTCACAAACGTTGTGTTTGACGTGGTAGTTCAAAGCTGTGATGGTGGTGAATTGTTTATTGCAAATGGGGCAGATGGGATCTTTTTGTTCTGTTAAAGTGTAACATCAGTAACAGCATCAAATTGTCTTGAACTTACCCTTTGGTGGTCTGGTACATACACTATGCTTGCGATGGTACCGCAACGAATTGGGATGCTTAAAAACAGCATTGCACAAGTCACACATCAGTACTACATCCTCTGCAACAACAACAAAAAATATCAAAGCAACAAAGCTACAACCAAACCTTTTTCCTGCTTCAAACACACATTGAACTTGACGTGATAGTTCAACGAAGAAGCATGTTTGAAGCTCATATTGCACCTCTGACAGTTGAAAGGTCTAGGCTGCCAAGCCTGCCATGTGGTATCGCCATTGGACAAGTCATCCAAGGTAACCACGCTGCGTCTGTCGTCACCATCGTTGTCGATAACTTGAATGTCCATGATGTCATAGAGTGATGATTCGTTCTCATCTTCCAAGTTGATGATGGGAGTTTTGTTGATTGCACCCACACTTATGGGGTTTACCAGACGATGCTTGGCAGGTCTGGTTGTTCTGGCTACAAAATAAAAATAAGTTAGGCTGGGGGTCCTTCAATGGCTGCAGCATGCTATTGATGGTGTTAGAGCAAGCAACATATAAGAGGGTCAAGAAACTAAATGACATAAAAGTATATTTGTCAATACACATTCAGGGTCTAATGAGCATAACGAGCTAACCCTTTTGAACCAGAAGAAGTACACACATCTAGACATGTAGCTACAAAACTAGTTGACCATCACATTATGTTTCTGTTTCAAATGACTCATCAGATCCTGTCTATAATAGTACATGTTGGTGCAAAAAGGACAGGCTATGGTTTTTTCCTTTCCACACTCAATCCGTTGATGACGTCTGAGGTTGCACCTCATGGTGTAGGTTCTTCCGCAGTGGCAGATAAATTTTTTTCTGTCTGAAATGAACGTGTTAGTAGGTTAACAAACTGGAAGATTCGTCGACAAAGGAGACCTCCAACACTTTCCTCGATGACTCCCGATGGACTGTCCTACTAAAGGTATCCACACTTTATTGAGCTCTAAAGGGATCATTTCTGGACCTAGCTTGCTTTTCCGGGAAAAAAGCACAATTTTGATCTTTATACATGCATGATATGGTCAACGTAGACGAGTGGCCGTTGAAGGATCACCTGAAATTGATCCTGAACTCCCATAGTACTAGCTACTCAAGGTTCCAAATCTCTCATTGAGGACATTCTTTGGCAGAAGTAGCCTCTTGTACAAGGCAAGAGAGGGAGCACCTTCCACATTACGCCTTTATGGGATGCCCAATGGAGCAGTTGAAGAAAAATACATAGGAAAATAGTATATATTATCAGGATTATCACAATTATTGATTAAAATACTACAAGAAGCCATACACCTCAATATAAAAAAAATCACAGGCCATAAAACTAATAGAAATCAATCCTATGCTTCCTCTTCAAATGTAACTTTAGATGGTACTTATGGTAGAACCTTTTGGCACAATACGGACATATGATGGTAGGTTCCTTGCCACACTCGTGCTTGATATGATTCATCAGATGTCCTTTATTTTTGTAGTGCCTTGGACAGTTCTGGCATTTGTATCGATCTAAAAATCAACGTTGATATTAAGTCTACCATAGCTGATGTGAAGAATGAACCAACAAAAATAATCACAATATAATGATGGGTTTGACTAGATTTTTTTTGACTTTAGCTGGGAACATTTTTGATACCATGTATCAAGGTCATGTGCCTTTTGGTGTTCTCTTTTCGATTACTCCTATAGGAACAGAAGTCGAACAGACAATCAAAGTACTTCTCCCTGCCGCAGTATAGTTGCATGTGTTTTTCCAAGGATGTGAATTGCACGTAGCTTTTGTAGCATCGAAGACATCTGTACTTGCCTGGAAAAGACATTATTTGGTTAGAAATATCGTCCGTTTTTTGCTTGCACCAGTTCCAAAATAAAACTTCAAACTGAAGGCACATGCTTTATTGAAGATTCAACCACTTTTATGATTTGTAGATTGATGCTGCTTCAGTGAATATTTTCTTTTACAGGAGTACTGGCACAAGTGGCAAGAATATGTCCGTTTGCAATCTTGGTAGTAGTGGGACTTCATGGTGGCTTCGTTTTTGTAAGGCTTGCCGCATTGGGGACATTTGATCATTTCTGGAAGAAATTTGAGGATTGATTTGGGCGCATTAAGGCTGGTGAAGATGAATTGTTAGCAACCATTGGACATACCAACAGGAACCGTTCCTTAGTTCGACCATGATTTGAGACTTGAGTCTCAAGTTTTCGTCTGTACTATAATACCACAATTTCGACATGATTGCGTTAATTTACTAGCGTTTTTGTCCCAAGCATTGTTCAAGATGGGATCAGACCGAACTTGAGTACGTCTCAGATCATTATCTTGGGCCAAGATTTATCTATAGTAGATATTTCTGATCTCAAGTTTTAAACTTCCCTCACTTTTTGAAAATAATTTCAGCAACTCTCCCTGAAAATTGCAACGTTGTGACTTGAGGTGATTGGGAGTTGTTGACTCATCAATAAATGGCTATGATGCTGTGATTTAAAAAATTGTTGATAACTTCATTTTCTATGAATTTGGATTTTTGGATGGTTTGTTATTTATAATTTTTTAAGTTTCAAATTTTTCTATTTGTATCTTGAGTAATTTTTGAGTTTTGGCAATTTTGACAACATCAACTTTTATTTTAAATTTTGTACATCCTTTGTATTTGATTATTTTTATTTTACCAAAATTCAAATTTTTAGACAATTTGGTTTACCAGAGTTACACAGTTTGTTAATTGATGTAACATTTTTGTTTTTATAACTTGATGATGAAATTTTCTGAAATGCTGTCTTTTTTTAAATTTATTTTGAACAATTTAAACTAAGTTTTTTTTTAACTTTTAAATTGATGGTTTTTGGAATTCTAAAATTAGGGAGATTTTTGAAGTTTTCTGATTGTGTCAGTTCGAATTTTTATCAATTTTCCCTTCCGGGATTTATGAATTTAAAATTTTCTAAATTTTAGAATTCCGATTTTCCGACATTTCTTGAATTTATTGGTAACTAAACCTACCCAGACTAACCTAACTCAACTGAAACTAACCCAAAATAGCCAGAGCTTGATAGAAATAATTCAATCTCACACTAACTAAATTAACCGGAACTAATTGTCTTAGACTGACTCAAACTAATCCATCCAAAGCACATAAAAAAAAAGATCCAAAATATTGTGTATTTTTTTTTTACGAGGACATGCAATAAAGTTATGACTATTTGAATGACTGAAGTTATTCAAGTGGCGCCCCCTGCCAGTAAGAGCCATACCAAGGTCAGATTTGAATTTCGCATGACAATCATCATAATATACCAAACTTCATCAAAATTATTTTCACTCATTCGAAAAAATCAAATACTTGAATTTAGCTTTGACACCTTTTTTTTGACAGTTGAGAGGACTCTTGAGAAGTATAAGAATTATTGGAAGCAGAAAAATGTTCTCCACAAAATTAAAAGATGAAGGTGCACTAGAAAAAATACTAAAATGATTTATAGTCAATTAAAAAACAAAAATATAAGACAAAGATAAAAAAAGAACATGATGAAAAGTTACTTGAATAATTATTAGTCACGAGGAAAAAAAAACAGAGAACAATGAATGTGAATAATATCATTCAGTTCAGTTGCAACAAAATTGACAAAAAATAAATGAAAAAATCACTTACAGAGAAAATAAACAGACACACTTAAAATGCTAAGATTAGAATATAAATATAATACAAGACTAAAGAGTCTTCAGTGAAATTTCGTTTTTTTTTCCGTTTTTATCACTTTTTACTCTACATTTAGTGATTTATTTCATTTTTATTTGTTGATTGTGTGATTTATTGTTCTGTTTTATTATCAGTAGTTTATTTTAAAGCCTCCAGATTTTTTTCATATACTTTTATCACACATTTTTTTATTAAATAAATATCTTTTTTTCGCTTATTTAGAAAGTTTGCAATAATGATTTATTGAATTACTCATAAATTACATGATTTTTTTTTAATTAAATAAATTGATCAGGTATTTCTAGATTCTGTAGAGTACATACATGGAATGATAAATTTTGATTTTGGAAAATATGCCACGTCATCAATTCCTTTAATTGCTTTAATATTTTCAAAATTTTTACAAGAACAAGAGTGTCTTGAAATATGACAATCCATCCATAGACATCGAAAAAAAAATCGCAAAAAAATGTGTATTTTGGCATTGAAATGTCACTTTGACAGTTCCGAAAATGTCACCAATCGAAAAACCCCTCCCCACCAAGGTTAATTGTCAAAACATCAACCGCTCATGAAATATTAAACTTTGATTATGGAAAATACGCCACGTCATCAATTTCTTAAATTTCTCTCAGACTTGAGTCTTGCTCAGCCAACTGTTCAAGGTAGGACTCAAGTAGGCCTCACATACGCAGTTGTCATTATATTGAGCCAAGATTTGTCTATATTAAACATTTCGTGATCTCAAGACGTTCTCAAGACTGAGATCGACACAGGTCTCGACTTTAAGTACGGGCACACTCTTTATAGTTTACATCAAACTTGTAGAGCATCATTTAAAATCCTGTCAACAGCAGCAATGTCAAGTATATCACAGTGCCGGACCAAGTAGTGCTTCTTCAAGTTTCCCTTCAACTTGAACTTGTAGCTGCAATAAATGCAGAACCAGCGAGGGTCCTTGAGGCACTCGAACTTCTTATGGGAGTTCAAGTTCCTTTTGTACTGGTAACGTTTAAAGCATCTGTCGCAGCTGAACATTGGAGCTAGAAAATCATGGATCAATCTAAGTACTTACATCCAAAGCTCCGCAGACAAAAAAAAATAGTTCAAGTAATGAGTTTATTGGTGAAATCAATACAATCAACTTTATATTGGTCAACCTTTTCTGCCTCCACCACAAACTGGTGCCTGGTTCTCATGTGTCTCCTCACTCAGGTTATGTGCGTACTTGGTGGTAAAGCTGCATCTGCGGCAACAGAACCCGTTCTTGGAAAACTTCAAGCAAGAGAATTTATGATGATTGGACAGAGATGCTCTTTGTTCGTACTTTTTTTGACATGCGCGACACTCGAAATCAAGTTCTGGAAATGGAACGGGTTGGATAACTGCTAAAGACTCATTGGTTTGGTTGGTTAGTGGAGGCGAAAATCCTAGCAGAATCTCTTTATTAGCAACGATCACGAAAATAATTTCTCCAAAGAAAAACTATGAGGAGCATGGTGGATTGAGATGTGTGAAGCAAGGTTATGCTTATGCTTTGTTATGTAGCTGCACAGTTTACATTTGAACTTCGGCTCCCGCTGACACTCGTACTTCAGATGCCTGGTGAGGGTAGACTTGTGGAGGTAGGTTTTAGAGCAAGTTGGACACGTGACGCGACCTACAAATAATTATAGTTAACTAAGGTATTCAGGGCCAAATATGTGTTAGTTTTGATTGTTACTACCCTAGACTATTTACAATAATAAAAATCAATGTATCCCATGTATATTCTTCAAATGAGTCTGCAAAATATCATTCCTCTTGCACTTTCTAGGACAAAGAGGACATTGAATCACTGGCTGCACTCCACACTCGAACATCACATGACTGAGAACTAGTTGTTTGTTGGGGTACTTCTTGCCGCACTTCCTACACATGAATCGACCATCTTCAGTGGGTATCACTAGAAAAACCATGCAATTAGGACTAGGTCTGGTCATATCGGAGGTTAGTACAAAAGCATTAATGTTGGCATTGTTGTAAGAGGACATTCATGGCATGTTTATCATAGGCGGAGAAGAGGTTTTTGTGTTTGCTGTACAAATGGGAGCGGAGGTGTAGCTTCCTTTTGAAAAATCTTTCGCATTGCGGACAGCTGAAACGTCTTTCTTTGCCGCAGTCTTGGAATTGGTGTTGTTGGAGGCTTTTTTTGTTGATGTAGCATTTGCCGCAGTTGTGGCATGCAAAAGTAGCAGCTGAAAACAATTTGGTTATTGTGAAATGTGTCATAACGCCATCGTTCGGCAGAATCACCAACCACAAGATGCATGATTGAATGTGAGGTCTGGGATGAAAATCTATACTTAACCTCACTTTTACGATTTCCGCGCCAGGTCGGGTGTGGTCATTTGTAGCGTTGATACTGGGTGACGTGTGAGTCGATGTGCTGTTGCCACATGGGGTGTTTATAGAGTGATATTTTGAATAGGAACCCATTAAAAGCATACAAATTACAACAAAAACAACACAAGAACAACAAGAAAACATCAACAACAAAAATGTTTTTTTTATTTTTGTTCATGTTTCTTTGTAGTTCATTAGTTGTTGACGTTTTTTATTGTTCCTGTGTTGTTTATCTCTTGTTGTTGGTTTTTTTGTTGTTCTTGTGCTGTTTATTTGTTGTTGTTGCAATTTATGTTTTTTCAAGTGTTCTTATTTAAAATATCACTCTTAAGCCACACCCCTTGCGGCAGGCACATCAGTATCAACGCGACAAATGACTACACCCGTCCTCGGACGGGGATCGTGGAAGTGAGGTTAGGTAAAGATTCTGATTTCAACTACTGAGGTTTTTGAGTTATGACAAAAAATCGATGATGTAGTTTTTTTAAATATCTCATAAACGGTCACTCTTAGCGCAAAAATTAAGAGAACCAAATTTGCAGATTTCAAAATTCTCTTACTTTTGCTTTGTGGGGATTTTTGCGTTACGATAAAGAAAAAAAATTAGTTCTAGTGAAAAGAACAAAATTGACATGCGATCTCTTTGATGAACCACAAAATCATTGAGAAAAATATTTTTGTTGTTCAATGTTCAAGATCAAAGAACTTGTAGATTTTGAAGATCAAAAAACGAAACTGGAAACAACTTGATGGCTCTTTGATTACTTTTCCATCATGTTGTGGTGATCTTTTTTTTTTTTTTTTTTTGAAAAACCTCAACGTTTCTGAGTTATACTCCAAAACAAGTGATATGTTCGTTTATCACTTGTATCACCATCAAAGGTTATTTTATGAGAGGTTTTAATCCAAAAAAGATCATGAATTATTGATCCCCCACCACTATCTCCAAATGTGATCTCCCATCACTCTACCCAAGAAAATTAACAGAACAACAGATGGTAGAGGGCGGGCAGTTTTGTTATCCCTTTGGCCATTCAATATCTTTCATTAAATATTCAAGGATGATTCTGGTGTCAAGTTTACGTCGATAGCCTTACTGGTTCCAGAAATATTCAAGGAAAAGTGGAATGCTGTCGCTTGCCACAGAGGCTTGTTCCTGAGGTGGAACCTCAAGACTTCCTATACAAAATGTATGGGGAGTCACATGAAGAATCCACTGTTGCCAAATCCATGGCATGTATGATTCCAAAGATACTGGCAAATAGTTGATCAATTTTCTTAAAACAAAATCGGGTTGTGGTTAAGTTAAGAAACAATTTTCTCGTAAAACCCAACGTGGTACTGCAAATTTCTCTGGTTGAAGTTTATAGAAAATGTTTCAAGGAACCCAATGGTGTCAAAAAATTGGCAAAGTCCAAGAAAGGGGTAGTTTTCCCGTTCAGTTTTCCTTCCGACCACTCATACACCATTAAAAATAATGTTTAACTGATGAAACCAAAAATTTAAGGAAAATTGCTCATGACATAAAACAAAGACTATTAGGCGTCATCAGCACAGCTATAGGTCCGACTGCCGAGACATCTCAAAATTAGGTTCGCGTCCATCCGACAAGTGAACTGTGAGGTGTTATAGATCATAACGCCATCGTTCTTGGATAACTGTCATAGACCGCTTGATGTCATAATGATGTCAACCACTACTAATGTTGTGGTTGGTGATTCTGCCGAACGATGGCGTTATGATCTATAATACTTCACAGCTAATTCATTTGTCGGATAGACGCGAACCTTGGTTTGAGATTGAGATGTTTTTTCAGTCTGACCCATCGCTGCGCTGATGATGCCTAAAAGGCGGTTGTTCCAGTAACTTCCATCTTCAGTGATTGAACAATTTTTATTAGAATTTCAACATAAATTCTTGATTAGGCCTCAAATGCATCCTTTCTCTGTGCTTCTTCAAATTGTCCTTTCGGGCAAATGTTTTGGGACAAAAGTCGCAGCTGTAGATGTGTCCTCGTCCACAATCCAATGACATATGACAGGCCAGTGTGTGGTAATTTTTGTAGTGTTTGCCGCACTTTTTGCACTGTATCCGGGCTGTAAAAGGTTCTTTAGGTAACATGAGTTGAGATCACTGATCTATAGATTTCAGAGACTACATTTCGCACCCTGCTTCAGCTTTATTAGTTTATTATATCCACTAACATCAATAAATAAGCATTACATTAGCACTCTATACACATTGACTAGAAACCCTCACTCAACCTCAATCTTCTCCAACCTCTTATAGTCCTCCAATATCCCCTCAATGACCATGTTGTTTACAGGCAAAACCTGTTCAACCTTCCTGGACTGACGTAGTTTCTGGATGTGGACGTTATGGGCACTGCGCATGTGCCGCAACAACATGTATCCATGATTGAACTGCTTGGAGCAAGTCTGGCAAGTGAACGATGGTTCTTGGCCGCAATCAAATCTCAGATGGCGCCCGAGGGTTTTCTTTTGTTGGTAGATTTTGCTGCATTTGCGACAGCCATAGCGCACGTTTTTGTCGTTGGAGATGCGCAGTTGTTGGTAGTCTTGGAAGTAGTCTTCTGCGTAGTGGATTTTGAACACTGGAACTTGAAGGAGGTAAGTATAGATGGAGTGGTTGAGGGGTTTGTTTGGTGTGAGAGTTTTTGTAGCAAGGTTTGGGATTCAAGACTGTACATTAAGATTCTTTGATGACTGATGACTGAAGAGGTGTGTAAGTGGCGCCCCCTTCCAGTAAAAGCCATACCATGGTCACAATTGATTTTTGCATGTCAAACAATCCTCTTTTTTTTTTTTCAAGTGTTGGACTCTTAAAGGAAAAGAATTGGTGGAAGCCACAAAATTAAAGTTTACAAAAAAATAAATCGGAAAAAGTGGAACTAGGAAAAATACTGAAACGATTTTTCAATTTTTTATTTATTTTCAACCACTTTTTTGGAACTTTCATCCGCTGTAGAGATTTGTTTTTTTTTTAATAAGACATTTTTAGATTTGATTTGATAGGTTTTAACGTTCAAAAATATGTTTTTTCCCGTTTTTATCACTTCAAATGTTTTTTTACTTTACTTTTACCTCAAGAATCGTTTGTCTATTTTTAATGATTTATGTCATAGTTGTATGTTATTTCTATATTTTGTCAGTTTTCTCTCTGCTCATTATTTTCTTTAGCACTTGATTTATTCAAAAGACTTGTTTTACTTTTATTGGTCATTGATGTTTTTTTTTCGATAATTAATTGAGTTTTCAATCTACTATTTATTAGTTATCCTGTTCGTAGAATGCATTGAATTTCAATATTCTTAAGAATAACTTATTTCTTTTTAGGTACTTCTTCTTTATTCTAACATGATTTTTTTTACTGGAAAAGGGTAATGTAAATTTTTAAGCAACTGTATACTTTCAATGCTTTTTTTCGCTTTAATATAATAATATATCTTTATTAAGCATCAAGCTTCAAGGAGTACAATAAATAATAATATAATATGATAAACCTTAAAAAATATAAAAAGTATAAACATATAGTTAAATGAATAAAAAAGGACAGAGAGAAAAAAAATACCTACATGGATAAAAATATATAAGTGATTAAAAGTGAAACATGTTAGGTTGGCAGGACGTTGTTTAAAATATAGTCTTTGGTAATTTTTTTAAAATTTGGTAGATTATCACAGTTTTTTAGAAATGCAGGCAGGTTGTTGAACTCCTGCAGACCTTTACACAAGATCGAGTTTGCGAGTTGGTTGGTTCTGCTTCTGGTGTTGAGGATGAAGTCGCAACGATTTCTGGTATTGTACCTGTGAATATCTTGGAATGTGCTTGTTCTGTTACAGATATAGGGTGGTAACAACTTATTCTTGATCTTGAAGATAAAGACGAATACATTGAACATGACTTTTTGTTCAACAGAGAAGATATTTACAGTACTCAACATATATTTGATTGGTGTATACCGGTTACATTTGAGGATTGCCCGCATCGCTCGATTCTGCACAATTTGAAATTCGTCTAATATATATTTTGGCTGGTTGTAGAATAATGTGGTGCAAAATTCTAAGTGTGGAGCAGCTATAGAATTATATAGCAGTAGTTTGGTGTACATTGACAGATGCTTTCCTACCCTCCTAATGAAGTTTACTTTGGTGGAAAATTTCCTCATTACATATCTTATATGCGTTCGAAAAGTCAGATTTGGGTCAAATATCACTCCGAGATATTTAATTTCCATGCTATATAAAATTTTGACATTATTTATAACCAGATTGATACCATTAACATCAACTTCAGAGAGTCTACACTTTTTTCCGAACACACAAAATTTTGATTTTGACACATTTACATTTAAACAATTGTTGTACAACCAGTCTCTAATAGATACAAGCTCACAGTTCATGGTGTCCTGTAATTCACTCAAGTCACTGCCCGCTATATACAGCATTGTGTCGTCTGCAAAAAGTTCGATTTTCGCCACTTTCACCACGTTTACAATGTCATTAATATAAATCAGAAACAGCAACGGACCCAACACAGTGCCCTGCGGTACCCCATGTTCAACATTCATAGATTGTGACAACACATCCCGGAACTTTACAACTTGAGTTCTGTTAGTCAAATAGGAGGTGAACCACGCTAAAACAATGTCAGATATACCAATCTTTTCCAGTTTTTTGAGCAGTATGTTTCTGTTTATGGTTTCAAAAGCCCTACGGAAATCCAAAAACACTGCGAGCACATACTTGTCCCTGTCGATTTCCTTCACAAACTCGTCACATACATTGACAACAACGGACTCACAAGAATGATGATGTCTGAAGCCGGACTGGATCTTTATTATGAGTTTATTCTTCATTTTGTTTCCTTATTTTAGTGATAATTCTGTTTAGTACATATTTTTTTGCGATTTTATTTTATTTTTATTGTTTCCTTCTGTGACTTTTATGATGTTTTAGTGAATTATTGTTCTATTTTTATTAGATGAGATATTTTGCTTATTTTTGTTCCAATTAATTCACTTTTTTACTTTCAATTGTATCTCAACTCTTTTCAAAATATATTTTTATTTTTCCATTTTTTAAGAAATTTAATGTTTGCTTTCATTTACTTGCATTTTGAATATCTTTATTTGTTTCTCTGTTTTTATTTTTCTTCATTTTAGAATATTTATGTTTTTATTCCATTTTTGTACACATCAAATCATTTATGAAAATTCACAAAAACCTTGCTACAAACTCATCGAATCACAAGAACAAAATAAAAACTACTTACAAAAAATAAACAGCAGCCATCAACAGAAAAAAATAATTGAGCAAGCTCCTATGATGTGCCTACAAAAAAAATAAAAATAAATGAAAAAACCAAAGCAACTAACAATAAAACACCTTATTTAAACAAAAATAATTTATTAAAAAATGACTAGAAATTCAATAACACCCCGTATAAGCACATCTGCCTCCAGTTCTCTCTCGGGTTCTCCGATTTTTGAACCAACCTTGAACCTGTTTTTCCGTGATACCCAATTCAATAGCCAATTGGAATCTTTCATTGTAGGTTTTATAGTGGTTCTGTTGAAATTCATATTCCAGAGTGTCGAGCTGAAATCTGTTGAACAGTCTACGGGGTGGTTTTCGTTTTTGACCTGTAAAAAACCAGTGGGTTAGTGGAGGAAAGGGGAGGGGGTTTGGAAGCAGAGCTGAAGGAGAAACGAAGTAGTAGCTGCACCTCCTCTATTGGATCTTCTGGATATAATGGCGAATGCGTCAATTTCTGACAAGTGACAGAGCGCAGTGTTGCCGTAACATCTAACGTGTTACGTTTGGCGGTGTGATGTCAACTCCCTTAACCAATCGATCATCTTGCCATTTGGTGTGGATTGGAGCAAGAGTGTATGGTGTGATGTTTATTTTATTGGTGACAAGACAAGGTGTGACATCTTTTTCTGACTAGTGAAAGGATTAGGTGCGATTGACAGTGTGCGATGTTGTCATAGCATTAAGAGTGTTACGATTGGTGATGCGAGTCAATTGAAACACCAGATTAAAAAGCGTGTCGAGTGTATTTTCAGCTAAACGTGTTTCCATCACAATGCGCAGTAGACGTATGTCTGATCATATTAAATTTATGCCGGAACCGATAGTCGCCGTATTGACAATGAAATTTGGGGTCTTGCTCACATTCGTATTTTTGGTGCCGCAATAAGGAACGGGCGGCTCTGTATTTTTTGTTGCATTTGGTGCACTTGAATAGGGGATCTGGAAGACGTTTTGTCAATAAATGATTGTTCTTTTTATTGTTATCCTGTGGCGTTCAATAGTCAATACCATCATAAAAACAAAATAAGTTTCATTAACAATAAATCGGATTATTTGTGTTTAATTCCATGCCGTGTAAACATATGTTTGGTGACATTTCCTTTTTGTTTTGATTTGTAGTCACAGTGTTTGCATTTAAACCTGGGTTCTTTTTGGCACTCGTAATATTGATGGCTCCATAATGAACGGTATAGTTTGTAATGTTTATTGCACTTCTTGCAGACAAACGAGCCTGGAATATGAGAGATGAAATTAGCAAACTAGAAAACTACACAAAATTTTTTCTAAATAAATTTGTGAATTCCAAGTTTACACATAAAGCATAAAATGAGTTAGAACATACAAAGAACTTAGTTAGAATAATAATTTCCAAAAAAAAAAAGTTTCCCAGTTTCCTCAAAGGATAAATAATTTATAGAATCGCAAATTCGTGAATGCACAAATTCCCAAAATTCCTTGATATTGTGACAAAGCATGCCCAGTGGTTCGAAATTTCAAGGCAGCTGGCAGCGGAACCAACGTTACGACCATGTTTCGTCATAACACATCGAATCTTGTCCCTCTAGTCACAAAGTCGGTCCACTGTGAGAATTCTCGAAAGGTTTCTCTGCCATACCAGAAGCTTCCATCTATCGATTTCTTCCCGACAATTCTAGGGTATTCATGAATTATCGGCAAAGGCGGTCTTAGGTATATAAAAAAAGTCGCCATGGGATGAAGAGTTCAGTTCAGTTATTGATTAGCCGCGAAAGATAAATCGTTAAAACATAAATTGTTTGTAAATAGTGAGTGCTGTACATAGTGACTTAAAATAAATAAATTGAGACTGAACAGTGTTTTTTTATAGCGAAAAATATTACAATATCTACATGAATGTCTCATAAAGATTCAAAAGAGAATCTTCAATAGGATGAGAAAAATACTAAATTCTCAGACAGTTCCAAATATTTAAGAATTTAAATTTTTTTGCATTGGAAAAGTTCTATTATCGTTGTAGTGTAAGAATTTGTGCTTTTAGAAATTAAGGAATTTAGGGGAATTCACTTGGGTATTTGAATTTTCAGGAATTCAGGACCAAGAAATCAAGAATTCTGAAATTTGGTGATATGAGAATTTATAAAGTCTGATCGGTATCTCGAGACGAAACTAGGCACTAGAAATAATCTAGATCAGGAATTTAGGGACTTGATTTTTTTTTAGGAATTGAAGAATTCAGAGGAGGTCAATAACAGAAATGTAGATATTTGAATAATTTAGGAATTGGAGAATCCAGAGGAACCTATCCATTTAGGAATTGGAATGGTGAAGTGATTCGGCAATTTAGGATTATAGTGGGGTATAATGGTATAATTCAGAAATTTAGGAGTTTACATTGGTACTCTGATAATGTAAAAATTGGATTAATCAAAGATTTAAGAACTTGGAATTTCACGAATTTAGTATTTTGGGAATAAAGAATTTAGAACTTTGGACGCAAAGGATTTGAAGATTTGATAATTTAGGGACCTATGAATTAGGAGATTGACCACTTCGTAATGTGAGGATTCAAGGACGTACAAATCTAGGAACAAGAATTCCGTAATCAAGCAACGTAGCAATTTGGGGACATGGGACTTTGGAAACTTAAAAAATTTGAGTTTTCGGGGACTATTAAATCAAAAAAGTTAGAAATTTAGGAATCTAGGCTCAAGAAAATTTAGGTGAGGAAATGAATATTTACGCTTTAAGAAACCAGGAAATTTAGGTGTTTGAGAATTTACTTGAGAAGTACTTTTGAAAATTAGGGCATTCGAAAATGTTGGTTCTGTTAAATATAAAAATATTGGAATTTTGATATTGAAAAATTGGTAACTTGGGACGAAAGTAGTTCCTTGTTAAGTCACATGAGTGAAATTTTGGATATTAAGAGATTGAAGAATTCAGAAACCTATGAATTTGGGAATTAGAATAGTGAAGTAGTCCGGGAATTTAGAACTAGTAAGAATTTTGCAAACACTTGAGAATTTACGAACTAGCACTTTTGCGAATTTAAGGATTGAGAATTATGGGATTCAAGAAATAACAAACCTTGTAAATTCAAAAAAATTGGTACTTTGATCATTTAAAAATATAAATAATCATAAATTCAGGAACTTGACATTCACGAATCTATACACTTGGGAATGTAAGTATCTAGAACTTTCGATAAAAAGCAATTTAGAGATTTGAAAGCTCAGAAAACTGCGAAATTTGGACATCGTTCGGAATGAAGTTTTGAAAATTTAGAGGCTAATAGAAATTTGAAAATGAGAAACTAAGGAATGTAGAAATATTAGAATCTTCAGGGGTCTAGGAATCAGGGGAAAGAAGAAACTCTGCAATTAAAGAAAGCACTGAACTAGAAACCTAAAAATTCAAAAAATATGTTAATTTGGGAGTGTAAAAAATTGAAAGTCTTAGTAGGTAGAACATTAAAACCCAATTTATCTTCAACTCATTTATTAAAACACATTCCAAATATTATGCTTCTTTAAAAGATGCGTTTTCAGATTCCCTTTCTGCTTCGATTTATAGTTACATTGAAAACAATGGAACTTTGGTTCTTGTCCGCACTCATCTCTGGTATGATTGATACAACTCGATTGATTTTTGTATCCTTTGCCGCACTTATGACACCGAAATTTGTATTCTGAAAATAATTTCAAGATAAAGATGGTTGCTGAAAAGAAAAAAACTATTCACATTGAAATTCTACATACTCAGGCCAAAAGTTAGAAGGCATGGGTTTTTGATCTTTTTTTGCATTGAAACAAAAATTACACAAAAAAAAATGACTGGACACAACCAGAACCACAAAAAAATACATTTTATCATGAAACCCTCGTTCTACAACAAATAACATTATACAAAACAGTTTCTGAAGTTCTGAAATTCTTTCATTTTATACTTTAATGTAGCATTTACCTGTCCGGTAAATCACAAATTACCTCATCAGAGCCGGTAGAATTGGATTGGAAGAATAAATAATTTATCACTCCGTACGTTGGGTGTACAGCGTTGGACCAATCCGAGGTTCGACTAAGAGGATTCTGATGGATCGTAAAATAAATAAAAAAAAATTGCAAAATGTTTCTCAAGTCTATACAATTTTTTTCTCACTGAAGTTTGTTTCAAGTCCCCAACTCAAGCCATTTTGAAGTAGGAGGATGCGAAAAACGAGTTTAGGCATTTCACTAAAAAATTGCAAAATAAATTCCAAAAGTACCAAAGACGTTTTCAAACTTTTTGAGGAGTTCATACAATTTTTCTCCAACTTTTAAGATGCAAAATGATACCTACATCATTTGATAACGAAGAATAACACCAGAAAAAAAAAATCACTAAAAAATAATAAGAGAAAAAATTAAATTGAAATTTTCTGTGATATTTTTTCTACTTGAATGAATTTAGTTATTTTCTCGTTTTTCATAATTTCTTACCCATAAACATTGTTTTAATTTTTTCTAGTTTATTTTACAGCTTAACATAAATTGTTTCTGATTTGTATTTTTATTTGAGTTTATTTTGTGGATCTTTTTACATTAAAAAGGATTTGTTTTCACTTATTGTCTTTCTTAATTTTTTTAGAATTTTCTTGTTAAAAATTAATTTTTTGGGGCTATTTATCTCTGGGTGATTCTTGCAATTTTTAGGATTTTTTGTCGACTCAATTGTTCTTTGTTCTCTTGTTCTTTTACACTTTTTAAACAATTTATTATTGATTTTTTAACTCTTGAGGCAACAGTATCGTGGTTTTAAAAGCAAGTTGCTGAACACTTTTCAGTGATTTTTATACACATTTAAAGTGTTTATCATAATTGAGTTGATTCTTTTACCTTTTAGGAATCTTTGTCAGGTTAATTGACTTCTGTTCAGTATTTAGCAGATTTTTATGGATTTTTTCAACTCTGGGCAACAAGTATAGCCATCTATCAAGAAGTTGCAGAAGACTTTTTAGTGTTTTTTTAATAATTTATTCTGTTTTGATTGATCGTTTAATCACGTTTTATTCATTTTATTTGTAATTTCATGGATGTTTAAACTTTTCAAGAAAATGTCTTCAACTTGACTGTTTTCTATTTTCTTTGTAAGTGTTAATTTATTTATTTCAGTGGTAAGTTAATGTTTTTTCTATTCTAGCTAGTTTTGTTTTTATTTAACAAGAGTTTGCGAAACAGATTTGAATATTTGTTTTGCGTTTCAGGTTTTTTTTCGCTCAAGGCGTTGTTTTCCTATATTTCTTCTTCCTGTTTATCTCATTTTTTCTAACGGTTTTAATTGTTTTTGTGCTCTTTGAAAGGATTTGTGTTAGCGTTTTGCCTCCAATCAGCGTGAATTTTCAATTTTTTTATTAAAGTTCATTGGTACTGCTACATAAAGTTCTTTTTAAAAAATTCTTTTTCATTAAAAGAAAAAAAATCTTATCGACTTTTTGCCCCAAAGATTTTGTTTCCGATGTTTTGATGATTTTAATTTTTCTCAATATCAATATTCTATTATCAATGATAGACGACGATAAGATAAAAATGTCAATAGTTACAGAGTTGCCAGATTTATTGCTTAAGAAGAATATTTTTGTAATATAAAACAACCAATTCAGAAACTCCATATTCAGAAAATCAACGGAATTAAAAATAGATTGAGGTCACACCAGAATATGATTGAAATTGGAAACTAGTCAGGATGAGAACATAAAAAAATAAAAAAATATATGACATCAGTACAAGAAAAAAGTATACAGGGTGTCTCACGGTCTATGGTACGTTAGACGTTTACGGAAAACTAGACATAGGATCGACCTGAAAATTTGGCTGAGCCCATAACCGAGTATGATCTATATTTTAAAAATATTTTTAGTTTTGCAGTGTTGCCGCTTCAACCCAAAAGTCGTAACAACTTTCTTATTTTAAATGGACCACCCTGTATATTATCATTTTTTTTGTATCCTTGACTGATTCTCATCACTTTTGCTTGATATACTCCTATACCTATCGGCAGCGGTTTTCGAGATATAAATTGATTTATAATATTTTTGTCGTAAAACACATCAGTGGATTGAGTTCAATAATTACGTACTTGAGAACGGTGGAGAGTTGAAATTGCTATGCCGACTAGAGGAAGGTAGGTTTATATGGTTCCAATGGAGAAACCGATCTGAAAATATACAGGGGTGCTTCAAATTTATTAATCTTTTTCCTTCACACAAAAATGATAAAAAATCAATTTTTTCAAATGGAACCCCCTGTATATTACTTGAAAAATGAAAAGGCCAATAAATTTCATTTCAAATGGTATCCCATGTTTAGGTATAGAAACCTTCAGGATCTACAAGAAAAATGCATTTTACTAAAAAATAAATTATATTGGTATAGAAGATATGAAACATAATTTAGTTTTAGGGCAACCTATAGTTGCCAGGTCACACAGCAATAACAATTTATTTTTAGTGGCAAACTGAAACTACATTATGTTTCATATCAACAATACCAATATAATTTATTTTTTAGACAAATGCATTTTTCTTGTAGAACCTGAAGGTTTAGGTATAGAAACATGGGATACCATTTGAAATGAAATTTATTGGCCTTTTCATTTTTCAAGTAATATACAGGGGGTTCCATTTGAAAAAATTGATTTTTTATCATTTTTGTGTGAAGGAAAAAGATTAATAAATTTGAAGCACCCCTGTATATTTTCAGATCGGTTTCTAAATTGGAACCATATAAACCTACCTTCCTCTAGTCGGCATAGCAATTTCAACTCTCCACCGTTTTCAAGAACGAAATTATTGAACTCAATCCACTGATGTGTTTTACGACAAAAATATTATAAATTAATTTATATCTCGAAAACCGCTGCCGATAGGTATAGGAGTATATCAAGCAAAAGTGATCAGAATCAGTCAAGGAATCCAAAAAAATAATAATATACAGGGTGGTCAATTTAAAATATGAAAGTTGCCACGACTTTTGGGTAGAAGCGGCAACATTGCAGAACTGAAAATATTTTTAAAATATAGATCATACTCGATTATGTGCTGAGCCAAATTTTCAGATCGATCCTATGTCTAGTTTTCCGTAAACGTCTAAGGTACCATAGACCGTGAGACACCCTGTATATAAATCCTAAAATGACGTCCACTGCACCATGAAATCAATAAAAATACACAAACAAAGAATAAAAATTTTATTCAAAGTAATGGCCGGATAAAACTGAACAAAAAAAAACAATAATTCAAAACTAAAACGTCATTCAAAACTACCTTAATATACAGTGTGTCCAGAATAAAATGATGTTCATGGCACTATATGGGGATATTGGAAACTTTAACAGATATGACGTTGCTTAAATGGAAGAAAAGCAGCGTATTTGTATGCCCAAAAATACACCACCATTGTGTTATTTTAAATCGATACCGTAATGCGGATACAGGGTGAAAAGGGAAAAGGCAAATTTTGAAGAAACCACACAATTTTGCTTATTATAAATGCTAGAAATTTCAAATTTTCAGGATATGGATAAGAGGATACGAGAATTCTAAAAACGACGTCAAAAAATTTTAGGCCCACTATGTTGCGTCCAGTCAAAGTCAAGTCTGTTTTTTTTATGAGTCATATTTTTGAAAATCATTTTCAATGCGGATTTTGAAAATGAAGAAATTCAATATGTCCCACATAAGAAAAACGACAGTTGACCCCGGCCGGAGGCAACATATTAGGCCTAAAATTTTTTTTGACGTCGTTTTTAGAATTGTCTCTTTCTCTTATCCATATCCTGAAAATTTGGAAATGTTAGCTTTTATAATCAGCGGAATATTGTGGTTTTTCAAAAATTGACATTTTTCTTTTTCAACCTGTATCTACATTACCGTATCGATTCAAACTAAAACAAAGCTATAATATTTTTGGGAATACAAATACGCAACTTTTCTTTTATTTAAGCGACGTCGTATCTCTTACCATTTTTAATATCCCCATGTACATCATTTTATTCTGGACACACTGTATACATATATACAAAAATAAAGTACTTCGTACTAGCTATCAAAAAATTTCCCTTTAAAATGCCGCAGCATGTGTTGTTTCAAATTGCATCGGACTTTAGTCCGGAAGTTGCAGCCTTCAAATCCGCACTGGAACAGGGGCTGTTTGCCACATTCGAACTTCCGATGTCTGTGTAGCGACTGCTGATGCCTGTAGCCTTTGTCACAGTTCATACAAACGTATCTTTTAACTACTAAAAGAAAAATATGAGTTAGCTTAGAACTATGCAATCAGTTGAACAACTGAAGTTGATTCGACGGTTGAAGGGATAATCGCATGGCGTCCAACAAGTTGTGCGACGCGGTTGAGTTTCTGGTTTTTGGCCGGGTTGTTCAACTTGACTTCAGCCATGATTCCTGCGAAGATACTTACGTTTATTTGTACCGTCTTTGAAAAAAAAACAAAAATAAAAAAAGCAAAAAAAAATAATAAAAAATATATTCCCACGAGCAACCCATATAAAATATTAAAAGCATAACTAATAAATATAACAAAAATGAGTAAAATATAGCTGCACTAATAAAAAGCCTTACAAAACAAAAACAAATAATCAATTAGTAAAAACAACAATATTCTGATTAATATCCAGCTTATCCGCCAAACAGTGCTTCCTCAGCAAATGCCGTTCCACGTGGGTTTTCTGGTAGCCCCGGTACTGACACTTGGAACAACCAAATCGCGGCAACTTGCCACACTCGTACTTCATATGTCGTGCCAAAGTCGACTTTTTTGCGTAGGTTTTCGTACAATTGCGGCACATGTATTCGTCTGGTTCGTAAAGGATTGAGTCAATGGGGAGAAAAACTTGAACATAAAAAATTGATTTAAAGGGTATGATAAAATGGTATGATGAGTGTTAGTGTGCAGTTAGGATGGATTGATGAAGAACAAACACCTCAATAATACCACAATAGAATGACAAGATTTATTAATTTTACACATAAGCGCGTTTTCCAAAATGTCTCATTCGGTGCACCTCCAGGTTGTATTTTCTTTTGCAGCTGTAGTCGCAGAGGGGGCAATGGTAGAGTTTTTGTTTGCCACAATCGTAGAACTGATGAGTTTTCAATGTGTTGGAGTTTTTGTAGGATTTGAAGCACTTTTCGCATTGAAAAATTCCTAAAAAAAAAGTTGAAGTAAGAAAAAAAAAAGTTTGTCCGGTACTGGATATTTTGAAGATTTTCGTCAAAAATGCTCTTTAGAAAGAAATTTCAAAACATTGCTTAAGGAATTTTTTGAAAAAAATCAAATTTTGCCGTTCGAATCAATCCTTTATCATCATTTTTAGAAAAGTAACTGTTTTTTGGATAAGTTTGAAGATTCATGTCAATAAGGCTCTTCAGGAAGAAATCACAAAAAATTGCTTCAGAAGTTTTTCGAAAAATATCAAATTCGCCACATTTTCCAACATTCCTAACCTAATACTTATTTCCTTCACCATTTCTTCTTTCTTCAAAATCATTCTTTGACGTATTTGTCAGGCTCTTCAGTGACGAGGTTGTTTGAGCTACGCTAGAGCGGTTTCTTCTCATCTACACCACATTAATGAATATGGCTCTCATGATGGAGAATCTGCTCTATTTTTCTCTATTTCTGGCTGAGTTCGGTTCCAATTATGGATCCTACATGGATAAAGAAAAAAGAAGTCCAGGGTTGCTTCCTCTCTAAAAATTCAATTGATTTGGTTTTGTTCAGCTTAGGTTAGATCTTGGTTTGGAGCTGCCAACCTTCCCTGAATCACTTTCCTTTGGCAGTCAAAGGGGCTGAAATCTACACCACAAGCTGGAAAACTAGATACCAAAACATGTAATACTATTCAACTGGTTCAAAGACTGTTGAAAAACTTGTCGCTAGACCAGTTGCATCGGATCATGAATTCCTGTGAACGTTTAGGTTTACCGGCTTATAAAATAAAGTGAGAAAAAATCAAAAAAAAAATGAAAATATATTCCCACAAGCAACCCAGTGATTTAAATTGTATGATAAAATGGTAATGGTAATAAGTAATGGTTTGATGAAAAAACGAACACCTCAATAATACGACAGGTTTATTATTTATACACATAGTGGCGTTTGTCACAAATGTCTCATTCGGTGCATATCCAGGTCGTATTGTCTTTTGCAGCTGTAGTCGCATAGAGGGCAGTGGTAGAGTTTTTGTTTGCTGCAATCGTTTAACTGATGATTTTTCAATGTATAGAGGTTTTTGTAGGATTTGAAGCACATATCGCATTGGAAAATTCCTGTTTTGAAAAAACAGTTTTTTGAAAAAAGAACAAATTCGCCACATTTTGCCGTTCGAGTCAATCATTTATCATCATTTTTAGAAAAGTTACGAGGGACTTTGCTTTTAGGGATATTTTGAAGATTCTTGTAAATAAGGGTCCTCAGGCAAAAATCACAAAAAAAAGTTTCAGTAGTTTTCTGAAAGATAGCAAATTCGCCACATTTTGCCGTTCGAATCGATCCTTTATCATCATTTTTAGGAAAGTTACAAGAGACTCTGTTTTTAAGGGATATTTTGAAGTGACAATTAATTTTTTTCAACTGAGGCTATTGGGGTGGAGAAGGTGAAGTGCTACTTCACCAAGAACAAATGATAAAACATACCAACATTTTCAACTGAAAAAAAATATTTTCAAACAAAAAATACGACATTCCATAATCTATCAACCGCTGGTGGTCGCGGTTTTCGTCCGTTAACCACGAACACTGCTTCAACTGATCAGAAATAAACCACTGGCGCGAAAGCCTTTCTCCATCTATAATGCTTTCTCCCCACTATACGTCCATACACAATAGCCGGAGGCGTGGTATCATAGTAAAGAGTGTTCAATAAAAAATACGATCAAGTCACCTATGGATTGCAATTGTTTCGAAAAACGTATGTCTTGGTTAACACCGCAATCATGACATGACATCCACTTTCTAACCGTCACAGATGCCATGATGCCAAACCATACAAACTAGCCACGACCTACGTTCATGATAGAAAAAGAAATCCAGAGGTGACTTGATCGTATTTTTTATTGAACACTCGTTATAATACTATGGTGGTATATCATGAATCAGCTGATTCTTTATTATGTCGGTTGCCATGGCGACGCGTCGTGATAGACCGATGCCTTGAAGGGGTTGCGCTGAGTGAATTCAGAACTTGCAGTCGACTCACGTTTTGTGGAGCATGGTAAACCGTGTAATATGTTTATCTATGTTCGGTCCACGGTCGGATCTCATTATGTATTGTTGTAGTCTAAGATCCGGTATCAGAAATATCTACCGTCATCTGTTCTTTGATTATGATAAAGATTATATGTTAGATAATTTGTTCATCGATAAATCGCGCATGGGTTGCCTAGCAAAATTACGGGCCTTCACTGTTGAATAATATTAACTTGGATTGATTTTTTTTTATCAACTTCCCTCATTGGTTATTTATGAGAATCGATCATTAGTCGAAAGAAAATTGCACAAGGAATTGGAAAAATATAGGTTGCCTACTACTTTCCTTTGGGTAGAACTATGAGGTTGCCAGGTACAAACATGTGGACATGCGTTGAAAATATACCCTCATCTGTTATTCGATTGTTTTTTTTTTTAAGAAAGCTTATTTTATTACCTATCGAACAGTATAAGGCTGCCTGATCAAAAGTGTGTTTAATCCATGGTTGCCTAATGTCAAAGTTTAATTTTAATTTTTGATTTCTTCAACTAACTTTTTGAATAATGAAGTTATTTGGTTGAGATTTGGTATATAAGGGTGGTTGGACACGCAAAATTCAAATGTTGCCTTGGTATGGTTCTTACTAGTAGGGGGCGCCACTTATACACCTTTTCACTCTTTCAAATAGTCATAACTTTTTGGTACACACCCGTATATTCTTTTTAAATTGAAAAAGTGTTTTCTCCGTCCTTTTTACACAAAAAAGTTATACTTTGTGGAAGTGGCTGGGGCTAACCTTTTTCAAGATATTTACACTTAAAGTAAAACATGCAATGTGGTTTTCAATGGCAAATTTTGAAAGTAAACATGAGGGGCTTTGAGAACGGCGTTATCATGGTAATTTTGACAGTTTGATTTAATGTTCAATGTTTCTTGATAAAAAAAAAACAATTTTATATTTTTTTCTACTTCTTTTATCATTTTTGCATTTTTTTTATTTTTTCCATTTTTCCTTGTTTTTTTTTTAATAAGAAACTTTGAATATTGAGTCACTACTTAAAATTACCATGACAACGGCGTTTTCAAAGCCACCTATTAGTACGATATCATGCTACTAAGGACCGGTACTTTCACATTCGAATAAATAAAATAATAACTAACTGTCAGATAACAAATGGAGCGTTACCATGGCGGGAACAATTTGGAGGTTATTCTGAGGGAATAGAATCGACTACTTGAATGTGAAAGTACCGGGCCTAAAACAGACAAGATATGATCGATTGCTGGACGAAATTAGAACCAAGCCGCGCATGTCGTCACTGTGAGCCCAAAGTGAGGTTAGATGTAAAACATCAAAACCGTAACCTAGTAACCATTTGCTGATTGAAATTTAAACTGGCTCACGCATGATGTCCCCACGTGACATTGATTGTATAGGTTTGAGGTGGGTCACGTGATGACAACTGAGGGGGATGTGCGAGAGTTATTGTATTATGGCGTGGGTTTATCTTGTTTTTTTTAGTATCCTGGTAACCCAGTTACCTAGGTAACCTATGAATTTTGAGGTTTGGACACGCAATGACGTCGGCGAAACCTGCGCGTGATCATATCTTGTGTGTTTTAGTATCATGGTACGATATACGGTATTAGAAATATACAGGATGCTACGAATTCGAGGCTAAGTATGGGGATCTCGAAAACCGTGATAGATACAATAAATTCATTCAAATGAGGACAAAGTTGCGTATTTTGATGCTCAACAAAATGTCGTTTTTAAAAGCCAAGGGATAACGACTACGTCTGAAATAATCCGAAAAAAAAAACGAAATTTTTCAAAATCGTTTTAATTTTTTTTTGACCATTCTCTTCTTCTCATGCAGATCATGGAGTAACTGCAAACCCACTATTTCCTTTAATTTTAATTAATTGCCTTTGAGGTGTCAAAAATCAAATCCAAAAAGTCCAGGGCCGTATTTAAAAAAACAATGTTCATGATAGCTGCTCATAGACGAAACGTCCGCCGGTTCCTCAATTTAATAACGCTATCTTGTAGAGGGCAAAAAGTGGCGGAAAAAAAAATTATTTAAAAAAAAGTTCAAATGGGTCAGAAAAAAATGAAACCGATATTAAAAAAATTCGGTTTTTTCGGATAATTTCGGACGTAGTCGGAATTTCTTGACTCTCGAAACGGCATTTTGTTGAGCATCAAAATACACAACTTTGTCCCCATTTGAATGAATTTATAGCACCCTGTATATTTCTGATACCGTATCTCGAACTAATAAGTGGCTTTGAAAACGCCGTTGTCATGGTAATTTTGAGAAGTGACTCAATATTCAATGTTTCCTATTAAAAAAAATGAAGAAAAAATGGAAAAAATTAAAATAATACAGAAATGATAAAAAAAGTGAAAAAAATAAATAAAATAAGATCGATTTTTTTCAATGCCCCTCATGTTTATTTTCAAAATTTGCCATAGAAATCCACATTGCATACTTTACTTTGAGTGTATATATTTTTATATATATCTTTTTTGTGTAAAAAGGACGGAGAAAACCCTTTCTAATTTCAAAAAAAGTGTACGGGTGTGTACCAAAAAGTTATGACTATTTGAATGAGTGAAAAGGTGAATAGGTGGCGCCACCTACTAGTGAGAATCATACCAAGGCAAGATTTGAATTTTTCGTGTCCAAACACCCTTATATACCAAATCACTTCATTATTTCAAAAGTTATTTGAAGAAATCAAAAATTAAAATTTAACTTTGACATTAGGCAACCATGGATGGGACACTCTTTTGATCAGGCAACCCTATACTGTTGGATAGGGAATTAAATAAGCTTTCTTTTAAAAAAAAAATCAATCAAATAACAGATGAGGGTATATTTACAACGCCTGTCCACCTGTTTGTACCTGACAACCTTATAGTTGTACCCAAAGGAAAGTAGGCTACCTATATTTTTCCAATTCTTTGTGCAATTTTCTTTCGACCAATGATCGATTTTCATCAATAACAATGCGATACGGACTTTTCGGTGTTCATACTTATGAAGAAAATGAGATATAAAAGGCTTTTGCCACCTGGCCTGGCAATAGTGTCAAAAATGTCAGAAATGTTATGATAATCAAATTCTGAATACTTATTTAATGAAAGTTGGGACAAGCCAAGAGACAGGCAATATTAAAACATTTTTTTTCTCGCTCCCAGTACATTTCGGATTTGGCATAATCACTATCCAATTGAACTTTTTGTGTTGGTTAGTGTATTTGGGTTACGATTTTTGATTTTTTTGGTATATGAAACAGTCGACAAAGAATGTTATGTTTACAATTTGCTGGAGACCCCGTTCAGCAGATGGGCAGATCAGGATAAAATAGATCTTTAGATAACTCGTCGTAGCTAGAATGGCGGATGCACCTTTTTTGTTTCCTCCAATTCACCTGGTTTTTAACCCGCGAGCCGCCACTAATTTTTTCATTAATATCACGTACCTTTTCTGTCCAGTGTAGTGAATCTCGGTCCACAGCGTCTCTCATGAGTCAAAAAAACTAAATGATTTTTGAACCTCTTGCCACACCTGTCACATCCAAACCTGTATCCTGAAATGATTTTGTGTAAATTTGATTGTCTCCATGAACCTAAACACGGTATGTCACTATTGGGTACCAGATTTTCTTCCCCACGCGCACCTTCGAGCTTCGAGGATTCATGACAGGTGACAGGAGTCAGATGTCATGCGCGTGTGGGTGCATGAATTCCTTGTTAGCATAAATCTTCAAATAAAATTCGTTAATGGACTTTGGTAGTTTAATCATTTGTCTATAATAAATAGTCAAGCTTCAAATGTACGGTATCAATGTGTCGACGAAGATTGGATTTAACTTTCGTCTTATATTCACATATAGGACAATAATGCATAGCTTCTTTGTTACACTCGTATTTGCTGTGGCTCCACAGTGAGGATTTGTGTTTGTAGACCCGCCCACAAGCGGAACATTGGTAGGTTTCTGAAGAAGAGTAATTTATCAAAATAGATAACGTCTGATAAGATGAATACACAACATACAGTACTACAGCTACATGAAACACAAGTCTGTTTTCAGTCGGTTTATTACAGTGAACAAATACTAGGTTATGTATAAAAATTGGAAATATAGAGTAAAAAAAGTTTTGGTTCCTTGCAATGAGGTCCATAAATGGTAGACTACATGGTTTGTCATGCAAAGTCACTGAGCAGAAGTAATAGGCAGGAGCCTGAAAAAAATCTGATAAAGAATCAGAGAGAATAAAGATAACAAAAAGGGACCATACTCAAGGAACTCACCATTTGATAAGTTGGGAAACATTGGGAGTTCCTTCTTTGAGGATGTTGAGTCCATACAAGGAGTTCTGTGATTCTGGGAGCTGTTCTTCCATCATTTTGTCGACATAATGTTCCTTCTTCATCTCTCCACACATGATGTTGGGATGCGGGGTCGATCTCCGCAGAGACCAAACTCTTTTTATTTCAACTTCCCATTTTCATACATAACCATGGTATAGCAGTATTCATCATATTTACTGCCACTGCGTACAAAATTGTCCTAACAAGGAGGAGTGCTGACTCCGGAGGTGTGCCTTCAACATATATCCGTAATGGAATCTCCTATCACAAACACCACAACAGAAACTGGGCTTTTTCCCACATTCGTACTTTTTATGGGAGGTCAAATGTCTGCTGTATTTGTAGCTTCTGTTGCATACTGTGCACGGGTATCTTGAAGCAGCTAAAAAAGTTGTTTGTGAGAAGAAGAACATTGTTACCACTACAGAAGCATACCGCTATGTTCTCTCTACAGCGTTAATCTTTTATACAAGGCTTCAACAGATTCTGCTGAAATGAGGTTATGTAGCACCATGGGTTTCCAACATACAGAAGACCCAACGTCCATACTTATGGCCAAGCAAAAAGACATAAACATCATCATGTATACAAAATATATTAAATGAATTCAAAAAGAGTATACTCGTATAAAAATACATCATCTGTGGTCCGCAAGATTACACTTTATAAATATTCTAGTCCTGCTGCAACTTGCATTCCTTGGAATCTTCCAAAAACATGCTGGTTTGAGCATAGAAAAGCTGCTCCATTTCCCTGCAATGCTTCGTCTTCATATGCGACGTCAGCATGTACTTATGCTTGGAAGCATAATCGCATAGGCCGCATTTGAACTGCGGCTTCTGGCCGCAAATGTATTTGATGTGACGGTTCAGGTTATCGATTCTGGTGAAGGTTTTGGCACATTTGGGACAAACCAGCAGGACGTTTCTGTTGGAACGACCTGCAAGGAAGTAAACATGAGTGGGGGTTGTGGTTGTAGTGTTAGTAGTCCCAGCTCCGCTACGTGATACTGTACAAGAAAGATTCTATAGCTACTAGGTTGTTACATGAAGTGCTTTAATAGTGGCAGTAGCTAGAATGTGTTTCATAAAAACACACCCGGCACATGCTGGGTTCATTTGGACAGTCTGCGCAGCAACTTTGATGGCTGGAACTCTTGCTTGCAGCTTTTTGTAGCATCCAAGGCATCTTCTGAGCTGTCGACGTTTTACTCCTTCTAGATGTTCCGTTTGCAGGACGTGTAAATGGAGGGGCACTGAAAATCATTCAATTAGTTCTTCTATCATACGAGATTTTTCAAAATTATTTTATACGGTGATTGAATAGATCAAATGTAAGAATAATCTGTCTAAGCTGCTGTTAAAATGAGTTCCAATAATTTATTATTAAGAAATAGAAACTTACCGGATGATGGAGTGAGCAGGGTTGCTGGGTGAGGGAGAATAAAACAGCAGAAATCCAACAGGAGACTCACACAAACTATTATTATAATAATGGAGTAGGTCTTAGTGGACAAAATTGTTGATACAAAATCAAAAAAACTGCAAAAAAGATAAAAGTTGATAAATAAGACAAACAATGGGCAACAAGACGCATAGACAAATGAACAACATTGATAAAAGCGTCAATAAATGCTGATTAGAGGTTCCTAAAGTAACAATCAATTTACAACTTGAAAAAATTTTGTTCAAAAATGCACAAAAAATATAATTAGAATCAAGTGAACAAAGTAATAACAACTGAGAAATAAAACAAACAATGAGCATCAATACGCAGCAAATAATCAAAAAACAAGATAAAAGTGCCAGTAAATGTTGACTAAAGTTCCCTAAAACGATAATCATCTCACATCTGAAAAATGTGTTGTTTAAAGCTCACAACAATCAAAAAATAGATAAATAGTGGAATAAATAAAAAGGTAACCGAAGTGATCCAATCTAGATAGATTATATTTAAACAAAGAGGAACAAGACGCAAAAAAAAAATAAAAACTTGTTAGAAGTGAAAGTAGATGTAGATTAAAGTTCTTTAAAACGACAATCAATCCACATTTGAAAAAATATTGTTGAAAAATGCACAAAAAAATAGAACTAGGATCAGTGGAAAAAATACTAACATGAATAAATTAGAAAACAAGAATATTCTGTATAAACAGTAAACAAAGCAATAAAATATAAAAACAAAAAATGAGCAACAAGACGCATAAAATAAACAACAAACTTGATAAAAGTTCGAATAAATCTTGATTTAAGTTTCCTAAGACGATAGTCAACTGTCCATTTTTGGGATTCGGTTTTTCAAAAATGTATTGTTCAAAATTCACAAAAATGGGAAAGCTTAACGAAAAAATTCGAAAATAAAATGAAATTGCAGTCAGTGGAATTATTAAAAAGGTAAACAAAGTGATTAAATCTTGAAATTCATAGATTATAGTCAAACAATGAGGAACAAGACGCATATAAAAATAAAAAGAATAAATGTTTATTAAAGTTCCTTAAAACAACAATCAATCCAAATCTGGAAAAAAAATTGTTGAAAAATGTACAAAAATAGAAAATGAAGACAAAAATATAATTAGAATCAGTGGGAAAAAATATTACGAAGAATAAATGAGAAAATTCTCTATAAAAAGTCAACACAGCAGTAAAATATAAAAACTAATAAAAAAGACAAACGATGAGCAACCAGACGCATAGAATAATCAACAAACTTTATAAAAGTGCGAATATACAGTGTGTCTGCTTAAGTTGGCCACATATGGGAAACTTTTTTATTATTAATTTTAGGAAAAAAAGTTATTCTTTATAAAAAGTTCAGCATGTTCCAAAACCTAAAATGCAACCATCAGATATTACATTTTTTCAGTCGTATACGAGGTTTGTCAAAAAATATGAATTTCACTCAAGAGTAAAATTTGACAATATCGAAAATTGTTATAAAGAAAAATAAACACTACCATTAAAATGATTGTTTTTTTCTTTTTAATATTTATTAAATTTTATAAATAAATTAATATTAAACAGTAATCTCTTATTTTAATTATTGGACATTTAAATCAATGCATTAATTCAAATGAAAAAATGTAATATCTGATGGTTGCATTTTAGGTTTTGGAACATGCAGAACTTTTTATAAAGAATAACTTTTTTTCCTAAAATTAATAATAAAAAAGTTTCCCATATGTGGCCAACTTAAGCAGACACACTGTATGTAAAATAAAATAACCTAAAACGATAATCAGTTCACATCTGAAAAAAATCATTGTTAAAATTTCACAAAAAGGGAAAAATTGAACGAAAAACAACACAATAACGGTAAATGGAATAAAAAAATACTATTGAAAAAAACTTAAAAATTGATAAATTTTACGATAGAAAAAAAACTTGGAGTAGAAAAGATTATTGAAAACAATAAATAAGAAAACGAGAAAATTATAAAAAGTAAGCAAAGCAATAAAATATGAAAACTCATAGACAAGACAAACAAAGAGCAACAAGACGCATAGAAAAATCAACAAACCTGACAAAACTTCGAAATAATTGTTGATTAGAGTTCCCCAAAACGAAAATCAACTCAAATCTGCATGAAATATTGTTTAAAATTCACAAAAATTGAAGAAATGGACGAAAAATTAAAAAAAATTACGCTCAATGAAATAGATTGTTGAATAGAAGACATAAGGAAACAAGAAAATCTTTTATAACGAAAAGTAGACAAAGTGATAAAATATAGAAATTGATAGATGAGTGAAACCAAGACGCATATAAAAATAAAAAAACTTGTTTAAAAATGCAGAATGAGCAAACAAATACTGATTAAAGCTCCCTAAAAGAACAATAATTAACCCTCACCTAAAAGAATATTGTTGAAAAATCCACAAACATTGAAAAATTAAACGAAAAAATTAAATAACGCTTGGTAGAAAAAAACGGTTGAATACGAAAACGAAAAAATAATAAGTAAAACAATAAAATGAAAAAGAAAAACAATGAGCAACAAGACGCATAAAAAATCAGCATAGTTGATAAAATTACAAATAAAATGTTGATTAAAGAAAAATGTAATGAAAAAAATGGAACAACGTTAACATCAAATAATATTGTTGAAAAATGGCTAAAAATTGAAAATCAAACGAAGAATCGAGAAAAAAATAGAGCTAGGCTCAGTGGAAAGAATTATAAGAAAACAAAGCAACAAAATATGGAGACTGATCGATAAGACAAACAAGGCGCATAGAAAAATGAACAAACTTGACTAGAATTCGAAATAGCTGCTCATTTGCAGTTGTTGTAAATATTACAGTGTTACATTGGGGATAGTTGCCTGTGTCTGTGTTACAGGTAAACTTTAACCCCTATCATTGATAGTTCAAGGAGGAATGTGAGGTTCAAAATACACCTCAATTATAGCAAATTTTCTCTTTTTCCAATAAAACTGAGCTCATCTCGATATCTTTTGTAGTTTTTGAGTTATGGAGGTAAATATGACAGAGTTACATTGGGGATAGTTGTTTGGGTCTGTGTAATAGGTATACTTTAACATCTCATCTCGATCATTAATAATTTTTATGTTATGAATGTGAATAGTGGAGTAACTTTGTCGTTTACTAAAAAGACAATCAAACCACCTCTGAATAAAACAATGTTTAAAATTCACAAAAATTATAAAATTAAACGAAAAATCAACGAAAGAAATATAGAATACGGCAACGATAAAATTCTCTATAAAATTTGGACAAAGTGATAAAATATGGAAACTGAAGGAAACGCATAGGAAAACTAAATTTTCATAAAAGTCCTAAATAAGCGCAAATAAATATTGAATGAAATTCCGTAAAGCGACCATCATTCCTAATTTGGAAAAATAATGTTTATAAAAAAACAAGACAAAAAAATTAAACAATACAAGACCTCTTTTCCAGGACGTCGTTGAGTGTTGAACACAAACATCTTGAGGTTATTGAGCACACAACTTTATTGAAAGTTGAACAATGAATCAACCTTCACACCGAAATGTTTCTCATCAAAACATAAACGACACATGCCCGGCTTATATTCACAATCTGCGCAGAACGTGGATACTTTAATGGCTTTACCCGAGGCCTCCTTATTACTCATAATGCCTCTGAGCCTTTTATAGCATCCTACACACCTACGGCGCCGTCGGGCTCTACCTTCATTACCTGGTTGTTCTATTTGCAACCTATGTAGATGTAGTGGTACTTGCACTAAAAAATAAAAATTATTATTAGTAACAACAATGTTGAGGGATAACAATCAGTTTCACACAGCACTAGGACAAAACGGTGTGATAGTAGACAAGAAAATTAATTTATTATCATCACAGGATACAATGTAGTTCATTAAAACAAGACCTGCACATGCCTGGTTTAAACTGACAATCTGCGCAGAATGTGCTAACTTGGCAGACTTTCCTAGCGGCCTCTTTGGTACTCAAGCTGCTGCGCAGTTTTCTGTAGCACAATATGCACTTTCTGCGTCGGCGCTGTTTGTTCAATCCTATTGGCTCCTGTGTGAACCTATGTAGAAGTAATGGAGTTTGCGCTAAAAATAAATAATCATCAGACAGGAAAATTTCTTGTTGATGGGAAAATGATGCACGGATTCAATACACATACTTTTATTCGCTACCTACATCAACGTTCGATTAAACCTAATGTTTACGTATAGGACAATAGATTCTATTCAATTTTGCTAAGTACGTTATGAGTAAGCACAGTTCTACGGATAAAATAACAATATTTACATTCAAAGTATAAAGATATACGAAGTAGTGGAAAAATGATAACATTTTAGCCTCTATAGATGTATGTACAGAAGAAATTGTCCATATGAAGTCTTCAAGTGGTCCATCAACGAACATTACAAGCTGCCTTCAATATCTGGAATATACTGGGTGGTCCAAAAAAGGGACATCAAAAATTACGTTTAACCACACCCAAGTACGGAAAAAATTGTGTGGCAGGGAGTAGCGAAAGGTGTAACAAACCGTTAAGTAATTGGTTGATAATGTAAAACCATTTTCTATATAAAGGGTGAGTTCGAAATAAGTGCGCATTTTGTCATCGTAAATGGCGTACAATAGAATAATCACTTTCTGCGAGGGAATATGTCCGCAAACAACTCGTTAGGAAAACTCTTACTATTTTGGCAAAATTTTTTGTTTGCAATGTATTTGACAAGTATGACAGTTCTTAATGTGTAAGCAGAGTCCTAGAAAACATTGAGACAGCATCATACCAACAACCAACTAAAAATATTTGAAAAACGAAATTGAAAGTGAGGATTAAATTATTATTAAGAATCATTTTTCGAGATTCATGAGTCAACTTATTTGTTGTATAAAGACAGTGGTAAGTTTCATGGAAAAATAGTTCAAATAGAAGTCGTTAAAAATTGTCTTGTCCTTAAAAATGTCCATAATTTTTTTTAATAGAAAGTGGAATGAGTGGATATAATAAAAAAAACCCTAGTGTGGTTGATTTTCATGAACCTAGTTTTCCACTAGTCAACTTTTTTGTTCTCCTGTATACGGGGTGTCCAGTAAGTATATGGCGTAATTTCGGGAACGTATAGAAGAGGTCAAAATAACCCCAGTTTATATTGAAACTTTTTTTTCTAAAGTGCCTCCTAACGGAGATACAGAGCCCTAAAGGAGTGCCCATCGATTTGATTTTTTAGGTTTATCTTTTAAACCGGCTTGTATAATTTGATGAAATTTTAGTATGTTGTGTAGGTCATAAGGACTCATAAAACCATAGTGAGGTAAATATTTGAAATTGTAGGGGGAACCAGGAACGGACTGGCCACCAAACCTTTTGGGCACAATTTTAGACAGGTGTCATTTTACAGAGCTGAAAACTACTTTTTCAAATACTCTGATCTTTTTTCATCAAAAAAGGTGCTCTTCTTTTGACCCAATAAAACTAACCGTTTTCGATAAAAATAGATTTTTGTTTTACAGGTTATTGCAATAATACACTAAAATACTACGGCGGGACACCAGTTGTAAGAATTTTTGGTATTGAAAAATTTTTCGACACTCTCAGATTGATTGTCTATACTACAATTAGTAAAAAATTGGAAAAAAAATAAAAGTAGTTAAAATAAAGATAAACATTTTCAAAAAATTCAAGAAAATTAATTATTTTTTTTTTATTTTTTTTTTGTTTTTTATTTTTGACTTATTCACGTATTTTAGTGTATTATTGCAATAACCTGTAAAACAAAAACCTATTTTTCTCGAAAACGGTTAGTTTTATCGGAACAAATTAGGAGTATCTTTTGTGTTGAGAACAGGTCAAAGTATTTGAAAAATAGTTTCCGGTTCTGTAAAATGACACCTGTCAAAAATTGGGCATAAAAGGTTTGGTAGCCAGTCCGTTCCTGGTTTTTCCTGCGATTTAAAATATTGACCTACACAACATACTAAAATTTTATCAAATTATACAAGGCGGTTCAAGAGTTAGAGCTAAAAAATTTAATCAATGAGTGCCTCTTTAGGGCTCTGTATCTCCGTTAGGAGGCACTTTAAAAAAAGAAGTTTTATGACAAACTGGTGTTATTTTGACTTCCTCTATACGCTCCCGAAATGATGCCATATACTTACAGGACACCCTGTATAGAGACGTATGGAAAAATAATTCAAATAAAATATGTTGTCTTGTCTTTATCACTCACCTTCAACGTTAACTCTCCAAATTAATTTTGTATTCGCCGGTAGGTATCGCACTTAGACTTTGTATGACATACAAACTTTACATGCGATACCTACCGGCGGACACATGAAACGTTTCCATGACTTTTGTTATGAACTTGGTATCAAGAATTATACCACTTGATACCACTCCTTTCACATAGTAAATAGTAAAGATTTCACCTTTTTTTTCCTGACATTTCCAGTTACTTGCAGGTTTTGTTTATTTTTTATTTTTTTTTGGTGACTTGTTTTATCTATTTGGAGCATCTTTTGTACAATCTAGTGAACTTTTACTTTTATTGCCACGGAGCATAATGATTCATATCGACTTTTTCAACTTTTTATTAAATTTTAGTGTTAAGCTTTTCCACGCATTAAATCGTTTATTTATACCTTCAGATGTTATTTTATTTTGAAAATGGTTTTCCACATTTTTTTTTTTCCGTACGATGTCTTCACTCACAATCTAATGTTCAATAATGTTTATTATTATTTTTCAATTGTACAAATATTCCAGGAATTTTCTATATATTCCACGGGTGAAATTTTCTTAACAACTCATTTTCATTTTTCATGACTTTTTAAAATCTTTTCACTTTATCTTTATAGACTAATATTATGATTATTTTTACCAACTTTTGCTGACATTTTTAATTATTTACACTTTTGGATGTTTTTAAATCTTTTTCGATATTTTTTTACATTTAAGTGAACTTTTTTTGCATTTTTTTGATTCAATCATTGTTATATTTTTTCTATATAGCAATTTAAGCTAGATTTAATAGACCCATTATTTATTTATTTGTTCTATTTTAGTCCTTATTGACTTTTTTTGGAATTTTTATGGAGTTTGGTGTCTTTTTTTATACATTTAAGTGAGTATTACAAGTTTTTTTTTTTAATTTAAACTGTTTGTTAACAGTTTTGGATGATTTTAAATCTCTTGTTTGTATTGTTTGCCAGTGACCTTTTTTTTGCATCCAGGACGACTTTTTGTTGGAATTTTAAATAAATTTAGGGTTATATTTCTAAATTGTATATTATTTTCACTGTTTAAATGGTTTATTTACACTTTAGGGTGTTTCTAAATGTTTTTTTTTATGTATTTATAACGCTTTAGTGATTTGTTTACACTTTTGGATTTTTTTATGTTTTTGAAAAAGTTACTTTTCAGTGAATTTTTTTTAATCAGGAATGATTTTTTTCCATTTTTAACGGATTTAAAAAAAAATCTTGTGTTTGGGGTTCTCTGTATACATTTTAGTGAGTGTTTTGAATTAGAAAACAAGAAAATTCTGTATAAACAGTAAACAAAGCAATAAAATATAAAAACAAAAAATGAGCAACAAGACGCAGAAAATTAGCAACAAACTTGATAAAAGATCGAATAAATCTTGATTTAAGTTCCCTAAGACGATAGTCAACTCACATCTGAAAAATGTACTGTTCAAAATTCACAAAAATGGGGAAGCTTAAGGATAAAATTCAAAAATAAAATGAAATTGCAGTCAGTGGAATAAAGAAAAAGGTAAACATAGTGATTATGTCTTGAAATTCATGGATTATAGTCGAACAATGAGGAACAAGACGCATATAAGAATAAAAAGAATAAATGTTTATTAAAGTTCCTTAAAACCACAATCAATCCAAATCTGGAAAAAATATTATTGAAAAATGTACAAAAATAGAAAATGAAGACAAAAATATAATTAGAATCAGTGGGAAAAAATATTACAAAGAATAAATGAGAAAATTCTCTATAAAAAGTCAACACAGCAATAAAATATAAAGACTAATAAAAAAGACAAACGATGAGCAACCAGACGCATAAAATAATCAACAAACTTTATAAAAGTGCGAATATATGTAAAATAAAATAACCTAAAACGATAATCAATTCACATCTGAAAAAAAATCATTGTTAAAATTTCACAAAAAGGGAAAAATTGAACGAAAAACAACACAATAACGGTAAATGGAATAAAAAAATACTATTGAAAAAAACTTAGAAATTGATAAATTTTACGATAGAAAAAAAACTTGGAGTAGAAAAGATTATGGAAAACAATAAATAAGAAAACGAGAAAATTATAAAAAGTAAGCAAAGCAATAAAATATGAAAACTCATAGACAAGACAAACAAAGAGCAACAAGACGCATAGAAAAATCAACAAACCTGACAAAAGTTCGAAATAATTGTTGATTAGAGTTCCCTAAAACGAAAATCACCTACCCTCACCTAAAAGAATATTGTTGAAAAATCCACAAACATTGAAAAATTAAACGAAAAAACTAAATAAAGTTTGGTAGAAAAAAACGGTTGAATACGAAAACGAAAAAATAATAAGTAAAACAATAAAATAAAAAAGACAAACAATGAGCAACAAGACGCATAAAAAATCAGCATAGTTGATAAAATTACAAATAAAATGTTGATTAAAGAAAAATGTAATGAAAAAAATGGAACAACGTTAACATCAAATAACATTGATGAAAAATGCCCAAAAATTGAAAATCAAACGAAGAATCGAGAAAAAAATAGAACAAGGCTCAGTGGAAAGAATTATAAGAAAACAAAGCAACAAAATATGAAGACTGATCAATAAGACAAACAAGGCGCATAGAAAAATGAACAAACTTGACTAGAATTCGAAATAGCTGTTCATTTGCAGTTGTTGTAAATATTACAGTGTCACATTGGGGATAGTTGCCTGTGTCTGTGTTACAGGTAAACTTTAACCCCTATCCTTGATAGTTCAAGGAGGAATGTGAGGTTCAAAATACACCTCAATTATAGCAAATTTTCTCTTTTTCCAATAAAACTGAGCTCATCTCGATATCTTTTGTAGTTTTTGAGTTATGGAGGTAAATATGACAGAGTTACATTGGGGATAGTTGTTTGGGTCTGTGTAATAGGTATACTTTAACACCTCATCTCGATCATTAATAATTTTTATGTTATGAATGTGAATAGTGGAGTAACTTTGTCGTTTACTAAAAAGACAATCAAACCACCTGTACCAACTAGTACATTTATTTCCTTATTCCTTGTTCCTTCGAAGAACCATCCTCAGATAGAGGAAACCCAAATTAAACCAATAAACTAATTTGATTGATTTAAGTAATTGATCTGTATGTCCATAGGCACCTGGTGTGTATGATTAATACACCAAAAGTGTTTCAATGTATTATATTTTGCTGAAAATTGGTTTTTTATGAGCTTTTTTTATTCTTTTTTATTGACAACAACAACATTTTTTTTCTATTAGTTACAATTCAATTGTTTTTACAGCCCTCTCCTCTCACAATCGAAAGTGCATTCCGCAAATGACAATCAATGTCATCACACATACAACCGGTGAACACTGCTTAGATGCAACAACGCAAAACAACAACATGCACATGTGAACGAAACACAATCAAAAAATAAACTAACTAACTAAATATTCGCAGGACAGAATCGGCTGAAAAGCAAAATAGTATTTTGTTTCAAATCACAACATCCTCCCCCCCTTGAGGCAACGTCCTCAACTAAGTTTCAAATGGCAAAGGACATAATTTCGTAATAGGTCGTATAAAAATTCCTTCTTAAGTTTGAATTCGAGCAATTCGAGCCCTTTTGTCTTTGCCTGGTAGCAATTCCATAATTCGAGCAAGTTGCCATTTCAACGGAGGCAAATTGTCCTCTTTTACCAAAACAATAGAGTTTACCTCTAGATTTTTTGAGGATTGGAACCATTTCGGTCTATTCTGTAACCTATTTAAATACTCAGTAGACCAACGAGTCCAAAAGTTTTGGCGCATCTTAGAGCACCTTTGCCAAAAAGACAGCCTATTTTCATTTAAGTTTGAGATGTCAATTTCGGGAAAACTTGTAAGTGGTTCGCCTATTATAAAATGCCCTGGAGTCAAACAAGTTAAATCGTTAGGATCTACTGATACCGGACACAGTGGGCGCGAGTTAAGACTAGCCTCTATTTGAGCTGATAATGTACTCAGCTCTTCAAATGTCATACATGAGTCGCCAATAATTTCACGTAAATGTGATTTGGCAGATTTTATGCCAGCCTCCCATAAACCACCCCAGTGTGGGCTGAGCGGTGGTATAAAACGCCACTCTATTTCATTAGTACCAGTGAAATTCAAAATTTCTGTTTTATTTACATCTGACCTAAAAAATGTGTACAAGTCGTTCAACTCATTAGATGTACCCTTAAAATTTGTGGCATTATCGCTATAAATAGTGATGGGATTGCCACGCCTAGCAATGAACCTTTTTAGAGTAAACATGAATGCTTCTGTTGTGAGACTACTCACAACCTCAATATGCATGGCTTTCGTAGCCATACACACAAACAGTGCAATGTATGCTTTAGATTTGGGAGATTTTCTAAGTCTCGATTGCCTAATAAAAAGCGGACCACCAAAATCTATCCCAACCTTGAGAAATGGTCGAGCTACCGATACCCGATCCACCGGTAATGTCCCCATTAATTGTGATGACACCTTTGCTTTAAACCTATAACAAACTGTACAATGATGTAACACACTTTTTACAAAATTTAACCCATTTATCGGCCAATATCTTAGCCTTAACGAAGCCAAGACAGCTTGTGCTCCAGCATGGGCAAGTCGAATATGCTCTAACTTAATTAATAATTTCGTAACGTGATGTTTTGCTGGTAGCAACAGAGGATACCTTTGATCGTAAAGGACTTCTGCGTTTGAAATTCGACCATTTACTCTCAGCAAACCCTGACCATCAATGAATGGATTTAAGCAACGTAATTTGCTGTCCTTAAGAACTATCTGATCTTTATGACTTTTATTTTTATCAATTTGACACTGCAAATCTTCAATTTCCCTGAAAAATGAATCTCGCTGAACTAACTGTACAATTTTTAACCTAGCACTATTTAATTCAGATACCGCAAGAGAACCATGTAACATATTATCTGACCTTTTCTGAGTATTGGTAACAAACCTTAGACAGAACGCAACTGCACGTTGTAGACGTGAAAAGTTTGAAAACCGTGACCAATCAATAACAGGCTCGAAATTTCGAGTATATTGAGCACAAACAACCTTTTTCTGTTCAGGAATTGAGTCCAATTCAATTGCACCAACAGGCATCACTGAGTAACTTGGATCTAAAATATTTTTTGGACCATTCCACCACAAGGAATTATCAATCAAATTACTAGGAAAAATCCCCCTAGATAGCCCATCAGCTGCGTTGTATTCCGACCTAGTATGACACCATTCAAAATTCGAGGTGAGCTCTTGTATTTCGGACACTCTATTTGCAACAAATGTGGTCCATCTAGACGGTGAACCTCCTAACCAACAAAGAACTATTTTAGAATCCGTGTACAGATAGATCTTTGTAGTATTTAAACCCATAATAGAAACAACTTTATGTACAAGCCTGGACAAAAGTAATGCGCCACATAACTCCAGCCTTGGAAGTGAAACTGTCTTGAGTGGTGCAACACGTGACTTAGAGCACAACAAATTACAAGCAACACTACCATCAGAATAAACACTCCTAACATATATACAAGCAGCATACGCAGCTACAGACGCATCTGCATATCCGTGATACTGGATCTCAACCAACGACTTTCCTGTAAACAAGTTACGAGGAATTTTCAATAACTTCAAGCTTGATAAGTTATTAGCTAGAGTCAACCATTTTTCTTTTAAATCTGCAGGAAGCTTCTCATCCCAATCTATTTTTCTAGCCCAAATTTCCTGCATTAAAATTTTTGCCAACACTATAACAGGCCCTACCAAACCTAAAGGGTCAAACATTTGAGCAATATGAGACAGGACTCTCCTTTTTGTAAAACAGCCAGAACAGTCAATATCAGGAATTGAAATCTTGAAAATATCGTCGGACGGGTTCCAACTAATACCCAAAACCTTATTAGAAACAGTCTCATCCAAAATATCTCGTTCCTTTCCTTTTATTTCCTCAATCTCATTGATTAAAGACTTATCATTGGAACTCCACTTGTGAAGTTTAAAACCAGCACTACTCAACATTTTTATCAGTTGGTCTTTCAATTCTAATGCTTCCTCTTTAGTATTAGCCCCTGACAAAATATCATCAACATAGCATTGATTAAGGATGGCTTTTGAAGCTAATGGAAAAATATTAGCCTCATCAAAACCCAATTGATTCAAACACCGAGTTGCCAGGTAAGGCGCCGAGTTGGTACCATAAGTCACAGTTTGAAGTTCAATGCATTTGAATTCGTCATGACTTGACTCTCTCCATATAATGTTCTGAAGATGCCTTTGATTAGGGTTCACCATCACCATTCGGTACATTTTCTCAATATCAGCAACAAGAACAAACATGAAACTGCGAAAACGACACAAAATTTCAAATAGCTCTGGTTGAACAGTGAATCCCTTATACATGATGTTATTGAGTGAAACACCTGTAGAGGTTTTTGAGGAAGCGTCAAAAACAACTCTTAATTTTGTAGTTGAACTATTTTCCCTAACCACGCAATGGTGAGGTAAAAACACTCGAAAATTCATATTCTTAATCCCAGCATTATTAAAGTCAAAAGGTACCACTTTACCATGTCCCAATGAAATGTATTCATTAATAAACTTGGAATAATCCGTGAACAATTGTTTGTTATGTTGAAACCTTTTCTCTAGAAACTGAAACCTTTTTATAGCTGAACCGAGTGAATTTCCCAGTTTACAATGTTCTTTAGGTGAACGCAAAGGTAAATCAACTTGAAATGGTCCGTTTTCCAACCTTTGTACCGTAGATGTGAAATATTGTTCACAAACCTTATCCTCTGGTGACAAATAGTGTTTATTTGTCACTTCTTCTAACTGCCAGAACCTTGGAATTATATCATTGACATTGTCTAGATTTTGACAAAATAGTGACACATTTAAATTAGTGAAGACTTTGTTGTTGAAAGAAGACTTTATGGGTGCGCTGCCACAAACTAACCATCCCAATTTTGTGTTCTGTAACACAGGCAAATTTGCACCTAACTTGATTATCCCAGGAAGCAACAGATCAAAATATAAATCTGCTGAAATTAGCATGTCAATTTCCGAAGGCCTAAAATAACATGGATCCGCCAATGTTATGTTATCCGGCAAACTTATTTTGCTTGTATCAACCAAAGCATGAGGCAATGAACAAGTGATTTTATCCAAAACACAGCAAGAAATTCTAAAATTCTGTGAGCTTTCGTACCTCGATTCCAAAATGAGATCAACCATTTTATTTACCTTTGAAGCAGTATTCCCAATACCTCCTACAGTCAATGCTCTATTGTAAAAATCTAAATTCAAAAGCTTTAGCACCCTTGTGCTAATAAAGGGAATCTGTGACCCGGAATCTAAAAGAGCACGAACAGCTACCCTTTCTCCTTGTCTATTTATCAAATGCACTCTTGCAGTTGCTAGTAATATTTGTGATTTCCATCCCATAGACAGAAGACTTGCATTATCAATAGGAGTTTCATTTGAAGTAGGAAGTTGACTTGTAACATAGTTTTCGTTTGAACCCTTATGACCCTGCCTATTCCTATCAAAATTTTCCCTAGCAACCTCAGGCTCCCTTTGACTTCCTGTGAAGGAATTTTCTTTTACATATCTTTCATCGCTATGAAGTAATGAATGATGTTTACCATTACAAACTTTACATTTATTTGACTGACACTGTGAAACTGTGTGCTTTGAATCCAAACAGTTGTAACACAATTTGTTTTGTTGCACAAACTTCCGTTTATCTGTTATAGAACAGTCCTTGAATTTAAAACAGTTGCCTATTTTGTGCCCATCCTTATTACAAAATAAGCAAGATTTTTTATTTCTAAAATCAGCCCTTAAATTCTCTTGAGTGGTTACTAAAGTAGATTTCATCTGTTTAAAATTAAAACTTTTGTTACTCCCAGGCATACTTTCAAACGCACAGCACCGTTTTTCAAGAAAATCAAGAAACTTAGCCAAATTTGGCAACGCTGTGCTATCTTTTTCAAGCTCATAAGTCCTAAGTGATTGAAAATCAAGTTTCTGTGAAAATATATAGACAAGTAACACGTCCCAACTATCAACGGGCAATTTTAATGCTTTCAATGAATTTAGATGTTGCCTTATATTTGTCAAAAATGCTCTAAGCTGAACCCCATCACCCTTTGTTATGACAGGAGTATCCAATAACCCTTTAATATGTGTATTGACAATGACAAGGTTGTTGTCATACCTTTTCTTCAATATATCCAATGCAATTGGGTAATTATCATGCGTCAATGACAAATCATTAACCAAATTCAAAGCTTCATTGGATAAAGCGCCTTTTAAATATAAAAATTTCTGGACGTCAGTCAATTGAGTACTGTCATCAATGACAGCAGTGAATAAATCAATAAATGACTTCCAATCCTCATATTTACCCGAGAACGAGGGAGTATTTAAATTTGGCAACTTTACTCTACTTATCGAATCGCTATGTGTTTGCAGAGTAGGTTGTTGTGAATTACTAGAAGAATTATTGACACCAGTTGTATTTAAATGGGTTTGTATGACGGTTTTAATTTTAGCCAAAATTTTAAAATATTGATTCTCTATCAGAACTCTATCAGCCTCTTCAGCCTCATCCAAATCCTCAATTTTTGTTTGAATTGTACAATAATTCTCAAAATTCTTATTTAAATGAGTGTCCCTCACAGCAAGTTCATTAATATTTACATTAACGTCATTTTCATTAGTATTTACGAAATTTTCTATCCTAGTTATGGCCCTTTTAACCTTTGTACGCTCTTTCTTGAGGTCTTCCATGATAAAAATTCAATAAAAACACTGTTGGTCTGCTAAAACAACACGATTTTGCAAAGTCCACAGAAAGTATAGTATAAAACAGTCTGACCTTGTTTAATCCAAATCCTTCTTGTTTTGGTATCACCTTGACCTTTCACCTTCTACGCAGCAACCCAGTATTCAGCAAATCCCATAAGTTTCAGCCAATTATTGTTGTCCACTTCAAACAACCCAAACTTCAATATCCGGCTCGCAGCTGGCCAAAATATGTACCAACTAGTACATTTATTTCCTTATTCCTTGTTCCTTCGAAGAACCATCCTCAGATAGAGGAAACCCAAATTAAACCAATAAACTAATTTGATTGATTTAAGTAATTGATCTGTATGTCCATAGGCACCTGGTGTGTATGATTAATACACCAAAAGTGTTTCAATGTATTATATTTTGCTGAAAATTGGTTTTTTATGAGCTTTTTTTATTCTTTTTTATTGACAACAACAACATTTTTTTTCTATTAGTTACAATTCAATTGTTTTTACAGCCCTCTCCTCTCACAATACGCTAGGTTTCTGTGACGTCATGACGTCAGCTGTCAGACGGAAATATCCAAACAAACTATTTTTTATTACCTCAAAAGCTGACTTTTCACTCGGCTAATCATATACGCACTAACGGGACACACGATATATGTAATACACCCAAAAAATATAGTCCAAATTGAACACAAACACTGATTTCAAACTCACACAAGACAAAACCACATGTCACAAAAGCTTGTTTGGATACCAAATTCGGCCACGACCAATCATATGGTGCCTGTGACGTTTTCAAAAACCTCGCGTATCGAAAGCGCATTCCGCAAATGACAATCAATGTCATCACACATACAACCGGTGAACACTGCTTAGATGCAACAACGCAAAACAACAACATGCACATGTGAACGAAACACAATCAAAAAATAAACTAACTAACTAAATATTCGCAGGACAGAATCGGCTGAAAAGCAAAATAGTATTTTGTTTCAAATCACAACACCACCTCTGAATAAAACAATGTTTAAAATTCACAAAAATTATAAAATTAAACGAAAAATCAACGAAAGAAATATAGAATACGGCAACGATAAAATTCTCTATAAAATTTGGACAAAGTGATAAAATATGGAAACTGAAGGAAACGCATAGGAAAACTAAATTTTCATAAAAGTCCTAAATAAGCGCAAATAAATATTGAATGAAATTCCGTAAAGCGACCATCATTCCTAATTTGGAAAAATAATGTTTATAAAAAAACAAGACAAAAAAATTAAACAATACAAGACCTCTTTTCCAGGACGTCGTTGAGTGTTGAACACAAACATCTTGAGGTTATTGAGCACACAACTTTATTGAAAGTTGAACAATGAATCAACCTTCACACCAAAATGTTTCTCATCAAAACATAAACGACACATGCCCGGCTTATATTCACAATTGGCGCAGAACGTGGATACTTTAATGGCTTTACCCGAGGCCTCCTTATTACTCATAATGCCTCTGAGCCTTTTATAGCATCCTACACACCTACGGCGACATCGGGCTCTACCTTCATTACCTGGTTGTTCTATTTGCAACCTATGTAGATGTAGTGGTACTTGCACTAAAAAATAAAAATTATTATTAGTAACAACAATGTTGAGGGATAACAATCAGTTTCACACAGCACTAGGACAAAACGGTGTGATAGTAGACAAGAAAATTAATTTATTATCATCACAGGATACAATGTAGTTCATTAAAACAAGACCTGCACATGCCTGGTTTAAACTGACAATCTGCGCAGAATGTGCTAACTTGGCAGACTTTCCTAGCGGCCTCTTTGGTACTCAAGCTTCTGCGCAGTTTTCTATAGCACCCTATGCACTTTCTGCGTCGGCGCCGTTTGTTCAGTCCTATTGGCTCCTGTGTGAACCTATGTAGAAGTAATGGAGTTTGCGCTAAAAATAAATCATCATCAGACAGGAAAATTTCTTGATGATGGGAAAATGATGCACGGATTCAATACACATACTTTTATTCGCTACCTACATCAACGTTCGATTAAACCTAATGTTTACGTATAGGACAATAGATTCTATTCAATTTTGCTAAGTACGTTATGAGTAAGCACAATTCTACTGATAAAATAACAATATTTACATTCAAAGTATAAAGATATACGAAGTAGTGGAAAATTGATAACATTTTAGCCTCTATAGATGTATGTACAGAAGAAATTGTCCATATGAAGTCTTCAAGTGGTCCATCAACGAACATTACAAGCTGCCTTCAATATCTAGAATATACAGGGTGGTCCAAAAAAGGGACATGAAAAAATTACGTTTAACCACACCCAAGTACGGAAAATATTGTGTGGCAGGGAGTAGCGAATGGTGTAACAAATCATTAGGTAATTGGTTGATAATGTAAAACCATTTTCTATATAAAGGGTGAGTTCGAAATAAGTGCGCATTTTGTCATCGTAAATGGCGTACAATAGAATAATCACTTTCTGCGAGGGAATATGTCCGCAAACAACTCGTTAGGAAAACTCTTACTATTTTGGCAAAATTTTTTGTTTGCAATGTATTTGACAAGTATGACAGTTCTTACTGTGTAAGCAGAGTCCTAGAAAACATTGAGACAGCATCATACCAACAACCAACTAAAAATATTTGAAAAACGAAATTGAAAGTGAGGATTAAATTATTATTAGGAATCATTTTTCGAGATTCATGAGTCAACTTATTTGTTGTATAAAGACAGTGGTAAGTTTTATGGAAAAATAGTTCAAATAGAAGTCGTTAAAAATTGTCTTGTCCTTAAAAATGTCCATAATTTTTTTTTTTAATAGAAAGTGGAATGAGTGGATATAATAAAAAAAACCCTAGTGTGGTTGATTTTCATGAACCTAGTTTTGCACTAGTCAACTTTTTTGTTCTCCTGTATACGGGGTGTCCAGTAAGTATATGGCGCAATTTCGGGAACGTATAGAAGAGGTCAAAATAACCCCAGTTTATATTGAAACTTTTTTTTCTAAAGTGCCTCCTAACGGAGATACAGAGCCCTAAAGGAGTGCCCATCGATTTGATTTTTTAGCTCTAACTTTTGAACCGGCTTGTATAATTTGATGAAATTTTAGTATGTTGTGTAGGTCATAAGGACTCATAAAACCATAGTGAGGTCAATATTTGAAATTGTAGGGGGAACCAGGAACGGACTGGCCACCAAACCTTTTGGGCACAATTTTAGACAGGTGTCATTTTACAGAGCTGAAAACTACTTTTTCAAATACTCTGATCTTTTTTCATCAAAAAAGGTGCTCTTCCTTTGACCCAATAAAACTAACCGTTTTCGAGAAAAATAGATTTTTGTTTTACAGGTTATTGCAATAATACACTAAAATACTACGGCGGGACACCAGTTGTAAGAATTTTTGGTATTGAAAAATTTTTCGACACTCTCAGATTGATTGTCTATACTACAATTAGTAAAAAATTGGAAAAAAAATAAAAGTAGTTAAAATAAAGATAAACATTTTCAAAAAATTCAAGAAAATTAATTATTTTTTTTTTATTTTTTTTTTGTTTTTTATTTTTTACTTATTCACGTATTTTAGTGTATTATTGCAATAACCTGTAAAACAAAAACCTATTTTCTCGAAAACGGTTAGTTTTATCGGAACAAATTAGGAGTATCTTTTGTGTTGAGAACAGGTCAAAGTATTTGAAAAAATAGTTTCCGGTTCTGTAAAATGACACCTGTCAAAAATTGGGCATAAAAGGTTTGGTAGCCAGTCCGTTCCTGGTTTTTCCTGCGATTTAAAATATTGACCTACACAACATACTAAAATTTTATCAAATTATACAAGCCGGTTCAAGAGTTAGAGCTAAAAGATTTAATCAATGAGTGCCTCTTTAGGGCTCTGTATCTCCGTTAGGAGGCACTTTAAAAAAAGAAGTTTTATGACAAACTGGTGTTATTTTGACTTCCTCTATACGCTCCTGAAATGATGCCATATACTTACAGGACACCCTGTATAGAGACGTATGGAAAAATAATTCAAATAAAATATGTTGTCTTGTCTTTATCACTCACCTTCAACGTTAACTCTCCAAATTAATTTTGTATTCGCCGGTAGGTATCGCACTTAGACTTTGTATGACATACAAACTTTACATGCGATACCTACCGGCGGACACATGAAACGTTTCCATGACTTTTGTTATGAACTTGGTATCAAGAATTATACCACTTGATACCACTCTTTTCACATAGTAAATAGTAAAAATTTCACCGTTTTTTTCCTGACATTTCCAGTTACTTGCAGGTTTTGTTTATTTTTTGATTTTTTTTGGTGACTTGTTTTATCTATTTGGATCATCTTTTGTACATTCTAGTGAACTTTTACTTTTATTGCCACGGGGCATAATAGATCATATCGACTTTTTCAACTTTCTATTGAATTTTAGTGTTAAGTTCTTCCACGCATAAAATTTTATTTATACCTTCAGATGTTATTTTATTTTAAAAATGGCTTTCCACATTTAGTTTTTTTTCCGTACGATGTCTTCACTCACAATCTAATTTTCAATAATCTTTATTATATTTTTTCAATTGTACAGATATTCCAGGAATTTTCTATATATTTCACGGGTGAAATATTCTCAACTCATTTTCATTTCTCATGACTTTTTAAAATCTTATTACTTTATCTTTATAGACTAATATTATGATTATTTTTACCAACTTTTGCTGACATTTTTAATTATTTACACTTTTGGATGTTTTTAAATCTTTTTCGATATTTTTTTACATTTAAGTGAACTTTTTTTGCATTTTTTTGATTCAATCATTATTATATTTTTTCTATATAGCAATTTAAGCTAGATTTAATAGACCCATTATTTATTTATTTGTTCTATTTTAGTCCTTATCGACTCTTTTTGGAATTTTTATTGAGTTTGGTGTCTTTTTTTATACACTTAAGTGAGTATTACAAGTTTTTTTTTTGAATTTAAACTGTTTGTTAACAGTTTTGGATGATTTTAAATCTCTTGTTTGTATTGTTTGCCAGTGACCTTTTTTTTGCATCAAATCAAGGACGCAAACAACTCGTTTGACAAAAACCCAATGCAGTTTGTTTTTCAAAGGACTGACACAGTTTAATGCTCTTCCATTACACATCAGAAATATTGAAGAGATTGGAACTTTCCAAAATTCACTAAGGGATTTTATTTTTAATATGTAATTGTTCTTTTTAATGATGTTTTTCATTTTTATATTAGTATGTTATATTTTATTGTCCTATGTTTTTTATACACTAATGTATTCCCATGTACCTAAGTATTGTATTTTTTTGTAAAGCTATGCTTAATAAAGGTTCATTTATTTATTTATTTATTTTTTGTTGGAATTTTAAATAAATTTAGGGTTATATTTATAAATTGTATATTATTTTCACTGTTTAAATGGTTTATTTACACTTTAGGGTGTTTCTAAATGTTTTTTTTTATGTATTTATAACGCTTTAGTGATTTGTTTACACTTTTGGATTTTTTTATGTTTTTGAAAAAGTTACTTTTCAGTGAATTTTTTTAAATCAGGAATGATGTTTTTCCATTTTTAACGAATTTAAAAAAAAAAACAAAACTTGTGTTTGGGGTTCTCTGTATACATTTTAGTGAGTGTTTTGAGTTCTGTTTAGGCTTTAAATAGCTTGCTTACATATTTGGATGTTTTCAAATCCTTTTTAATTTTTTGTTTCTTTTACGTTTTAGTGAGCTTTTGAGCACTGTTGATATTTTTTTTCTGTTTTTAAGTAGTTCTCATCTCTTTTTCTTTGATTTTGTTATGAATTTGAGGCTTTTTGTATACGAGGTGTCTGGATATAACGTTCGAATAATTTGAGGGTCGATTTTTTCAATGTTTCTAATAAAAAAAAAAAGATGAAACTATTGTCAACATAACAATGATAACGCCGTTTTCAAAGCCACCTACGTTTATTTTCAAAATTTGCCATTCAAAACCACATAGCATGAATTAATTATTCAAGTATCATTTTTATTTAAAAACAATGTTCAATTATCATTTTTTTTGACCCAAAACAAAGATACCGGGTTGGGTAAAAACTAATGACTATTTGAAACAGAAAAAAAAACTGGCGATGGCGCCACATACAAGATAGAGTCATAGCGATATTGAATTTGAATTTCTTATGTCAAAAATACCCTGTATACCATTTTTGTTAATCAGAATTATTATGAGATTTATTTTAATAAAACAGAAATAGAAATTGAAAATTGAGACCCTGTATCTTGAAAACTATTTCTGGACCATTGTTTAAATAAAAAAAAATCTCATTTTCTAATGTAGAATCACCCCTTAAATTATTAGAACATTATTTCCTTGTGAAAAATCTTGTACATACAATAATTCATTGGATAAAACAAAAAATCAAAAATGCGAAAAACATGAATCAATACAGCATTCAAACAATACTTTTACGATTTTTGCTCAAGAAAATAAATTATTGTTCAAGAATAAGGAGTTTCTTTATGAAGTATGGGGAATGAGGGATCAGTCACATCACGCCTTTACATCACATCACTACCCTAAATCCAGGCTTCATGATACCACACTCTATGAAAATGCTTATTGTGAAAAGAGTGTATTTTTTTTCGATTTTGTTTACTGTCCAAGGCAAGTTTTCTCAGAAAAGAGGTTGAGATTTTGTCTGCCTCAATTAAACCACCATAAACAGCAATTTTTTCTATCAACTCTCCCATATTCATTACAACAAAGGCAAATCAGAAAAGTAAGGTTAATAGCACACAAAGTGACCCCAATCACATTTGAGATACCGTGTTCGAAACTTCACCATATTATCGTAGCGTGAGAGACACGAAAACTTTCCATCTTCTTTCGGACTCACCCTGTATACCAACTTTATTTGATACTTCACAGTATCTCTTGTATAAAGATGAAGATAAAGATCAAAATAATCCAAATTGATGGGATTTCCACTGGACTCAATTTCAATAAAAAGACAGTTTGTTACACCACTCCCCTCAATTGCCTTTGGATATTGCACTAAAACCCCTCCAACTCCTCTCACTCAGGCGGCTCAACTTTAACACTTATTTCAAACTGATTATCCTGCACATATCTTTCCGGATGTTTCCTGCAAGCTTGCCTTTGTACATGTGCATACCAGGTTTGCCGCAGCTCGAACGAAGTGAAACACATATCACACACAAATGGAGGGCCTAAAACCAACTCTAATACTAAATTTATGTTTTTTTTTAAAGGGGAATCTCACCTTGGACTTGGCTTTTTAGTTGTTCGCACACTTTCCTCTTCATATGGTAATCAAGCGACGTACTACTGGTGAACACTTTATCGCACTTTTCGCATTGGAGTATCTTGGGTTGTTGTTCTGCAAAATCGTTCATCAGATAGGCCTAGCTAAAAAAAAACATACCAAGTTTGGCCTTGAGACACACCCGATGTTGTAAGTGGTATCGCAGTGAGTTGGTGTGCTGGAATGTGGCGCTGCACAGGTGACATTGCTTTATTTCTTCTGCAAAAACACTACTATGTATCAAAGTGGGACGAAAAAGATCGATTACCTTTGGGCTCTCTTGGTTCTTTGGGTCCACAAACGTTGTGTTTGAGGTGGTAACTGAGGGCAGTGGTGGTGGAAAAGACTTTGTCGCATTGTTCACATAACAGCTCTTGAGCTTCTGAAATATACAAGCAGGAGTGAGAACAAGATTCATGTCAATTTCCATAAGAAATCAAATAATTTAGTGTGGATGGTAAGAGAACAGGCGATAGAATCAGGGAAGCATTATCATTGCGTGTAATTGGCCTTCTGCAGTGGCTACCGCCGCCAGTATCAATATATCTCATTCGTTTCCTGCTCAAGCTCACCCTTTTATTGTGAAAGAAGTGCTCAGCAGAAAAAACTTGTCTCAAAATGTTCATCATCAGCAACATTTGTCCATCCTGCCCAGCTTCAAGTTTGTACCTCTTCTGATATTTGTTCCTGCGCTTCTACAATTATTTTGGGGCAAAGAACTCAATGGTCGGTCTTATCTTGGGGTTCTTTACAAAGATACACTCAAGCTACAGACTCTGGATGGTGTTATACTACGAAAGAGCTGCGATTGTTTTGCATTCTTCAATTTTTCTGGCCGGTCTAATTCTTGCTTCTTCATTTTGGATGGCTCAGAATCCAAAATGAAGCCATGAGTGGATTATGTAAGGTCTCGACTTGCTTTACCACATACCAAAAAAATCTTATTCTAGCGTGATGATAAAGAACAAAATTCCCTACAATTTGGTAAAAAAATCATCAAAATCCGCCGCAGAATCACTGAGAAGGAGCACTTTATAATTTGAACAATTAGAACCACCATAATCCATAGTTTCTTTTTTTTTATAAGAATTCTAGTATTTCGTTAATGGACAGTTTGGTCCTTTGGTTGATCAAGAACAGAATTCTCTACAATTTGGTAAAAAAAAACAGCAAAATCCGTCGCAAGATTCCCGATTCCCGATAAAGGTCAATGAAAGTTTGAACAATTCAAATCCACAAAATACATTTTTTTTTTATTTCAATATTTTGTTGATGGACAATTTTGGACGTTTGTACAGGGTGCCCCAGATCCTGTACTACCTTATCTCAGAAGATATGCGATTTACCAAAAAAAGTTAAACATAAAATCTTATTGTTTTTAAATGAACTTTATTATTATACAGTCTTTCAAAAGTCCCGGAACGGTCTCAAAAAATGTAGACGTGGCAACATTGCCGATATTACCATCGGATCAGGCATGTTCTAAAACCACCAAGTAGTGAAATAGTAATTTACGTTACTAGAGCCGTAAATGACTTTTTAAATTACGAGTCAAGATGTTTATGGACGAGGCGACGAAGGAGCCGAGTCTGGAATTTCTAGACGTGTAATTTAATGACATGGCAGTCATTCTAACCAACTGGAATGATATATCATAGTTTTGTGTGTAGGAAAAAATTGGTAGATTCGCAAAGTACTAGGCACCTATATTTTTTTTCACATCTTGAAATAAGTGCGTTTGTATGTAAAATTCATTTCTGAAATAATCTACAGGGTGTTCCATTTAATTTTAAAAACTTGGGTCCAGCCCAGGGAAAACTAATGAGCATCCTGTATATGTCAAATATGTATAAAGGGTGTCCAGAAATGATGAGCAAAAAAATCAAAGGAGCATCTGGACCAAAAATAAATGCCACTTTTTCATATAACATTTTTTCAAAAATTGATTATTGGCCGATTCACAGGGTGTTGAACTTGAATTTTATTTGGAGTCTTTTGGCAATGCCTTTTGCCACGCCCACAATATTTTGACAAAATTGTGTATCTGGGGCTTTATCGGGATTAGGAATTCAAATTTGCCCACGGTTTCTCCGTATTGTGTAGAGGGCACCACATAAGAACCTATACTTTGATTTGAATGGTCCCAACTTTTTTGTGCTACACTGTATGCGACTTTGGAGTGAATATTTTTATTCCCCTCACCTTTTGACATAAAAAAGGTATACCACTTGTGTTTTGATAAATCTAATCGTTTTCGAGAAAAACGCTAAAATAACTTTACTTGCATATGATCAATACAAAATTTTAATATATTTTCAACCTTAAACATAGCATACTTTGGAATCATGTGCTATAAGTTGCCGCAGAAACAAGTTTGTGGGGGATAATTTTTGACAGTCGGTGATTTCATTTCTTATTTTTTTTTATTTCAGTATTTTTGTCTTTGACCACAAGAAATTTTCAAAAAATCACCAACCTTCAAGACAAATTCTACCCAAACTTGTTTCTACAGCAACTATAAGTAGCGCATAATTCCAGAGCATGCTATGTTTAAGGCTGAAAATAAATTAAAATGATTTTGTATTCATTAAATGCAAGCAGAGTTACTTTAGCGTTTTTCTCGAAAACGGTTAGATTTATCGAAACACAAATATAAATAAAAATAGAAATAAAAATATAAACAAAAATAAAAATATTTGGTCAAAAGTCGCATACAGTGTAGCACAGAAAAGTTTACATCATTCAAATCCAAGTATAAGCTCGTACGTGGCGCCCTCTACAGAATGCGAAAAAATGGTGGGCAAATTTGAATTTCCCATCACGATAAACCCCCAAATAAGAGATATCGTCAAAATATTATGAGCGTGGCAAAAGTTGTTGCACTGCAAATAAAATGTAACTTTAACACCCTGTAACTCCGTCAAAAATCAATTTTCGGAAAAATATTATATGAAGAGGTAGCATTAATTTTTTATCCGGAATTTTCAGCTGAATTTTTTGCTCATCATTTCCGAACACCCTGTATATCAATAATGTTCCTTTGAAAACTACAAGACTTCATATTTAACTTTTTCTCGTGAATCGCATATCTTCCGAGATAAGGTAGTAGAGGATCTCATATGGGACACCCTGTACATTGTGGTGAAAAAAAAATAAGCAAAATCCGACGCAGGATTGCCGAGAAAGTGCACTTGAAACTAAAAACAATCCAGAATTTCGACAATGGACAATTTTGGAAGTTTGTCCATCATGATGACTAAGAGCAAAATTCCCAACAATCTGTCAAAAAAATAGGCAAAATCCGCAGCAGGGTTGCTGCAACTTGAACGGTTCTTAAACAATTGTCAAAACCACAAAACCTTTTTTTCTACAAATTCCAATAAACAGAGTTTTTCACTTAAAACTCTGTACGTCAATATCTCGGAAACGAATAGGAATATTTGATTTCTGTTAAAAGTAGTCAATGTATGGGATCGAGTAGTTATTTTTCACAGTTAAAAAAATTCGACGCCTACCAAGAGTAAAGCGTCGCGACGCATCGAAAATATTAATCGATTGCAGGGACTTTGAAATTACGCGCATGCAAAAGTACGAGTTATTTATGAACTTTTTTGTTATTCAGTCGAACTCATTTATTCTACTCAGTTTTGAGATATACAGTGTGTCCAAGATAAGGATGTCTATCATGGGGATCTTGAAAACCGTGAGAAATACAAGGTCGGTTAAATGGAGGCAAAGTTGCGTATTTTGATGCTTAACAAAATGCCGTTTTAAAAGCCAAGAAATTCCGACTAAGTCCGAAATTATCCGAAAAAAACAGAAATTTTTCAAAATTGTTTTCATTTTTTTCTTACCACATTTGAAGAGATATTTTGAAATGAATGGAACTTCTTCATTGCCACTTTTTGCCCTTTACAAGATAGCGTTATTAAATTGAAGAACCGACGTTTCGTCTTTGAGCAGCCATCATCAACTTTGTTTTTCAAAATACGGTCCTGGATTTTTTATTACGGATTTTAAGAGCCTCTTATGTTCCTAAACCAACGAGGTATCGCACTAATTAAAAAAGAGGTGGTTGTTTTTAATCCTATTAAAAATGTTTTTTTTTTGTCTCTCTCTAACACATGAGTTCTTATGGAAAAATCCATCAACATAATTTTTTTGAATAATTGCGATACATTGTTGGTTTAGGAACATAAGAGGCCCCCAAAATCCGTCATAAAAAAAATCCAGGACCGTATTTAAAAAAACAAAGTTGATCATGGCAGCTCATAGACGAAACGTCGGTTCTTCAATTTAGTAACGCTATCTTGTAAAGGGCAAAAAGTGGCAATGAAGAAGTTCCATTCATTTCAAAATATCTATTCAAATATGGTCAGGAAAAAATTAAAACAATTTTGAAAAATATCGGTTTTTTTCGGATAATTCCGAACTTAGTCGGAATTTCTTGGCTTTTAAAACGGCATTTTGTTAAGCATCAAAATACGCAACTTTGCCTTCATTTAACCGACCTTGTATCTTTCACGGTTTTCAAGATCCCCATGATAGACATTCTTATCTTGGACACACTGTATATCTCAAAACTGAGTAGAATAAATGAGTTCGACTGAATAACAAAAAAGCATAAATAACTCGTACTTTTGCATGCGCGTAATTTCAAAGTCCCTGCAATCGATTAATATTTTCGATGCGTCGCGACGCTTTACTCTTGGTAGGCGTCGAATTTTTTCAACTGTGAAAAATAACTACTCGACCCCATACATTGACTACTTCTTACAGAAATCAAATATTCCTATTCGTTTCCGAGAAATTGACGTGCGGAGTTTTAAGTGAAAAACCCTGTATAGTTAAGGGTCAATTTTGGACATTTGATATGTTGAAACCTCAGTCGCTGGGCAAAAAGGTTAACAAGATTTACAGATGAGGAAACACTATTTACTGAATCAGAAAAAAGATAAAATGCCAGATTTCAGACCTCTGGGCACATGCTGGGAGATAACAAACCTTACAAAAAATGGAGGAGGTGAGCAGAGTCAATTGGTGAAGAGTTGGATTCCAGAGGGCAGTATGAAGAATTGTAAAAGGGAAACACTTCAAAGAAATGGAGTCTGGTATTCCTGTTACCAACAGTGGAAAGTTGAGAAGACTGAAGAACCACAATCCTTGATCAATGTTGATTGAACATTAGATTTATCGAACTAGTTTCGTACAATTCTCTAAAACTGACCTCTTTTAGGCTTCAAGCACACTTGATGATTAATATGATAGTTCAAGGAATTCCTCTGTCGAAAAACTGCCTCGCAGTTCTCACACTTAATAATTTCCTCTTCTGAAAACCAACAGTCAACATCAATGAGGTCAACCCAAGTAAATACCTTTTTCCTCTTCAACTTGTTCGCACACTTTCCTCCTGGTGTGGTACTTCAAGCCAGTATTGGTGGCAAACACTTTGCTACATTGCTGGCACTGAAACACCTTTGGTTCACCTATAAAGTACCATGATTATGGGTATAATAGTCAAAAAAATTCTGACGTACTATTAGCCTCCTCTTGCTCACACACGCTCCGCCGTACATGGTACTTATATCCAGTTGTAGTGGCAAAAACCTTCTCGCACTTTTCACATTTGAGAATTTTGGATTCGGGATCCACTCTGGGTTTCAGACAAACCCGATGCTTCCGATGGTACCTCAATGAAGACAAATGACTGAACCCTGTGTTGCAAATTTCACAAACAATGTCCGAATTGGGCATGTTATTATAGGACATATCGTAATCCTCATTATCAAACTCCTCAGCATCTTCAATGGCTGTTAAATCTAGTATTTGTTCCATTTCATCATGATCAACTTCCTCAGCTATGGGGTTACTGGTGCCAAGCATGGCTTGGTGAAAGTCATTTCTTGGATCAAATGGTGGTTTACCCATATCGGGGTTGTAGGAACTTTGGTTGTGAGGGCCTAAAAATGACTTTTGTTAGTATGTTATTAAATGGGTTGCGACACCATTACAACATTTAAATGCTCAGGTTTAAAAGCGGATGCGCAGAGGGTGTTCACAATTGTGAACACCCACACTAGTACCTACTTACTATCATCCACTGAAATAAATACAACAAACGCAATATATTATCATAAAACTACATTGGTCTAGTATACTTCAACCCATGGATACTTTGCATGTGTTTCTTCAAAGAAGACACACGTTTCGTGGTGAATGAGCAAAGGGTGACGAAGCATTGTAGGGTTTTTTCCACACCACACTCAAATTTCATATGATTGTATTTGGATTGTCTATGTTTGTAGCTGCGGTTGCACTTTGGACATCTGAATTCGCCACCTACAAATTAGGCTGACGTCAAGTGATTGTATTGGTGGATATAGGTTATGTATAGGGTTACCTACTTGGACTGACGATGATTTTCTTCACTTTTCTGGAGAAATCGTTTGACTGATGCTTAAATCCTGAAATATTAGAGGAAAGGATAGGATATACAGGCTATTTGATGGTTTCCAGAATTGCCTTAAAGGTCATCAGTATGGCAGTCTGGATCGTTCACTTCTGAGCCATTGAAGCTTGTTGATTCGTGCCAAAGAAAGGTTTCATCTGTCATAATTTTTTAACAAATCATTGAAAAAAATCAGTTTGTACCACGATTTAGACGATCTCTCTATACAGGGTGTTACTTAATGGTATGTCATTTTTGTTTATTGATTACTGGGGATGTTGGCAAACTAGGTCACAATTTCGACGTATGACGTTCATAAGATGTTCCGAGTCTTTTTTTATTTCGTCAATGGTGCCAACCCCGATACACAAAGTTTGACAGTAGCGACTTGGCAACACTGACTGCCGAGCGTCGGGCATTTATCATGTGGACGGACTGCCACTCAAGTCACAACAATTATTATTTTGTTGATAACGTTATTTATTGATTTTTAAAACCTTGGTACCTGTTTTCTGATTTTTTTGAATATTCTTGTCAATACTTTTCACTGTGCTTTCTTATTTTTGCGGTGTTCTCTTTTGCTTAAGCTGAAGAATATCCTTAAAAAACATTATAATTTTTAAATGTTTTAAAAAAACCTATCCACATATCGTTTTACTTTCATATTTTTATTTAAATACAACTGTAGTTACCAAATTATATTTCGTTGTTCAACTAACAAATTACTAGAATAATTTTAGTACAATTGATAAATTAATTATTGTGATGACAAGATTTTTTTAATTATTTTTAATCAAATTATTATTTGTTACATTTTAACGGGATTATTATCAATTCTTTTTTCTAGTTATAAATAATTCAGAGATGATCCATAATTTAGTTTTATAGAATAGTTTTGAGTTATTGTTTAGGCCAAAAAAAAAAATCTGAATCGAACCCATTCGTTTTTGTTTCAAATTATGAATCGTTCGTAGTGTTTTCATTTTTTTTTTATTTTCTATTATCTATATTCATAAACACTATATATTAAATCAAAAGACTTGTTTCTCCAGTGATAAATTATCATACAAACTGTATCCATAACAAAACTCATCCATAACCCCCATGAAATTATACAGGACGTCCCTAAGTGAAAGATTTGAGTTTTAACAAAAACGACTTGTTAGACATATTTTACAGTAATTTTCTTAAAAATAAGGATAGCTCCAACAAGAATATACCAAAACTCCTCCATAACCCTCATGGAATTATACAGGACGTCCCAAAGTGAAGATTTTAAGTTCCAACAAAAACGACTTCCTATACATGTTTTACCGTATCTTTCTTAAAAATGATGATAGAGGGTTGATTCAAACGTCAAATTGTCAGTTATGGAATCGACTTTAACGAGAATATAACAAAACTCCTCCATAGTACCAATGGATATACAGTTTGTTTTATCATACATCTTTTCATAAAAAAAAAAATGACATGTCATTTCCATGGCGTACTATTAAAGCTAGAAGGGCCCCAAAAACGCGAAAAGTTACTAGGCATGTTTCTTTTAATTGAAAACGGATAGCGTTTCTGAATTTGGCATACCCAAAATCCCTTTAACGATGTTTTTGAAAGAAAATGTTATACGAGATGTTCAAAGATCAAGGTCGAATTTGCAAAAAATCAATTTTTCTAACCACGCTGTATAAATTCCAACAAAGATTTTGCAGAAACTTTTTGTTATTTTTGTAGGTATGACGCGAACTGTTCACTCGATAAGTGTTGCTTCTCTGTCCTATACCGAGCGTTCAGAAATGAAGGTAAACATTTATGAAAAAATAATGTTACTTTAAATCGTCATATTAATATGATTTAAGCTTAAATATTGAGGAACTATCCAAAAGTACTTTGTTAAGTACGAGTAAAACATAATTTTGCTATTACTTATTATTAGTAAATATTTCATAATACATTACTTATCCAATATCCTAGTCTTCTTTTTCAACAGCCCCCGTATAAGCTAAAGTGGCAAGAATAGACACAGTACTGGTACTCAAAGGAATACATCATACATCAATAATTTGGCTTTAGTTAGCCCAATATTATTATTTATTTTTTTTTTAATTTTTGAACTTTTTGAAGGCTTGTGATAAGCTGGACTAACAAAAAATATTGGATGTTTACATCATCTCATACCTACAAAAATAACAAAAAGTTGTTGCAAAATCTTTGCTGGAATTTATACAGCGTGGTTAGAAAAAATGATTTTTTCTCAAATTTGACCTTACTTTTTGAACATCCCGTGAAACATTTTATTTCAAAAATATCGTTAAAGCGGTTTTTGGGTATGCCAAATTCAGAAACGCTATCCGTTTTCAATTTAAAAAAATGCCTAATAACTTTTCGCGTTTTTGGGGCCCTTCTATCAATCATCGCAGGCCATGGAAATGACATATATTTTTTTTTTTTCATGAAAAGATAAAGCTTTTTGAGTACTATAAGCTAAAAAAAAAGTTTTTCCAAATTGGTCAATTTTTAGTTAAATAGCGAATTGTCGCCGATCAAAATGAAACACACTGTATACAGAACGTCCCAAAGTAAATATTTCAAGTTCGAACAAAAAACGTCTCTCTAGACATATTTTACAATAACTTTCTTAAAAATGATGATAGAGGGTTGATCCAAACGTCAAATTGTCCGTAATAGAGTCAACTTCAACAATAATATACCAACTCCTCCATAATCACCAAAAAATTATACAGGGCGTCCCAAAGTAAAAATTTTAAGTTGCAACATAAACATGTTTTACTGTAACATTTTCAAAAATGAGGATAGAGATTGATTCGAACATCAAATTGTCAGTTATAGAATTAGATTTAACAAGGATAATGTATAGTAGGTTTTTCCAAATTAGATATGGATTAATGTAGCCTAAATCCTGACATTGATGACATAAGACCCGCGTTCAGTGCTGCCAAATGTGTTGTACACAGTGACGAAATAAAGAAGAGGACTCGTAACCCTTTAGAAACGTCACACATCAAAATTGCCTTTGTCTGGTACCAAAAAAATGGCGACCATGAATTTGTATGTGGATCATACTGATTTTGTGAATTCAACAGTACTCGCATTGTGGGGTATCCTCTGTTCTTCCTTATCTGAAGTTTTTACACGTAGCGCAACATAGGGTCGAAAGCTGAACGGTATGACGTCACTAAGAAGCACCAATTCACTCCCCTCAAGTTAGTTATACACAAAAACTGAAATTTATACTCCCATCCATACCTCTCTCCACAAGAGGGAGGCAACCGCCTCCTTGGCAGGAACATTATAAAAAGTACTTTTCTGATGGTCAACATTTCCTGGAATCCTAAAACTGAGATGTCTGTTCCGCTTTCTGGTTCACTAAATGTTGAAAGATTCTGACGCCACAATTTCATAATACTTTTATTAAACCATCCAATATTGATCTTTTGTGTGCGTCCTAATCCTAAATCCCTTTACCAAATTTCAAGCTGGACGGAAGTAAAATAGATATAAAAATATAAAGCTTACAACTAATGATTATCATAGTGAGATTCATCTCGTGGAATGTATATAAAGGCACTAAAATGGAAGCAATATCAACAATTACAACAAAATCGGTTCCATCTTGCAATCGGCATGTTTCTTCGAATTCAAATGGAACTTCAAATAATCGAACCTCTTGCACTTAAAGTCGCACAACGGACAGCAAAAGTTGGCCGTTTTGCCGCATTCGTACTTCAAATGACGCCGTATATTCCCCTTGAACTTGTAGTTTTTGTTGCACCTCATGCAACTGTAAATGCCGTCTTGCAGGACAAAATCATCCATGATGTCCACGTCTAAAATTTTCAAACATTTACCCAAAGTACATCATAAAAGGGCCGTCACCTTTACCCACTACTTTGGCTACTGAAGAATCGAAGGGATTAGTATGGCTAATACTTAACATCTTTATTCAATAGACACCAATATAACAATTAATTTTTACGAGCAACCTTGGGGCAAGTAGTCTGATGCAGCAGCAGCTGCTGAAGGGCCCAAAACGAGCGGTTACAACTGAAACAGTATCTCTGCTTCAGCTTGCCACAAGCAAAATTCCTGTGGCTATTCAACGACTGTTTTCGTTTAAACTCTTTTCCGCATTCACACACAAAACGTCGTTGTTCAGTTTCATCGATTATCCTCACTTTGGGTATCTGGAAACAACCATCACTCCAGGTCAGGACAATGGGAACTTACCTTTTTCACTCTTATTTTGCCAGGTCCTTTCCTGGATTGCATGTGATCTAGGTGGCTTGGTGCTAGGGGATCTACAAAACAATTAATGAAATGTCTGTCCGTATTTATAGTTATTTTAGACATCTATTGGGCAAATATTTACAAAACTGACTAATAGCATTAAAAAAGGATACACTGGTTTGAGGAAAAGGATACAGTTTTCTTCTCACCGCGTTCATGTTTACTGAAAAATGATTCCAGGCTTACACAGGACTTCATTTACCCTGTATAAAAAAATTGATGAATTTTGAGTTCTGTAAGAGTATTTGCAGTTTCTGTGCATGGGCGGAACTCTGATCTCAAATTATGATGAAAGAGATTCCATTGATCCCCTGTATAGAAATGTCGGGACAATATTGAGGTGGTTTTGATATTTTTCTAAAATTTTCAGCAACGGAATTAGTTTACAAATAAGTATCATGCATATTTGAAGTATTCTCTTTTATTTTCCGTGAAATCATACAAACTTTCATTGATCACCCTGTATAAAAATGTCGGAGAGGATTTTGAAACATTTTTTTACAAAGAGCGTTCCAATAATGAGGTGGTTTTGATCGTTTTCTAGAATTTTCAGAATCAATTTATAAATATCATAAACATTTTTGTACCCCAGAATAAAAGTGTATTAAGTCCACTTTTTTCGAAAATAGGATTTTTGCAGCATTATGTGGAATATTAAGTCCACTTCAATATGCAAAACCGTATCAGGTTCTATCTACATACTAAACGAAATTCAATTTTATTAACCGTATTAGGTCACAACATCTCCCAAAAAAAAAAAAAATTAAATTAGGTAGAACCGAGGGTAGAACCCATTTTTACCGACACCTGTGAAAAAATATAATAATAAGTCCATATTGGTAAACTGGGTTGCATGGGTACCAATTAATAATGAGTACTATTTCTCCTATAAAAATGTTGAAAGCTCTAATAAGATAAACAAATTGAGAAAATAGCAAAATTGCAAAAATAAATCTTCAACTGGCTTTTCCCAAAAATCGATAATTTGGACTAAGTACACTTTTATCCTGGGGTACAGATTTGAAATCAGTGTTTTTTTTTCATAAGATCACACAAACTTCCATCGATCACCCTATACAAAAACACTTGGGATGATTTTCAAAAATACATATTCCCCATTCCCCAATATAAAGTTACGAAATATTTGTGTGTAGCTTCAAGAATTTTTCAATATTTTTATCGTCAGAATTGATTCAACATTTCAATCAAGGCGAGGCCACAATAATTGCAACAAAAAGAGCGAACTGGGGCATAAATCCGCGCATGGTACATTGGCTCTACTATACCGTGGTAAGACCCACTCTTGCTTACAGCTCTGTTGTCTGGTGGCCGAAAATCGAGCAGAGACAGGCAGCCAAAAAACAACGGAAAGCTAAATGGTGAAAATCGAAATCGAACCATCATTTTCTGGAAGCCTGCTGAAACTCAGCAGGAATCAGCTTAGAAAAGCAACAGGTATATTAACTGGACACTGCAGCCTCCCACATTATATTTGAATGTGAAGCGCTGGCGTAATGGAGAAGAGATAACGGGGAATTCACAACCGCTCCTCAAAGGTCGGACGGAGAAACAGTAGAACGAGTTATCAACCTTATTCGGGCAATGGAGCTCTTCGACTGAGAAACAGGCACAGAGAAGATACAATAAGCCCAACTAGATTCTGCGGTGTCGGGGCCAACAGCCCGAAACTCGTAGCGCCTGTACTTCAGTAATCATTAATCAGTAGAACAAATTCCCATTAATCACCTTTTTTTAAAATTCGGGTGAAGATTTAAAAAAAAACTATACAGAGCGATCCATTGCTTTAATGATTTTATCTAATTCTAGACAACGAAATGAACTTACAATGCTTGATTAGCTTTCAAGAATTGACTGGTGAAAACCGCAAAAGTCTATCTATTTTACTTCTCGAGTTATGATTTTTTTCCAAAAACATCATTTTTATAAATTTTCCAATTTCAAGTCGATTTGACCCAACGCTTAGAGACACTCTGTATATTTTATGAATGACTTAAGAGGAGAAAATGATGCTGAATCGACTTGTGAAAACCGTAGAAGTCTATCTCTTTTACTTTTTGAGTTATGATTTTTTTTTTCTTATTTCAAGTCGATGTGACCCAGCTTTTAGAGACACCCTGTGTATTTTATGGGTGACTTTGAAGTGAAAAATGATGCTGAATCGACTGGTTAGAAACGCAAAAGTCTATCTCTTTCAATTTTTGAGTTATGATTTTTTATCAAAAACACCATTTTTATAGATTTTCTCATTTTAAGTCGATTTGACCTAACTCTAAGAGGCACCCTGTATATTTGAAGCAGAAAATGATGCTTAATCGGCTGGTGCATACCGTAAAAGTCTATCTCTTTTACTCTTCGAGTCATGATTTGTTTTCAAAAACATCATTTTTATAGATTTTCTGATTTCAATTCTATTTGAACTAACTTTCAGAGATACTCTGTATATTTTATGGGTGTCTTCAGAAAAGAAAATGGAGTTGAATTGAATGGTGAAAACCGTAAAAGTCTATCTCTTTCCCTTTTCGAGTTATGATTTTTTTTCAAAAACATCATTTTTTAGAGATTTTCTTATTTCAAGTCGATTTGACCCAGCTTTTAGAGACACCCTGTGTATTTTATGGGTGACTTTGAAGTGAAAAATGATGCTGAATCGACTGGTTAGAACCGCAAAAGTCTCTTTTGAGTTATGATTTTTTATCAGAAACACCATTTTTATAGATTTTCTCATTTTAAGTCGATTTGACCCAACTCTAAGAGGCACCCTGTATATTTGAAGCAGAAAATGATGCTAAATCGGCTGGTGCATACCGCAAAAGTCTATCTCTTTTACTCTTCGAGTCATGATTTGTTTTCAAAAACATCATTATTATAGATTTTCTGATTTCAATTCTATTTGAACTAACTTTCAGAGATACTCTGTATATTTTATGGGTGTCTTCAGAAAAGAAAATGGAGTTGAATTGAATGGTGAAAACCGTAAAAGTCTATCTCTTTCCCTTTTCGAGTTATGATTTTTTTTCAAAAACATCATTTTTTAGAGATTTTCTTATTTCAAGTCGATTTGACCCAGCTTTTAGAGACACCCTGTGTATTTTATGGGTGACTTTGAAGTGAAAAATGATGCTGAATCGACTGGTTAGAACCGCAAAAGTCTCTTTTGAGTTATGATTTTTTATCAGAAACACCATTTTTATAGATTTTCTCATTTTAAGTCGATTTGACCCAACTCTAAGAGGCACCCTGTATATTTGAAGCAGAAAATGATGCTTAATCGGCTGGTGCATACCGCAAAAGTCTATCTCTTTTACTCTTCGAGTCATGATTTGTTTTCAAAAACATCATTTTTATAGATTTTCTGATTTCAATTCTATTTGAACTAACTTTCAGAGATACTCTGTATATTTTATGGGTGTCTTCAGAAAAGGAAATGGAGTTGAATTGAATGGTGAAAACCGTAAAAGTCTATCTCTTTCCCTTTTCGAGTTATGATTTTTTTTCAAAAACATCATTTTTATAGATTTTCTAATGTCAAGTCGATTTGACCTAACTTTTAGAGACACCCTGTGTATTTTATGGGTGACTTTGAAGTGAAAAATGATGCTGAATCGACTGGGGAAAACCGCAAAAGTCTATCTCTTTCAGTTTTTGAGTTTTTCTTTGCAAAAATACCATTTTTATAGATTTTCTTATTTTAAATCGATACTCTTAGAGACACCCTGTATATTTTATGGGTGACTTTGAGGTAAAAAATGATGCTGAATCATTCATCATTTTTATAAATTGTTCTAACTCCAAATCGATTTGATCTAACTTTATGATTTCGGAGACGGCTTTGAAAAACGCTTCAATACAGGGTGATCGAGAATTTTCCAATATTTTAATCAAAAGAATTAATTTTCAAATCTTATGATTATCATGAATCTGTTCTTTTCTTGAATAATCATCCATTAATAACCCTGTATAAACATTCACCCCAATTCAGGGGAAGATTTTAAAGCTTTTTTTTTTCAATATAATGCAGCTTGAAAAATTTTCTTACATTTTGATGAACGGAAGATATTTAAAAAAATCAACAAAACTACATTTCTTCTTCTAACCCAAATCCCCACCATCACCCTGTATAAAAATGACGGGGAATCATCACCCTGTGTATCATAAAATTTTGAACAAGTTTTTAAATGTCAGGAGTCTCTATCATTCACACTGTATAAAAAATAATAATAATAATAATTATTATTATTATTATACCTTATACCTAGGTATACAGGCCGATCAAATGAAGCTGTAAGTTGAAAAAAAATATTTTTTGAATCCTGAAAATAAGAATTGGTACTACCATTACCGGTTACCGGTGATTACCACATGTGATTAGTTACCATCTGATTACTAGTAGGTATACTGATAATATAATTACCTCTGATTGACGGCACTTACTTACCCGTAAAAACATTTTGTATTCAACGAATAAATTATTAATAATCATATGAACCAACTAAAACTAATTAAATTAATCAAAATAAGGTCATCAACAGATCTTATCTCAAAAAAAAATCAAGTTGATGCAACCATCAAATAACTATATAAATCCCGTAAACAGAAACACCAAATTAATCCAACAAACTGAAGGTCAACATAAATATTAACCAAACAACATGGATATTATTTAAACAAACTCAACAGGTCCATAAGATCGTTGTTTTGAAAGTTTAAGGTTATCTGAGGAAATTTCAGCTACTTACCTGGATTTTCACTGTCACTGTTAACACCACTAACTAGCCGGCTTCGGGAATATCTGAATACTTTTTGGAAATTTTTGAAAATTAGTTTATAAACAAGATTAAGAAGATTGTTTGGATTGTTTTGTTTACAATCTACCTACATCCTACATCTGACAATGACGGATGAGCTCTACTGTCAATGTGCCTTAAGGCGCGTTTACACCTGGCTAAAGCAGGTGCTGAACGAAGATTACGGAGAATATCTCCGTGCATGAAAATACGGGGGTTAACGAAGAAGTGATAACTTATCAGTTTGATTTTCATATTCTGAGGAAGTTTTTGAATGTTGGTAATAGGTGAAAGTTCAATTTTCAACAGATAATACATATTTTTATCACATTCATGAGTTTTACGGGGAATTCTAGGTAGTTTTTGTATAAATATACAATGGCTTTCGATCCAAATTCAGCATCACACGATTTCTTTTGATTCCAGGTAGATTTTCCTACCTTTACAGCTCAAAAGGTTACAGATGCTTTTGGAAAAGGATATAAAAATCTACAAAATCGATCAACACATCTTTTATAACATCAATAATAAGTTCTACCTTTTTCCAAAACAACATTATGATAAACAAACAAATGCTCCTTCAATATCCACCTCTGTCTGAAGGCCCTACAACAATGGGTGCACAAGAACTGGTTGGGCTTGTTGCACTCGTACTTCTGGTGCGATTTCAAGTTCTTCTTGTACTTGTACTTTTTTTCGCACTTTTTACAGACAAAGTATCCATCCTCGTTGGTGTAGAAATCTGAAAAAGTTGGGTTTAAAGCAAAATCCATAAAATTCTTACGAATAAATAATGACTTGATTGATTAGGAACAGTTTATTTAAGTACAGAATTAGTTAGTTCTATGCACTCGGGAGGTATGCCTCCTCAAATCCCCTCTTCGTCTCGTCTTGAACTGGCACATGGTGCATGAGTACTTTTTATCAACGTTGCACACCATGCGTCTGTGGCATCCCAAAGAGTTGGTGTTTTTGAAGAATTTGCCACAATTTGTACATGAAGGTCCTCCTGAAATATCAGAACTGTTGTGCCACATAGACCGTTAAAAAAATAATAACTTATAATCAAAATGGTTTATTTATGTCTATAGTTTTCCAGCTTGTGGTAGTCTTCAAAACATTTGCCAGGATGCAAAGCAGGACGTCCAGGACATGTGTTGCAAAAGTGAACTGTGGTTTTCCGACCAGCTGGTTGTGGTCTATCACCACAAACTCTGCAGTTGGTGATAATATGTCCTGAAGATATTTCATGCAACTGTCCATTTAAGCGAACAGTATCATCATGTTTCACTGAAATACTAAAATTTGATTCCGATCCACAAAATTAAAGGTTTTGGAAACAAATTTACATCTGTGGTAGTAAAGCCCCAATGACATACATTAAGTGGAAGTTTGCTTTATTGACTGAGCTACTACTATCGAATGTACATTCTTCATATGCCTATGCAAGTCTCGTTTTCTTCTTGTACGAAAGATGCACAACTCACAAGCAAACTTCTTCCCGATGCCACAGTCAAGTCTGCGGTGGCATTCAAGAGAAGATTTTTTGTCGTAAATTCTGCCACATTTGGGACATTCAAACTCTGGTCCTGAAACAGGATTTGTTATTTTGTTGTAGTGTATCTGATGGGGATGTGATAATTTACCTACGGAGTCATGCATTTACTACAACATTTGCACGAAAAAAATCAAGAACAAACCACCAAATTGAAGATAAGGGTTCCATGTTTTTAATGAAATTCAACCCTGATACCGTTTCCCTTACCAAATCGGCTTTGCAGAACCTCTCCAATCTAATCTGGCTTACCAAAACCATTGATTTTTCTTTGTATGATCTAGAAGTTTGTTGGTCATTGTGATATCAGACTTGTGATCTTAGATCGGAACTGTAAGATTTTCTGCTTCATTTTCTCGTGGGGTCAAAGCCTTAATGGTATTTCTTGAATTGAAGATCGCAATCTCAGCAACGCCTTTATGGAACTTGATGAAATTTGGCATGGTTATTGAGGTTCACTGTAGGTTCCCTATGCCATTGTGAAGGATTCGAATGACATGAATAGTGTGAGGAAGCGATATATATAGATCACAAAAATTTTAACTGCACTGACCTCCCCACTTTCGGAAACTCTTTGATGGATTTCAATGAAATTTGCCATGATTTTTGAAGGTTGATTTGAGAGGTGTGGCTGCTTTGGTAGCCAAAGCCTCCATTTATCTTGGTGGGAAGACTTTTTTGCCTATTGGAATTGATTTCACGAGAGGGTCTGGTACCTCTTTTGATCAGAAATCCTTGCCAAGGACATTTTGACCGACTGAACCATTGGTTTTGGAAGAGTAACTGAACAGTATCATTGATTGAGATCATCTGATGACAAAAAAACGCTTATTGCTAGCAGAAGAAAAACAGAGGATACCTAAAGTGTTGTTCCTGAATGATTCAATGTATATAAAACATAAGTAAGTCCAAGAACCAGAGGTAGGATACAGAGGAGGTGAATACTCTTACTATATGGGAGTCGTTCGAAGAAAGTTTATTAAATCCGTTCTTCGTAGCTTCATAAGTGAAGAACTAGAACTTATTAATCAACAACTAGAAAAAGTTTTGAGCAAATTTTATTCCTGAGAAAGTAACATGCTGGAAAAGAAATATATTTCTAGGTTTCTAAGAAATATAAAATATATATTTTTTAGTGACCAAGACTTGGAGAATCTCCTTTTCTGTTGTAGTCTTAGTCTTGGAGATAGCATTCAACAATTCATTCAAGCCTTATAAGTCTCGAAGTAAGTCAGATCCATATCCTCAATCTTATGCTTAGCTCTGATATGCTTGGTAATGGCATTCTTGTTCTTCCCCCGAAACTGACATCCATTGACAACACACGGTAAGTTGGGTTCAATCCCACATATCTCCTTATGTTTCCTTAGACCTCGTTTTCTGGCAAACGTTACCTCGCATTTCACGCAAATCAGCTTTATATCTGCAAAAAAAACATTGTCAGAATACTGTTACACGGTTAATAAACATTAAAACATGAGTTAGTTAACGAAACAGTTTATTAAACAAATCACAGTCACTGGAATATAATATATTCATCACAAGGTTCGTTGATGTGGTGCTTCACAGCCAGATGTCGCTTTAAATCGTGCTTTCGCTTGTAACTCGTGTTGCATTGGTCAAATGCGCATGCGAATTTTCTGCTCCATCGACAGTCTAGTGACGTGTGACAGCTGAGGGATTTTTTGTTTGAGTAGGATTTGCCACATTTTGAACAGCGGATTACTGCAATGTATTTAAATTAGTTTTTGTAGCTATTAGACACAGTACTCGTGGATGATGTTTCAAAGCGGACCTCAGAGAAAAGCTGGCAACACTGCAGCTTGTCTAGTACATGACATTTATGCGGAAGCGTCAACAACGTTGCACGATTGTGGGAAAAATTGGAAAAGATTTATTGTGTTGATGGTGGTGTGGAAATGTCTCAAGTCACGCAGAACGCATTGATCCTTGTTGCACAGTGGGTATGTTTTTGGGTATGCTAAACTCCAAACTCCTTAAAGGATGAGGAAGGAAGAAAATAGTATTTTCAAAGTGGTATTAAAAATAACTATAATGAACAATGAATAAACAATAAAAACATTTGTCATAAAATAAAGGATTACCTATCAAGTGAGTTTAATAATGAGATTTATTCCAAAGCAATAAGTTAAAATACAAAATTACTGATTTATATTTTATAAAGGATTCATGTCCAGGAATTCTGAACACCATGCTTCTCCATGTGCTTCCTCAAGTTGTCCCGTCTAAAAGCTCTATAATCGCAAAGCGTACACTTAAGTGTCTTCTCCTTTCCACACTCCTTTTTGTGTCTGCTCAGACTTTCTGGATTCTTGTAGCTCTTTCCACATTTGCAAAAATATCTGCCTGTAATGAACAAAATGATCATAAACATCATAGCCATTGCCTACTCACACACATCTATTCTAAGTTATCTACAAGAGATACAATATAATCTTCACTGCCCATTTTATGCTTCCGCTCCAGATGGCGCTTAACGTCGTGTTTCCTTTTAGCCGCATAGTTGCAACCTTCGACGTTGCAGAGGTGATTCAGCCCTCCCGTGTTGCAGTAGTATTTCTTGTGCACAAGAAACGAGTTTCGTTTTTCGTAAGCTTTGTTGCAAATTTCGCAAAAGTACTGGGCTGGAATGAGAGAGTCTTAATAGCGCATGCGTGGTATGGTTTGGATGGTAGTGCATGCAAAGCACCTAGGTAACCAGTCACCATTGACAATTGATTGATTGGAAAGTCTATGAACCTTTTCATAGAGTGGATGATTGGCTGGGAGGAGCGAGTAAATTGCACCTTAAAGTATTTTAAACCACGCCCACTGAGCCTCAGAAGTACTCCACCTCCATCTATGAACAATTACTTGAACGAAGATTGAACAACGTTTGACTCCTGAGCCTTTTGATGATGCAAGAAGACTGAGCCAATCAGCTTGAGCCATAGGGATGGTGTATGAACTAACGACCAATCAGCGGAGCTCAGTTCCGACTATCAAGCTGTCAACGTTGCACCTTGTCATATGTCATTGATGACAGCAGACGATGTTGCCACATAGATAAATCGACTAACCTCAATTTATTACAGTCTTTATAGATTTTTGCACAAGCACCCACTAGTTCAAAAAATATTTCCCTTGACTTTTGATAATAACGTAACATTTATTGTCCCTCCATCATTTATTCATTATCTCTGACCTGAGAACTAATTCATTATTTTATTTCACTTTATTAGTTATTCTTCATGAGTTCTTCCAGTCAAAATTTCATTATTATCATCTTCATTCATTCAGCATTGTTTCATTGATTCATCCATTTCTCGCATACATTGATTGTCGTTTTTTTTTTTAAATTATAGTATAATTCATTCTCTCATATTGATTATACGTTGAATGATTTATCCGCCATCTACTTAGTAAGTTTGGAGGTGGATTCATTAACTTATAATTTCATTATTTTATCCCATTCGATGGATTTATTCATCATTGATTGGTTGATTCATTCATTCATGACATATTTAACATCATTCAACCATATTCATCATAAATTGGATGATATTTATCACTCCATTATCTATTGAATAAGTGTTTGATTGATTCATTGTTCAATTGAATGACGCATTCTACTCATTAAAATTATAGACATAGGTTCATCAACTTATTCATTCATTATCCCTTTTAACAAAACAGAATCGTAACAACTCATTAATTATTGTTTTATTCCAAATTATTCACCATAAATTTTTTCGAATCAGATTTAGATACTTGCTTATTATCATCTTTATTTATTCAGTATTGTTTCATTGATTCATCTACTTTTTCATCAATTGATAATCAAATATTCAATCTACCATCTATTGATTAAATTTGGACGTGTGAATTACCTTTTTTATGAAAATATATGTTCTTCATCTTTCTCCATTATAAAATGAATGATATTCATTGCTTTATCATGTATGGATTTTTCTACTTACTCATCTTCATTCAATTTAATTGATGATTCATCATTTATTTATTCAACATTGTTCGATTGATTCATTAATAATCCTGCTTTTATAATATGTGATCGTTCATTCTCAAATTTTCATTGAAATTTCATTCAAATTTGGACGTGAGTTCATTAACTTGATCATTAATTTCATTATCTTTTTTAACAAGAGGATGTCGTAACAAGACTTTCATTGTGTTATGCCTTTACATTGATTCATTATTCATTGATTGTTCATTCTTTCATATTCATTACCTATACAAACATAGAATGATTGAATAATCTTCATCATTCATCTGATAATTAATGATCCATGACAACCCAATAAATTCAGACGTTGATTCATTACCTTATCCATTCTTCGTCCCAACAAAAGAAAATTGTAATAATTCATTCATTGTGTTATTCCATTCAATTGATTTATTGATCAATGATTGATTGATTCATTAATATATTTTTATTAATTATAATTTTTTACCGGATGACTCATTCATTGTCTCATTTTCATTACACATTGAATAATAGGTTCATTTCCTCATTGATCATTTGATAAATGAGGTGGGCTCATTAACTTATTCATTCATTATCCCTCCCAACACCAGGAAAACGTAACAACCCATTTCATTGATTCATTCCAATATTTATTCATGACCATTAATCAAAATTTTGAAATTGTGGGTTCAAATTCTGATTAAGCAAAAATTTTGGAGATGTGCCAATTTAATGAATTTTGTATGCACAGTTTCGGAGTTATTGAGAAAAAACCCCTCTTCAGGGTGTGCTATTTGAAGAGAAGAGCTCAACTGTTCATCTTCCGCCTTTCTGAAGAACAATCAACGGCGTTCAAGAGTTGGAGATTGTCAATGAGGAAATATTTCTTCACCTTGAACAATTAAATGACAAGCTTAGCACTGGTAGATTAATCTTCACCATTCAAAATCTTCGAGCAGCAGGTGGGAGGTTCGAGGTTGCCATTGTAGGAATTTTCCTCCACATACATTGGTGGCCAGTTTACTGTTCCTTAGACCGAGTAGGTGAGTCCAGAATGGTGAAATGACGACGACGCCATCTCCCTCAACCCAGAACATCCACTCACTCACCTCACAATCACACCGCTAGCGGGCGCCAAATGTTTAAAGATTATACACACTGGCACCCTCGCCATCCTGGTGAGGTACTACTGATGATGAGGAACCAAATGTGGACAACCCCTGTCTACATGCCCAGCAATGACCAAAGAAGCTAAAGAACAAAAACAGTAAAAACTAATCCTTTACTCATCAATTCATCATGTACAATAATAAAATTCGTAGCACTGTCTATTTCTAGCAGCAAGGCAATGGTTCCTCAAATCCGACTTTCTAGACAAAGTCTTCCCGCAAACCTCACACTGATAAGCAGTTTTCCTCTGGCAATCTTTGTACTGGTGCGAGCTGAGGGACCTCACAGTACCATACCTCTTGCCACATATATTACACTCATACTTTTGTTTGCCTGCAATAAAATAACCATCAAACTAGTATCAACGTGTGGTAATAAAAATGATGTGGTAAATAAAACAACCATCTATTGATACAACACCGATCTATTCAAAATATTATGCAAATCACCACTAGCAACCTCATAGTGCCTCTTCAAATAGTGCTTCTTCAGATTCCCCTTCAAGGCAATTTTCGCATGGCAATAGATGCATTGGAACCGTGGTACCACACCACATTCGTACCGCTGGTGTTGCTTCAGGGCTTGTTGGGATCTGTACAACTTATGACATCGGAAGCAGCGAAACCCTGGAAATCATTTTGGTCAGATAGAGTTTTGACCATGCATAAGGAGATTGTCCACGTCACTTTTGCTGACTTGGTCAGCGTGTACTCGAAGGTAGTGCTTTTTGAGGTTCTCCTTCAAGGCCATTTTGATTTGGCAGAAAACGCAGCAGAATTGGGGTTCCACACCACATTCGTAGCGCAGGTGTCGTCTGAGGGTGGTGTTGGTTTTGTATTTTCTTTGACATCTGTCGCAGCTGAATCCAGCTACAATGAGAAACATTGAGAGTTAAGCAGCTTCAATTGATGAGTTACATTGAACATTAGTTACATGAGTTTGGGGTCTACCGTCAAGAGTTAGTTTGGGTTAGTTGGAACCGTATCATTGCAGAAAATCAGCTGGGAGTGTGAAAAGCTCCATTGGTGGTACTTGACTTACAATTGCAAGGAGTTGGGAAGAAGAGCAGCATTTAAATATTGTCATTCTTCGAAAAAGCTGAAGAGTTGGAACTAAGTACCGTATGTATAGTCCGATCTCAATTTCAGACTTGAGTCGTGCTCAGCCAAAACTTGAGTAAGCCTCAGAAAAAACATACGCGGTTGTCATTATACTGGGGCAAGATTTCTCCAGTAAGTATATCTGATGACCAGCCATGGCAATCTCAGACTTGAGTCATGCTCAGTCAAGCAAGATTCAAGACTCAAGTTTCGTCTGTACTGTAATACCTCAACATAACTACGTTAATAAAATATAATAACCTCGAATTTTTGTGCCAAGCATTGTTCAAGGTAGGATCAGACCGTACTTGAGTACGCCTCAGATAAACAATACCTATACGCAGTTCTCAATATATTGGCCAAGATTGGTCTATAGTGGGTATTTCTGGTGGCGCACTCCAACACTCTATAAAATGAGGAATTGAGTAAATTTTCGAGCAATTTTGAGGAATTTGCAAAGGGTTGTTTTTGAGAAAATTTTGAAAACGTTCCAACTCAATTTTGTTATGCTGTTCCATAAAAAGAATCAAATGCAAAAAAAATTTAATGAAATTCAGGGCGCAATCAAATACTCTATAAAAGGAGGAATTGAGAAAAATTTAGCGAAATTTTGAGGTAACTTCCTCAATGTTCCATAAAAAAGCTCAAATGAAAAAAGTGATAAGGAAATTGAGGGCGCACTCAAACACTCTATTTTTAAATTTGACAGCACTTATCTCAAAAGTGGTAACTCCAATCGAAAAACTTTTCAAATAAAAGTTGTTGCTTGGTCAATTTTCTACAAGATTTGTTTGAATAATTTTTCTCTTGGAAGTACCACTTTCAAGATGTCGTTGAAAATCTACCCTCCCAAGTTGAAGAGAGTGTTAGCGTGAGATAAAATTGGACAGAAGTTATCTTAGAAGTCGTATCTGCGATCAAAAAACTCTTCAAATAAAAGTTGTTCTTTGGTTTATTGTCTACAAGGTTTGTCCCAAACATTTTTCTCTAAGACATACCACTTCCAAGATATGATTGAAAAATTACCTTCCCAGGTTACCGAAAGTGATGACGTGAGATGAAATTTGACAGCAGTTATCTCAAAAGTCAAAACTCCAATTGAAAAAACCTCCAAGTATGGATGATTGTCCATAAGATTTGTCTTAACAATTTTTTTCTCGGAGGTACCATTTTCAAGATATCGTTGAAAATCTCCCCTTCCAGGTTGAAGAGAGTGTTGACGTTGGGATAAAATTTGATAGAAGTTATCTCAGAAGTTGTAACTCCAATAAAAAAACTTTCCAATTAAAAATTGTTCTCTGAGTTATTGTCTATAAGATTTGTATGGATAATTTTTCTCTGGGAGGTACCACTCCCAAGATATCGTTGAAAATCTACCCTTTCAGGTTAAAGAAAATGTTAACGTTGAGATAAAATTTTACAGTAGTTATCTCGAAAGTTGTAGCTCCAATTGAAAAACTCTTCAAATAAAAGTTGTTCATTAGATCATTGTCTACAAGATTTGTCTGAACAATTTTTCTTTCATAGGTACCACTTTCAAGATATCGTTGAAAATCTACCCTTCCAAGTTGAAGAGAGTGTTGACGTGAGATAAAATTGGACAGTAGTTATCTTGGAAGTCGTATCTGCGATCAAAAAACTCTTCAAATAAAAGTGGTTCTCTGGTTTATTGTCTACAAGGTTTGTCCAAAACATTTTTCTCTAAGACGTACCACTTCCAAGATATGATTGAAAAATTACCTTCCCAGGTTACCGAAAGTGATGACGTGAGATGAAATTTGACAGCAGTTATCTCAAAAGTCAAAACTCCAATTGAAAAAACCTCCAAGTATGGATGATTGTCCATAAGATTTGTCTTAACAATTTTTTTCTCGGAGGTACCATTTTCAAGATATCGTTGAAAATCTCCCCTTCCACGTTGAAGAGAGTGTTGACGTTGGGATAAAATTTGATAGTAGTTATCTCAGAAGTTGTAACTCCAATAAAAAAACTCTCCAATTAAAAATTGTTCTCTGAGTTATTGTCTATAAGATTTGTATGGATAATTTTTCTCTGGGAGGTACCACTTCCAAGATATCGTTGAAAATCTACCCTTTCAGGTTAAAGAAAATATTGACGTTGAGATAAAACTTTACAGTAGTTATCTCGAAAGTTGTAACTCCAATTGAAAAACTCTTCAGATTAAAGTTGTTCATTAGATCATTGTCTACAAGATTTGTCTGAACAATTTTTCTTTCATAGGTACCACTTTCAAGATATCGTTGAAAATCTACCCTTCCAAGTTGAAGAGAGTGTTGACGTGAGATAAAATTGGACAGTAGTTATCTAGGAAGTCGTATCTGCGATCAAAAAACTCTTCAAATAAAAGTGGTTCTCTGGTTTATTGTCTACAAGGTTTGTCCCAAACATTTTTCTCTAAGACGTACCACTTCCAAGATATGATTGAAAAATCACCTTCCCAGGTTACCGAAAGTGATGACGTGAGATGAAATTTGACAGCAGTTATCTCAAAAGTCGAAACTCCAATTGAAAAAACCTCCAAGTATGGATGATTGTCCATAAGATTGGTCTTAACAATTTTTTTCTCGGAGGTACCATTTTCAAGATATCGTTGAAAATCTCCCCTTCCACGTTGAAGAGAGTGTTGACGTTGGGATAAAATTTGATAGTAGTTATCTCAGAAGTTGTAACTCCAATAAAAAAACTTCCCAATTAAAAATTGTTCTCTGAGTTATTGTCTATAAGATTTGTATGGATAATTTTTCTCTGGGAGGTACCACTCCCAAGATATCGTTGAAAATCTACCCTTTCAGGTTAAAGAAAATGTTGACGTTGAGATAAAATTTTACAGTAGTTATCTCGAAAGTTGTAGCTCCAATTGAAAAACTCTTCAAATTAAAGTTGTTCATTAGATCATTGTCTACAAGATTTGTCTGAACAATTTTTCTTTCATAGGTACCACTTTCAAGATATCGTTGAAAATCTACCCTTCCAAGTTGAAGAGAGTGTTGACGTGAGATAAAATTGGACAGTAGTTATCTTGGAAGTCGTATCTGCGATCAAAAAACTCTTCAAATAAAAGTGGTTCTCTGGTTTATTGTCTACAAGGTTTGTCCCAAACTTTTTTCTCAAAGACGTACCACTTCCAAGATATGATTGAAAATTTACCTTCCCAGGTTACCGAAAGTGATGACGTGAGATGAAATTTGACAGCAGTTATCTCAAAAGTCGAAACTCCAATTGAAAAAACCTCCAAGTATGGATGATTGTCCATAAGATTGGTCTTAACAATTTTTTTCTCGGAGGTACCATTTTCAAGATATCGTTGAAAATCTCCCCTTCCACGTTGAAGAGAGTGTTGACGTTGGGATAAAATTTGATAGTAGTTATCTCAGAAGTTGTAACTCCAATAAAAAAACTTTCCAATTAAAAATTGTTCTCTGAGTTATCGTCTATAAGATTTGTATGGATAATTTTTCTCTGGGAGGTACCACTCCCAAGATATCGTTGAAAATCTACCCTTTCAGGTTAAAGAAAATGTTGACGTTGAGATAAAATTTTACAGTAGTTATCTCGAAAGTTGTAGCTCCAATTGAAAAACTCTTCAAATTAAAGTTGTTCATTAGATCATTGTCTACAAGATTTGACTGAACAATTTTTTTTTCAAAGGTACCACTTTCAAGATATCTCCCACGGTTTCTGATCAGTTCTTCATGCTGCAACCCTATTCTCTATAAATGACCCAGGAAACTATCTCTCTACCAACCATTTTCATCACAAGACACGGAGACTGGGAGATCATCGAATGATTGATGACAGAATAGAGATCTTGGACATTGAGTTAGTTGAGACATCTTGGTAATCAAGCTATATGACCCACTGGTTCCACTTGGGATGTTTATTGCCAGATTCATCTAGGATAACAACATTTGAACCAAAACAACAAAACTTCACTAGTTTCATTAAGTTTCGTCCACTGGATTCATAACATCAATAAATCATCGACCTCTTGAGCAGATCTGCCATTCCAAACTGCTGAACCAGCTCACAATGCTTACTATGGTAGTGATGTTTCAAGTTCCACCTAAATGTAATTCTTTTTCCACAGTCTATACATTGGAATTTAGGGTCCACACCACACTCGTACTTTTGATGGCGAGTGAGGTCTCGTTTGAGTTTGTACTTCTTGGGACATCTGTCACATAGTTGGTAGGTCCGGTCTGGAAGTATAATTTGGTGACAATCGAACCACCATGGCAACACAAATCTTGTTCTCATCACTCTCGAATAATGGAGAACTAACTGAGGTATAGCCAACCAGAAGTTGGTGAATGATGAACTGTATCTTCATTGAAGATTCAACGTGAGTGGGACAATAAAGCACATTACCATAACAGTGTTTCAATTTATTGGACATCATTGTTTCAACGATCTATCCAGAAGATAATTTATTCCAAACTCATCAACCAAATGACGATGGACGTTGTTATAATGCTTCTTCAGGTTACTCTTCAATGCGCACTTCTTCCCACACTCCAGACATTGAAACTTGGGTTCTACTCCACATTCATACATTACGTGCCGATGCAAATGTTGTTTGAATTTGTACCTCTTGCTGCATTGTAGGCATTGGTGGAACTTCAGTTGATCTGGAAGAAGCATCATCAGGATGTGAATTTATCGAATTCGAAGAAGAACAAGTAGGGGAAACTAAACAAATTCAGACCTCATTGATTTAATGATCTATCTAGAAGATACCAAATTCCAAACTCATCAACCAAATGACGATGGACGTTTTTATAATGCTGCTTCAGGTTACTCTTCAATGCACACTTCTTCCCACACTCCAGACATTGGAACTTGGGTTCTACTCCACATTCATACATTGTGTGGCGTTGCAAATGATGTTTGAATTTGTACCTCTTGCTGCATTGTAGGCATTGGTGGAACTTCAGTTGATCTGGAAGAAGCATCATCAGAATGTGAATTTATTGATTTCAACGAAAAAGAAGAAAGTGATTAACACATTGAGAACTTATTGATTTAATGATCTATCTAGAAGATAGCATATTCCAAACTCATCCACCAAATGACGATGGACGTTATTGTAGTGCTGCTTCAAGTTACTCTTCAATGCACATTTTATCCCACACTCCAGACATTGGAACTTGGGTTCTACCCCACATTCGTATTTTGTGTGTCGTTGCAGATTTTTTTTGAATTTGTACCTCTTGCTGCAGTGTTCGCATTGGTGGAACTTCAGTTGATCTAGAAGAAGCATCATCAGAATGTGAATTTATTGATTTCAACGAAGAAGAAGAAAGTGATTAACACATTGAGAACTTATTGATTTAATGATCTATCTAGAAGATAGCATATTCCAAACTCATCCACCAAATGACGATGGACGTTATTGTAGTGCTGCTTCAAGTTACTCTTCAATGCACATTTTATCCCACACTCCAGACATTGGAACTTGGGTTCTACCCCACATTCGTATTTTGTGTGTCGTTGCAGATTTTTTTTGAATTTGTACCTCTTGCTGCAGTGTTCGCATTGGTGGAACTTCAGTTGATCTAGAAGAAGCATCATCAGAATGTGAATTTATTGATTTCAACGAAGAAGAAGAAAGTGATTGACACATTGAGAACTTATTGATTTAATGATCTATCTAAAAGATAGCAAATTCCAAAATCATCAACCAATTGACGATGGACGTTATTGTAGTGCTGCTTCAGGTTACTCTTCAACGCGCTCTTCTTCCCACACTGCAGACACTGGAACTTGGGTTCTACCCCACATTCGTATTTTGTATGCCGGTGCAGATCTTGTTTGAATTTGTATCTCCTGCAGCACTGTGCGCATTGATGGAACTTCAGTCGATCTGGAACAAGGATCATCAGTCATTGATTAATTGCAACATAAATGAAAAACTAGACACACTTGACGCTCAATTTTTTTAATCATTGTGTAACTATAATACAACAAATAATTTAATAAATAAGGGAACTATCCAGTAGATTCCGTATTCCGCATTCTTCCACCAGATGAGAATGTTTCTTCACATAATGCTGCTTCAAGTTACCCTTCAATGCAAATTTCTTCTCGCATTCTATGCACAGAAATCGGGGATCTACACCGCATTCGTATTTTTTATGACGGGCCAGGTCTCTTTTGAATTTGTATTTTCTATCGCATCTCTCGCAGTGGTGATATTTTAGTTGATCTGGAAAAAGGTTTGGGTTATAGAGGGTTAAGGGAGGTGATGATGAAGGTGGTTTTGATGGGAGGATTAGAGTGAAGTAATAATTCTATCTAGAGGTCGCAATCTACTTCTTTTCATACTTGTGTTCTCTTCTCTATCAATTGAAAATATATGTTGTCCAACGTATCGTTTCCCGTACGCCGCATCATAATCTACTATATATTTACTGTCCGGATTTGTCTACGTAACGATCCCGTAAAACAATTGTTTGAATTATTACTTTTTGTGGTTATTTACAACTTTTTTAATTTTTTATATTGTCCGATTTTTGAAAAACTTTTGAGATATCCCTTATGTTTTTTTAATGCTTCTCCATCAACTTCTGTAAGTCGATATTTAAAATACTTCAAACAATGTTGAAGAATTGAACTTTTTCTAATCAACTCTTGTGAATATATTCTGTTTTTTTTAATCAAACTTTTTGATGAACTACTTCGAAAGTTTTCTTTTTTTGATTTCTAAATTTATGAAAAAGAGTGTCCTGAATCCAAATTTTCAAAAAATCATCGTTATATCTTCAATAGTTTTTGAGATATCTTCACTTAAATGAAACGAAGACATTCGGGACATGAAATGAATTCTAAAAGTTTGGAGTCCGTTCTCAGGGTTAAGCAATGTTTTGGTAAGTTTGTGGCTTTTACACATTTTATTGAGAAAAGTGTCCTGAATCCAAATTTTCAAAAATCACCTCCATATTTTTGACAGTTTTTGAGATGGAACGAAGACAGTCGAAACTGTGGATCTTTCCACGACATTATTTTTTAATTTCAAATTCATAAAAATCTTGAATTGCCCATAGAAAAATGAAAAAAAAAATAGAAACAAGTTAGGAGCTTTTTTCGTTTTTGACATTTTGATTTTTTTTATAGATATTTCCAACACCTACGTTTAACATGACCTGCTTCTCTTTAGTATTGTAGTTTGTTAGGAAATTGTTTCCACTTTTTATTATAATGTTTGAGTTTGATCTTTTTTAAAGCTTTAATGAATTTTTCCTTTAGCTTGAAGGTTTTTTTTTCAATTCATTCTCTTCTATGTAATCAACGTAACCTTTTTTTGAGATGATTTTTTTTTCAAGATTTTTTGTTTTTTTGATCAATCCGCTTCTATTTACTTTGAATTTTTTTTTTATTTCTCATCCTACTGACTATTTTTTTGCTTTTTCAATGTATTTTTTAATTTGTGATGTTTTTTTTATCAGTTTATCCCGACTTTTTGGGAATTTGGGTTTGGTTATTTATTGGAGAATTTCTGATGGGGAAAAGAGATTTTCAAACGTTATTTTAACCTCTTTCGTATTAAAATGTCAAAACAAGTGTTCAACAATATCATGATAAATTTATATTAAAAGATAATGAAGTGAATTGATAATTAAATTGATAGGATCGCTTTTTTCGCATCAAAATCGGCCAAGATGCATTGACTTCAACAATTAAAGAAACTTAAAATGGTTTACTAAGAAAGTTAAAATGAGTGAAATGCCCAAAATTCTCAAAGATGAACAATAAAAAATTACGAAAAAGAGTAAAAACCGTAAGACAAAACAAAAATTCAGTTAAAAAAAAAATACTAAAAAGTTTAAAGAGTAACAAAAGTTTCTTGAAGGAAGAATTGTTTATTAAGGAAACTTATGAATATGATTCATTTGTCTAACGTCTAAATCATTAAGGTAATTAAACATTTTTAACAAGATCAAAATTAAATATGATAAAAAAGTTTAAGAGTAAAAAAAAGGTAAACGAAACGGTTGAATGAGTGTGATACATTAAAAAATTATAAAAAAAAGTTTTAAACAAAACAATGAATCACTTAAAACAAGAAGAAATTCAGTTTAACTGGTAGAAAACTGTAAAAGTAACAAAAGGCTTTAAAAGTGAAAACAAACAAACTAAATAAACTAATAAACTCCAACAAACTCAATCAAACCAAAGACAAAAACATTTATAAGGTGATGAAAAAAATTTAAACAATAAAACTAAACAAGTAAACATGGTTTGAAGTAGAAAAATGTTAAAAGAAAGTTTAAATCCGAAGAAAACATTAAAAAATTATTGAAAATGTGTAAAACCGTGAAACAAAGAGCAGATAAATCAATTAAAAAAAAAGTAAATTACAATTGTATACAAGTACGCCTAAAAATACACGGAAAATTGAATAAAAACAATGGATAAATACTATAATATGAAAAACTCAATTGATAAAAAGGGGTAGCACACCTGAAAAGACAAAAATCAACCAAAACGTGTCAAAATATAAAATAGAAACTAGTAGATGGCATTCCTAAAAATGGAACTAAAGAACATCAATTATCACTTTGTTCCACCATTTTAGGTTTTTCCAAATTTCTTGTACATTTTGCCCAGAGAGGAGTCCAACGTTACCCTTGAACAAAAGATAACCCAACCTTGAACAGTAGAAAAATCCCATACATTGTCCCCAACTGCACCTTGGACACAATCCCATACAAACTGCCAAGCTGGACACCAATAATGATACACATCAAGGGTATTAGGACTATATTATCATCCTTATAAATCTAATGAGATCTAACAAATCAGTCTTCATCACTAAGCCTACAACTTCGTATCTAAAAGCAACGAAGCAACATGAGAATGCCTGATTCGAATGTGCGATTCCAGCTCTTGTTTGTAGTAATATCTGTTTTTACACACACAGCACACCACATTCTTATCTTTGCCACACTCGACTCTTTGGTGTCTTCTTAGGTTGTTTCGCATGGAGTAGCTTTTGCCGCATTTGCACACAAATCTTGAATTTGCTAGAAAACATTCAGTGGTTAACTTATACACAATAAGCTATCTGCTAATATGTCAAACAAATACCTTGTTGAGATCCGGCGGCAGCAGTCTAGAGAAGATAAAGAGAAGGAAAGATAACAGGACCTCTCCATCCACCATTGCTTTATTAGTGAAGTAACTACAAACTATCTCATCAATTAAACCCTGTACAAGCGCCAGCATGTTTTTTCTGCAGCTCCTGCTGCAACCATTCCTCATAGCAATCCCCGTGCTTCTTCTTCATGTGGGTCTTCAAATGGAAATTATGATGACTAGCATATCGACAATAAGGACATTGAAATGTCTTCATTTTTTGACATTCGAAGATCCTGTGCCTTTTGAGAAGATGATTGTGTCTGTAGGACTTCTGGCACACGTCACAGATGTACGGCCGTTCTGGAAATGTATTTTTATAAATTTATCCATAAAATCGAATGATGGGAGGTATCAATGAGCAGCAAATTCAACAACAGACGTTTATTTGAGTTATTCACTTATTTTCGCAACTGCTCCATTTTCCACTCTTCAAAACACTCAATGTGCTTGTTCTTCATGTGGGTCTTCAAGTGGTAGTTGTGGTGGCTGGCGTAGTCGCAAAATAGACACTTGAAGGACTTGGTTTTTTGACATTCGTAATAGAGATGGCGCCTTAGGTGGCTTTGGTGTAGGTAGGATTTACCGCATGTGTGACAAGAGTGTTTCCTGACTGGAAATTAGGTTTTAGTAACCCATGTCATTAAAGTTCTTATTTAATAATTTATTTTAACGATACTTGTCCCAAATAATATTACGTATTTAGTGTTTTGGAAACTGCATTTTGTTTTTTATTTAGCAACATTGTAATCATTTGTATTCTATTTGATAAATGATAAGTTTTCGACGGAGCGGAAACTGAACGAAAGCAAGGCTCCGCCCACCAATATAATTGAAGAAGCATGGGCAAATATAGGCTACGCCCCTCTCACATATTTATAGGATATTGGAATAAATGTTTATCCATAATAGTACCTACTGATTTTTGGATGTTCCCAGCAAATTTTGACAAGTGTCTTTTGAATTTTCACTCACTGATTGCGGAGTGTCTTTCTTCTGATTTTTCCAAACCAATGTTTGATCATCCACTGCTCGCTTAATCTTCAAGATTTTTGATAGATGAGAGTATTGTTTGTTTTACAGTTTTTGATCAACTCCAGATATGATCAACCGTGTTTCATTTTGATGATTTTCAATTTAAGACAGAAAATCACACACGGTGATGGATGTTTTTTGACAATTGAAGAACTGAAAAATTGAAATGATAAAAAATCAACAAAATTTAATTTCCACAACTCACAAGGATACGATCAGCCGTTTCTCATTTCAATGATTTCTCAAATTTAGACTCAAAATTACACTTGGTGATGAATGTAGGATGTTTATATAACAACTTGTGATCAATAGAAAAACACTGAGAAAATACAAGTGATGAAAATCAACAAAAATTGAATTTTCACAACTCAAGAGGATACGATCAGCCGTTCTTCGAATTAATGATTTTTCAATGTTAGACTCAATATCACACTTGATGACGAATGGAGTGTTTTTGTAATGATTTGTGATCAGTGGAAGAGCACTGAGAAATAAAAAGTGATATATGATTAACAAAATTTAATTTTCACAACTCACGAGGATAGAATCAATCGTTTTTAATTTTTAGAATTTCTCAATTTTGGACTCACACTCTGTTATGAATGTATCCTTGTAACAATTTTTGATCCATAAGAGAGCACTGTCAAATGAAAAGTGATGAAAAATCAACATTATTGGATTTGTCAAATGAATTGATGTACGTGTGTGATGCTCATAATTATAACACCAGAAATATGTCAAATTTGTATGTCCATTTTTTTATTCTTTTTGTTCTACTGTTTTGTAAAGCAATGCTTAATAAAGGATTATTATGATAATTATTATAGTTTTGCAAAATTAAAATGATCAGAAGTCAACAAAATTGAATCTTCACAACGGCTGATCGTATCCTCTTGAAGAGGATACGATCAGCCGTTGTCCATTTCAATGAAAATTCAACTTTAGACCCAAAATCACACTCGGTTGTGAATGAATAGTATTTTTGTAACAATTTGTGATCGATAGAAGAGCACTGTGAAATCTTAACAAAATTAGATTTTCCCAACTCAGAAGGCTACGATCAGCCGTTGCTCATTTCGATGATATTTTAATCTTGGGCTCGGTGTATGACGTTTCTGTGATGATTTGTGATCAATAGGAGAGCATTGTAGGAAAAAATGTGATAAATCAACAAAATTGAATTTTCACAACTCACGAGGATACGATCAGCCGTTTTTTATTTTGATATATTTTTTTTCAATTTCAGACTCTAAATCGCACTCGATGATAAGTGGAGTTTGATTTCAACAATTTTTCTTCAATAGAAAAGAAAAGCAAAATTAAAGTGATAACAAAATCAAAAAATTGGATTTTCACGACTCAGGAGGACACGATGGAGAATTTTTTTTGTAGCAACTTGTGATCAATTGAACTTCTCACTAGGTGAGACTTACAAACACCGCATCGAACGATTTTGTGCATTTCAAGTCTACCTACAGTGTGTTCGTGGCCGAAGATTCTCTTCAATTGGCATCAGTGGCTAAGGGGAAGAAAAGAAAGGAGTCCACACCAATCAAACTCATCAAATAATCAAATAGAGAAATATTTATCCCCCTTACAACCTCAAGTTAAAAATACTTGCTCCAATCTTCTTTATGCAGCATCCTCAAATGACTCTTCACTGATTGCACCTTAATACCAGAAAAAGCGCAACCTTTCTTGGGACACTTGAATGGCAAATTGGAACAACCAGGTCTTGATTGCAAAAAGTTGTTGGCCATCAGCTTTAGCATCCTTTTTTTAGGAATTTCTAAAAAAAAACTAATGGAATTTTGGAAGACATTTCATTCAAAATTTAGTAGTGGGTTAGTAGCAGACGACACATTCATTTGGTGATTGAGGTGGTGGTAGGATTATTTTCAGTGGTCTCACTAGCAAATTGTGGATGTAAGGCTAAATAAATGTGTTTTCAAGAAAATGTCAATCACCCTCTAACAGATTATGAAGACAAAACGACCCACTGTCAAAGCTCACTTTATTCACTCCTTAACTAAAATAAGTCACAAAGTCCGACACAATCCTCGCCCTCTCCTCAATCAAAGCCTGATTAACCATATTATGCAGTTTACTCTCATGTCTCTGTACGTGTATCTTTTGATGCGCCCTGTACAAACATCCCGGATAAGCACAAGCAAACTGCTTCTCCTTGCCGCAATCGTACTTCTGGTGTCGTCCCAAGGCCGTTTTGGATCTGTACCTTCTCGAACACTGCGGACACTCGTGAAGGGGGCCTACAATTCAATTTATGGTTAGATCGAGGTGGGTTGTAGATCGTTCATCAAACGAAAACAAACCACACTGTGGGATATTGACAGACGGGGTTGTATAAAACGTATATTGAAAAATATTGTATAAACCCAAACCCTATTTAAAAATATCAGCATTATGCTCCTTGTGCTTGGCCAACATGTGCATCATGAAGTGAATCTTCTGCTTTCCTTTATAAGGACAAAAAGAACACTTGAACTGTGGTTCCTTGCCACACTCCCACCTCATGTGGTTGTACAAAGAACTCTTTCTCTTGTAGGAACGTCCACATGTCTTACAAGAGAAAGGGTGGTGGATGTCCACCATTGCTTTGAACTGTTTCAGGAATAGCTCTGTAATTTAAGGTGTAATCGTTGGGTTTCACAAAATGGTCCATAGATGGACTGGCTTACCTTAGTAGAGGAAAGTATGTACAGTAGATCGATTAGAGTTATGTACACTTAATCAACACATAAAATTTATTTGTCAAATAAACGGATCAGCTACAAAAATATTATGCTTTCTCGCCATATGCTTCAGAAGATTGCAATGCAGCTTTGTCTTCTGAGGACAGTATCTGCAAGAAAACTGAGGTTCCTTTCCACACTCGTACTTCTGATGTCGCCTCAGTGACATCTGGCTTTTGTAAGAACGTTGGCAAGACTCACAGTCGTATTGATCTAGAACTTTGCCAGGATTAGTTTGTGGATTCACTCATGATAGAATGGATGAGATGTACAAAGGACGAGTTAAGGACATTTATTCACATACAAGTTACACTCTACTTATCCAGAACTTTACTTGGTTGACATCACCATGGTTGTTCTGGTAGTGTCTCTTCACGTTGGTTTTCAAGTTGCTCGAGTAGGTACAACCTGAGAACGAACACGTGAACTTGGGACCACCACAGTAGTACTTTTTATGTTGATAGAATGAGCGGTAGAGGTAGTAGCTTTTGTTGCACACGGTGCACTCGTACTTTTTGGCTGTAAGAATATTTAATCATTGTATGTAGATAATGGGGTGTGGATTGGGGAGTGGGAGAGGAGCACCACAATCACATCACTTACCAAAATCTCCCTTAGATCAAAGACATGATCAAAAAGTGTAAATCATCTACCGCCAAGTTATGAAGATGTTTGTCTATTCGATTACATTTATTGGTATCTGAAAACTTTTTTTCTTAAATCTACATTGAGCAAAACAGGATCTTCCTCTAGATGTTTGGTCAATAAATGTCGGTTCAAGACGTTTTGCCTGTAGCAACCATAAGTACAATATGAGCAGACAAATCTAGGTGCACGTGAGCATTCGTACTTCAGATGCCGGGACAGATTTCTTAGATGACTGTAGGCTTTGTTGCATTTGTCGCACCAGAATTTTGCTGAAAGATAATCATAGTCATAAGGATATGTGTTATACATACTAGGTTAAATCGTATAGGGCTCCACACAATTATATAGATTGGTTTTTATCAAAAACACCTCCGGATACTCATCAATAAAAATATCATTGAGGTTCATACTCATTGCCGCACTATAAGTACATGAAAGAGGAAGCTTTAGTGAGGAACATACGAATGAAAAGAATGGTGGTCTCATGATAAACGTCAATGTTTCTCAGTTGAAGCAATCCAATGTAATCACCCTCACCTACCACTACAAGTGGGTGTGTTAGTTTGGGTCCCTGCTCGGGCGCCAAATTTTTTAAGCTTTGCTTTGGTTTCTAATGGAGTTTGAATCCTACAATTTCGGGGCGCCAACATCTGCATTGAAGTGATTGAAAAAAAAATACACGAAACACTCATCTTTTTGCCATTCTCCAAGCTTCATAGAGGAGAAAGAGCAAAGCATAGTGGTGATCTATGCTACTTTCAAACAAGGTAGAACCATGTCCATGAAAACTTTGAAAGATAACTTAGCAAGAATGCAAAGGGCGCTAAGGATTGTCAAAAACTATTCCACCTGTATTGTTCCTCCAACTTTCTTCAAGTCCTATTCTGACGGAGAAAAGTGGAGTTCTTCTCCATGTATGGATGAATCTGGGCCTTTTTGGCCTTCAGTTTTATGGAGTACTTTGTTTTCATGTCGTGGTAGGTACAGAAAAAAAACAAGAAGCCATCTTTGTTTTTTTGTACCTACCACGACAAATGGTAAAAAAGTACTCCATAAACCAAAAGTGGGACTAATACCAAAATTGCAATAAGCGACAGAATAGAGGAAAATAGAGAACAAGAAGTGAAAGATGTGAAACTACCATTTCGTGGGTACATTAAAAAAACTTAATTGGAGAAGCAATAGTACTCCCAAAGATACAATGAGCAATGCAAAAGAGAGAGGAGAAAAACAACTATAAACCAAAAATCGTGGATCAACAGAGAAAGATGGAATTACCAATAAGCAGGTACACTATATTAATATGTAGACGAGGATAACTAAGATGAGTAACTGTACTCCCAAAGGAACAATAAGAAAAAAAAAGCTAGGGAAAGGAAAATAATACAGAAAAGATCAAGGAGTGGTGGAAAAGAAGAGAGAGAGGAAAAGGCATCACACAAAAAATGAAGGAGCAAGTAGTGACAGAGAAAGATGGTTGAACGACCTGGAGGAGCAACGTCACCCCCAAAGTAGGTACAATGAGCAACAGAAAATAGAAAAGAGTAGGATGAAAAACAGAAAAAAAAATTGAAAAGTGACAAAGACACTTGATAGGTGCTCTTAAATAGAGGAAGATACCTTGAAGGAGTAAATGTACCCTCAAAGGTCAAATGAGCAACTGGAAAAGGAAGTGAGGGGAAGAAAATGAGACGAGAAAGATCAAGGAGTGGGGAAAAGATGGAGCCACTACATGGTAGGTACACTTGGATGGAAGAAGATAACTTGGAGGAGTATTTGTTCTCCGTTTACCTTCAAGGACTGCTCAGCCCAATTCAAAGAGAAATAAGCATATGAACAAAAAGTGGCATATCATATCCCTCTGAGTTATGAAAAATTAAATTTTTTTGAAAAATGTACCATTCATAACTCATAAGAAAGGTTTGGTGAGCATTCAAAGGGAAATGAACATCTTTCCAAGAAGTCGTATACCATGTTCCTCAAAGTTATGGTAAACCTAATTCGGAGGAAAGTATATATTCAACCAAAAAAATGCGTATCACATCCCTCTGAGTTATGAAGAAGAATATTCCACGTTTTGTAAGACTCATTCATAGAGAAACAAGAAGTTCAATGGAAACGTAAACCAGAAGATCAAAAGTAGTTACAATGAGCAACAGAAAATAGAAAAGAGTAGGATGAAAAACAGAAAAAAAAATTGAAAAGTGACAAAGATACTTGATAGGTGCTCTAAAATAGAGGAAGATACCTTGAAGGAGTAAATGTACCCTCAAAGGTTAGATGAGCAAAAGAAAAAGGAAGTGAGGGGAAGAAAATGAGACGGGAAAGATCAAGGAGTGGGGAAAAGATGGAGCCACTACATGGTGGGTACACTTGGATAGAAGAAGATAACTTGGAGGAGTATTTGTTCTCCGTTTACCTTCAAGGACTGCTCAGCCCAATTCAAAGAGAAATAAGCATATGAACAAAAAGTGGCATATCATATCCCTCTGAGTTATGAAAAACTACAATTTTTTAAAAAATGTACCATTCATAACTCATAAGAAAGGTTTGGTGAGCATTCAAAGGAAAATGAACATCTTTCCAAGAAGTCGTATACCATGTTCCTTCAAGTTATGGTAAACCTAATTCGAAGGGAAGTAAATATTCAACAAAACAATGCGTATCACATCCCTCTGAGTTATGAAGAAGCATATTCCACGTTTTGTAAGACTCATTCATAGAGAAAGAAGAAGTTCAATGAAAACGTAAACCAGAAGATAAAACCTGGATATTATTACAAAAAAAAATTGTTATAGAAAGATAGAATAAAAGAAATGGTTATTTTTGCTTCATCTGCCATCAATCCCAACAATAATTGGGGCTTCTTTAAAGATCTCTATTGAGTTGAGGTGAAGGAAGAAAACATCAATAACATGCAAATAAAATTTAATTAATGCCATGTCTTGAAATATGCGTTTTCAGCGCATTTTTCCGTTTGGCAACATAGTCGCAATATGGACATTTAAATTGTCGTTCCACGCCACATTCGAATCTTCTATGGTTGTACAGGGATGTGGAGTGTCTGTATCTCTTTCCGCAACTGTAACATTCAAATCTTGAATCGTAGTTACCTACAAACATTTTATTTCAATTTATTCAATGTGGGGAGGGGTTAGCAATACGTTTGAGTCCACTACCATGGTTAAATACTAGAACTAGATTACAAAGTGATAGATGTAGCACTTCCGCTCTCTTGTTAGAGACTGCAGTCTAGACTTAGAAAACCGAGAAACCTTCTCTTACCATAAAAGAAGTTTTTACTATTACAACCTTGAAGAATAGTTTCAATTCTCAAAATTGGCAAGAACATAAAGAAGATGAAGACTCTGCAGAAGATTTCAAGTGAGGCAACAGAGGAAAACGATGAAAGCTTCTAATATCAAGATGAAGAAATGAGATCTAAAAGATAAGGAAAAGATGGCAAATCCAAACGTGAATTTATTGTCCATTACAACTACAGCTATTGGAATAAATTACGATATATCTGATTGCTGGTCATCGAATGGCATCTCCTGTTCTGTACATGCAACTTCAAGCTGTGCTTGTGCCAGAACAGTTTCTTGCACGTGTCACACTTAAATGACCTATCCTTGCCACACTCATATTTCTGGTGATTGTGCAGAGACGACTTCAGCTTGTACCTCTTGTTACAATTCCCACATTTCAGCGGCTTGTCTGGAATGGAAAGATGTACTCAGTACCACCTATTTATTGAACTACGTACATAATATAACAACTATCATTAAAAAGCAAGAGGATCTACTGCGTCGTGTTTGACATGCTGCAGTTGAGCTAGATTTCCATCCATGCGTTCCAAGAACTTCCGGTAGCATTCTTCGTCATGTTTCGCACGAATGTGCATCTTCAGAGTTTGCTTGCGTTTGAATACTTTGAAGCATTGATGGCAAATGAAATTTTTGGCCTTGCCGCAGTCTTGAGCCTTGTGGGCACTGAGGCATTTAGCATTTTTGTATAGTTTTTTGCAGTTTGGACAAGGGATTGGGTCTGAAAAAGGGGATGATTAGTGTCTGGTGTAGATAACAACTAAATCAGTTAGGCAGCAACGGTCAATGATCTACATAACCACCACCCAAGGGCAACAGTTTGATTTGCAAGAAAGTGGCCACCATATACGACAAAGTTGTGGAAACAAAAATCTCGCACTGTAGTCTCTGGGGAGATAAGAAATGCTTCAACTTGGACAATCACAGTTTGTGACTGCTAAAGTTAACTGGTTTGATAGGAAAATTGAACGACCGATTAACGACATCGTTGAGTGGATTGTTCCGGACACCAATTAGATGGTTGATTGAGACGCGGCGCACGGAAAACGATACTGGAATTTGATTTGCAAGAAAGTGACCATCATAAACCACAAAGTTGTGGAGACAAAAATCGCCCAACCAATACTGATTCCTGCAATTAACCGAAACATGAACATGATCAATCAAGGCATTTATTACTAGAAAACTTCAACTGTCAATGATGTAGACATCAGGCTCCGTATGTACGTACTCGAAATGCAACTCCAAACTGTGTAGATGTCGAAAAGTTTTCTGGCATTCCTCACACGTGAAAGTCTTTTCTTGTCCACAATCATTCTGGTGATTTTGCAAATATTCCATCGTCCTGTACGTTTTGTCACATGTCTTACACTGTAGTTGGTTGGCTGAAAATAAACAGTTATACAGTTTGTTCCTGATAAGCGTAAGAAAACTACGCTACACAATCAAATAAAACATGATTCTACTACTACTGAATTTATTTCCAAATAAAGTATCAATAATAATTCTGAATGAGAAACATACAAACAACTACATTAGAACGCCAAAGGATCATCAGTGGCCTCTATCTTCATCACTCCCAACTCATCTTCAGTCTGTTGGTCCATGGCATGTATCTCTACCGGCACCAACGGAGGAGGCTTTAAGTCCTCTCTGGCCATCCCTGGATAGCACATAAACTGATTCGCAACAGGAACAGGGGGTTTGAATTTTTTTTCCAGCTTGATGGGATTGCGCAGACTAACAGTGTTTATTAGCTCTTCAAATGTGAACTCGCCATGCTGGCTGCGCATGTGCACCTTGAGGTGTTGCTTGCGTTTGAACACCCTTTGGCAATAAGGGCAGATGAAGGACTTGACCTTGCCGCAATCCTGGGCCTTGTGTGCGCTGAGGCATTTGGGGTTTTTGTAGATCTTGCCGCACTTGGGACAGTCGATTGGGTCTGGAAATGATGGTGTTAGGATGGTGGAGATGTGTTGTTTTACTTATAGCTATGGGGTTCTACTAGTGATAAATGAGAGGCGTTTGGTTTATTCAATACAAAGAAACTTTTTATGAGTTTCGAAGGAATATAAAAAGCGGAAGCTCTTTTTGCATGCTCGGCAAACATATCTGGAATTCTCCATGACATAGTCCAGTTTACTTGTGGGAACTTTATGACCAAACATGTCATCCAGCTTCTGCTTGGCCAATATAATTTGCCTTTTTACTGCATCTGGAAATGAATCAGTTAGTACCTTTTCACAATGACTAAAGTTTAAGAAACAACTTGTTGTAGTCCACATTCATAATTTATTGAAACACCATTAAATATAGAACTGTGCATCGTTGGCACTTCGACAAGCATTAGAAGCAATGTGACGAGTAAGTGTGAACCTGTGCTTGAACATTCTTGAACAGTATCGGCATTGGTGTTGTCCAGATTTTTGACATTCGATTTTACGGTGGCGTTTTAGAGAATGTTGGGTTTTGTACTTCTTGCAACATACTGGGCATTCGTAGTTTATGTCTGAAATATAAATGGATTGTTGATTTGAGTGTGTGCAGATATGGCCAAGTGTCAGTCAAAACATTGAAAACAAAGACATTCGTGACTTACCTGCACCGCGTTCACAAAATATTCATGAAGTCACGTCTTGCTGTGGCAGCATTTTGAAATATAATTCTTTTTGCCACTTGACAATAAATTCACCTTGGCAACGTTGCATATCAGACGGACGGTTTAAGAATTACCGCCCCGTCCGACAACCAATATTTCACCACCTGTCAAACAAGTCAAACGTCAGATAATTCAACAACAACTTGTGTTGGCACTCGGTCTGATGATCGGTTTGTCAGGACTTTCCTCACGGTATCCTTCCAGATTCTTTTCTGGTAATGGGGTTTTGTTGTATCCAATTTTCAGGTAAACGAATCTTTGCCTGATGAGAAATTTCAGACAAAAAAAACAAAACCGCGTTTACTGCCGGACCTTTTTTTTAGATAGTTCCGAGAAACTTTACAGAGAGGCTTGAGGAATTAATATGCGTATTTGTAACGTTTCATTCAATTTTCTCGCAACCGGAAAACAGATAGCCGTGTTATGAGCGAGTTTCATTTTACAAATTTCCCGGTCTTATCTCGGCAAGACGCAAACTGACCCCATCACGTCGGTTTTTCCGTTTCATTCCCTTTCCACGCCGTCGGAGAATTTCTTTCACTTTTTAGCTGTTTTTCCATTAAAACAAATTAAAACAAACTCCCATTCACTATCCTTCACAACAAAAATGGCTTGATCAAAAGCGCAGTGGTACCACGTGAAATAGGAGAAAATTTTACATAAGAAACGTAGTTATTTTCATGGAAATCTTGACAACTCTTCTTGCAAACAACCATTGAATGAAGGGATTAGCTTGAGGGTAGCCACGTCCTCCACCAACAAGCTCTCTTTTCTCCACAACAAAAATGGCTTGAGATATCAAAGGCGCAGTGGTACCAAGAAAAAAAAAAACGTGGTATTTTTCTAAAAATTTCACAGGATCAATCAGATCTAACGTAACGATAAGTGAAAAATTGACAATCATAATTGACCAAATTATGAAACATCGCGAGAGTCAGTAGACAATTGTCTCAGCCAAACCTCTGAAGCTCAATTGTTCAGATGTCACCAAATCGCTTTGATTTCCAACTTTGGTTCAAGCTGTGGTGGCATCAGTAGAAATTAATAAAGCTTATTCTCTTTTCCAAGACCAGATCTTTGGTGATTTATTGAGCAAAATTTGTCAATCTTCTATCTAGGAAACACTTCCAGACCCCCAGTGTGAATACTATGAAAAAGTAAGATCAACATTGAAAGTTTGTTTACTTTCGATTTTTTTTTTCAATTTTTTAAAATATACAGGGTGAAAATTTTAAGCTATCAATCAATGGGGAGTGGATAGATGAGATTAAAAAAAATATTTGGACAGTCAGAGTCATCTCAAACACGTCGAAGACACCTCGGAGACACGTCAGATATTTCTTAAACACCTCAGAGACACCTCGGATACACCTCGGAGACACCTGTGACACCGGAAAAGCCTCAAAAAATTCTTTTCAACAGTACCCCATATACTACATTCCAAGAGCAAGTGAATTCAAGCGACGATCAAAGGTAGTCCTGGATAAAAGGAGGGTGTTGGATAAAATGAATAACCAAATAGATGATTGAATTATTGTGTGCAAGTAACTATGGTCTATCCTGTTCCAAGACAGCATCAAAGTGAACCAGACCAAGACCAAGCGAACCTTTCGAACAGGTCACGTGACCGGTTTAGTCGTTAGGAAACTCTGATTGCGAAAAAGTGCCAATCATACACGATTATATTGTGAAAATTAGAGTAACATAACATTACTCATCACAATTTATTTTCTATAGAGATCAAGCCTACACAATAAATACCTAAATAAATAAAATATCACACAAACGACTAGAATGGGTTACACAATACTCACATATACTTAAATCCTATCATATATAATAATTATCAATCTGAGTACGATTTGACTAAATCTACATCAAAAATCAGTGTTTGACATTGAAGAGTGCATGAATTAGATTAGACAAGCTCATTGCCATTCAACACAATACCATTTTCATCCTTCAAAATAATCTTATCCCCCACAATCTCGGCACTCAACGAGAAAGTTTCTTCAATTTTTGGACCCCGTTGTCTCAATTTTTGAATGAAAACATTATGAGTATTACGCAGATGCTTCAAAAGAATATATCCATGCTTGTACTGCTTCATACAAATCTGGCAAGTGAACGATGGGGCTTGTCCACAGTCGAACCTCAAATGGCGACCAAGAGTTTTCTTTTGCCTGTAGACTTTGTGACATCTTTGACAGGCGTATTTGACAGATTCGTGGTTGTAGACTTTCAACAGTTGAAAGTCATCCAGGTTTTCCGCGTAGAACAGTACATTGCCTACAATAAATTTACTATAATTGGCTTAATTTAGGGTAAAAAGTGAAATGAATACTTACAAAAAAAAGATGTGGCTTTGGGCAAATGTGGAAACTAACATGCAAATAACCTAAAAAAATAAATAAAAATAAAAATAAATTAAAATACTAAATAAATGAAACAACTTTGAGATTTATTGTGATTTAATGTCGAGAATTAATGTGTGTCTTGAGGTTTGACTTTTGATGGAAACATTTGCCGCAGTGTGGACATGGGAATTGAGGAAGCTTGCCGCACTCGTATCGCAAGTGGCTTAACATGTGCTTTTTTCTTCTGTAGCGATTGTTACACTGCGGACACCAAAAGAAATCTAGAAGATTAGATAAAATTAACGGAAGAAATCAATACAACTTGACCATCACCACAAAAATAGTGAATCTAGACATCACTAGGGTGCAGAGAGTGTTAGGAATCGCAAATATATGTTTCCACTACCTTTTATTGGTTGTTCAGGCAGTTGGGTGACAACCTTACTACCAGCACGCTCGTATTAAATGCCGCTCAAATTATTCAGTCCGGCTTGTTTCGTTTGATATATCATTATTGATGAATTTATTAGTGTAATTAATATCTAAATTTGCGGTTTTCTGTTATTTTCCCTCAGCTGTACTTGGGTTGTTGAGTATGGCTCTTCATGATAAAATGCGAATCATAACCAACAAGGTTGTGAAAAATGTTGAATTGATTAAAATCCATAAATATCGATATTTTATTTACAAATTGAGTACATCAAAGCCCTTCACGCTCGTATGCTTCACATTAACATGACTCCTCAAATTAGACCTCTGGTGAAACCACCTTCCGCAAATTTCACACCGAAATTGAGGACTCACTCCACACTCGTACCTCAAATGGCTGGCCAAGTGGAACTTGCGTTTATAACGTTTGTGACATTTGTGACAGGCAAAGTTTCTGGCTGTAACAAAACTCTGTTAGTAACAATGTTGTAAACCATAGCGCCATCATTCGGCAGAGACACCAACTGCATAGCTGCATGTGTCGCAACAGCAGCAGTGGCATCCACCATAATGACATGGTCTATGTTCAACTGATGACGCCTAATAGGTAGGAACGATCATTAATGTAAGATTTATAATCAGAATGAGGTTAACATTGAGAAAGATGTTGGCGATGGATGTGAGTCTTCAAGTTTGAGTTCTGATGGAAATCTCTGCCGCAAAATTCACATGTGAATTGGCGAGGAACTCCACATTCGTATGTCAAGTGTCTGGATAGGTGTTGTCTTCTTAGGTAGCGCTTGTGGCATTTGTGGCATTCAAATTTTCTATCTGGAAAAATGTAAAGGTTTGGAAAGATATTTTACTCCTTATCCAATAATTAAAAATGGTCGTAGTTTCTTTATTTATTGATGGATTTTTGCCGCAATAAATAGAGGAATTGTTGGAGATTGCACAGCTCTTGACAAAAAACGACTTATGTCGGTAATGGCAGAGTTTGGCGCCCGAGGCAAACCTCAATTGCGTGGGTATTTATTTTTTGATGAATTTTAGTGTTTTTTGCTGCAATCTACAGAGGAATTTATGAACCTCGAATATATCCTGACAAAAAACGAGCTTTGGCTAAAATTACAAGGTATGGCGCCTGACTCATAGTTCACTGCTCGTAAATTGAAAAAAATAGAATTGAATACGATCAAATTTTCTATAAGAAAGATCCAAAAATCTTCCTCCTCACAATACGAACTTGCCCAGCGGGGACCGCACACCCTGTAGAGCGTGCTTGACCTATTACTACTCATTGTTTTCCGTTCAGGTGACAGAAAATTTTGAATTTTATTTTTTAAATCGCTCTGATCGTCGCCAAATTTCAAAAATTATGTTTATTTACCGCTTCAAAAATATACTGGATGAAAACATGTAAAATAATAAGAAATGCTCAGTTTTTGTAATGAAATTGTAGTAATTTAAAATATACAATTTGTACGGCAATTTGCGATAGGTAGTTTAAGAAATGTGCAGTGAATAATAATAATTCTTCTTGTTGGTTGATTTATTGATTATTCACTTCAATTTCATTATTTCATTCATTGATTCATTTATTAATCCACATAATATTCGTTTTTCTTGTCCAATGTAGGTATTCCTTTATTCACATATTTATTGATTCATTGACTGCCTCTTGAGTTCATTATTCATTATCTTACAGATCCATGGGAATGCAAATAGCACTTCGGTGTCAGTAATTGACTCATTGATTCATTTATCAATCAACATATTCATTTTCCTTGTCCAATGTATTCATTTATTCACATATTTATTGATTCATTGACTGCCTCATTGAGTTCATTATTCATTATCTTACAGATCCATGCATGGGAGTGCAAATAGCACTTCGGTGTCAGTAATTGACTCATTGATTCATTTATCAATCAACATATTCATTTTTCTTTTCAAATGTATTCATTTATGCACATATTTATTGATTCATTGACTGACTCATCGAGTTGAATAGTATATTATTCATTATTCATTATCTTACATGGATATTTTCCATGGGAGTGCAAATAGCACTTCGGTGTCAGTAATTGACTCATTGATTCATTAATCAATCAACATATTCATTTTTCTTGTCCAATGTATTCATTTATTCACATATTTATTGATTCATTGACTGCCTCATTGAGTTCATTATTCATTATCTTACAGATCCATGCATGGGAGTGCAAATAGCACTTCGGTGTCAGTAATTGACTCATTGATTCATTTATCAATCAACATATTCATTTTTCTTGTCCAATGTATTCATTTATTCACATATTTATTGATTCATTGACTGCCTCATTGAGTTCATTATCTTAGATATCCATGGGATTGCATATAGCACTTTGATGTCAGTAATCGTCTCATTGATTTATTCCCCTGAATTTCATTGTTTGACTCATTGATGAGTTGTTTTATTGTTATTGGATAATCATTATATTCAATTTTTCATTGTCCCATTTATTCCTTGTTTTACGTTTTCATTGATTTATTTACTTTCATTTAATTGCTTGACTCATTCATTGGTTCATGAAGTTTACTAATAAATCAATTATTATCTTAAATAACCATACATTCATTCAGTATGATTTGAGTGATTGTCTAATTGATTTATTCACTTCCATTTCATTGCTTGACTCATTGATACATTTATCAACCAATATTATTAATCTTATTTGTGCAATTTGTCATTGACTATTGTTTTATATATTACTCGATTTTATTGCCTGACTCATTGATTCGTTCATCAAACAATACATATATCTTTCATTATTTAATGTATTCATTGTTTACATATATATTGGTGAATATTCTCATTCTCATCATGGGTTGAGATGAAAACTTTGCCATTTCTAACAAAACTCTTTTTCTGTCAAGGGTGATTGTTCAATAAATAAAGGAACTACGAGAAATTGGAGTTTTCCTCGGGCGCGAAACTTTTCTCTTTTTAACAATACTCGTTTTTTTTCACGGGTAATTTGATCTCCATCAGTTTCTGCATAGATTGCCACAAATTTCACCAATAAATGAATAAAATACACGCAATTGAACTTTTCCTCGGGCGCCTAGCTGTGCCATTTTCAACAAAACTCGTTTTTTGTCAAGGACCATCCAATCTTCTTCAATTTCTCAATAGATTGCAACAAAAATCACCGGAATCAATCATTAAATAGAGAAACTACAAGCAATTCAAGTTTGTCTCGGGCGCTCAACTTTGCCGAAGATGAAGAATAGACTAGCGGAACCCCCATTTCCAATGAGAATTGCATAGAGAGAAAATGAGAGTAGTGTTCAGTTGAATTGTGAAATGAAGAGGACGCAAGTATCGTAGGAAAAAAAGGATGGCATATTCAGCTAAGTTATGAAAAGAAGAAAATGCAAGAAACCCTAGCAAGGACGTATGAAGAAGAATCTTCGGAAAATAGAGAATGTTGTAGCGGAACTCCACACCAAAATATGCAAAAAGAGAAAATGAGAATCATATCCAGCCGAGTTATGAAATGAAGAAGTTATAAAATGTTATGATTATGAAATCGTTGGAAAATGAAGAATAGTGTGGTGAAGACCGAATTTCCCATGAAAGATCGTCCATTCTGATTATCGAGTGAGGAGTTTTAGCTTATTTTTGACAATTTTGAGGTTAGGTGTATCAAAAGAGGTAACAATTCATGCTAAAATCTTCCAACTTGGACGATGCAAGAATGGATGGGAATCAGATTCGGGTTTATGGACAATTCACTAATATGGGATAAAATATGGGTATTATTGACCACAAAGCAGTGGACTGATTAACCCAGGGTTTTATTGAATAAAATTCCAATCCTTGCATAGAATATATTATAATATAAAACTGGATTAAAACATCATTCAACTCAATAGGTCAACAGAAAAGGCACACACTGGTCCATCGTCGTGTTCAACCTGTTGATAAAATATAAAGCAACAATAATAAATGAGAATATAAAGATCAACAGCTTTGGTCAATAATTAAGTAATAAAATGGCACAAAGATCATTCAAACTGTTTCTCAACCTCATCAACATCCATCTCAGGATGCATGGCTGAAACGTGCTTCAGTACAAACGAAGCCTTAGCCTTGTATTTGCACTCTGGCCATGGACACTTGAACTTCTGATTCAGTCTACATTCGTTCTTCACATGGCGCTGAAGAGCCCCAAAAGAGCCAAACTTGCTGAGGCAAAAGTTGCAAGTGAAGATTTTGACAGGAGCAGGCTTGACAAACCTGTCACTGTCATTGTAAATAAAGCTAGGGTAGACGATGTTGATGATGGAGCTTTTGTCGAAACCTTTAAAATCTGGTTCGGGGTTTAAAGCTTGCCTCAGTTCGGCCATGTTGGTTACGTCTATGATAGGTGTCTTTGGTGTTTCACAGTAGTCGTGATCTTTGGTATAGTCTGGAAATCGGTTTTATTAGTTTGGGTTCCTACAGAGAGGGTGAGTTAGTCACAGTTAGTTATAGCGACAGATTTTGGAGAAATGTGTATCGTATCCAATGAAATTGTGACAAATTTACATACATAAGTATATTACTTGATACATCCACAAAAATACTGAAGCAATCAAAATGACTAGAATATAAAATGGGCAAACGTATACATATTGCATTCTTAGACTAGAAAAAATTGCACAATAAAAAGACTAGAAACCTTCTTTGGCAAATACAATGGGTTAAAACGCACACAACTTATGACTAGTTCTATGGCTATAAAGATCTTCAAGTGGCCACCATAATAGAATGTTGCTGTCTGACGTGTCTCTTCAAATGATGGCTGTAGAAATAAGCAGCAGGACAGACGCTGCAAAAAAACTGACGTTTATTCTCGCACGAGAACTTTAAATGTGTTGTCATGGCTTTTTTCGATTTGTATGGCTTTTCGCAACGTGGACAATAGAATGTTCTGTCGGATTTTTTGACTAAAAAATAAAATTTTATTTATTTATAATGATGACTACCTAGTTGGCAAGCACATGCGGTGCAAAAGGCTCACTGTAAAAAAACTAATTTAAGCAACAGACAACAAAACAAACTCTTAAGCTAGGCTATAAGTTATAGTGGACAATTTCATTGATATTTCAAAAGTAGTACTTCCTATGGCAAAACTCCTTGGGAAACAGTTGAAGAGGACTGAAATATGGACATTTTTTAACTAAAAAGTTTTTTGATTGGTGAAAGGGTTTTGGAGCTTAAACGGAGCAAAAACGACTTTTTTTTCAATCATCTTTCGTACATTTTATTTTCTTTTAGACTTGTTTTATTAATGAATTTCTTTTATTTATTTTTTTTGAATAATTTGTCGCCTTTGATATTTGTAATTATTTTTGTTGGTCTATTTTTTGTAAACTTTTTATTTCAATGAACTCTTTTTATTCTTGAATTGCCTTTAATTATTTTTCAGAAGATTTTGTTTCTCTTCATATGGGTGGTTCTTTGGATTTTTTTTATTAATGAGATCTTTTAATTTCAATTTTGGATTTTATTCACTTTGATTGCTGTGTTTTTTTTTATGTTCACTCAATTCAAACCATATTTATAAAAACAGGCAGCCTTAAAGTTCAAAATATATCAATTATATTGTCAATCTCAGCTGTTTTGAGGATCGTTTTGATGCTATTTAGGGAGCTTGAAGGGAGCAAAACCTACTCAATTCATTGAAAAGTACAACAGATTATTTATGCTATGTCCGTTATCATCATAGTCAGTATAAGCTGTTTTAAGGAGCGTTTTATTGCTATTCAAGGAGCTCACAAGAAGCAAAAACGTCTCAATACTTGAAAATCACAACAAGTGAAAGATATTACGTCCGTTATTATTATTAAGATAATCTTGCCACGGATGAATAATATTGCGTCCGTTATCGTTGAGTCAGTCTTAGCTGTTTCAAGGAGCGGTCAAAGGTCAAATGCTATCTAAGGAGCTTAAAAGGAGCAAAAACAAGTCAATTCCTTGAAAATACCACGAATGCATAATATTGCGTCCGTTATTGTTATTGAGTCTATATCAGCTGTTCTAAAAAGCATTTTGACAAGCATTTGGATGCTATTTAAGGAGCAAAAACGACTCAATTCTTGAAAATTACAAGGAATCAATGATATTATGACCGTCATTATTTAGTCAATCTTAGGTGTTTTAGGGAGCCTTCAAATGCTATCTAAGAAGCTTAAAAGGAGTAAAAACAATTCAATTCCTTGAAAAATACCATGAATGCATAATATTGCGTCCGTTATTGTTATTAAGTCTATATCAGCTGTTCTAAAAAGCATTTTGACACGGATTTTGATGCTATTTAAGGAGCCTAAAAGGAGCAAAAACGACTAAATTCTTGAAAATTACGATAAATCAATGATATAACGGCCGTTGTTGTTATTATGTCAATCTTGACTGTTTCAAGTGGCATTTCAATACACCTCATATACTTTGCTCCTTTCAAGCTCCTCAAGTTTGAAAGGAGCAAAACGATACAACTTCGTGAACATTACTAGAAATCAATGATATTATGGCCGTTGTTACTAAGTCAATCTTAGCTGTTCAAGGGAGCATTCAAATGCTATTTAAGGAGCTTAAAAGGAGCAAAAACAATTCGATTCCTTAAAAATTACCACGAATGCACTATATCGCGTCCGTTATTGTTAAGTCAACATTAGATGTTAGGAGCAAAAACATTTCTATTCTTTAAAATTACAATAAGAAATCAATGATATATTGCCGTTGTTATAAGGTCATCTTAGCTGTTCTAAGGAGCGTCACTTTGCTATTAAAGGAGATTGAAATAAGCAAAACGATACAATTTTTTGAAAATTACAACAGATCAATGATATTAAGTCCATTGTTATCATAAAGTCAATATAAGCTGTTTCAAGGAGCGTTTTAATGCCATTTAAGGAGCTTAATGGGAGCAAAAACGACTCAATTTCTTGAAAATTGCAAGAAATCAGTGATATTATATCCGGTGTTGGTAATAAGGCAATCTAAGCTATTTCAGGGAGCGTTTTGATGATATTAAAGGAACTTAAAAGGAGCAAAACAACTCAATTCCGTGAAAATTACCACGAATGAGTGATATTGCGCCCGTAATCGTTATTGAGTCAATCCTAGCTGTTTCAAGGAGCGTTGTAATGCTATTTAAAGAGCTAAAAAAGCTTAATTTTTTAAATATTGCCACGTATGAATAATATTGCGTCCGTTATTGTTATTAGGGCAATATTAGCTGTTACGAGAAGCATTTTGAATCGCATTTTGATGCTATTTAAGGGGCTTAAAAGGAGCAAAATTCTTGAAAATTACGAGAAATCTATGATATGACGAGCGTTGTGGTTATTATGTCAATCTAAGCTGTTTCAAGGGGCGTTTTAATACTATTCGTCAATTTTAACTTTTTTAAGAAATGTTCTAGTGCTATTGAAAGGAGCAAGAACGATTCAATTTCTTGAAAGTGACGACGAATGAATAATATTGCATCTTATAATTTCTGAGTAGATGTTAGCTGTTTCAAGGAGCATTTATTGCCATTTAAGGAGCTTAAAAGGAGCAAAAACGATTTAATTTCTTGACAATTGAAACAGATCAATGCTATCACGCCCGTTATTATTATCAAGTCTATAATGGCTGTTTCAAGGAGCGTTTTAATGCTATTTAAGGAACTTAATCGGAGCAAAAACGACTCAATTTTTTAAAAATTGCAAGAAATCAGTGATATTATGGCCGGTGTTGGTAATAAGGCGATCCAAGCTATTTCTGGGAGCGTTTTAATGCTATTTAAGGAGCTTAAAAGAAGCAAAACAAATCAATTCCGTGGAAATTACCACGAATGAGTGATATTGCACCCGTTATCGTTATTAAGTGAATATTAGCTGTCATAAGAAGCCTTTTGACTCGCATCTTGATGGTATGTAAGGAGCTTACAAGGAGCAAAATTCTTGGAAATTATGAGAAATCAATGATATAACTACCGTTGTTGTTATTTTGTCTATCTTAGCTGTTTCAAGGAGCGTTTTAATACAATTAGTCCATCTCAACTTATTTGAGGAGTGTTCTGGTGCTATTGAAAGAAGCAAGAACGATTTAATTTCTTGATAGTGACGACGACTGAATAATATTGCATCTTATTATTTTTGAGTGGATGTTAGCTGTTTAAAGGAGCATTTATTGCCATTTAAGGAGCTTGAAAGGGGCAAAAACGATTTAATTTCTTGACAATTGTAAAAAAAATCAATGCTATCACGTCCGTAATTATTATCAAGTCAATATTAGCTGTTTCAAGAAGAGTTTTAATGCTATTTGAGGAGCTTAATGGGAGCAAAAACTACTCAATTTCTTGAAAATTGCAAAAAATCAGTGATATTACGGCCGGTAAGGCGATCTGAGCTATTTCTGGGAGCATTTTAATGCTATTTAAGGAGCTTAAAAGGAGCAAAACAACTCAATTCCGTGGAAATTACCACGAATTAGTGATATTGCACCCGTTATTGTTATTAAGTGAGTATTAGCTGACATAAGAAGCCTTTTGACTCGCATCTTGATGGTATGTAAGGAGCTTACAAGGAGCAAAGTTCTTGGAAATTACGAGAAATCAATGATATAACGACCGTTGTTGTTATTTTGACAATCTTAGCTGTTTCAAGAAGCGTTTTAATACTATTTGTCAATCTTAACTTATTTGGGGAGTGTTCTGGTGCTATTGAAAGGAGCAAGAACGATTTAATTTCTTGATAGTGACCACGCATGAATAATATTGCATCTTATTATTTTTGAGTGGATGTTAGCTGTTTAAAGGAGCATTTATTGCCATTTAAGGAGCTTGAAAGGGGCAAAAACGATTTAATTTCTTGACAATTGTAAAAAAAATCAATGCTTTCACGTCCGTTATTATTATCAAGTCAATATTAGCTGTTTCAAGAAGAGTTTTAATGCTATTTGAGGAGCTTAATGGGAGCAAAAACTACTCAATTTCTTGAAAATTGCAAAAAATCAGTAATATTACGGCCGGTGAGGCAATCTGAGCTATTTCCGGGAGCGTTTTAATGCTATTTAAGGAGCTTAAAAGGAGCAAAACAACTCAATTCCGTAGAAATTACCACGAATTAGTGATATTGCACCCGTTATCGTTATTAAGTCATTATTAGCTGTTACAAGAAGCATTTTGACTGGCATTTTGATGCTATTTAAGAAGCTTAAAAGGAGCAAAATTCTTCAAATTACGAGAAATCAATCATATAGTGGCCGTTGTTGTTATTATGTCAATCTCAGAGGTTTCAAAGTGCTTTCCAATACTATTTGTCAATCTTATCTTTTTTAAGGTTTTAGTGCTTTTAAAAGGAGCAAGAATTTAATTTCTTGAAAGTGACCACGAATGAATAAAATCGCTTCTGTTATTATTATTGAGTAAATGTTAGCTGTTATAAGGAGCATTTATTGCCATTTAAGGAGCTTGAAAGGAGCAAAAACGAATTAATTTCTTGAAAATTAAGACCAATCAATGATATTGCGTCCTTTATTGTTATCAAGTCAATATTGGCTGTTTCAAGAGTTTTAATACCATTAAGGGAGTTTAAGGGAAGCAAAAACCTTGAAAATCACAACAAACCAACGTTCAAAGTAAATATTAGCTGTTTTAAGGAGTGATTATGATATTGAGGGCCAAATTTATAGTCATTCCTTAAGGCTCTCTGATTGAAGGATGCGTCAAGGAGTTCTTGGTTTTTTCGTTTCCTACACGCTGCCTTCATTTATAGTCGTTCCTGGAGGCTTCCCTTAACCTTGAGGCATCCTGATTTATAGCCGGTTAGGGCAGCCTAAAGGATCCCTCAAGTCCAAGGCTATCTTGACGCTTCCTCAAGGCTTCCTTACTCAAGGTCCTTAACAAACTGAAGGCATCTTTCGTTAAGAGCCTCAAGGAATGTATGACTCGACAGATTCATTGACAACCTTATTAAAAAAAATAGTTGATAATGAATGTTAAAAAGGTCATATTATTCAATGAGATTGTGATAAGGTACTCACTAAAAAATGTTGATGAATTTAAAGAAGACTAAATTTAATAAATAAATATATTCAGTATTATCCAACAAAATTATACAGGTTTCCAACCATGCCTGTCCTTCCTATGCCTTTCCAGATTCCCTTTCCGTTTCGTCCTGTAACCACAATGCGGTTCCAAACACTGAAACTGCGGCTCTCTACCACATTCATTCTGGTGGTTATACAGAGTCGACTTAAGGCTGTAGGACTTGCCACATTTATTGCACTGGTAAATCCTCATTAGGTCTAAAAACGTACACAACGATTAGCTGAGGCTAGGAGTGCTAGTATAGATTTACATATATACAGAACAAACAGTTTATTGATATTTAACAATGATGCCTCCGCTGCAGATGTTTCTTCAGATCAAATTTCCTTTTAGCAGTATATGGGCAGCAGGGGCAACTGTTGGTTTTAACTTTGTTGCAGTCGTACTGTTGATGGACGAAGAGGGTATTTTTGTTTTTGTAGTTTCTGTTGCAAACGTCGCATCTGTGTGTACCTGGAAACAAGGGGAGATGATCATTTGAGTTTTGCTCTTGGAGAAAGTTAGTATGGATATCTTCATTCAATCGTTATCTTTGTGGATGGAGAGTTGAAGAGGTTTCCACCATTGGAACTAGTGGTCACTGGAAGAGAAAGAAGTGTCTCACCCCAGGCAGCAACTCCATAGAAAAACTTGAGCAAAACAACAGCAATTTATCAATAAACCATTTCAACAGTTCATTTCCAGAATCGTACTACTATCACACATATGAATCTTGCGCAAATGTCTGCGCAAATCATGCTTTCTTTTGAACGAATAAGCACACACTGGACAGCGATTTAATTTTGGTTTGCCACAATCATACTTCCAATGCACCAAGAGTGTGTTTCGATTTTTGTAGCTTCGATGACACGACTCACATCGATGGGGATCTGAAACTAGAAATAATTTTTGCGAACATCTTGCTATGGTTGTAACGACTTGCTACCTTGAATCTCTTTTATGAAAAAAAATACGTGATTAGACAAAATTTATTGAAGAACAACTTCAATAACCCAAATTAACGTCCATGTCTGTGAGTTTGTGCCTCGTTCTCAGATGTCGCCTCAAATCGTGTCTTCTTTTGAATGGAAATGAACATACAGGACATACTATGGTTTTTTCTTTGCCGCAATCGGTGCTGCGATGGCTTTGCAATGTTCTGACGTTTTTGTAGAATTTGGAACAACTTTCGCACTGGTATAGCAATTCTGGAATAGTATCATTGTCAAACATGCGCACTAAAAATGAGTGTCCGCTACTTCTACATCTGCTTTGAAAGTTAAAGAATGCGACTTCGTAGTCACAGACATGACAACCAGAGGTCCAGCTTACCACTTACATTTTCGCACAATATACTTCAAACCCATTTCTATTGATTCATTGTCAAGTGGCTCTAAAGTATCAATAATAATGAGAATAATGAATTTACATTATAGCCATTATAAAAAAACGGTTAGAGATGAATGAATTGAATTTTTACACAGTCCACTTCAAATCCTCTTCTATCGATTGAAAGTATCAATAATATTATAGATAATGAATTCATAAAAATGTATACATTTTAAATAATTAACTTTGCAGAGTCATTACAGGGAAACAGTTAGAGATAATGAATTGACATTTGCACACAGTATACTTTGAGACCTCTTTCATCAACCTATTGTCAAACAGCTTGAAATTATCATTAATTTTTATATAATAATGATCAGCAAATTTATAAATCCTCAAATCGTAAACTTAGGAAAGCGGTTAGAAATAATGAATTGAAATTTTCACACAATATACTTCAAACCCTCTTCCAATAATTTATTATCAAGCGGCTTGAGAGTATCCATAATAATATGGATAATGAATTTACAAAAATGTGAAAGTCTTTAAATAATAAAGTTTGTAGAGTCATTATAGGGAAATGGTTAGAGATAATGAATTGACATTTTCACACAATATTCTTCAAACCCTCTTCTATTGATAAATTATCAAGCGGCTTGAGAGTATCAATAATAATATAGATAATGAATTAACAAAAATGTATAAATCTTCAAATAATTAATTTTGTAGAGTCGTTACAGGGAAACAGTTAGAGATAATGAATTGACATTTGCACACAGTATACTTCAAGCCCTCTTTAATCAACCTATTGTCAAACAGCTTGAGACTATCATTAATTTTAATAAAATAATGATCAGCAAATTTATAAATCCTTAAATCGTAAACTTAGAAAAGCGGTTAGAGATAATGAATTGACATTTGCACACAATATTTTTCAAACCCTCTTCTATTGATGAACTATCAAGCGGCTTGAGAGTATCAATAATAATATAGATAATGAATCAACAAAAATGTATAAATCTTCAAATAATTAATTTTGTAGAGTCATTACAGGGAAACAGTTAGAGATAATGAATTGACATTTGCACACAATATTCTTCAAACCCTCTTCTATTGATAAATTATCAAGCGGCTTTAGAGTATCAATAATGATATAGATAATGAATTAACAAAAATTAATAAATCTTCAAATAATTAACTTTGCCGAGTCATTACAGGGAAACAGTTAGAGGTAATGAATTGACATTTGCACACAGTATACTTTAAGCCCTCTTTTATAAACCTATTGTCAAACAGCTTGAGACTATCATTAATTTTAATAAAATAATGATCAGCAAATTTATAAATCCTCAAATCGTAAACTTAGAAAAGCGGTTAGAGATAATGAATTGACATTTGCACACAATATTCTTCAAACCCTCTTCTATTGATAAATTATCAGGCAGCTTGAGAGTATCAATAATAATATAGATAATGAATTAACAAAAATGTATAAATCTTCAAATAATTAATTTTGTAGAGTCATTACGGAGAAACAGTTAGAGATAATGAATTGACATTTGCTCACAATATTCTTCAAACCCCCCTCTTCTATTGATAAATTATCAAGCGGCTTTAGAGTATCAATAATAATATAGATAATGAATTAACAAAAATGTATAAATCTTCAAATAATTAATTTTGTAGAGTCATTACGGAGAAACAGTTAGAGATAATGAATTGACATTTGCACACAGTATACTTTAAGCCCTCTTCCATGAACCTATTGTCAAACAGCTTGAAACTATCATTAATTATAATAAAATCATGATTAGCAAATTTATAAATCCTCAAATTGAAAACTTAGGAAAGCGGTTAGAGAAAATGAATTGAAATTTTCACACAATATACTTCAAACCCTCTTCTATCAATTTATCATCAAGCGGCTCGAAAGTATCCATAACAATATGGATAATGAACTTACAAAAATGTATACATCTTTAAATAATAAAGTTTGCAGAGTCATTACAGGAAAACAGTTAGAGATAATGAATTGACATTTTCACACAGTATACTTTGAACCCTCTTCCATGAACCTTTTGTCAATCAGCTTGAAACTATTATTCATTTTAATTAAATAATGATTAGCAAATTTATAAATCCATCAATTGAAAACTTAGGAAAGCGGTTCGAGAAAATGAATTGAAATTTTCACACAATATACTTCAAACTCTCTTCTAATAATTTATTATCAAGCGGCTTGAAAGTATCCATAATAGTATGGATAATGAATTTACAAAAATGTAATTATTAGAGGTTATGGATTGACATTTGCACACAGTATACTTTGAACCCTCTTCCATCATTCTATTGTCAAACAGCTTGAAACTTTCATTCATTATAATAAAATAATGATTAGCAAATTTATAAATCCATTAATTGAAAACTTAGGAAAGCGGTTAGAGAAAATGAATTGAAATTTTCACACAATATACTTCAAACCCTCTTCTATCAATTTATCATCAAGCGGCTTGAAAGTATCCATAATAATATGGATAATGAACTTACAAAAATGTATAAATGTTTAAATAATAAAGTTTGCAGAGTCATTACAGGGAAACGGTTAGAGATAATGAATTGACATTTTCACACAGTATACTTTGAACCCTATTCCATGAACCTATTGTCAAACAGCTTGAAACTATCATTCATTAAAATAAAATAATGATTAGCAAATTTATAAATCCATTAATTAAAAACGTAGGAAAGCGGTTAGAGAAAATGAATTGAAATTTTCACACAATATACTTCAAACCCTCTTCTATTAATTTATCATCAAGCGGCTTGAAAGTATCCATAATAATATGGATGATGAACTTACAAAAACGTATAAATCTATAAATAATAACGTTTGCAGTCATTAAAGGAAAACGGTTAAAGATAATATAATATAATATACTTCAAACCCTCTTCTATCGAGAGCAATTATAGAAAAAGGGTTGGAGATAATGAATTGAAATTTTCACACAAGATATTTCTCGCTTCCATTGCAATAACCAAGCAAGATTGCCAGAACTACTGGAACTGGCTGGTGAAGATGGAACATCAACACAGATTTCAGATGTTCTTCGAACATGGTGTAGGTACCTACCGCAACTGATAAGGATGGTGATACTTCAAGTGACACAAAGTTTCAATAAAAACTCATTTATTCAAAACCTAACAATCATGCTTCATCAAATGCCTCCGCAAATGGTACTTCCTTTTAAACTCCACAAAACAAAACGTACACTTGAAAATCTTCTCCTTGCCACAGTCAAATCCCTGATGCGCCCTCAAGGAATTCATATTCTTGTACTTTTTATTGCATATTTGGCATATTTGGCATATTTGACCAGCTGAAAACCATTTCATCAGTCACATATGGTACATAACTATCAAGTTCTAGGTTAGTTAATATTGGTACAATGTTTGGTAAAATGTCGTTGCAGGTTGTACTTTCTTTTGAATCTAGCCTCGCACATGGAACATTTGTGGACTTTGTCTTTGCCACAGTCGTAGACCTGGTGGGTGCGTAGAGTGTTGAAGTTTTTATAGGCTTTGTTGCATGTAGCACAAGTGAAGGTTCCTGTAAAATTTACAGTAAAGGAGTATTCTGGACTATTGCGCACCACTTAATTATACTTTTTACACGTCAGCAGGACAAAAAAAACGTCTACACAAAAATCCATTTATTTCATATTTCATTGCACTTAACCTGCATCCTATCAATGTATTCCTTCTCAGGCATGATTTTATGCATCCGCGTTATATGTTTGATGAGATTACATTTCTGTTTTGTTGCATAAGTGCAAATGTAACATTTGTATTGACTTTCAAGTCCACACTCGTAGCGCATGTGCTTCTTTAGAGCTTTCTCCCAGCGATATCTTCTGCTACACGTTGGACACATAAATGCTGAAAGCGTGTATATAAATAAGCAGTTTGGGATACTGGGCCATCACCAGTTAGTTTAACTTATTATTACCCACCAGAGAAGGACAACCAACCAGCTAGACAAGAAATGAAAAAGAGGAAGAAGCTCCACCAAAATATAATAAATAGAGGTACAAAGATCGCCAACCACCAGCTTTGTCAATAATCCAACAATCGCCCACACTGGTTTCTGACATGTCTATTGAAATGCTTCTTGTTCTTGTAGGACCGTCCACAAGCTGCACAACCAAACCGACCATCAACAATCACCAGGTACTCATCTGCAAATCAAAATCACTGTTACTGTTCCCCATTGAGCTGATTCGAATAGGTTAGTATTCTGGACCATTAAAACACCCAACAACCAGAACAACAACTTCATTCAAACAACATCCTCTGACAAACTTTCGTGGCAACATGCCTGTTCAAGTGCTTCCGATGCTTGAACCTTTTCTGACACCTATCACAGATGAACTTCCTCTCAACTCCACACTCGTACTCAATGTGGCTCTTCAGGTGTTTCTTGTTCTTGTAAGTGGAGCCGCACTTGACGCAGGCATAGCGACCTTCTTCTGTAACCAGGAACACCACTGCTGAAAAAGTTGCTGTCAGATTGGTTTTCTGATGTGATTGTTTTCTGTATTAGTAAATTGGAAGAGAAACTTGGTTGGATCAGAATTTATTTATTATACTCCACAACATAGCTCTCCCACTCTGAAGCAAGAACACAATGAGTTCTGACCAGGTGTCTTTTGAGACTGCTCCGCCTGTTCATGACTCTTTGACACCCTTGGAAGCTACAGGTCAAGATCAACTTGTCGCCGCAGTCGTACTTTTGATGTATGTAAAAGGAAATCTTCTTGTCGTAGCTTTTGGAACAGACTTGGCACTGGTATTGACCTAAAAGTTCTTTGTTAACTTCATGTGTTAGTAGGTGGAGGTACAACAAATCTAAATGAACTTACCTTGCAGGGGGTGAAAAGAAAAACAGGTTTTACAAAATAGATATAATAATATAGAGCAGTCTTTGGGTATTCGATTACGTGAACGCATCGTCTGCTTGATGGAGTAGAATCTCGAAGCCGTCCTCATCTATGTAGTACTTGACTGGAATGGTCAATTTGTAAATATTTTTTGCACGACAAAGCAAATGGTTCCCTTTGGTTGTTAGATTAATAAACTACGGAACATTGATTAGATACATTGAAGAACCCACACTTGGTAAATTGTTGTAGAACACAATGTGCCTATCATATACCACCAAGTTATGAAAATACAATTCATCGACAACATTGTCATGTATTTTGTTGCACATATACACATAATAATAAATAAAGAAATATCCTGGTTAATTTCTTTCAAAGAGATACAAGTCCAGTTTCTGCATAACATCCTTGTCATCGGAATGTTTACAGAGATAGTGTTTCTTCAAAACATTCTTCCTAAATACAGCGTAGCCACATAGATGACAAATGAATCCCCGTTGCTTGCCACATTCATAACGTTGATGTCTCTTCAAATTGTGACTCTGGCTGTAGGTTCTACCACAAGGGCACTTGAAATGATCTGGAAAAAATTGCAGTTGAAACAGTGGTCAATGTTGGTTGGCGTTTGCCGACACCCTACTGTTGTAGAACTTTGTTAGATCTTCCCACATTCCCTTGGTTATGGTAAAAAAATGGAGATCAACCATTCCAGTTAATGCCTCCTCGAAGACAAGTGTTTGTCTCCGTTCAGCTTTCGCTCAGTCCACTACATAGGTGGAGGGAAGAGGACGGAACCGAATTCTATATGAGGGGAAGAATTTGGAAGCTGTCATAGACGTAAAACAATCCGTATACATCTGCACAACTTCAAAAAATTCCCGTTCAGGTCAAGTAACTCGCGCTAAGGTCGTCTGATATGGTTGAAGTATAAGGAAGACGAGACCAATTAGAGTAGGCCAGAGCAGCTTTCACTACGGCCATCTTATATTGGTAGAGTAGGGGAGAAGGCGGGGCACAAATCCGTAAGCACGCCATCTCCAATATTTCACGTAAGGGAGGCGAGAACAGTTCCACCACGTCCAATGAAAATTAAGGCGGTTAACCGTGCAGCTGTCTCATATGGATAAATTGGGGAAAAGAAGGCGGAGCGAAAATAAACAAGCATGCGGACCGATTTAATCCTCGTATAATTAAAATGGAGAAAGCAGGACCAGCTCTTTCACGTCCATAAGGCGGAGGTAAATCCATAAGCACGCCGACTTCATCAAGCGGAGTTAATAAAGAGGTGGGGCCAACCGTTTCACGTGAATTAAGACAAGGAGGCGGAGCCAGTACTGCTGCAGCTGTCTTGTATGGTTGAAGTAAGTGAGACGGGGCCTGTTCTGCCACGCCTGTTGACCTTGCCAAACCAGTTGACCGTGCAGCTTTCGATAGAGTGAGAGGGAAGACGAGGCTGGTTCCGCTGAACTCATCAGAGATTAAAACGGGACTAGTAAACCGTGCAGTTTTCGCTACGACCATCTTGAGGCAAGCAAAGTCCATAAGCACGCAGAGAATTTCAATAGATGATCATTCACTTTCCACACTGTCCAGGAAAAGTAGATGGGGAGGTGGAGCCAGTTGGTCACGCTGCTTTTGCTCCGATGAAGAAATAAGGCGGAGTCAGTTCCGCCACGCCCATTGAAGACAACCAGTTCACCGTCCAGGTTCCGCTTCGTCTTATATGGGTAAAAAAAGGCGGGGCAAAAATCCGTATACAGTATACAAAATACAGTCAAAACTTTCTTGAATCACCCTGTGCATTACAAAATACCTGGATCATTGGAAAGTCATATACGAAGTGATTTAAAAGCTCATATGATATTATTTACCAGAGCAAGTTCCAGAGCATCCGCTGCGGCCTTCTGAAATTATAATTGAAGTGAGGAAGGCGGGGCCAGTTCCACCACGCCCATTGAAGAATAAGACGGAGCCAGCAAACCGTGCTGCTCTCGCTTCGACCGTCTCACATGGTTGAACATATAAAGGCGGAGCCAGTTCCACCACGCCCATTGAAGAATATGGCGGAGCCAGCACACCGTGCTTCTTTCACTACGACCGTCTTACACATGGTTGAAAGTATAAAGGCGGAGCCAGTTAACCGTGCAGCCTTCGCTACGACCGTCTCTAATTAACAAAGTGAGGAAGAAGGCGGGGCAAAAATTCATACCTAAGTATTGGCAATTTCGGCAAACAGTTAAAAGGACCCCACCTCCCTTCAAGCTGAAGTGGGAGGAGCTTAAATTGTGTTCATTATTGGTGAATTTATATTAGGACATTCATCACAAATCTCATTGATGCGGTGCCAAAAGTGGCCACCCAGGTCAATTTCATTGGACCTCAACAATAATGGGAGGAGTTTCGATGTGCAGTGTCTATTAGCTCCGCCCACATCGTTGCATGACTTCGATTATTGCGATTTTGGAAATTTGGGAAAGGATTGTTTATGAAAAAGTTGGTGATTGATGGGCGGCAATCCTTTGAACAAACTCCTCCCATTGCAAAATCAGAAAAATGTGGGAATCTCATGAGACCAATAAAAAGGAGTGCAGTGCTACATGTTTGATGGTGGTGGGCGTAATCATAGGAAAAAATGTGTGGAGCTATGATTCTCAACGATGGTTCAACGTTGAACTGAGTTCTGGATGCACACTCCAATGTACTTGAGCCGGGTTCAACGTTGAATCATTTTTGACAAACCGGAGTGAGGGTGAGTAAGCAACGCAAATTTAGTTTGTTTGTAGCCAGTAGTGGAAGTGGTGTCTGATTGGATGGGATGGAGTCTGACGGATCAGGGGCGGGGCTTGTATTTTTCTCAATTAATCAAGTAATGATGAAATTGGAGTGCCGATAGTGGTCGAGAAATACCGGCCACTCAAAACGTACTTGATGGGACATTAACGAAAAGTGGTAGGAGTTTCATGGGCAGTTTCTACTAGCTCTACCCAAAAAATCCCCCTCAAATGATTGAAGTGAGAAAGGCGGGGTCAGTTTCCCACGTCCGTTAAGGAATAAGGCGGAGCCAGATAACCGTGCAGCTTTCCCTACGGCCGTCTTATATGGGTACAGTGAGGAAGCCTTTTCAAATAAATTTTCCCCATTTAGTAAAATGCCACGTTAATTATACGATATATTTCTAGACAAATGTACAACTTGTATGTGTTTCTTCAGATTATCACTACGTTTACTGACATGCGGGCAGTAGCAGCAGGAAAATAGTTTCATTTTGCCACATTCAAACTTCAAATGTCGATGTAAACCTTGCCGGAATTTGTAGCTTTTGCTGCACGTATCACATTTGAAGGGCAGTCCTGAAATATTTCTTGACAGTGATTGAGGTTTATTGTAAATATTGTACATCCAATGACAGACAAAAACTGATAAAATCAAAAACATTTATTCAGCTCAGGCGAACGAGTGTTTGTTGAACTGATGATTCTTCAGCTCGTTTCTTCTATAACTACCATAACCACATAGATGGCAAATAAACCCTGGTTTCTTTCCACACTCATAACGCTGGTGTCTTTTGAGGTTATGGCTTTGGCTGTAGGCTTTGCCACAATGGCACTTGAACAGACCTGGAAAAGCCCACATGTTAAAAAATTAAAGCTACTGGACTATGAATAGAGTTATTGGTACATACTGGTCATACTGAATGTTTCTTGGCAAGATGCATCATCAACACGCGTCTATAATGGAATTTCTTTCCACATAGATCACAGGCAAAATTCTTAGTTTTTCCACATTCAATCCTATGATGTCTACTGAGTGTTCCTTTGGTTTTGTAATATTTATTGCATTTGCGACAGACAAAGCTATCTGGAAAAAAACATTGATTGAGGTTTGACTTCTCTGAGTTGACAACCAGAAATAATCTGCACAAGCATATCAAAGATAATGTATTTGTTGTTTTTGTACAAGCTCACTTAATTCCAAGATAACTCTTTTTCCACAGCTTATACTCTTCCTTGAGGTTGTCCTTTCCATGTTTGGATTCATGATGTTGGGTCATGTCATGTCCATGGACAAACTTGGCACTGCACAATTTGCATTTGTACCGTGGACTGGGCTTGCAGTCGAACGTTGATCGATGTCTTTTTCGAGCTGACACACTTTTGAATAGGCCATCAGGGCAAACGATAATGCAATCTGGAAAGCACCAAAAAATATGATCCAGATGTGCCTCTAACATTCATAACTTAAGAGGGTATGATTCACACCATTTTATCAAAAGTGTTGAAGAACATAAATAAACGACTCCATTACAAGATCTAATGTCTAATCGGAAGTCAACGTTTCATCCTCATTCATCTCCACACACTCTATCACAATCTTTTGTCCATTGGAATGTTGTCTAATGACATGTCCCTCAATGCCGGCTTTTCTTCTGCTCTTCTTTCCACAAATGTTGCACTGGTACAGTGGTTCCACGCCACAAACTCCTCTACTATGTGAAGCTAGGGTGCGTCGGTTTAGGAACCTTTTATGGCATTTTTCACATTCCAGTTGTCGCTCGCTCGTCTGTCTTTTACGTTGCAGATTGGCAAGGACTTTTTGCACAAGGCTGTTGATTGGTCTTGCTTCTGCAAGAAGTTTGCTTTTAGATTGAGTGGGTGGATGATTGGAGGGGTGTTAGTTGGAGGCACAACATTGAGATTTCTGCGAATACATCACCTGTGGAGAAAATTCAATGATTCATTGAATGATGAGATTTTAAAGACAATTAATTTTTGGTATCTACTGGTGTAGGAACAAATAAATGAATAAGTTGGTTTATTTATTCGTTACATAATTAATGAATAATTATAGGATGATGGAATGAGTAAATAATTTATATTATTGTTCATCATTTCATTTATTCACTTGTAAATAAATTGGATAATGAATATTCAAGGACATGAATTCACCAACTAGTGAATGTTCAGACGAATGAATCATCAAATAAAGTTAATAAGTGAATCTAAAGTGAACGATTGTATGATGGATAAATCAATGAAATTAGAAAATTATTGAATCAAAAATGAACCCACGAAAGCAGACTATACAATTGAATAATGAATCAGTACATGAATCAACCAATCAATAATAAATAAATCAATGAAATGTTTGTTATCATTTCCACTTTTTGACAGTGATAATGAATGAATGAGTTAATAAACGCACGATCAAATTTGAAAGATAGGTGGCGAATTCATTCATAAACTATTTAATTAGATAATGAATAAATAGATTAATCAACCATTCAATAAATGATAAAGCAATGAACGTCATTCAATTCATAATAATTATTGGACAACGAACCATCCCATAAAAAAAATGGTGATGAATGGATCAACCAATAAATAAAACGATAAAGTAATAAAAAGCATTCAATGTATACTGTATGATGAATATTATAGAATGATGACATATGAAAAAGGATTATGCATGTAAGATATGAATAAATCAATAAGACAATGCTGAATAAATTTTTTTTGTTCAAAGGAATAATGAATGAATAAGTTATTGAACCCATATCCAATTTTAATGAGTAGAATAGATTATACACTTTAACAATGAATAAACATAATAAACTAATGATTCAAGAATCAGTTTTTAATGAATTATGAGAGATACAACGATCCCATTTTAAAAAATGGCAATGAATAAATATTAGAATAAATCAATTGATCATTGATCAATGGATCAACGAAATGAAAAATACTTGTTACGATTTCCTGTTGTTTAGAGGGATAATGAATATAGTGAGTAGATGTCAAATAAACTATTCAATTATCAGATAATGAATAAGACAATGAACGATCACAAATCATAAAATTGTTGGTGACTGAATATAATAATGAATCAATGAAAGGAATTATGCATGAATAAGTTAATGAAGCCACGTCCAAATTTGATGAGTAGATGACAGATAAGTTATTCGATCATCAAGTATTAAATAGAGATCATAGTGAACGATCACGTGATAAAAAAAATGGTAATGAATAAATGAACTAATCCATGATTAATAAATAGATTGAATAAAATAACGACAATGAAAGACTTGTTACGATAATGAATGATTAAGTTAATAGACCCACGTCCAAGTTTAATGGGTATTCCAATATTAAATAATAAATAAGGAGATGAATCTATCATTCAATGTATAGATAATGAGGATGAGAGAATGAACGATCATATGTACAGGGTGTTAATTAAGTATCTGGCCAAACTTCAGAGGGTGATTCTTTGAGTGATTTTAAGGTAAAAAGTTCATATAAACAGGTGTCCATCTCCGCACATTTTTTTTTTGTTATTTTTATTCGTCAAACTGCCCCTTACGACGCCACTGGAAGTCATAATCAACAATCAATTGGTTCTAACTTAGCGTCTTATCATAGTCCATAATACTGCCAAATTTCAACAAAATCGGTCAACAGGTGTTTGAGATATTAATAAATAAATGTAAAAAAATATATTTTTTTGACACCCTGTATCTTGAAAACTATGCATTTCCGGACACCTGTTTACATGAACTTTTTACCTCAAAATCACTCAAAGAATCACCCCCTGAAGTTTGGCCAGATACTTCATTAACACCCTGTCTATTGAAAAATATATAATGAATATATTATAAATGAATCAACCATCAATGACATATAAATCAATGAAAATCAATAACACAATGGAAGACGATTTCCTCTTGTTGATAAGGATAATGTTATAGATAATTTAATGAAACAACGCCAAATTTGATGAGTGGGTGACAGATACATTATCAAGTTATTATCAAATAAGGAATAAGTGTATTAATCAATCATTCAATAAATGATAAATCAACGATTATTATTCCATGTATAATGAATATGAGAGAATGTACGATCAATTATGATTGAATGCAAGATATGGAATTGTCAACGGAATAATGAGTTGTAGCGATGCCTTTTCATTTAGAGGGATGATAATATAATGAATAAGAAGATGAAGCAATCATTCAATAGATGCTAAAGCAATGAATATTATTCATTTTATAATGAAAATGAATAATGAACGATAATATATTATAACAAAATTGAAGGTAATGAATAAATAAGCCTATCATTGATATATGAATCAATGAAAGATTGTTCACGGAAGGTAAATTTAAACCGAAAAATATTATGATGTATCAATTATTATAATCAATGAATAAGTTAATGAATCCATGTCCAATTTTAATGAGTAGAATAAATTATTCAATTGAACAATGAATCAATATTACGCAGTCATTCCATAGACGATAAAGTAATGCATATCATTCAATTTATAGTGAATATGGGAGAATGAACGATACTATAAACAAAATCTAATGACTATATATGAATTAATCAATTAATAAATCATCGATAAATCAATCGAATGGGATAAAACAATGAAAGACTTGTGAACTAATGAATTAATGAGTTGACCCACGTTCAAACTTAGTACATGGCAGATAAAACATTCAATTATTATGATGAATAAGTGGATGAATCAATGAAACAATGCTGAATAAAAAGAGATAATGATTATAAAAATTAAATCGCAAGAGCTTATAATGAATTATCAATAAAATAAAACAAAACAATGGATTTGTTGATGAGAGGGATAATGAATCAATAAGTTGATGAACCCATGTCAAAATTTAATAAAAAATGCATTATTAAATTAGTATTACGAATACGGATAATGAATAAATAGATCAAACAATACCTACAAATGAACATAATCTTTTTGAATACGATTCGCATTTCTTGTTCACGGGTTTCTATCGTAATAATCCCTCATCAGACCACGACTGGTTAAAAAACAGCAATTTCTTCTTATATCTTTATTCTCATCTCATTATTATAATATTACGTGTCTATGATTATGGCACACATCAATTGCTAATACTCTTACAAATATACTCTATTCTATGATTATTATATTTATCTAAAATAGTTACGTATTTATGGAACTCGTAAAGGCAATCCGTTTACGTTGACGCATCAGTCAACTAATGTAGATTTGCTTTAATACTTTTTGATCTTCATTTTGGGAAGATTGGTGATTGAATGAATTAGAGATTCATAGCCATGATGTGTGACTACAAAGAAGAGTTTACACATCACAGCCATAAACCAAAGAGATTCCAGTTTCAATGAGATCCTTCCACTTCTACCTCTAGAACCTACCAACCAGCCTTGACAATGATGTTATGACTAACCAAATGTTTGACTAACATATACTTATAAGTGAACCTCCTGTCGCAAACCTGGCACACAAACGCTGGTTCCTTATTGCACTCAAATCTAAGATGTCGTCTCAGGTTGTTTAAATTTTTGTAGGAAGCAATGCAATCGGGGCAGCCATACCGGCCATTCATCGTTATCCTATACCTCTTGGGCGCTTCCCCTGGAGGGAACAGATCTAAAAATAAACACATAAGTGACAGCTTGGTTTATTAGGTGATTCTACAATTCAGTCTAGGATGCATTGTATTGGGTCTACCCTCATACCCCTACTAGACTAGGTAAAGGATACTTAAGTCAGATGCACTGATGTCTTATGAGTTTTGACGTGATGTTTGTACGTGAATTTTTGCCCGCAAATGTCACAAGGGAAGCTTGGTTGTTTTCCACACTTGTACTTAATATGCCGGGTTACATGTCTTCGGTGTTTGTAGCTCCGCGTGCAATAAGGACATGGGAATCTTTCACCTGGAAAGAGCTGGCGTCAACATTGGACCCTCAATGGCACCACAAACAAAACAACAGGTTCAGATCATAAATATATTGTGTTCCTTGGACAAATGCAGTTTAAGTCTGAAATTCTTCCGGAAGGACTTGTCGCAGTACTCGCACAGGAACTGGTTGGGCTTCTGGCACTCGTACCTTTGATGGGTCCTCAAATTGCGTTTGTGTTTGTAGGATTTTTTGCACTGGTTGCAGTGGTAGTACCCGGTGTAATCTGAAAGTGGTGGAGTTAGAACGTTAATCTATATATTGTACAATAAGGTTATAAAAACAAGGTTCACATGTTGACGTATGTTTATTAAGTTAATTCATGGTGTCTTTTGAAATGTGCAGTCACATGGACCTTTTGGTGGGCTGCATAGTTGCAAAGAGGACAGAGGAACTTGCGTTCTTGGCTACATTCGAATTTCCTGTGACGACTGAGGCTTCGTTGATGTTTGTACTGTTTGCCGCAGGTTTGACAGATGTGGGGGATTTCTGAAAAATCCTTGACTTATTGAATTGGCAACTTAATAGTATAAAGGATGATGTTCTAGTAAAACCCCGTTTACATGATTTGGACAAAGAAATTTCCCTTACATTTAAAAAATATAGTTTTTTGACTGCAAAATGATATCCCCAAGTTTATGAACTCCCATTGAAAAATGTATGAATGGGAAAATTAATTAATTAATAAGTCACAACATCGGCTTCTCAATTTATGTCAACACGGTTTTTATTGACCTTCGTTAACTGATTTTTTTAAATTTATTATTTCCGTTGAAAGCACAAAGACCACTTGGATTATTACGACTCAAAATTTATGACCATAAATTTGTTGTTTCGACGAAATTCTTATCGGGAATAAGACTGTCTCGGCGTAGACAAAACATTATTATACAGGGTGTAAACTAATCATATTTTGTTCATGATTTTTAATTTGTTTTTAGTTGATCAATTTTGACGCTAAGTTATTGTTGCGCAATCTAGCTTAAATATTTAATGATTTTGAAAATAAGTTGCAATTTTGTAAAAAACAAAACTTTGTTTTTTTTAACAAAATTTGAATACTTACCTTGGACAATTGTTCAGTTGTCTCCATGTTTACCACTTTGTTGGAAACACGCAGGAGTAAACTGGAAAAACTTTTCCTTGATTTTGAGACGTCCTGTAGCAGAAATTCGAAGAGAAAAGGACATGAAATTTGTCGAAAACAGTACAATATAGTACAAATGTTTTTATGCGAAAAACTTCTGCAACATATCGGAATCAAAGTCGCTGTAAAATATGAAATTGATATCTTAGAAAATTAAGGATTTATGCAGCTTCAAATGTGAGATACGAAAAATCCATGAAAAAGTTTTTTTGTACATTGAATTTCTGGATTTACTCAAGATACTTTGAACTAAGTCCCTGTAGGATATGAAGTTGATATCTCAAAAGACTTTTTTTACCTTCAAATGTGAGTTACGAATTTTTTTTTTGATTAAAACAGAATCCACATACAAATTTGCAGGATTCACTCAAGTTACTTTGCACTTGAAAACATGAAGTTGACATCTCAAAACCTAAGGATTTTTTTAGCTTCACATGTGAGCTACGAGAAATTTTCTTGATATAAACAAAATCTACAAAAAAATGCATGGTTTTCCCTACTACATTACAGATACTTTGCACTAAGTATCTGTGAAATATGAAGTTGATATCATAAAAACAATAGGACTCATTTAGCTTCAGATGTGAGTAGATGAAAAGAGCGGGTTCTTGCTCCAAATCTGTTCGTAACCTCACTTTGACAATTCCTTGATAGCGGTGATAATAGTGGTCATTTATAGCGTTGATCTTGTGTGATATGTGGATCGATGTGAGGGCGGGGTTGCCACGTAGTGTGTTTTGGGGAGTGATATTTCGGATAAGGGGTTTAAGAAATGATTTGTTCCAGATATGTGGAAATTGATTGAAATCAGCAAAAACATCAACAAGCTTGCAATAAGGATCAAGAAAATTAGCAAAATTTACCAAAGAGTTGACAAAAAAAAACTATAACATTCGTTTCAAATATGTGGAAATTGATCAAAATGTCAAAAAAAAACCGTAACATTTCTTCTAAATATGTGGAAATTGATCGAAATTAGCAAAAACATGAACACGCTAGCAACAAAGCCCAAGAAAATTAGCAAAATTAACCAAAACATTTGCAAAGACGAAAAGAAACAGCACAGCTTGTTCCACAAAAGCGGAAATTGATCGCAATCAGCAAAAACATGAACACGCTGGCAACAAGGCCCAAAAAAGTCAGCAAAATTTACAAAAAAATCAATAAAAAAAGGAAACAAACTGTAACATTTGTTCCAAATACAGGGTGTAACAGAGTAAGTGTTACAACGTGAGACTGTAGATTCTATATCAAAAAAGAAAAATATTTTTCCTTACAAAAAATTTTCCGCGGACTTTCGATTATAACTACGCCACTGGTTAATTTTTTTCATCGATTTTTCAATAAAATAATCCTAACTAGTGAGTTTTGACACTGTACCAAATCTGATAAAAATATTCCAAGTGGTTTAGAAGTAATTGAAGAAAAATCTTTTTTTTTTCATAACTTTGACACCCTGTATATCGAAAACGAAAGCCCGCGGAAAATTTTCGTTGAGGAAAAATCTTTTTCTTTTTTGATAACGAATCTACAGTTTCACACACTTACTCTGTTACACCCTGTATATGAAAGTTGATCGAAATTAGCAAAAACATGAACACGCTATCAAAAAAGCCCAGGAAAATTAGCAAAATTTATCAAAGAATTGATAAAAAATGAAAAGACAGAATGATTTGATCCAAATTTATGGAAATTGATCAGAATCAGCAAAAACATCAACAAGCTTACAACAAGGCCCAAGAAAATTAGCAAGTTTACCAAAGAATTGACAAAAACCGAAAAAAAAAATGTAACATTTGTTCTTAATATGAGGAAATTGATTGCAATCAGCAAAAACATTAACACGCTAGCAACAAGGCCCCAACATTTACCAAAAAATCAATAAAAAAAAGGAAAAAACTGTAAAATTTGTTCCAAATATATATAAAAGTTGATCGAAATTAGCAAAAATATGAACACGCTAGCAAAAAAGCCCAAGAAAATTAGCAACATTTATCAAAGAATTGATAAAAAATGAAAAGACAGCATGATTTGATCCAAATTTATGGAAATTGATCAGAATCAGCAAAAACATCAACAAGCTTACAACAAGGCCCAAGAAAATTAGCAAAATTTACTTAAGAATTAATAAAAAAAAGAAAAAAACTGGTAACATTTGTTCCAAATATATGGAAATTGATCGAAATTAGAAAAAATATGAACACGCTAGCAAAAAAGCCCAAGAAAATTAGCAAAATTTATCAAAGAATTGATAAAAAATTAAAAGACAGCATGATTTAATCCAAATTTATGGAAATTGATCAAAATCAGCAAAAACATCAACAAGCTTACAATAAGGCAAGAGAAAATTAGCAAAATTTACCAAAGAATTAATAAAAAAAAGAAAAAAACTGTAACATTTGTTCCAAATATATGGAAATTGATCGAAATTAGCAAAAACATGAGCACGCTAGCAAAAAAGCCCAAGAAAATTAGCAAAATTTATCAAAGAATTGATAAAAAATGAAAAGACAGCATGATTAAATCCAAATTTATGGAAATTGATCAAAATCAGCAAAAACATCAACAAGCTTACAATAAGGCAAGAGAAAATTAGCAAAATTTACTTAAGAATTAATAAAAAAAAAGAAAAAAACTGTAACATTTGTTCCAAATATATGGAAATTGATCGAAATTAGCAAAAATATGAACACGCTAGCAAAAAAGCCCAAGAAAATTAGCAAAATTTATCAAAGAATTGACAAAAAATTAAAAGACAGCATGATTTAATCCAAATTTATGGAAATTGATCAAAATCAGCAAAAACATCAACAAGCTTACAATAAGGCAAGAGAAAATTAGCAAAATTTACCAAAGAATTAATAAAAAAAAGAAAAAAACTGTAACATTTGTTCCAAATATATGGAAATTGATCGAAATTAGCAAAAACATGAGCACGCTAGCAAAAAAGCCCAAGAAAATTGGCAAAATTTATCAAAGAATTGATAAAAATTGAAAAGACAGCATGATTTAATCCAAATTTATGGAAATTGATCAAAAACATCAACAAGCTTACAACAAGGCCCAAGAAAATTAGCAAAATTTAACAAAGAATTGACAAAAAAACTGTAATATTTGTTCCAAATATGTGGAAATTGATCGAAATCAGCAAAAACATCAACAAGCTAGCAACAAGGCCCAAGAAGATTAGCAAAATTTACCAAAAAAATGATAAATAAAAAAAATATGATCTGTTCCAAATATTATGTATGAACTGATCGAAAGACTCAAGAAAATAAGCAAGATATTTGAAAAAAAGCAAAAAAGAGAAAAAAAAAAAACAACACAACAATGGCTAAAAATCAGCAAAACTTTTAGCCAAGTTGGTAGAAACGCACGTAACAAATCAGCAAAACTTTATGAAGAATGGTCAAAAGCAGTAAGAAATCAGCGTAATCAATTAGAAATAAGTAAATATTGATCACAATCAGTTGGTAGGAATGCGAAACAAAAAACAGCAAAATTTTCTGAATAATTGCCAGAAATACCAGAAATTCAGCAGAATTCATTCGAAATAAGTGGACATTGGTCAAAATCAGCAAAACCTTTAACAAAGTTGGTGGGAATGCTCAAAGAAAAATTGCAAAATTTTACATAGCTATAACACCAGAAATACTTCAAATTTTTATGTGCAAACAACTCGTTTGACAAAAACCCAATGCAGTCTGTTTTTCAAAGGACTGACACAGTTTAATGCTCTTCCATTACACATCAGAAATATTGAAGAGATTGGAACTTTCCAAAATTCACTAAGGGATTTTATTTTTAATATGTAATTGTTCTTTTTAATGATGTTTTTCATTTTTATATTAGTATGTTATATTTTATTGTCCTATGTTTTTTATACACTAATGTATTCCCATGTACCTAAGTATTGTATTTTTTTGTAAAGCTATGCTTAATAAAGGTTCATTTATTTATTTATTTAATTTTGCCAAGACATCAGCATATCTGAATAACTGGAAATTGAATTAAATACAAAATCAAGAGAACGCTTTAGCCAAGTTGGTATAAACCACCAATAAAATCAGCAAAAATAAGCCCCATTTTATTCTAAATAAGTAAAAATCTGAAAACTTTCAACCACGTTTGTATGGTTGCCCTGAAAACATAAGCAACATTTTTCGAAGAACTGGCAAAAAACATAATAGTGGGGATCCGAATTACATTAAAAAATCAGCATAATTCATAACAACGATCTATAAATTGATCAAAATCAGCAAAAAACGCTCAAGAAAATCATTTTATGAAGAATCCACAAAAACATAAGAAAAAATAGAATATGTTGTTTTTTTTGCGCCTCTCTTATACAAGACATTTTTCAAAATCCGTCTCAATAATTGTCAAAACCCTTCGCTTCAATTTTTTTAAACCGGCTTCATTGCAGCAATTTTTGTCAGATTTTTCTTGAATCTACCCATTTATAAAATGTGTTTATAAAGATACGATAATTTTTTTATTTACCCAATTAGAATTACATAATATCCACACATATTTTTCCTTACTACATTGTAATTCAGCTGCATCCTTAATTTGAATTGGGCGAGCTTGTCCATAATGCGATAAAATCGCTCATAATTTCAAATATTGAACGCGGTAAGATTGTTGATTTAATGGGTTCTTCTTTTACTTTGATTATCCGTATACACTTCTTAGTATCCTTCCCTTTCACCAATATCGAACTATATTCCCTTCTGCACATTGGGCAAGTTGATTTTATCTTCGACCATTGTTTTAAGCAGTTTAAACAAAAATCGTGTGCGCATTTGTTGGGCTCTGCGAAGTAATGTCTATATTTGTTGAAGCATATACTACAATGACATCTAGAATCAAAGGAAGTTGCACCATTCTTACGTAACTTGATAGCGGGTTCATCGTTTTCATCATCATTATGATTCCTTTTGGAGGAATCTTTTCGTGGCACCATATCCGAGCATAAGAGGGTTATAGTCACAAGAAGTAGATAGATTTATGTGAACAAAAACAGCCTGATATGACGTTTTCTCAACTGACAATCTTTATGATTGAAATTTGAAGACGTCTACGGGAAACTGATGAGTTCGGAATATTATGTGCGCTAAAAGTCTTAGTAGCACATTGAATATAAAATCTTACCACATCCTCCTGAGCCCAAAATAAGTCGACTCAAAGCTACTTACCTCAGTCCGAAATAAGTTTACAAGATACAGGGTGGCAAAGTTAAAACTAGAAATGGAATTTTTCCAAATGTCTGCACATTTTTTAACGTATCACTTTAAAAATTTATTACCCGGTGGTTTTTTAGGATGTGAAACCTGAATATGGACTTAGTTCCCATTGAGGTCGTCAGAGGCTGTACACTGCACTTCTGATGGTTTAAAGTGCCCATAACTTTTTAACAAGCGTAGCCTTAATTTTTTTTTGTCAAGGAAATTATTCTTTTTGTTCTTTTAGTTGTAAAATATGCTGTTGTTATAACCCGCTAAAGTGAGCCGTTTTCGAAATATTTTGATTTTTAGTGTTCGATGCCGTACCGGAGTATTCAAATTACTTTGAATTGAAAAAATTTTTGTTATATGCAAGGCTAAAATTGAAAAATGTGTGAGTTTCAGGTTCCTTCTTCATCTTTTTAAACATTTTTTGTACAACCTACACGTAAAGTCCACTTTTCAATGTATGCAAAGCAGGCGGAAAGTCGCTAATTTTGGCAGCCGGGCCTAAAAGTACTTTTTCTACGAGCGGGCGCAAAGTAACCACTTCGCACACTCATTTGCCTGTGCAAAGTAACCTTTTCCCGCACTAGTGCGGAAATTTTTTTTCCCGCACTCAAATGTCAACTCAAATAACTACCTACCAATTTGTTGTTTTAAACTTCGTTTCCATACCAACCAAACTGTAGATAATGCACTTTGTAATGCACAAAATAATGTTCTTGTTACTTTTCCCTTTTCAGTCAAAATCAAAATGAAACACACAATTCTTTTTTTGCGTTAAAAACGCATTCGCCAGTAACGTAAACAAACATTGATAATGACGACTTTCAATCGGCATTTGTGAGTTGTTCTTGCTTGATTTCGGTGCAAACTACTGTGTTTATCGGAAATCTTCGAAAGATTTGAGCTGAATACTGGCATCAAAAAAACCTGATCATGTATACAAGCAAACGGACAATCAAATTTATAAAAGTATAAACGATTAAACGAAGACTGACTGACGCGGCTGTCTAGAGTGTCATTTCAAAGCAAAACAGTGTTGCCAATAGCAGGGAATAAGGCGACAAAAGAGGAAATTTTATGAACAGTGATCGGACATGCCCTTGCATTTAAAATATAAAATAAATAAATTATGATTTTGATTATACCCATATTATCCAATTTCCAGCTGCCGCCACAAACTGTTCTTTCAATATGAATATATTGTTAAGCATAAATAATCATTATTCTCAAGTTCTATGTTTTTAAGCGCGTTCAAATAATATATTATCTAAAGTTTTTCGTGTCTAATCTGTGAACGCTCATAGAAAAAATATTGTTCCTAAAACGTTCGCAAAGTGTCTTTCCCGCCCTTAAAGCATATCCGAACTCCGCTTCGCGTCGTTCGTCTAACTGATTTTGCGTGCGGGAAAGCATCACTTTGCGAACTTGTTAGGAAAATAACTATTCGCGCCCGCGGGCGCAAAAGTAGGTCGCTTAGCAACGTTTCCTTGGATCCCAACGCCTATGAATCTAATAACCACGTGGCAGTCTAGCATACTAAAAGGAACTTATCACGTGACAATCTCGGTGACAATGAATCCGCACCACAAAAGAATACAGGAACACACCTATTGTAACCATGAATATCATGATTGACAGTTGTCACTTGTCAGTTTTCTGACTTGTCAGCAGTGTAGTTCAGTGTATCGGATCGACTTTTTATTTTTGATTTTCATAATTATTATTATTCAAATGATTACAAACTGGTTGTACAAAAAGCACTGTTTGTACCACGGACGAAAGTTGATTTTGACTCGGCTAATATCTGCCCTCGCTTCGCTCGTGCTGCTACTTATACCCTCGTCAAAATCATCTACTTTCCGCCCTTGATACAAAATGTACTATTTGTTAATTTTGGTTTCTTTAAATACCTCTATTTTGTCAGTTCTCAGATGTTTTTACTTATTTTCAATGGTTTGAGTTTATTTAAAATCCTCTTTTTTGTCTAGCTTCAAGTATTTCTACCCCTATGTGACATTTTTAAGGGTTTAAGTTTCTTGAAAAATCCTTATTTTGTCAGTTTTAGGGAAGTTTTAAAACATTTTTGAAGATTTTAGTTGCTTTAAATTCCTTTATTTTGTCACGTGTCAGGTGTTTGAGCTATATAATCTTTATTCTGTAAGTTTTCAAGTTTTTTAAAAAATGATGTTTTTTGAATAATTTTTATTTTGTTACTTTGAGGATATCTTTTATCTTTTTGAATATTTCTGATGATTCCAGTTAATTTAAATTTCTTTATTTTAAGCAATTGGAAAACTGAGGTAAGTTGCTTCAAATCGGCTTATTTCGACCTCAGGAACATGAGGTAAGACCTTTTTCAGAGTCCCTGTATATCTTGTATATTGTAACTTCCTCAGAGAGTGGATAGTCGAATAAGCCTCGTGATGGCCACAATCATGCTTAATGAACGGATATATTTTATTGAAGCATTATATAAAAATTGTTGTAGACATTCATTAATAAAGCAGTTTTGAAAACTTCCAATAAAATGTGCTTCAAAATGTTTAGAAATCAAAACTTATCAAATCATTTACGGTCAAGCAAATTTGTCTTATAACTGATTCAATAGTAATTTACGTTACCAAGGCGGTAAATGACTTTTATTGCATACTGTACCGTAAAGTATCATTTACCGGACCCAAAACCACTTTACATCATCAGAGACTGTGAAAAAAAATCACTTGACTACTCCAAAAATGACATTTCGCATCATCAAAGACTGTGAAATTGCATTGGTATCATGGTTGGGCTGGCGCCATCTCATGGTATAAGAATGTGAGGCGGACTGTCACTATAAGTGTATGGTTTGACAAGAAAGCACTTTAAACCGATTAGAAAATGTTATCACAGTATGAAACAAAACAATGTAAAATACACAGCCGTTAAATGTCATTAAACTACTCGTCTAGAAATTCCAGACTCGGCTCCGTCGTCGCCTCGTCCATAAACATCTCGAATCGTTATTTAAAAAGTCATTTACAGCCTTAGTAACGTAGTCTGGAATTTCTAGACGAGTAGTTTGATGACATTTAACGGTTGTATTTCGTTTTGTTTCATACTGTGATAAATTTTTTTAATCGGTTCAAAGTGCTTTCTTGTCAAACTATACACTCAGAGTGGCAGTCCGCCTCACACTCTTACCATCAGATGGCGCCAGCCAAATCATGTCACCACTTGAGTAATATAGATGAGATAATTATATGTTACCAAGAGTCTATGTCAAGTTATTAATTGAAACCATGAGATGGCGCCAGCCAAACCATGCTACCAATGCAATTTCACAGTCTTTGATGATGCAAAATGTCATTTCTGGAGTGGTCAAGTAATTTTTTTTTACAGTCTCTGATGATGTAAAGTGTCATTCACGGGACTGGTTTTGGGTCTGGTAAATGATACTTTACGGTACAGTATGAAATAAAATGGTTTTATTGGGTATGATAGACACCTTAATATGAACAATCTCTTATTTTACGTAACAACTTTATCACATGATTTAATAGCTGTTCTGGTGATTCAACTATTAAACAATTTGCACTTCGACGGCAACTTCAATAATAGTTATTTTCCTAACAAGTTCGCAAAGTGATGCTTTACCGCACGCAAAAGCAGTTAGACGAACGACGCGAAGCGGAGTTCGGATATGCTTTAAGGGCGGGAAAGACACTTTGCGAACTTGTTAGGAACAATATTTTTTCTACGAGCGTTCACAGATTAGACACGAAAAACTTTAGATAATATATTATTTGAACGCACTTAAAAACATAGAACTTGAGAATAATGATTATTTATGCTTAACAATATATTTATATTGAAAGAACAGTTTGTGACGGCAGCTGGAAATTGGATAATATGGGTATAATCAAAATCATAATTGATTTATTTTATATTTGAAATGCAAGGGCATGTCCGATCACTGTTCATAAAATTTCCTCTTTTGTCGCCTTATTCCCTGCTATTGGCAACACTGTTTTGATTTGACATGACACTAGACACTAGACAGCTGCGTCAGCGTCATTAAGATCAGTCAGTCTTCGTTTAATCGTTTATACTTTTATAAATTTGATTGTCCGTTTGTTTGTATACATGATCAGGTTTTTTTGATGCCAGTATTCAGCTCAAATCTTTCGAAGATTTCCGATAAACACAGTAGTTTGACCCAAAATCAAGCAAGAACAACTCACAAATGCCGATTGAAAGTCATCATTATCAATGTTTGTTTACGTTACTGGCGAATGCGTTTTTAACACAAAAAAAAAAATTGTGTGTTTAATTTTGATTTTGACTAAAAAGGGAAAAGTAACAAGAACATTATTTTGTGCATTACAAAGTGCATTATCTACAGTTTGGTTGGTATGGAAACGAAGTTTAAAACAACAAATTGGTAGGTAGTTATTTGAGTTGACATTTGAGTGCGGGAAAAGGTTACTTTGCACACGCAAATGAGTGTGCGAAGTGGCTACTTTGCGCACGCATTGGATATGATAATTTGAATTAAGTAATAAAATGAAAAACGCTTTAAAATGCAATTTTATCACATGCTTCCTTAGCACTGACCTCTATCTTTTTTCAAATTTATGTCTGACCTTTTCAAATCTTTTCTTTGGAAATACTAAAAATAGGTTGAAAAAAAAATTAAAGCCAACTAGGTCTATCAACAAGTTTTAAATTCAGCTCAAGATACAAGTCAAGTCCCAAACACATGTTACTTTTATAAGTTTTCAGATGTAAAAACGATTCAATACTTGACGCCATGTTTTCCAGTTGTGGACATATTGTCATAAATGAAAAAAAAAAAATACCATCGTCATCGATAAATCGGCTAAACATTTATGTGAAGTAAAAGTATCAAATTTAAACTAACGAAACTCCGGAATCACCTCCAATCCGCCATCAGCAAAATAATTGAAGGGAACACATTTCAACAAAACATCTTGGACGACATTATTATCATAGAAAAATCAATAATTTTAATCATGATTTCTATAAAATCAAAAGGTGAAAGCCAAGATAACATTGTTTTAAAGTGATGTTCAAAAGTACAAAAACGTAATTTTACAGCTCAAATAAAAAATTGTTATTTAACGTTTTTATGAAATGCTAGTTCGGCTTTGAAATAGTGAGGTTATGTTTGCATAGTGTCGTCATCTTTCAACGGATTTTGGGAAAAAATATTGAACTACCTCACCATCCCATACAATTAACATGAACAACAACTGACATAGAACATGTGTGAATCATAGCCAAATATAGTATTAAGTACTGGATTTCTTCAAAAACTCACTTATAACGTTCAACACCCAAATTAATAGTACTTGGATAAGCTGGTTTAAGTCATCCACGCGCACACCACTCACCACACAATGGTACTAAGAATACCGTAGCCGATAAGAATGTACCAGACAAGCGTGCATGACTAACAAAAAATCGATAATCGTTCTGCTGTGCCCCGTGTTGAATTTTTATTGGCGACAGAAATAATAAACTTCAAGAAAAGCATTAAAGTGAAATTTGAGATCTATTTTGTTAATTGTGTTATGTCTATGTTGTGTATACAGGGTGGTTTCCAACTTGTGACATGGAATGAAGAAGATGAAGTCATGATGAGTCATTATTGTTAAAAACAACGTACGTCACTGGACACAACTCAAGTTTTAAAAAAATGGAAAAGATTGGCGCCCGAGGAAAACTTCAATTTCCCGCAGTTTTTTTATTTATTGGTGAATTTCGGTAGTGTTTCCGTCTTTATGTAATAAATGAACGGTCGTTGTCAGTCAAAAATCCAGTTTTGTTGAAAATTACGGAGTTTGGCGCCCGAGGCAAACTTCATTTGCTCTTATTTATTGATGAATTTAGGTGATGTTTGCGTCTTTACGTGAAGCAATGAGAGAAATTTGAACGACCATGGACAAAAATCAAGTTTTGATATGGCAGAGTTTGGCGCCCGAGACAAAACTCGATTACTCGTAATTTCCTTATCTATTGATGAATTTTGATGTTCTTTGCGTCTTTATGTACAAAAATAAGAGAAGTTTGAACGGCCGTTGGCAAAAAACAAGTTTTGTTGAAAATGATACAGTTTGGCGCCCGAGGCAAACTTCAATTGCTCGTGGTTGTTTTATTTATTGATGAATTTCGGTGGTGTTTGCGTCTTTATGTTGAGCAATGAGAGAAATTTGAACGACCATGGACAAAAATCAAGTTTTGATGAATGTGGCGCCCGAGGCAAACTTCAATTGCTCGTGGTTCCCTTGTCTATTGATGGATTTCAATGTTGTTTGCGCCTTTAAGTAAAGCGATGAAAGACGTTTGAACAGCCGTTGACAAAAATGAAGAATTTTTAAAAATGACAGAGTTTGGCTCCCGAGGCAAACTTCGATTGCTCGTAGTTTCCTTATTTATTGATGAATTTCCATTTTTGCGTCTTGAGGTACAAAAATAAGAGAAGTCTGAACGGCCGTTGACAAAAATCAAGTTTTGTTGAAAATGGTAGAGTTTGGCGCACGAGGCAGACTTCAATTGCTCGTAGTTTCCTTATTTATTGATGAATTTCAATTTTTGCGTCTTTATGTAAAGCAATGAGAAAAGTTTGGACGGCCGTGGACAAAAATTAGATTTTGTTGAAAATGGCAGTGTTTGGCACCCGAGGCAAACTTCAATTGCTCGTAGTTTCCTTATTTATTTATGAATTTTGATTTTTGCGTCTTTATGTAAAGCAATGAAAGAATTTTGAACGGTCGCTGACAAAAATCAGATTTTGTTGAAAATGGCAGAGTTTGGTGCCCGAGGCAAACTCCAATTGCTCGTGATTTCCTCATGTATATATGGATTTCAAAGGTGTTTTCGTATTTAAATGATGGAATGAGAAAAGTCTTAATAATCGTAAGCTGAAATCTTTTTTTGTTGAAAATGGCAGAGTGTTGCGCCCGAGGCAAACTTCAATTGCTCGTGGTTTTCTTATTTAATAATGAATGTTCATGGTGCTTGCGTATTTATGTAAAGAAATGAGAGAAGTTTAAACGGCCGTTGGACAAAAATCCAGTTTTGTGAAAAATGGCAGTGTTTGGCACCCGAGGCAGACTCCAATTGCTCGTAATTTCCTTATCCATCTATGGATTTCAATGGTGTTTGCGTATTCATGTAGAGCAATGAGAAGAGTTTAAAAAGTCGTTAGCAAAAATCAAGTTATGTCAAAAATGGCAGAGTGTGGCGCCCGAGGCAAACTCCAATTGCTCGTAATTTCCTTATCCATCTATGGATTTTGATGGTGTTTGCGTATTTATGTAGAGCAATGAGAAGAGTTTAAAAAGTCGTTAGCAAAAATCAAGTTATGTCAAAAATGGCAGTGTTTGGCACCCGAGGCAAACTCCAATTGCTCGTAATTTCCTTATCCATCTATGGATTTCAATGGTGTTTGCGTATTTATGTAGAGCAATGAGAAGAGTTTAAAAAGTCGTTAGCAAAAATTCAAGTTATGTCAAAAATGGCAGAGTGTGGCGCCCGAGGCAAACTTCAATTACTCGCAGTTCCTTGAACTATTGATGGATTTCTGTGGTATTGGCGTCTTTTTGTAGAGCAATGAAAAAAGTTTGTTTCACAAATAACAATCTCAACAACTACATAAATATATTAAGAAAATACTGCTGTAACGCCACACTCACGTCACTAGTCATACATCCTCTTAGCATACAACAACCTCTGGATACATCCTTTTTCATGGACTTGACAGTTGACTTTTTGGTGAAACTGCTTCTTGCAGATGTTGCACTGAAACTGTGGTTCTTTGCCACATTCGTAATTCCTGTGTCTTCTCAGACTGTACTTGTTTTTGTAGGACCGATTGCAGGTGAGACATGTGAATTTTTCTGGAAAAGGATAAACTGTCAAAACTAGAACTGGTGTGAGTGAATGGTAATTGAGTGAACATGAGATTTTAGAACTGTTTATTATATCCATTTAGAGGTACTCATAACAAAACTATGTGTTCTACATTAATCTGATCAGGTATACAATTCAAATATCACGGTACTTTGGTCAGTCATTCAGGAAGCTACGTCAGTCAGCTACATTTAATATAAGATAACTACTGTATGGACAAACATGGAATATGGGGATGCTAGTTTTGACATTTTTTTTTTGAGGAATGCAGCTGGTTGAACGACAGGTTGTTCAACCAGTCTTCGCAACCAGTTGAATGTTATTTTGGCCGCACACCATCCAGCTCAGTTGAACAAGTATCTTGGTTAATTTTCTGACAATTGATCCCGTATTTTTACTAAAATATCGTTTCCCGTACGCCGCGTCTTAATCAACTATCCAACTATACTGTCCGCAACAGACTACGTGATGTTTCCTTGAATCAATCGTTCAATTATCGTATCCCGTCGCCCATTTCATAGTACCAAGCGCATCGGAAGCGAGAGATTGTTGAGCTGGGATGTAAGAACCCGTTCTCTCTAGTCAATAGACTCCATTTCAATCTTCAAACTTTCATCTAAAACACCACGAGGTATAAGTACTTACAGTTTATATTATCTGGAATTCTATCAAGTTAGTCGTGAGTACGTTGATCCAGAGGGTGGCGCCCGAGATAAGTAAAATACAATTTCCTCTCTGCGGGTAGCGTCACAGACTGGCGCCCGAGCAGGGAACCTAATTTGCCTTTTTTTTTTGGACCAAAAGAGAGGTTTGTCTCTGTTTTAAATAATTCCGTACAGAATAATTTCGAAAAATTATCCTCAAATTCAAATAAGTGCAAAAACTAATCATGGAGGTTTGGAAACCTCAAGTTTACACGGGCTACTATTTTTCTTTATTGAGGAGTGTACAGAATAGACGCGACGTACGGGAAACGATACTTTAGTGAAAATACGGCATTAATTGAAAGAAAAATAACCGAGTCACGGTAAAACAGAGATTATTCAAATTAAACCGGGAAAACAAACCTGAAAAGTCGTTGGACATCTTGCTGTTGCCCACGTTTCGTCATTTTTTGTTTATGTCATCTTCAGAGCTAAATTATTCAGGTCAGTAAACTAAGATATGAACACCAAACACCTAATTTTTAACTACAAATTAAAAATGCCTGGTATTCTTGGAAAAATTCCTCACAAGCTCATTAATATCCATCTTATCCTTATGTACTGCATGTATATGCTGCTGCAAATGGTGCTTCCTCTTGGACTTGTGTCCACAAAACGGACACTCAAAGCTCTTCTCAATGCCACAGTCAAACTTAACATGGGAATTCAGCGATTGCTGGTGCTTGTAGCACTTTCCACAAGTACTGCATCGATGGTTACCTTGAAAATGAAACAAATACAAACACGTTTTTGTGTATTTGACACTGGCTAGACATCAACACATAAAGCAACTAGTTTAACAATCATACAAGTTGTGTTTACTCTTCATGTGGTGTCTCAGAATGACGTTTCTAAAGGCGCTGAAGCCACATTCTTGACAAACAAACGATTTTTCTTTGCCACATTCGTAGCGCTTGTGGTTGTATAGTGAACCGTGGTGTTTGTATTTTCTGAGGCATACACTACAGGTGTATTTTGGACCTGGAAAATGTAATATAATCAATAATTAAACAACCTGACTCAAGTGGATGCTCTGCGGTTTGTGCGCATCCACGGTTAACCAGATGAAGTCCATTAGACAGCAGACCGTATTCTTTTGGTTCACTTCGAATTCATCGTGTTTTTCAACAGAATCGATGAAATATAAGAAACAATCGACAAAATCGCATTGACAGCAGATCGTATTCTTTTGGTTCTGCTCCGAATTGTTCGTGTTTTTCAACAAAATTGATGAAATATACATAACAATGAACAAAATCTCATGGACAGCAGACCGTGTTCTTTTGGTTCAACTCCGAATCCTTGGTGATTTCATCAGAATCGTTAAAATATACCAAACAATCGACGAAATCACTTAGACAACAGAACGTATTCTTTTGGTTCTGCTCCGAACTTTTCATGTTTTTTTTAACAAAATCGATGAAATATACGAAACAATCAACAAAATCTCATAGAAAGCAGACCGTATTCTTTTGGTTCTGCTCCGAACTCTTCGTGTTTTTAACAGAATCGATAAAATATTTAAATATACATAGAGCTCCCTCGATGAAGTTAAATATCTTTTGATCTTTGGCATGGGCATCCAGTGAGGTCGTTGCGTTCAACCGAACAGAACGCACAAATCATTTTTTGAGACTTGTCGATAAACTAGAACGTAGTGAACACTACAAAGATTTTTGTATTAAATTTTCATTACTTTCTCTGCTAAGTGCGTGGCGCGTTTGGTTCGTTCGGAACGATTGTTGCAAGTTTATATTTAATTAAGCGACGAATGTGATTAACGTGTAGATGCCGTTTATTTCCATTTTTTTCTCATTGTGACCTTGAGGCAGCTTTTAAGTTGGGAGAGAATCTTAGTTCAAATATTGATGTTTTTTTTTAAACCAATTAACCAATCTTTCTTCATTTTTTTTTAATGTTTTTTTTTTAAATTTTCAGTTCTTATCAGTTGAGTTCTCTTTGTTTTCTCCCACTCAAGGGACCTTTTAAAGCGTCTAAATGTGATTTTTTGCCACTTGTTTTTAGATACAAGGAAATTTTAATCTAAATCTTAAATAACTTTTTTGTAGATTTTGATATTCCTATCCCACGTCGATTTTAGTTACTTTCCTTTTTTTACCGTTTTTTTCTGATTGATTAACTGTTTTTTATGTTTTTTTTTCACTTAAGGGAAATTTTAAACCTGCATAGGATGTGACTGCCTCTTGGAGGCTATGAAGATAACGTGGTCTCTGACAGGTAGTTTTTGAGAATAGTTGTGAGTGGCGCAATCTACATCAATCACTGCAAATTTCCTCCTCTTTCCAATGGAGCTAAGCTCACCTCAATATCTCAGATAGTTTTTGAGTTATAAAGTCGAATACAGAGTAACTACATCAGGCGAAAGTGACTCTCCAAACCTATGAGGATATTTTGGCGTCTGACAAGTAATCTTTAAAGTCAATTTTGAGTGGCGCTACATACATCAATTACTGCAAATTTCCTCCTCTTTCTAATGAAAATAAGTTTACCTCAATATCTCTGGTAGTTTTGGAGTTATAGAGCCAAATATAGAGTAACTACATCGAACGTAAGTGTCTCTTGGAAGCTATGAAGATATCTTGGTCTCTGACAGGTAGTTTTTGAGACTAGTTGTGAGTGGCGCAACCTACATCAATCACTGCAAATTTCCTCCTCTTTCTAATGAAGCTAAGCTCATCTCGATATCTCTGGTAGATTTTGAGTTATAGAGTCGAATACGGAGTAACTACATCAGGCGAAAGTGACTCTTCGAACCTATGAGGATATTTTGGCCTCTGACAAGTAATCTTTAAAGTCAATTTGGAGTGGCGCTACCTACATCAATTACTGCAAATTTTCTCCTATTTCTAATGGAAATGAAATTACCTTAATATCTCTGGTAGTTTTGGAGTTATAGAGCCTAATATAGAGTAACTACATCGAACGTAAGTGGCTCTTGGAAGCTATGAAGATATCTTGGTCTCTGACAGGTAATTTTTGAGACTGGTTGTGAGTGGCGCAACCTACATCAATCACTGCAAATTTCCTCCTCTTTCTAACGAATCTAAGCTCACCTCAATATCTCTGGTAGATTTTGAGTTATAGAGTCGAATACGGAGTAACTACATCAGGCGAAAGTGACTCTTCGAACCTATGAGGATATTTTGGCCTCTGACAAGTAATCTTTAAAGTCAATTTGGAGTGGCGCAACCTACATCAATCACTGCAAATTTCCTCCTCTTTCTAATGAAGCTAAGCTCACCTCGATATCTCTAATAGTTTTGAGATAAAGAGTCAAATATAGAGTGACACCTTCACTATAAACTAGAAAAAAGCCTTGTACCATTGCTCCAATTAGTACCAGGTGAAAAACATCTTCAAGGGTTTTCACAATCTGACTAAGTACGATGGTCATGTTCCCACTAACAAAAACAACATTGCAACTAAAACTATATTGATGACTATGTACATCGTTGCTTATAACTAGCCTAAATAACTACAGAGTGTTCCGGACTCATATGTATTTGTACAACCCCATGCACCAAAGCCATATGTCTCTTGGCGTTTTCCTTCCTGTTACTCTTATAAGTGCAATTCTCAAATACACAGGAGAAAACCCGTTGTCTTGTACAATTAGTAAGCATATGCCGTTCCAGGGACATGTACTGCACGTACTGCTTGGGACACTTTGGACAGTTGAATTTACCTGGAAGTGGTTTGAGGTTGTTAGTGATTATGCGGGGGTTTAGTGAAGGATGCAAAACACTGTGTTACGAAAATGTTATATATTGATGAATTGGACATACACAGTAAGTTATGTACACTAGAATTGAATTAATTATACAAAAATACGATTTTAAAGGTTAGTGCCTGGAGATTGGGTTAAGCAGTAGTAACTAGTATGCCCTTGATTGATTTTTGTTACTTTGTGGAACATCAAACGAAACCACTGGTCATATTGAGGGAGATCAACAACTACCTAGTTGTATTAGAAGGTAAAAAGATCTAAACATTGAAGAAGTTTCTTCAAGATTTGCAATGATTAAGAAACAATTCCAACCAATTGACAAGGTTTGATGAAATATGAAATTAAGTGAAGCCTGAAGAAGATTTCGTACGATTTTGTCAGGTTCTTCAGGGTTTGCGACTTGATTCATGAAGATTTAACAAGATTTAGTCTATTTCGCCTCCAAATTTAGGAAGATTTTATGGGAATTGGTCGTTTTGCAAAATTTGCGAACATTTAGTCCAGTTTTCCCAAGATTTGCAATCATTTATAAGGGTTCATGAAAATTTGAGACAGACTGACAAGATTTGATGATTAAATCTTTTTAAATCGTCGCCAATCTTGAAAAAGCTTGACTAAATCGTATGAAATCTTCTTCAATATTCACACATTTTCCGGCAAAATATACTAAATCTCATCAAATCTTGTCGGTTCGTATCAAATTTTCATGAATCATTGCAAATCTTCGTCTTGAATCTTCTTTAAAATAGATTAAATCCAATCAAATCTTCATTGATCTAGTCCATTTTTTCCAAAATTTGCGATGATCCAGGCATTTAGAAACGATTCAAGAAGATTTTATACGAATTGGTCCAGTTTCTCCAAGATTTGATGAAATTTACTGACTAAATCTTCTTGAAAAAATTGGTCTGAATCGTATGAGATCACCTTCAATATTCAAAAATTGTCCGACAAAATTTACTAAATCTCATTAAATCTTGTCAGCTAGTATCAAATCCTCATGAATCGTTTCTAAATCATTGCAAATCTTAAAAAACTGAACTAAATTGTCTTGAATCTTCTTAAAAATAGACCAAATCTTGACAATTCTCATCAAATCTAGTCAAGTTTTTTCAAGATTTTCGATGATTTAGACAAGATTTAGCCTCAACGTTTGCGAAGATTCAAGGAGATTTAGTCCAGTTTTTCCAAGATTTGCAATGATTTAGAAACGATTTAAAAAGATTTTATACAAATTGACAAGATTTAGTGTATTTTGAAGAAGATTTCATACGAGTATGTTCAGTTTCTACAAGATTAACGATAATTTAGACAATTCATGAGGATTTGACAAGATGTAGCTCATTTTGCTTGGACATTTATGAAGATTTAGTCAATTTTTTCCAAGATTTTCAATGATTTATGAAGATTTTATACGAATCGACAAGATTTAGTCTATTTTGAAGTAACGAATTTACGATTTAGCCAGGTTTTTCAAGATTTATGATGATTAAGACACGATTCATGAAGATTTGAAAAGATTTAGTCTATTTGAAGAAGACTTCTTACGATTTAGCTCTGTTTTTTTCAATTTTTGCGATGATTTAGAAGCGATTCATGAAGATTTGACAAGATTTAGTCCATTTTGTTTCAAAATTTGTGGAGATTTAAGATGATTTAGTCCAGTTTTTTCCAGATTTTCAATGATTTAGAAACGATTCATAAAGATTTTATACAAATTGACAAGATTTAGTCTATTTTGAAGAAGATTTCATACGATTTAACCAGTCTTTTGATGATTAATGATGATTAAGACACGATTCATGAAGATTCGAAAAGATTTAGTCTATTTGAAGAAGATTTATTACGATTTAGTTCTGTTTTTTTTTTCAAGATTTGCGATAATTTAGAAACGATTTATGAAGATTTTATACAAATTGACAAGATTTAGTCCATTAAGAAGATTTCATACGATTTAGCCAGTTTTTTCAAGATTTATGATGCTTAAGACACGATTCATGAAGATTCGAGAAGATTTAGTCTATTTGAAGAAGATTTATAACGATTTAGTTCTGTTTTTTTTCAAGATTTGCGATAATTTAGAAACGATTTATAAAGATTTTATACAAATTGACAAGATTTAGTCCATTAAGAAGATTTCATACGATTTAGCCAGTTTTTTCAAGCTTTATGATGGTTAAGACACGATTCATGAAGAATTGAAAAGATTTAGTCTATTTGAAGAAGACTTCTTACGATTTAGCTTTGTTTTTTTCAATTTTTGCGATGATTTAGAAGCGATTCATGAAGATATGACAAGATTTAGTCCATTTCGTTTCAAAATTTGTGGAGATTTAAGATGATTTAGTCCAGTTTTTTCCAGATTTTCAATGATTTAGAAACGATTCATAAAGATTTTATACAAATTGACAAGATTTAGTCTATTTTGAAGAAGATTTCATACGATTTAACCAGTCTTTTGATGATTAATGATGATCAAGACACGATTCATGAAGATTCGAAAAGATTTAGTCTATTTGAAGAAGATTTATTACGATTTAGTTCGGTTTTTTTTTTCAAGATTTGCGATAATTTAGAAACGATTTATGAAGATTTTATACAAATTGACAAGATTTAGTCCATTAAGAAGATTTCATACGATTTAGCCAGTTTTTTCAAGATTTATGATGACAAAGACACGATTCATGAAGATTCGAAAAGATTTAGTCTATTTGAAGAAGATTTATAACGATTAAGTTCTGTTTTTTTTTCAAGATTTGCGATAATTTAGAAACGATTTATAAAGATTTTATACAAATTAACAAGATTTAGTCCATTAAGAAGATTTCATACGATTTAGCCAGTTTTTTCAAGATTTATGATGATTAAGACACGATTCATGAAGATTCGAGAAGATTTAGTCTATTTGAAGAAGATTATCACGATTTAGTTCTATTTTTTCAAGATTTGCGATGATTTAGAAACGATTCATAAAGATTTGACAAGATTTAGCCCATTTTGTTTCGAAATTTGCGGTGATTCAAGATGATTTAGTCCAGTTTTTTCAAGATTTGCAATGATTTAGAAACGATTTAAGAATATTTTGTACGAATTGATAAGATTTAGTCTATTTTGAAGATTTCATTGGATTTAGCCAGTCTTCCAAAGATTTCTGATGATTTAGACACGATTTAAGAAGATTTCACAAGATTTGGTACATTTTGCCTCACAATTCGTGAAGATTCAAGAGGATTTAGTCAAGATTTTGAATGATTTAGAAACAATTTATAAAGATTTTATACGAATCGAAAAGCTTTAGTCTATTTTGAAGAAGATTTCATACGATTTGGCCAATTTTTTGATATGAACTGACAAGATTTGATGAGACTTAGTGTATTTTGCGTCAAAATTTGCGAAGATTGAAGAAGATTTCATAAGATGTCCACCAGTTTCGTCAAGGTTTGAGGGGATTTGAGGAAACTGAGTTCTGATCCTCAACCTCATCACAACAAAGATCAATCAAGGTAGCACCAAACAAAAAACTGCATCAACACTATACAAGTAAAACATACAGGAACACTAAAAGACCATGTAAAGCACACAAATGAAATACCTATCTAACTCCATTGATTACCATTCACCCTTGAACCTTAACTAAGCTAATCTACTGCATTATCTGATCGAACAAAAACATCTCGTCGCTTTCTCGGAAATTCTTCTGGAAATGCACCGCACGCACGTGTTTCTTCAAACTGTGCTCCGCCTGGAAGCTCTCCTTGCACACGCTGCACTTGAAGATGCCAGTCTGGATCTGTTCGCCACCCTTTTTGCAGATCATCTTCATGTGACGTCGTAGGTTGTCGATTCTGGTGAATGCGCTTGAACAGTATGGACAGGCAAAACGTTTTTTACCATTGCCGGAGATTATAGTTATGGGAGCTGGAAATGGACGTTGTTAGAAGGTGCATTTGATTGGTAAATAGGTACTACTGAACACCAATTACCAATGGTTTCTGTACAGCTAGTCTAGAGGAATTAAAGACTGGTTGAGTTAAAGGTTTTATTGATCTAACCTATGAATTCTTGTCAGATGCTGCCTCAAGTTGGACATTCGTTTGGAAGCATAAGAGCAGTACTGGCATTTAAATTGGGGCTCCATGTCACACTCGAATCTTAGGTGTCGGTACAGGTTGTACTTCTGTTTGTACCGTTTGCCGCAGTTGGTACATTCGTGGTTGTTCACTGAAAACAAGGTGGGTCAGGAATATTGTACTACCAGTTCATCGTCCCCAGCAGATGTTAGGTAGATGAACAAGATGAAAGCAAAGATCCTGGATTTCATGGACAAGTTGGTGATGTGGAACCCCCTGACCCTTGACTAGGTGCCGTCAAGTCCACTAAATCTTCATTTTTACAGTAACTAGCAGCTATGTATTCTAGCCAAGTGCTGCTTCAAATTCGACATTCGTTTGGAAGCAAACGAGCAGTACTGGCATTTAAACTGTGGCTCCATCTCACATTCGCATCTAATGTGTCTGGTCAGATCATGCTTATATTTATACCTTTTGCCGCAGGTGTTGCATTTATAGTTATTAACTAAAAAAAATTCTGTCAAAAATATTGTTCTTCCAGTTCAACTTCCAGTTGTTATGTGAGAGAACAGCTGGATAGAACCCAGCAGGCAGTACAATTCCAAAAATTCACACACTACCTCTCTGAAGATGTTTAATGGATAACAGGAGCTTTCCTTGACAACCTTCTCCCACACTGAATATTAATTCAACTAGCAGCTATGTATTCTACTCAAATGCTGCTTCAAGTTCGACATTCGTTTGGAAGCATACGAGCAGTACTGGCATTTGAATTGTGGCTCCTGCTGACATTCGCATTTGATATGTCTCGTCAGATGGTACTTATATTTATATCTTTTGCCACATGTTTTGCATTCGAAATTTTTGACTGAAAAAAAGGTGAGTCAGAAGTATTGTATTACCAGTTCATGTAAGAGACCATGACCAGCACCAGAATCCATGAAGACCTGGACGCTCTTCACCAAAATCCAGGAATAATATCTAAATGATTTCTATGGTTAGTGACTTAGTTCGTGAATACCATTTTTTTATATGATCGTTCATTTTGCCATGTTCATTATAAATTGATTCATTTTTCAATTGAATGATGTATTAAATATTTGAATTGGACATGGGTTTATTAACATATTTATTGATCATTGATTGACTATTCTTTCGATTTAATATACTTATCATCATCTGTATTTATTCAGCGTTGTTTCATTGACTTATCGTTTTCTCATACTCATAAATTGAATTACTGATTCATCTACTGTTTCATCATTTGATAATTGGATTGTTAACAAGAGGGAATTATAATAAGCCTTTCATTGTCTTATTCAATTCCATTGATTCATTTATCATTGTTAGGTTTATTCATTCATGTATCTTCATGATAGAATATGATTGTTGATTATCCTTTTCCATAATACAATGAATAATATTCATTGCTTTATCATTTTTGTTGGATGATTGATTCATTTACTTTTGTATTATTTGATAATTGGATAATTAACAAGATGGAATCGTAATGTCTTTCATTGTCTTGTTCAATTTTATTGATATTTATCATTGATAGATTTTTTCATTACCTTCATTTTTATAATAAAATATGATCGTTGATTATCCCTTTTCGTTATAAAATGGATGAGATTCATTGCTTTATCATTTGTTGAATGATTGATTCATTAACTCTTGTATTATTTGATAATTGGATATTTAACAAGATGGAATCGTAATGTCTTTCATTTTGTTCAATTTCATTGATCTATTTATCAATAATAGATTAATTCATTACCTTCATTTTTAAACTAAAATATGATCGTTGATTATTCCTTTTCATTATAAAATAAATGATATTCATTGCTTCATCATTTGTTGAATGATTGATTCATTAACTCTTGTATTATTTGATGATTGGATAATTAACAAGATGGAATCGTAATGTCTTTCATTGTCTTGTTCAATTTTGTTGATTGATTTATCATTGGTAGGTTTATTCATTACCTTCATTTTTATAATAAAATATGATCGTTGATTAACTCTTTTCAATATAAAATGAATGATATTCATTGCTTCATCATTTGTTGAATCATTGATTCATTCACTGTTGTATTGTTTGATAATTTGATAATTAACAAGATGTAATCGTAATGTCTTTCATTGACTTGTTCAATTTTATTGATTTATTTATCATTGATAGATTTATTCATTACCTTCATTTTTATAATAAAATATGATCATTGATTATCCCTTTTCATTATAAAATGGATGATATTCATTGCTTTATCATTTGTTGAATGATTGATTCATTAACTCTTGTATTATTTGATGATTGGATAATTAACAAGATGGAATCGTTATGTCTTTCATTGTCTTGTTCAATTTTGTTGATTGATTTATCATTGGTAGGTTTATTCATTACCTTCATTTTTATAATAAAATATGATCGTTGATTAACTCTTTTCAATATAAAATGAATGATATTCATTGCTTCATCATTTGTTGAATCATTGATTCATTCAATGTTGTATTGTTTGATAATTTGATAATTAACAAGATGGAATCGTAATGTCTTTCATTGTCTTATTCAATTCCATTGATTTATTTATCATTGATAGATTTATTCATTACCTTCATTTTTATAATAAAATATGATCGTTGATTATCCCTTTTCATTATAAAATGGATGATATTCATTGCTTTATCATTTGTTGAATGATTGATTCATTTACTGTTGTATTATTTGATAATTGGATAATTAACAAGATGGAATCGTGATGTCTTTCATTGTCTTGTTAAATTTTATTGATATTTATCATTGATAGATTTATTCATAACCTTTATATTTATAATAAAATATGATCGTTGATTATCCGTATTCATTATAAAATGAATTATATTCATTGCTTCATCAATTGTTGAAGGATTGATTCATTAACACTTGTATTATTTGTTAATTGTATATTTAACAAGATGGAATCGTTGTCTTTTATTGTTCAATTTTATTGATATTTATCATTGACCTTCATTTTCATAATAAAATATGATCGTTGATTATCCCTTTCATTTTAAAATAAATGATATTCATTGCTTTATCATTTGTTGAATCATGTATTCATTAACTGTTTCATTATTTGATAATTGGATAATTAACAAGATGGAATCGTAATGTCTTTCATTGTCTTGTTCAATTTTGTTGATTGATTTATCATTGGTAGGTTTATTCATTATCTTCATTTTTATAATAAAATATGATCGTTGATTAACTCTTTTCAATATAAAATGAATGATATTCATTGCTTCATCATTTGTTGAATCATTGATTCATTCACTGTTGTATTGTTTGATAATTTGATAATTAACAAGATGTAATCGTAATGTCTTTCATTGACTTGTTCAATTTTATTGATTTATTTATCATTGATAGATTTATTCATTACCTTCATTTTTATAATAAAATATGATCATTGATTATCCCTTTTCATTATAAAATGGATGATATTCATTGCTTTATCATTTGTTGAATGATTGATTCATTAACTCTTGTATTATTTGATAATTGGATAATTAACAGGATGGAATCGTAATGTCTTTCATTGTCTTGTTCAATTTTGTTGATTGATTTATTATTGGTAGGTTTATTCATTACCTTAATTTTTATAATAAAATATGATCGTTGATTAACTCTTTTCAATATAAAATGGATGATATTCATTGCTTCATCATTTGTTGAATCATTGATTCATTCAATGTTGTATTGTTTGATAATTTGATAATTAACAAGATGGAATCGTAATGTCTTTCATTGTCTTATTCAATTCCATTGATTTATTTATCATTGATAGATTTATTTATTACCTTCATTTTTATAATAAAATATGATCGTTGATTATCCCTTTTCGTTATAAAATGGATGAGATTCATTGCTTTATCATTTGTTGAATGATTGATTCATAAACTCTTGTATTATTTGATAATTGGATATTTAACAAGATGGAATCGTAATGTCTTTCATTTTGTTCAATTTCATTGATCTATTTATCAATAATAGATTAATTCATTACCTTCATTTTTAAACTAAAATATGATCGTTGATTATTCCTTTTCATTATAAAATAAATGATATTCATTGCTTCATCATTTGTTGAATGATTGATTCATTAACTCTTGTATTATTTGATAATTGGATAATTAACAAGATGGAATCGTAATGTCTTTCATTGTCTTGTTCAATTTTGTTGATTGATTTATCATTGGTAGGTTTATTCATTACCTTCATTTTTATAATAAAATATGATCGTTGATTAACTCTTTTCAATATAAAATGAATGATATTCATTGCTTCATCATTTGTTGAATCATTGATTCATTCACTGTTGTATTGTTTGATAATTTGATAATTAACAAGATGTAATCGTAATGTCTTTCATTGACTTGTTCAATTTTATTGATTTATTTATCATTGATAGATTTATTCATTACCTTCATTTTTATAATAAAATATGATCATTGATTATCCCTTTGATTATAAAATGGATGATATTCATTGCTTTATCATTTGTTGAATGATTGATTCATTAACTCTTGTATTATTTGATAATTGGATAATTAACAGGATGGAATCGTAATGTCTTTCATTGTCTTGTTCAATTTTGTTGATTGATTTATTATTGGTAGGTTTATTCATTACCTTAATTTTTATAATAAAATATGATCGTTGATTAACTCTTTTCAATATAAAATGAATGATATTCATTGCTTCATCATTTGTTGAATCATTGATTCATTCAATGTTGTATTGTTTGATAATTTGATAATTAACAAGATGGAATCGTAATGTCTTTCATTGTCTTATTCAATTCCATTGATTTATTTATCATTGATAGATTTATTCATTACCTTCATTTTTATAATAAAATATGATCGTTGATTATCCCTTTTCATTATAAAATGGATGATATTCATTGCTTTATCATTTGTTGAATGATTGATTCATTTACTGTTGTATTATTTGATAATTCGATAATTAACAAGATGGAATCGTGATGTCTTTCATTGTCTTGTTAAATTTTATTGATATTTATCATTGATAGATTTATTCATAACCTTTATATTTATAATAAAATATGATCGTTGATTATCCGTATTCATTATAAAATGAATTATATTCATTGCTTCATCAATTGTTGAAGGATTGATTCATTAACACTTGTATTATTTGTTAATTGTATATTTAACAAGATGGAATCGTTGTCTTTTATTGTTCAATTTTATTGATATTTATCATTGACCTTCATTTTCATAATAAAATATGATCGTTGATTATCCCTTTCATTTTAAAATAAATGATATTCATTGCTTTATCATTTGTTGAATCATGTATTCATTAACTGTTTCATTATTTGATAATTGGATAATTAACAAGATGGAATCGTAATGTCTTTCATTGACTTGTTCAATTTTATTGATTCATTCATCATTGATAGGTTTATTCATTAATGTATTTTTTCATCTTCTTGATTTTTATAATAATATATGATCGTTGACTATCACTTTTGATTATTAAATGAAAAATATTCATTGTTTTATCGTTTATTTAATGATTGATTCATCTGCTTATTCATTATCATCTCTTTGAACAAAAGGAAATCGTGACAACTCAATAATTATTTTATTCATTTCATTGAATATTCATCATGAATTGGTTCGGTTTGAATTTACTTATCATTATATTTATTTATTCAGCATTGTTTTGTTGTTTCTTCTATATCTTGTATTCATTCATGATCCTTCTTTTATATGTGATCGTCCATTATCTCATATTCATTATACATTGAATTGCTTCACGTTCTTTGTGTAACTGATTCATCTACTTATTAATTATTTGATAATAATATAATAATGTATCTGTCACCTACCCATTTAATTTGAACGTTAGTTCATTCATTTCTTCATTCATTATCCCTCCAAACAAAAAGATATCGTCTTTCATTGATTTATTTATCGTTGATAGGTTGATTCATTCATAAATTTACTCATCATCATTTTTTTCAATATCTGATCGTTTATTCTCTTGTTTTCATAATACATTGATTGATTGATTCATCTACATACTTATTATGTGATGATTGTATAGTTTAACTGCCATCTACCCATGAAATTTGGACGTGGTTTCATTAAATTAATCATAACATTATTCCTCTTGAGAAAATCTTTCATGATGTTATTCCTTTTCATTGAATTATTGATGGTTGATTCATTCATTACATTTTTTTTCAATATATGATCGTTCATTCTCCCATTTCAAAACCTTTACATTGAATCCTTATTCATATTTCGATAATTGAATAACTTATCTGCCATACTCAATAAACATGAACGTAGGTTCATCAACTTATTCATTTGTTATATCTCTCAACAAGAGGAAATCTTTCATTGTGTTATTCCATTTCATTGACTTATTGATAATTGATGAATGATTTATATAATCATTCATTACAATTTTTTCCAATAAATGATCGTTCATTCTACCAAACATTACATATACATTATTCGATAATTGAATAACTTATCTGCCATACACTCATTGAACTAAGTTCATTAACTTATTCATTCGTTATCCCTCTCAACAAAAGGAAAACTTGTATTGTGTTATTCCATTACTTTGATTTATTGATTGCTAATTCATTTATATATTTATTCATTACAATGTTTTCAATTTATGATTGTTCGTTCTCCCATTTTCATTACCTATACATTAAATCTCCTCATTTATTATTCGATAATTATTGAATAATTTATCTCATCAAACATTTTGGACGTGGGTTCATTATATTATTCATTCATTATACACCAAATCCTGTTACATCTTTATTTCCACAACTAACAACTATGTATTCTTGTCAAATGTTTCCTCAAGTTGGTTCTGCGCTTGGACGCAAATGCGCAGATGTGGCACTTGAATTGTGGTTCCATAGCACATTCGTACCTGAGATGCTGCGTCAGGTTGTACTTTTGTTTGTACCTTTTGCCGCAGGTGCTACATTGGTGGTGGTTCAGGGCTAAAAAGTATACAGATCAGAATTTTTGTACTTAGAAAGGAGCTCCAAGACATAAAAAAACAACGTATAATGACTGTGTCTATTTCAACAATTCAACAACTATACATCACTAGCCTCACATCTTTAGAATCCAAAACCTAAAACTGAACCGAGGTGCTTTCAACAATAACATTATGCAACCTAACCAAATGGGCCCTAAGAGTAAACTGATATCTAGTTTTGAAGGAGCACAAATGACAAGAAAACTTCGGAGGCTTCTGACACTCGTACTTTTTATGACGCGTCAGCGACACCAAGTTCATGTACTTTTTCCTGCAGTCTGTACATTCGAAAGTCTTTGAGGTCAGCTCCAGCGGCCGTTCCAGAGGTAGGGTTGGAGGTCTCAGTATTACTGTGTGTGAGGGTAAACGTCTAGAGTTCATATTGTTGTTTGGGTCTATAAGGGACAGCTTATTATCTTGGTGATTATTGTGGAAAGGATGGTACACAACCCTGATGATGATGATACGTGAACTTACCTAAGATGATGATGATGAGGACGTGACACTTGTATGGAGGAAATAAAAGTTGGTTTATATCGGGTTGTCTATTACACACATCCATGTAAATGCTTGTACAGGTTTATCTTGTTTGAGGATAAAATGTTCCTTTTGGACACTAGATTGGTTATGACCATCTCGTAGGGGAACAAGAAATGAACACAGCAAAAAACAGAGAATTCACAAATCCATTGGAACCTTCACAACCTAATTTTATAAACACACTATTGTAGATCAAATTGGCACGTCAATTGGAAACCCCTACTATTACATTACACTAAAACTATAGTTAATCCCATGAATATTCTTCAGATGGGTCTGCAAAATATCATTCCTTTTGCACTTCCTTGGACACAGGGGACACTGGATTATCGGCTGGACCCCACATTCGAACATGATGTGACTCAGAACAAGGGGCTTGGTTGGGTACTTTTTGCCACACTTTCTGCACATAAATCGACCATCCTCCATGGGTATAACTAAAAAAATAACTGGTTAGTGTTTGCATAGAAACGCCACAGACAGCACTCGTCACAACATTCTAACTAACAGTACAACCATGACAAGGGTGTGTGTTGAAAAAATATATTACTCAAGGTCTCTTGAACAAATCAATAGAGTGTTTGGACTTCAGATGGGTCACCAGCCCCTGGATGGAACCTCCTTTGGTCTTCAAAATACACTCGCAAATCCTGCACTTGGCCGTTTGTCCCTCCATCTCAGTAAAACAATAAAACCAAACTGAGTTTTGGTCGTTGGAGCTGAATTTATGTGGAACATATTGACTGGCCTGCGGTTGACAGTCAGCTTCCAGGATATCTGGAAAACAACCAATTTAACAATTGAGGTTCTAAGCCCCACTACACCACGAAGCTAGGTTAGAAGGCAGTTAATTGTTTATTAAAGTTACATTCAATAGCCATAAGCCTGGTTGTGTCTTCTTAGTATGTGCACCTTCAAGTTGCCTCTTTGGTGGAACTTTCTGCCGCAGAATATGCAACCAAACTGGGGTTCTTTTTGGCACTCAAAGTTCAAATGTCTGCGCAGGTGGTTTCTTCTCATGTAGCTTTTGTGGCACTGAGGACAGGGGTATGTTTCTGGAAAACCTTTGGTTAGTAACTAGAACTACAATTGAAGTGCGAAAATTGAAAAAAACAACAAATCGTTGTATATATTTATTTATCAATTAATACATTTAAAACTGTCATTGTCCATTGACAACTTCATCGTCATTGCAAACTCGTGGAGTTCCCCTCCTCCTCCGATTTTGAAACCAAACCTGAACCTGCCTCTCGCTTAGTCGTAATGTTGTAGCGATGAGTTTACGTTCTATAAGAGTGATGTAAGGATTTTTGAGATACTCGTTTTCCAGGTATTTGATCTGGTGCGTTTGGTACATGGAGCGGCTACGGAATCCCGGCCATAGAGCTAGAACAGGAAATTAGAATCAGCAACTTTTCTGCAAACACCTGATCATAACCTCTCAAATTATGAAAACAGTTCGTAAAATACATTTATTGATACAAACGATAAACTCTAATAATACCCCGAGTATAATCCCCAGCAACAATCACAAAATGTCGGTGGTTTTGTTCCGTTTGTCCTTGTAAATAAGATCGAACTCCATCACCTTATCAGGATGGCAGGATCTTACATGTTTCTTCAAGTCGTACCTTTGGGTGACGAATCTATCACAATAGAGACACTTGAATAGTTTCCTGTTGCCGCATTCATAGGCCATGTGTCTCCAGCAGGACGAGTAGTTTTTGTAGTATTTGAAGCATTTTTTGCATTGATGATTGTAGTCTGGAAGTAAAAAAAATGTTAGATGATTGTAGATGAGGACGTTGATGATGATATGATGAGATTAACTACCGATGAAATAGATTTCTTCACAACCTATGTGTGTATGATTGTCACTTCTTCATTTGTGTTGGCGAGAACAAATCCAATTTTCCAGTATCTATCGATATATTGAGATCACTAGTTAACAGCACGTAACCTGACTAGATTGAGAAGGAATAAATTAACAATAATATCACAGAGTTGATCTATCTAGAATTACATCTAATAATTCTTGCGCCCTATATGTATACTATTGATATGTTGTCTAACATTTCCTTTAATTCTAGCTCTATATCTACACCCAACAAAGGGACAAGGGAATTGAGGCTCCTTGTTTCCACACATGAACTTCTTGTGCTGCTGCAAACCGCGCTGCCATCTGTAGGACTTGTAACATACATCACATGTGTAGAATTTTATGCCTGGAAAATTTATTCATTAGGAACTAAAATTATGGTTGTTGACATGCTTAACACATAAGGAGTAACTGGAAGGGCAATACTCACAATAAATGACAATGAAAAATCTTGTCTGAAATATTTTGTTGAAGCTTGAATCATATTCACAATCTGTGAGTGTATGATTAGCCGTTTGTAATTTGGTGTAACATCTCGGTCTCTGGAGGAAAAAATAGTGATCGTTAAAGAAAAAATGAAACTGTAGATGATGCTTCAATTGTAACCACCAAGTTTTTTTTATGATGACCATGTATCTTGGAACGTTTCACTGGCACGATTGACTACCATCTTGTGTTTCTGTCATCTTTGAAGCTGTGGCAAACGTCTAGCAGGGGGCGCTACTGATGGCTACTAATGTAGCGACACTCCACAGAACAGCGGAAGACAGAAGGAAGATTAACTGATCAACATTGTCATTCGCAAGGTCATGTAACTCGTGGATTGGAGTTCTTCTAAGCAGGTTGAATATTTGCTTCCATTGTTTGCGCGCATACTGAGTTTGACATGCTGCACCATACAGGGCAGGCATAAGTTATAGTGGGTATTATGACCGTTATATACAGCGTGAGCTCTAAATCTTGTCAATAGTCCATTTCGAAGTCCTTATTTTAGATTGCTAAGTTGATTAAATAAAAACCCAAGCTGATTGATATCTTTATTTAATAGAATCAATACGTACTAAAATAACGATGATTGGTATTGATATGTGACTTCATATTGGACTTCTGGTGAAACCTTTTTCCACAGTAAGAACACTCAAACTGAGGATCCTTTCCGCATTCATACTTCTTATGGAACGACAAAGATCTCTTATTTTTGTACTGTTTGAAGCATTGTGGGCATTGATGGTGTCGCACTGAAACATTAACTATTACCAAACAGAACCACCGGATGTTTTTTAATAAAAAAAAGTCTTTGTTGATTTGGATATATTGGTTAAAAGTCACGACGTCTAGTCGAACATCCCGCAAAATGAGCCTTCATGTTTGATTTCTGATGGAACTTTTTTCCACAAATCTGGCAACTGAATTGAGGTTCTTTGCCACACTCGTATCTTCTATGGAAAACTAGTGAGCTTTTCAGTTTGTATTGCTTGGCACAGTCGAAGCATCGGAATTGTTTTGCTGAAAACAAAAATGTTGTATAACTCAACAGCTACAACTGCAAAGTGGGCATCATATACCCTCAAATTATGACGGATGCAAAAATATCTTGATTTTCATTTTCTTGTAACTGAAATTTAAAATAAACACAAGACAGTAAAGTAAGTAGGTACAGTTGAGGGTTTGTTGTTACTTTTACAAAAACTAAGAGTATACATTTTCAAACAGTTTTTTGATTATCAAATTAGTTGAATGAGGCATCATAAAATGGTTCATTGAATAATTAATAAGAAATTTGTGGGTGATGGACTTTATAGGCAATGTATTGACAGCATGATGATACATTCCAAAAATTAACCTGAAATTTATATTAAAAATATTTGTAAAATCATCTCACGTGACGACCGAAAAATGAAAACAACTTTTAGTTAAGTAGCACAATGTTCCGCCTTCTTTAAAAAAAAGGGGTGGACTATTCAAGCGGACTCCGCCCATCATGGTAAGATATGCAAATATGACCCTTTTAAAATAATATGCTGATCCAATAAAGTGGGGGCCAACAACAAACAAATATTTTTGAATGTCAAGATTATCATGTAACAGTGATTGGTTGGCTCCCAGGAATACGAACAAGCTTCCCTCATCCAAGCTCCGCCTTTTTTTTGAAAATATAAACCGCCTACGCTTTAACACTACTAAAATAAAGCAAGGTCCTCCCCTTTCTTAAAATGATTCAAAACACTCAGGTGAGGAGGTTGTCATAATCAGCAAGCTCCGCCTACATTGAATGAAAACAAAATGACAAAAAGCATAACTCCGCCCCAAGAGATGAGCATGTGACCTCCTGTTATGATGATTAAACAAGGAAAGCATCATAATCCGCCCATTTCACGATAATTATAGTATCCAACTTCAGTGAGGGGCTGCCCTATGGATAGGTGAGCGCCACCCACAAAGAATAAAAGTAATGACTCCACCCAGCAAGTCTTGAAGCAAGCTCCGCCTTCTTTATGTCGACAAGCTTCGAAGGAGGAGCCAACATAAACAACAACAAACTCCGCCCATAATCCAAACACTGCTTTCGTCATTTTTTGAAATGATTGTAAAACATTCGGGTGAGGACTGTCGAGAATTTAAAAAAAAGTCGATATCGATGGGCTATTTTATGTCAAGTTGGGTTGGTTTGAGTCAATTTGGGCCACTTTGTGTCAAGTTGGGTTAGTTTGTACCAAGTTTGATTGATTTGTATTATGTTGGGTTCGTTTGTGTCAATTTACGTTAGTTTGTGTCATATTGGGTTAGTTTGGGTCGTTAGGTTAGGGGAGATGAGGAAAATCTTCCCATGAGTAACTGCTGCGAATGAAAAACATTTTCCTCAAGTAACTACCCGAAATTGAAAAAGTGACTGCAAAGAATTGAAAACTAGTTGCCCTTCAAGTAACAGCCTGGAATTGAAAACAAGTTTTCTTTGAAGTAACTTCTCTTTGAGTAACTGCCGGGAATTAGAAACAAATTTTTCCTCAAGTAACTGCCTGGAATTAATAAACACATTTCCCATTAGGTAACATTTCCTTGAGTAACTGCCTGGAATTGACAAGAAGTTTCCCCCAAATCAACTTCCCTTAAAGTAACTGACACATCCCTTGTGTCGCCGAAGGTAAATAAGACTATAAAGTGATGTGGTCTTTATTCATGTTGCCAGATTTTTGAAACACCTCTCAAGCTTACAGTGCTTGTTCATATTATACTTCCGATTGAACTTCCGGCCACAACGTTCGCATTCATATTGAGGCTCCTTTCCACAAACGTATCGTTGATGGGCCCATAATGCCCCTCTGTTGGTGTATCCTCTGGAACAATGTTGGCATATGAAGCACTTATCTGGAATATGAACGGGACTTAGTGCAGCAGTCTTTATGATTCATCTTCCAACTCAGATGAGACATAAGTGGACATCTTGGAGACATCAAAATCTCTTTCAAGTATGGAAGGATGAGAAAGGGGTGGCAAAACTATAACAAAAGTTTCAGTAGTTCCAAGAGGTCCAAGAGAATTGTGATCGTTGAGAAAGAGGTGCGGATGCTTGGTATGCAAAATGTAGATGAATCCTTCAATTTTTCAAACTTTCTTGATAACGAGTTTCAAAAATTAGACTCCAGCAGAAGAACAATATCCAGAAAGCATGACGAAAGTGATCAAAAACTAGACCTCCATCAACAAATGACAATCATCTCCCACCAGGTTGTGAAAAGTACAAATAGTCCAAATTTTTATTTTTCACAACCTGATGGGAGATGATTGTCAGTTGTTTATGAGGGTTGTCTCCATCCTCCACTTTGAATGATAAATGATTCAGGCATTCAAAAACTGGAGTGGACGTCAAAATGTGGAGATTCCCACTGTGAACGGGAATTTTTTTCTGTTCGGGTTAGTTATTGTGGATGGCGCTAATTAGCGTAACTACTTCTTGAGTAACTGTCGGGAATTGAAAACAAATTTCCCCTCAAGTTACTACCAGGAATGGAAAAAATCCTCTTGGGTAACTGTCAAGAATCTCAATTTAGCTTCCCCTTTAGTAACTTAAGGAAATTGAAAACAATTTTTCCCTTGAGTAACTGCCGGGAATTGAAAAATAATTCCTCTTAAGTGATGATGAGAATTGAAAACTAGTTTCCCCTCAAGTAACTGCCTTTGATTGAAAAATAGTTTCCCCTTAAGAAACCTCCTTTTAAGTAATTGCCTGTAAGTAAAAACAAATTTCGCCTTAAGTGACTGCCTGGAATCAAAAACAAATTTTCCCTCAATCGTCAATCAACTTTCCCTTGAGTAACTTGAGGAAATTGAAAACAAATTTTAAGTGCCGGGAATTAAAAAAAAAAACACTTGAGTGACTGACGGGAAGTGAGAACCAATTTCCCCTTAAGTAACAGCCTGTACTTGAAAATCAATTTTCCTTCAAGTAACCTCCCTTCAAGTAACTGCCTGTAATTGGAAACAAATTTTACCTCAAGTAACCGCCCATTGAGTAACTGCCTGGAATTAAAAGAAAATTCCCCTCAATCCTCAATTAGCTTCCCCTTTAGTAACTTGAGGGAATTGAAAACAATTTTCCCCTTGAGTAACTGACCAGAATTGATAAATAAATCCTCTTGAGTGACTGAGGGGAATTAGGAACAAATTTCCCCTTAAGTAGCAGCCTGTAATTGAAAATCAATTTCTCCTTAAGTAACCTCCCTTTAAGTAACTGCCTGTAATTGAAAACAAATTTTACCTCAAGTAACCGCCCATTGAGTAACTGCCTGGAATTAAAAGAAAATTCCCCTCAATCCTCAATTAGCTTCCCCTTTAGTAACTTGAGGGAATTGAAAACAATTTTCCCCTTGAGTAACTGACCAGAATTGATAAATAAATCCTCTTGAGTGACTGAGGGGAATTAAGAACAAATTTCCCCTTAAGTAGCAGCCTGTAATTGAAAATCAATTTCTCCTTAAGTAACCTCCCTTTAAGTAACTGCCTGTAATTGAAAACAAATTTTACCTCAAGTAACCGCCCATTGAGTAACTGCCTGGAATTAAAAGAAAATTCCCCTCAATCCTCAATTAGCTTCCCCTTTAGTAACTTGAGGGAATTGAAAACAATTTTCCCCTTGAGTAACTGACCAGAATTGATAAATAAATCCTCTTGAGTGACTGAGGGGAATTAAGAACAAATTTCCCCTTAAGTAGCAGCCTGTAATTGAAAATCAATTTCTCCTTAAGTAACCTCCCTTTAAGTAACTGCCTGTAATTGAAAACAAATTTTACCTTAAGTAACCGCCCATTGAGTAACTGCCTGGGATCAGAAAAAAAAACCCTCAATCCTCAATCAGCTTTCCCTTTAGTTACTTGAGGAAATTGAAAAATGAATCCTCTCAACTGACTGACGGGAATTAGGAACAAAGTTCCCCTCAAGTTTCAGTCTGTAATTGAAAATCAATTTCCCCTTAAGTAACTTCCTTTTAAGTAACTGCCTGGAATTAGAAAGAAATTCCCCTCAATCCTCAATTAGCTTCCCCTTTAGTAACTCGAGGGAATCGAAAACAATTTTCCCCTTGAGTTACTGACGGGAATTGAAAACTAGTTTCCCCTTGAGCAACTGCCTTCAATTGAAAAATAATTTCCCCTCAAGTAACCTCACCTCAAGTAACAGCCTGTAATTGAGGAAATTGAAAACCGTGAGTTACTGTCGGGAATTGAAACTCTTAAGCGACTGATGCAGGGAATTAAAAACCATTCTCCCTTCAAGTAACTGCCGGAAATTGACAACAAATCTCCCCTCAAGTAACTGCCCGTAATTGAAAACCAATGCCCCCTCAAGTAACCTCCCGTCGAGTAAATGCCTGGAATCAAAAACAAATTTCCCCTTGAGTAACTAGCGGAAATTAAAAAAAAATCCTCTCAAGTAACTGCCAGGAATTGAACTAGTTTCCCCTTCAGTAACCTCACTTTAAATTACTGCCTGTAATTGGAAACAAGTTTTGCCTTAAGTAACTGCCTTTAATTAAAAACTAGTTTCCCCTTAAGTAACCTCCCTTTAAGTGACTGCCTGTGATTGAAAATAGATTTCTCGTTAAGTAACCTTGACTAAAGTAACTGCCTGTAATTGAAAACAAATTTCGCCTTGAGTAACAGCCTGTAATTGAATAATTTCCCCTCAACTAACTTTTAATAACTGCCTGTAATTGAAAAAAAGAATCCCTCAGGTAAACTCCCATTGAGTAACTGCCTGGGATTAACAAACCTCAATCAACTTTCCCTTAAGTAACTTGATCGAAAACCGTGAGTAACCTCCCTTGGAGTAACTGTCTGGAATCAAATACGAATTTCCCCTCAATCCTCAATTGACTTCCCCTCAAGTTCCTTCAGGGAATCTAAAACAAATTTCCCCTTAGCGCCACCCGCATCAATCAACCCATACAAAGAAGAAGAAAAATTTGATGATCCAGCCTGGATAAAAATTGACCCTATCAGATATCTATGGCACTAGGTGTTGTTCTCAATCATCACTTTAGGCAAAACTTAAGAGTGGATGCACATTATGTACAAAAGGGGCCTAACCCGTATACCATGGGCTCTATCAAACTCCTACCTCGGACTCAGTAAACAACCCATCCAGAAAACAGATGAATATGATCCAATTGTATCACTTCTATGGAGTGTTGTGTTCTTCCATGTGCGGAGAACAAAAGAAAGGTGCAAGAAAGCTTAACAACATTAGTGGTCAATGAAAATCTTCAGACCATCAAACAGTTTATTCAAACCATACATCAACTATTGAAAATTACAAATGATCCTATAATGTCGATTTAAGCTGGACCTATGGTAGAACTTGTGGCCACATCGTTCACACTCAAACTGCGGATCTTTGTTGCACTCGTATTTCTGATGAACAACCAGTGCCCCCTTTCGTTTGTAGGCCTTAGTACAAACGTCACATTTGAATCGTTTGTAGAAATCTGCAAGGTTTAAACAAAAAATATATGTTATAGTTGCTGTCCCTTACAATACACACGCACATTTCTAACAATAAAAATCATTACTCTGGTAAGTTTTATTGTCCCCACATTATTTTTCCTCAAGTGCTTCTTGTATTTGTAGCGTTGACCACAATGGGGTCCAGGGAGCTACAATAGATTGATCTGGTTAAATGGTTAATAGGGGAGAAGTGGTGTTTTCTGCTTATTGGCACTTGATTATCATAATTTGTCAGTAGATGATAGGCACTCCTTTGATATGGTACTGGATTATCGAAAGTTGAAGTCTGGATGTTTAATCTTGAAGTGCCTCATCATATTTTCCTTTCTATTTGATGAATACTGGCAGTGGAATTGGGTGCAGATGTACACTCTGCGATCGCCACAATCAAACTTCATGTGTTTATAAAGGGAGTTCTTTTTGTTGTACCCCCGATCACAGTTTGGACATCTTAGGAAATCTGGAAATGGAGATTGTGCTGATTTCAAGAACAAGGACGAAGGATAAATTAGTATGTGTGGCACCAAGGCTTCGAGATTGAGCTTGTTCAAAGTAATCATCTATTGTCAGATTTCCGAGGGCAGCTTGGTTGAAGTGACGGTTATTTTGAATATTCAAATCAGATCTCGAATTGCATCTGAGCACTTGTCCCATGGCAAAATTTGATAAGCGATTTAAACATTCAAAATCACTGTTATTTCAGCAGCGCCATCTATTTGAGCTTTCAAAATCATTTATTTATCGACAGCAAGCTTCAAAATGACAATAATGTTAGAGCGCCATCTACTAGTCTAATTTTGAGGTAAGCTTGATAATAGTATTTTTCTACGAGCGTGCGCAAAGTAGCCACTTCGCACACTCATTTGCGTGTGCAAAGTAACCTTTTCCCTAGTGCGGGAAAAATTTTTCCCGCACTCAAATGTCAAATGTCAAATAACTACCTACCAATTTGTTGTTTTAAACTTCGTTTCCATACCAACCAAACTGTAGATAATGCACTTTGTAATGCACAAAATAATGTTCTTGTTACTTTTCCCTTTTCAGTCAAAATCAAAATGAAACACACAATTCTTTTTTTGCGTTAAAAACGCATTCGCCAGTAACGTAAACAAACATTGATAATGACGACTTTCAATCGGCATTTGTGAGTTCTTCTTGCTTGATTTTGGTGCAAATTACTGTGTTTATCGGAAATCTTCGAAAGATTATTTGAGCTGAATAGTGGCATCAAAAAAACCTGATCATGTATACAAACAAACGGACAATCAAATTTATAAAAGTATAAACGATTAAACGAAGACTGACTGATCTTAGTGACGCAGCTGTCTAGAGTGTCATGTCAAATCAAAACAGTGTTGCCAATAGCAGGGAATAAGGCGACAAAAGAGGAAATTTTATGAACAGTGATCGGACATGCCCTTGCATTTCAAATATAAAATAAATCAATTATGATTTTGATTATACCCATATTATCCAATTTCCAGCTGCCGCCACAAACTGTTCTTTCAATATAAATATTGTTAAGCATAAATAATCATTATTCTCAAGTCCTATGTTTTTAAGTGCGTTCAAATAATATATTATCTAAAGTTTTTCGTGTCTAATCTGTGGACGCTCGTAGAAAAAATATTGTTCCTAACAAGTTCGCAAAGTGTCTTTCCCGCCCTTAAAGCATATCCGAACTCCGCTTCGCGTCGTTCGTCTAACTGCTTTTGCGTGCGGGAAAGCATCACTTTGCGAACTTGTTAGGAAAATAACTATTACAACAACCATGGTAACGGTTGTCCTAATCATCGGAAAAGAGTCGTGATTCCGCTAAAAAAACCGTAATTCCGTCGAATGACGGTTTTTTAGCGATCAAATTTTTACGGATTTTTTGAAATAATCACACTGAAAGGGAATTACCAGAAAATAATTTGAAGTTTCGAGACAAAATTTGGAATTACACAAGTTTTTGCTAAAAAAAATGCAGTAAAAGTAGTCAAAACCACCAGAAAAGTGTCATAATTTCTTTAAAAACAACGTAATTCCGTGGGATAGGAAAGAGTTGTGAGCTATCACGGAATTTTCGAAATATAAATCAGTGAATTTCCTGAAAAAAGTAGGAATTACCGGCAAATAACTCGTGTCTTCGAGCTAAAATATGGAATTACCACAGTTTTTTAACGAAAATATCCAGTCAAAGTAGTCAAAACTTCAAGAAAAATGTCGTAATTTCTTCAAAAACTCCGTAATTCCGTGGGTTAACACACAGTTGTAAGTTAATTTTTGGAATATAAGCCAGTTAATTCCTTGAAAACGTAGGAATAACCGGTAAATAACTCGGAATCTCAAGACAATTTGAAATTACAACCACCAGAGAAGTGTCGCGATTTTTTTTTAAACTCCATAATTCTTTCGGATAACACAGAGTTGTAGGTTATCAAGGAATATTTGGAATAAAAACCAGTCAATTCCTTGAAAAAAGTTGAAATTACCGGCAAAAACTGGTAGTTTCGAGACAAAATCTGGAATCAACACAGTTTTTGACGAAAATATGCAGTAAAAGTACTCAAAACCACCAGAAAAACTTCATAATTTCTTTAAAAACTCCGTGATTCCGTCGGATGAAACAGAATAATGAGTAATTAGGGAATTTTTGGAATAAAGACCAATAAATTTCATGAAAAAAGTAAAAATTGCCGGCAAATAACTAGAAATTTTCATATAAAATATAGAATTACCACGAAAATATGAAGACAAAATGATCATAATCATCAGAAAAGAATTATTATAAGGCATCTATTAGTATAATCGTTGATTTCTTGAAAAAATTAGGAATTACCGGCAAAAAACTCGGAATTTCGAGACAAAATTTGGAATTACAACAGTTTCTACAGCAGCACCATCTATTGGAGCCATCTAAAAGCTGTCATATTTTGAAGGTGAGTTGGATTTCACTATTCAAACTGACAGTCATTTTGGCAATGCCATCTATTGGAGCTTTCAAAATCAGCAAATCATCGACAGCAAGCTTCAAAATAACGAGCTTTATTTGAATATTCAAAATGACAGCCACTATAACAGCGCCATCTGAGATCTTGAAGGTGTCCTTTACAGGTACTTTAGCAGCGCCATCTATTGGAGCTTTCAAAATCAGTCAATTATCAACAGGAAGCTTCAGACTAACAATCATATTCATCGCATCATTCATTCATTTGAATATCTAAAATAACCGTTACTTTGGCGGCGGCGGACGCCATCTATTGGAGCTTTCAAAATCAGTAAATCATCGACAGCAAGCTTCAAAATAACGATCATATTCACAGCGCCATCAACCAGTCAGAATTTGAAGCTAAGCTTTATTTGAATATTCAAAATGACAGCCACTATAACAGCGCCATCTGAGATCTTGAAGGTGTCCTTTACAGGTACTTTAGCAGCGCCATCTATTGGAGCTTTCAAAATCAGTCAATTATCAACAGGAAGCTTCAGACTAACAATCATATTCATCGCATCATTCATTCATTTGAATATCTAAAATAACCGTTACTTTGGCGGCGGCGGACGCCATCTATTGGAGCTTTGAAAACCAGTCATTTATCGAAATAGACATCACATTCATTGCGCCATCTACTAGTTGTGAGATTTTGAAGGCATGGTTGATTTGGATATATAAAATAACCGTTACTATAGCGGCGCCATCTATTCAAAATGGAAAGCTGAGCAAAAGCGATGAAGAAAAGAAAACCAACCCTGTGCAATTTTTTTTTTCATAATTCGTTAGAAGTTGATAGGCACTTCTTTGATCCACCATAATCAACCATCTTAGAGAGCTTCTGAGTGAGTTTTGATGATTTTGTCACCTCTTAGTAAGATCTTCAACGCTCATCATTCAGAAATGAAATGAAACATCTCTCTTCCCGTTTTCTATTTTCACTTCTTACATTACGAGTTTAAATCAAAAATATTGTGCTTTCGTGCCAAATGTCCCAGCAAATGACCTTTCTGTTTACCAGCGTACGAGCAAATCCTGCATCGGTACTGGGGAGTAGTACCACATTCGTGTTTCAAATGTGCGTACATGTTCCTCTTGTATTTGTAGCGTTTTCCACATTTGGGGCATGGAGTCCAGTTTTCTACAATGGATTTTGGATAAATAGGAAAACGAGAGTATTGGGGAATTGGAGTTACTTATGCCTTAGAAGGTACTACTAAAGATAACAGTTTTATTGATTTGAATTGGGTAACTAAAAATAATTTTTCATAATTTGTGCAGATATGGTAGGCACTTGTTTGGAGATGGAGAGGTCTATCGAAAGTCAAAATATTTATGTTTTGTCTTCATGTGCTTCTTCATGTTCTCTTTCCTATTCGACGAGTACTGACAATTCAGTTCGGTACAATTGTAAACCAAGCGATTGGCACAGTCAAACTTCATGTGTTTATACAAGGAGTTCTTTCTTCTGTAGCTTTTATGACACTTGGGACAACTTGGAAGATCTGCGGAAGCAAGAAAATAATTGTAATTGAGGTTATGGAATAGGTTGAACAAAGGGTGAAATCTGGTTCCAGAAGAGTCCACATCTTGTCCACCAAACTGACCCGACCTGTCACAAGGGTATTTATAGGTCAAGAACAACACAGTCCTGTTAAAATAAAACTTTATTATGTCTAAGGCACTTACAAAGGAATAACGTTATCATTTGTTCATTGAAGGTAGAAGCTACTGACGTTAAAATAGATTTGTTCTTAAGCCTAGTAAATTAATTAACGTAACAAATATAATATGGAAAGTAGATAAAAAATATCATTTGTATAATTATATAATGAGTAATTTGAATATTGAGGGGTTTTTACACATACAAGCACCAAACATCAAATGGCGTTCTTCCGGTTCACATACATGAACCCATGGATATTTTCAATGTGGGACTTCAAAGTGGCCTTCTGGGTGACTCGTTTACCACAGATGTGACACTCGAACTGTGGGTTCTTCATGCACTCGTACTTGACGTGTCTCCACACAGATGTTCTGTGGCGGTACTTTTTCATGCATTTTATGCACACGAACTCGTCGCCATCTTTGATGAACAGATTCGACATTGGCATGTTGCTGGTGTCGAAGTCGAACTCCAGATCTACAAGACAGGTTTGGTTAGTATGGGGATTGTGGAGGAGTGATGGATGATTGGTATGTACATTTTTAGTATTACAACCACCATAGCCCTGTTATTGATTTGGAGAATGTACATTCAATGAAACACAATTGGTTTGATGGGTTTATTAGATTTTTACATTTATGTGCAGTACCAACCCAACTCTGTTGTGTGTGTGTGTGAAAGAAATTTAGTGTTGAACATCATCGATAATTGTGATACAATTTATCCAGTGGGCATGAATGGCATTCACTGTCACTTGTCAAAATCATTGATTGACGCATCAACCATTTCGCAGTCTAGGAATAGTTCTTCCATGGTATCCATGTTGAGGTGTCTCTATGAATTTGGTGAGGATTCTCCCACTTTCTTTTGTCAGAGAGGTTAGGAAACACCCAGTATGGTCTGTTATTTTGGATTTCGAGTAAAATACACAATTTTTTTTCGATAAATACTACGAGTTTTTGAAAAATCACACTTTTCAGTATTTAATTCTTTATCGATTTAAGTTTTTTACTCTTTCCTAATTTTTCATATGTTTTGTTGAGTGCTACAGGGTTCACATATCCATGTCGTTTGTTTCAATTTTTTTATTATTTTATAACTATGTACCCTTGATTTTTTGAGATGATTCACTAATAAATGCTACGGTTATAATGTGAAACATTTTTTTTTCCATAACACATTTTAGTTCAACACTTTTTAACGAATTTTTGAAGTTTCCATTAAAACTCATTTTGTATTATTTAAAAAAATTCTTTCTTCAGTTTTTTGCTACGGTATCGTATTCAAACAGTGATAACTTTTTTGTACGCATTCGTACTTTTTTTTTTAATGAAAAATACATTTTACATAGAAAAGGTATATTTGGGACACCATGTTTATTTATTTTTTGAATTGTGAACTGTATATAGCTCTGCTAAATTAATGATATAATTTATTTCATTTTTAATTTTTCAAAGATTTTTGCTTTTTTACCAGAACAATGCAGTTGAATTCAAAATTTTTGAAAGATTTTGGCTTTACACTTTTTCACTAATTTTAAAATATTTCCGAAACTGCAACGGTTGTCAAGTCAATACATTTTTGAAGATTCTGGTTTTCTACTTTTTCCCACATTATAAGATGTTGCTATTTTTTTTGTTGTACACTTTAGTTTTTAACGATTTTAGTTTTTCGCTTTTTAAACAATTTTTGATAATTTACTAGGTTCGAGTAATATTCACAATTTTTGTCACTTTTACACAAAATATTTGAGATGGTTCATTAACTGCTATGGCTTTGATTGTATATATTTTCCAATATTTATGCTTTTTCACTAAAGAATAAACAATTTTTTTTCCTATTTGGTCTTTTAGTTTGTAAATACATATTTTGGAAATTGTAACGGTTGTCAAGTCGAATGTTTTTTTATGTGTTGTTTTAACGATTTTGGTTTTCTTCTTTTTTCTCTGTACTTATTTATTTTTTAACAATTAATTTTTTCTCAATTTTTCAAACTCCTTTGGGTTTTGTTTTTTTTCAATAGATAGATTGAACCGCAAAATTGTTGTGTCCAGGTGCTATGGGTGGCTCCCTCTATTCCTTACGTCTAATTTATGGAGTAATTTGACATTCTCGCATCCAATCAAATCATTGATTTCGTGACATTATTCCAATTTATTCAGTTTATTTGAAAAAAAAATTTTGACTTACTGTTTTTTGATTATTATGAAAAAATGAAAAATAGTTCAAATAAACATTGTTGCGCTAAATCTGACAACAACTCGGGCGCCACCTTATGGATCCATGTGGTATGGGGCCCACACGTCCATCAAATAATCCAAGCGTTCAGCGATGGTAAAAAATTCCACTCTGAAAAGGACCATTGAAACTTTGGCTTGATATTGGTATTAAACACTGGAGAACGGAAAAATAAGTCTCTTCAGATACAATTTTTGATTCTTGGGCAGAGAATCAATGGAAAACTACAATGGTTAAAAGAAAAATAAAAACTTTCCAAAATAATAAATTTCACAATAAAAGGAGGGGCGAATGAAGTTTTAAAAACGGAACAGTAATTTTTGACGCCTAGCGTAGACCGGTAAATTGGGAAGGTCCGGTACACGGAAAAGTCGCCGTGACGGAAACGGCGCGGATTTCTGACGGAAAAATTGTGGCAAATCCTGAAAACTCTTTTGAACAGAACTTCGGAGTTTCTTCAATGACTTTGACAATGAAAAGACGGTTTTAAGACATGGAGGATTAGGCGAGGGTCTCACTACTTATTTTCAATAATCATTTCTGGTAATTCATTCTTCACTTCATCATTATTATCAATGAATCAGAAAAATAATTCATTGAAAATGTCTAATGAGAATCCCGTTTTACCTCGGGTCGTTAGCAAAAAAAAAACAGATAAAAAGTCGGATTTCGCTGTACGGATGGAACGGAGTTCGTAGCTGACGGGCAAATGCTCCCGATCCCAGAATGATTTTTCTCACTTAGTACTTAAGGGAAGATTTGATAGGAATTTTGAGTCGATAACTGAGTTTGGTGCGCACCTGAATAGAATAATTATCTATTTTAATGGGCGGGCAGTTGATTACTTACGTTGCGAAATATGTTTTAACGGTAGATTCAGATCTAGAAAATAATAAAGCGGTGTTCAGGAAAAAACTGGAGATTTCGGTGATTGATTGAAGTAACGGAATTAAATGAAGACACGGCAGAAGAGAATCGGAACCTGGAACTTCGTGTTCAAACTTTTCCGTTACTAAATAGTTCATTGTATATCTTTCGAATCAACCCTTCTTGTCACAACATTCTGTTCAACCCTGTATATCGTTACTGCCAGGTTTCAGCCCTGTTGCCAGTTTTTTGTCTCTTTCGGTAAAGAAGGTAAAGGTATGCCTTTAAAAAGAACAGATGACGTTATTTGCCTTAGTTTGAATGCAGCTGCAACGTTGCCAGCAGTTTAAATTAAATAAATTGAAAAAAACGATAGTACTAAGCGATGAATTATTAGATGTTATGGGGATTTATTTGGATGTTATGGGGTTTTATAGGGATTTCCAGGGATTTATTTGGCGAAAAGGATTCATGGTGGATGGCATTTTGAACAAACGAATTATTCGGAGGTTGATGCGGTTTTCGAGCAAAATATACGTTTTTCAACGATTCAACTTTTCTCACTTCTTCGATTTTCTTGTGAAATGATTTTTTTTTTTATTATTATTTTCACTTTTTCAAACATTTATGAGATGATAGGGGTTTTTCCACGGTTTATTGTCTACAAAAATGCATAACTTTGTTTACGTCTAGTTTTTTCAACAATTTATTTTTTTTTTGGTGAATTTCCAGGATTCTCACTGTTATAGTTTTATACACAATTTAGTGAATATCTTAGTTTTTTTTGATGAATTCAATTTTTGTTTTAATCATCTGGATGTTACTGTTTAAGTTTTTTTTGTTGTCTTTTTCTACGAACGATTTTATCTCCATTTTTTTTCCATTTCAGTTTTTTCTTTTCAAAGAATCGGATGTGGTAAAATGTTTAGTCCATTTTTTTTTCAACATTGATCTCGAATTCAGTGCTAAAACTCTTTTCTTTGTCACAGGATTCAATGCCATGTTGCCAAACTTTCCTTAGCTTATTGAGAGCCATGAGAGTAGTAATTTTTGCCAAACAAAAACTAGCCCTAACTAACCAAAACTAACCGAAAATCACTCAAACTGACCAAAACTAACCCAAATCAACTCGAACTGACCAGAATTAGCCCGAAGTGACCGTACAAACCCAAGCTAACCAAAACTAACATAAACTGAACAAAACTAATCCAAACCAATCAAAACTAATTCAAAATGATCAAAATGAACCCAAATTGGCCAAAACAAACCCAAACTGAAACGAACTGAACATAACCAACCCAAACTAACCAAAACTAACCGAAAACAAACCCAAGCTAACCAAAACTAACCCAAACTAATCAAATTTGACCCAAACGGACCAAAACTAACCTGAACCAACCAAAACTTAATAAATTCCAAGCAAATGAAAAATAAACATTAAATACTAGTATAATTCGCACAGCCATCTCCTCTTGTATACATATTTTGAAAATTCTGAAAAATACCGGAACTGGCAACAGCGCTTCCAATCGACCGCACCATCAACAGATAGCGTCTTTATTCTCTAGAATATTATTACGTATCTTACCTACATAAAAAATTTGAAATATATAATTCAATAATATAATAAAAACTCTTGATTATCCGCAGTTTTTTCAAGTAATTTTGATTTAAAAAAAAAACAAAATTTTAACCAAATATTTTTAATACCATTAAAGTGCACACCACATAACTACACCTACATAGAAGAAAAAATCAGTCTATGAATGCCGCAACACAAAACAAGGTGGACAGAAACTCTTTCTGCAAACAACACACTGATATCTCGTTTTGGTGCATCGCTTTTGAGCGTAGGTTCTGCCAAGTTCACAGCTCATTCTCTTGTAACACTCTGTACATCTGCGGTAAAAAGGTTTGCCCAAGTCTTGGAGCATGTGGGATTTACCTTAAAAAAAAATTGGTGATTAGCGAAACAATTAACAAATTTGAAGAACATCAAAGGGATGTGCTCCAGCAGAAAAAAAAATAGCAACTAAAACGCATTCTTGTAATTAACCTTAAAATATAATAAGTACATTCAACGTAATTTATAATTTTGAACACTACTTAAATCCCTCCACTGATAACATAAATTGTATATTATATAAACACTCTTCAGTTTATAACCCATGGAAGACTATATAGTATATTGCATTGGACCAGCTGAATCCAACTTAGTAACAGTAACATTCCAACACCCAGTATAATAAGAACACTATATAAATTTATATAAATATTGTAAATATAACAAAGATAGACGATTGCACTAGTGTAAAGATTTATCCAAAATAGACCTATATGTTTCTACTTTGTCTCAGACTATAACAATTATTGTTGATTTATTTGGTTTTTGTAGATAGTATGATTATATACAAGGTGTTTCTTCATTAAAGATTATTTTACAGTACGCCCCTGGAACCAATTTGGCATATGCTCAAGGGTGATTTTGGAGACCTATCACTATTTAAACAAAAATAGGTTAATGAACAAAATTTTTACAGTGATGTGGACACCCTGTATACATTGTTTGATATTTTGGCTTCAAATTTCGGTTGATTAAAATTTTAAAAATTATTTTATTGAATTCCACGAGTTCTTTTGAAAACACTTTGAAATTAATAAAGGTTTACTAGTTTCACGAGGTGCCATTTTCAAACCGTTAGAAATTTTGGCTTGACATATTAGTTATGAAAAGTTTCTAATCTCTTTTATTGAAACATGTTTTCAATTCACAAATTTATTGAGAACATGTTTTGAAATGTTTCAAAAGCTTTGAACAAAAAAAAAGTTCATTAGTAACTTCGACAAGCTATCATTTTAGAACCGTTTCAAATTTTGGGTCGAAATTTTAGTTATGAGAAGTTTTGAGTCTCTTTTATTAATTTAATTAATTAAATTCAATTTCTTTTTTGAGTGTTTGAAAAACCTCGAACATGAAAAAGTTCACTTTTAACTTTGACAAGCTGTCATTTCCGAACCGTTTAAAATTTTGAATTGAATTTCTAGTTATAAGAAGCTTGGCATGTCTTCTATTGAAAAATGTTCACCCTCAATCTACAAGTTTATTTGAAAAATGTTTGAAAAGCTTCAGATCATTATCCAGGGTGTCCCAGCAAGGGTAGCCACCGGCCATATCTTGGAAACTACTGGACCTAAAAGTTCAGGAAAAAAAATATGATCACTAAAGTGGCCACGAGAAAATGCTGGGAAATATTTATAACTTCGAAATTTTTCCGCTAGGGGGCGCAATCAAAGCTTAAATATTAAAATTCGAAATTTCTCCGGAAATTCTCAGATTGAGGTATATGTTTATCAACATGGTTAGAAAACCTAGACAATTTCACGTCTTTTTGGTACAGGGCTCATTGGCTTACCGATCTTCGTGTGAGTAGGGGAAGGTAGTGAAAGTGTAATTGTTCAAGTGGCTGTAACTTATAAACGACTTGTCCGATTTTGTTGCGTATAGGCGTAATTTGAATTAAAAACTGTTATTTTCGTTTCACCGCAAAAATTTAAATGGTATGGTATTATTCTGATGATAATAACTAGTCCAAATTATGTAAAATTTAATGTTTTGAGGTTTTTAAGTTTTTTTTTTTTTTTTTTGTAAATTTAATCTTCATTCCGATTCTGTTATCAGAATTATACCATAGCATTTAAATTTTTGCGGTGAAACGAAAATAACAGTTTTTAATTCAAATTACGCCTTCTAGCAACTTTTCTGGAGACAATCACGCATCACTGGATACGATATACGAAAGTTCTCACATTTATCTTCCAAACAAGCCTATACGCAACAAAATCGGACAAGTCGTTTATAAGTTACAGCCACTTCAACAATTACACTTTCACTACCTTCCCCTACTCACACGAAGATCGGTACGCCAATGAGCCCTGTACCAAAAAGACGTGAAATTGTCTAGGTTTTCTAACCATGTTGATAGAGATATACCTCAATCTGATAATTTCCGGAGAAATTTCGAATTTTAATATTTAAGCTTTGATTGCGCCCCCTAGCGGGAAAATTTCGAAGTTATAAATATTTCCCAGCATTTTCTCGTGGCCACTTTAGTGATCATATTTTTTTTCCTGAACTTTTAGGTCCAGTAGTTTCCGAGATATGGCCGGTGGCCACCCTTGCTGGGACACCCTGTATATTTGTTCAATATTTAAAAAGCTTCGAAAATAAAAAAAGTTTACTAGTAACTTCAAAAAATTGTCATTTTCAAACCCCTAAATAATTTTTATTTTGTTTATTGTTTGAAAAACCTCGAATATGGAAAAAGTTCAAAACTAAATTTGACAAGTGTCATTTTTAGACCTCTTCAAATTTTGGCTTGTGATTTTCATGGCTGAGTAGTCTAAAGTTACCTATATTGAAAAATGTACAATTTCAATGTCGGTATCATTTCAGATTTTTTTTTAAATGTTTCAAAAGCTTCGAACATGAAAAAAGTTGACTAGTAGCTTCGACAAGTTTCATTTTCAAACCGTTTAAATTTTTTATAAATGAGGTGGGTTTTTTATATTAAAACATGTTCGATTTCGATTCACAGATTTTCTTTTATTTTATTTTTTTAAATGTCCAAGAAGCCTCGAACATGGGAAAATGTCAGCACCAACTCTGACAAGCTACTATTTCCAAACCGTTTGACATTTTGATATGAAATTTTTATTGATAAGGAGTTTTAAGTTTCTTGTATTGAAAAATGTTCAATTTTAATGTACGGAATAATTTTTTTTTAAATGTTTCAAAAGCTTAGAACATGAAAAAAGTTCACCAGTAACTTCGACATGCTCCATTTTCAAACCGTTTTAAATTTGTATAAATGAGTTTGAAGTTTTTTATAATAAAACATGTTCGATTTTGATTCACAGATTTTTTTTAATTTTTTTTTTTTAAATGTCCAAGAAGCCTCGAACATGGAAAAACGTCATCACCAATTTTAAAAAGCTACTATTTTCAAACTTTGAAATTTTGACATGAAATTTTTATTGATAAGGAGTTTGAAATTTCTTCTATTAAAAAATGTTCAATTTCAATGTACGGAATGATTTGAGATTTTTTCAAAAATGTTTCAAAAGCTTCAAACATGAAAAAAAATCACTAGTAACTTCGACAAGTCTCATTTTCAAACCGTTAAAAATTTTGATTGATGAGTTTTTTATATTAAAAAATGTTCGATCTCAGTTCACAAAATTCTTTTCAATTTTTTTTTAAATGTCCAACAAGCCTCGAACATGAAAGAATGTCAGCACCAACTTTGACAAGCTACTATTCTCAAACCATTTGAAATTTTGACCTGTAATTTTTATTGATGAGGAGTTTAAAGTTGTTTTTCAATACACGAGATCATTTAAAATGTTTCAAAAGTTTCAAACATGAAAAAAGTTCCCTAGAAGTTGTCATTTTTGAACAGTTAAAAAAATTATTAATGAGTTTGAAGTATTTTGTATTGAAAAATGTTCGATGTTAGTTCACTAAATTCTTTTCTAATTTGATAAAAATGTTTGAGAAGCCTCGAACATGAAAAACGGTCGTTTTTTTTTAAATGTCCGAAAAGTTTCGAACATGAAAAAAAGTTGACTAGTAACTTCGAAAAGTTGTCATTTTCAAATTGTTTAAGAAAAATTATTGATGATTTTGGAGTTTTTTATATTGGGAAATGATCGATTACAATCCAAAATTGTTTTTCAAATTTTTAAAAATGTTTAGGTAGCCTCCAACATGGAAAAATGTCTGCACTAACTTTGACAAGCTGTCATTTTTGAATCGTAATTTTTATTGATGAGGAGTTTTTTTTTGAAAACTATTCAATTTCAATGCTCGAAATAATTTTCAATTTTTTTTAAATGTTCAAAACGTCTCGAACAAAGAAACAGATCGGCACTTACTTTGACAAGCTGTCATTTTCGAGACATTTGAGGTTTTGGCTTGAAATTTAAGGTATAAAGAGTTTCTAGTCTCTTCTAATGAAAAATGTTCGATTAAATCCACAAAATCATTTCAATTTTTTTTTAAATGTATAGAGAAAATCCGGAAATAACTTCGAACCGTTATAAATTTTGACTTCAAATTTTAGGTATAAAGAGTTTCCAGTCTTTATTTAAAAATATTCATTTTCAATTCACAAATAAATGGTTTTAAAAAAGCTTGAGGAGTTTGGAAGAAGATCAGAAGACACTTCGACAAGCTGTAACTTCCACAATAATTTGGCTCAATTTTTAGTTATTATTATTCCAACTTTTTTATTGAAAAAAATCCATTCAAAGAGGCCTTATCATAACTCAAGGATATATGATACACACTTATTTGATAGAGGTGGTAACTCCATCGAGTTATGAATAATTGGGTCTCCTTTTGACTTTCGCAAAATCAAAAACCCTCTCGTAACAAGATTTGAAATTTTGAAAAATGGGAACCGTATTTTCTTCCCTTGGCTGATTGATCTCTCACAACTCAAGGGTCCATGATATACACTTTTTCAAAATAAGTTCCCAACTCGAAACACCCTGTATACATCAGAAATTGATTTTTGGCAGTAAGTACGTAAAAAACGACCAAATTTGGCTCTACTTGACCAGCTTCCCATCAGCTTCGCCTCTAAGTACACAGTTAACTTTTTGATGTCTAACCAGATTCTTCCTCTCATAGTACGTTTTGCCGCAGGGACACTTATGACTCCCGTGACCTTTTGGTCGTCTCATCAGAGGTACTTCAATGTACTGAAGATCTAAGTAATCTAGAAGAAAATTACAAATTAGTATTGGTGAAAGTAAGGGCCCACCGGCGGTTAGTTGACAGCTCTCACACCTTTAGTAAGTGTATGTACACAGGATCAAGTCAGTAAAACCAAGTTGACATTCTATAAATGGTTTATTAATGTTCAACGTAATTACCCCAACTGGTTTTGTGGGCATTGGTTATGTGTAGCTTGAGATGGGCACTTTTTTTACCCTCGTAGCGGCACTTTTCAAAAGGGCACTTGAATATGTCTTCCTTGATGAATTTGAGACGTCCATCTGCGGATCGTATGTGTTTTAGTGTGGATTTGGGTCGGATTTTCTTTGGTTTTGGTTGGTCTGGAAAAAATTATGGTTAAAAAAAATTCAACATATGTCAAAGATGACCAGCGGTACAATCATCATCATCTGAGCTTTACTTCTCATAACTCAGAGGTATATGATATACACTTCTTACTTCATCACCAGACAGATAACCCTTCTTATCCTGTGAGTTATGAAAACTTGGACGTCCTATCATGACTCAAGGGTGAGGGGGGTTTCAGACAGTCATACAGAGACCCAACATGTCTTCCCCCACCTCTTTCATGTAGAGATCCCTTCTCTTATTTCCCTTGCCTTTCCCTCATGTTGCCTCTGAACATTTTCTGCCTCAGTGCCTTGGTCCTTCGCGGGCTTTGGTTCTCAGCTATCGATGACGACAGTGATGATTTTGTCAATGATAACTATGATGATGATGCTGACATTCTATCATCAATGATCGCTGATGGTGATGTTTATGATGCTGCAATTCTAGGTACTGTTGTTGATGATACAGTGATGTTGATACAATCGATTATTTTGATAGTGATGCTGTCGATGATGGTTTTGATGTTTTTTTCATTAGCGATGATAATTGACAATACTAATCGTCATCAACAGATCCGTCAAGAATATTATCAAGATCATCTTAGTCATCACCATCGTCAGTTATGACAAAACACAACACGGCATTGAAATCATCATTATAGTCATGAAAAACATAATTATGATCATGATCAAGTTCTACAATATCAGCCAAATAATAATCCGACATCACTAACAACAACTCACGCACTCATCATCGTGAATATCAACATCAGCATCATCAATGATAAGCCAGCCCAATCAAAATAATCGCCAACATCAACAGATCATAAAAATCATCATCATTGGCGGTGATTATTAGGTTGAGGAGCAGTTTGATGAACTGTTGATCAGGGAAATGTTGAATGTGATGTGTAGATTGATGATTAAGTTGTCGCTGATGATAACTTTGATGATGTTCAAGTGATATGATTGTCACTGATGATGAAGATGCTGATGGTGATGTGTTTAATAATGAAATACTTGTGTTGATGATAATAATGTGTATTATTATGAAGTTGGTCATCATGTTGATGGTGATTAAATCGATGCTTTTGATGATGATGAGGTTACACTAATTTATCATCTTGACGATGTCTTTGATTATGACTGACGTGATGTTGATGCTTTTTAATATGTATTTTGTTGATGTCATCTCGCTGATGATTATCATCGTCATCAACATAGATCAAGAACATCCAAAATTAAAAAACAATCAGAATAATCGGTAAAAGTATTCATCAGCATTGTGTAATCATCCTCATAACATGAATGTTATCATCAACTTAGTCGTTCTCATCATCAACAACATATGAGTCAAATAAGGTTGAGTTATAAAAAATCATGAACCTACTCATAACTCAAGGGTGTATGATACACACTTTTTTAACATTGACCTCATTGGAGCGACAAAGAAACGTCCGGATTCGCCAATAAATAACTTTATTAAACTAATTGGTATAAAAATAGACTATATAAATAAATCCAAGTACAAAATATAAAGCTTCTAATGGAATAAATATAAATTCGTGTTTATAACATAAAAATAAATACTATCATCCGATACCCACACCCACCACTAAAACTTAACAATATGGGAACATATTCCCTCAACCGCTGATAAAATAAGAACAGAAGCGAAGTGTGCGCACAATACTAGTCGTTTGTACTTTAAAGCGATCAGTCGAAATTCAAGAATCCCTTAACCAATAAATATCCTGATTATTTAGTGTCCTTACTATATGTACTATTGAGCACATCAGCCTTATGTTCCTTATGCTTGGCCATAACGTGCATGATAAAATGTATCTTCTGCTTGCCTTTATAAGGGCAGTAAGAACACTTGAATTGAGGCTCCTTCCCGCACTCCCATCTCATGTGATTGTACAGGGAGCTCTTCCTCTTATAGGCGCGTCCGCATGTTTTACACGCAAACAAGTTTTGGGTGCCCATCATTGCTTTCAGTTGTTCCAGAGGGTAGACGTCTGGAAATTCATGGTGGATTCATTTGTGGGTTGCTTTGCCATATTTACAATCCCTTATACAACCCTATTAGTATTGGAAGGATGTTAGATAAGTAACCTTACCTTAGATTGTCAAATAGATAGGAAAGAGTCTATGTACAGGTACCATTGCCATGGGAGTTGAATGAAACGCTTTGGATACAGCAATGTACATTTACTTAAATTTATTTATGGCACGCTGATTAACAAAAATTGTCGTAGGACTCAATTTACTAAACTAAGAAGCAACAGACTCAATATTTTTCAATTGGTTTGGGCACCTCAAATGTAAAAGGTATAATGAGGTGAATTGAGCATCAAAACACTGTTGGGTTTCACAATTTGAGAGGGCATGATTTACACGGTTTCATTTATTGTCAAAATGGAAAATTCCATTCTCACTCACAATAAGCTACAGATCTAGAACAGATGAAGACAGCAAGGGTCCATCAACCCATACCAATCTTCCACTGTTAAGCTTCAGCAGCTGAGTTGGATTGATGTAAGAGAGAGACTCCACAATGGTGAGGCTTACCTTCTGCGTTTTGGAACTTAGTTACTAAAAATACTAGACAAAATAGCTTTCAAATACTAAACTAAAGCTGTTGCTAAATTATTGCATAATTGAGATAATTGTATCTTTGGTATTCCATCTACATACATATACACAAGGCAACTTATTTTTTGAAAAAGTTGATACCATGCGTAGCCATATGTCTGACCAAAATATACTTATAAGTGAACTTCTTATCGCAAACTTCACAAGAAAACGCCGGTTCTTTGTCGCACTCGAACCTCTGATGGCGCCTCAAGTTGTTCAAGTTCTTGTAGGAGGCAATGCATTTGCGACAACCATATCTTCCATTATCGGTTATCCGGTATTCGAGAGTTTCCATTTTGGGGTAGAGAAAGTGTTTGGGTAGAAGTCCTAAAAAACGTGGGTTTTAGTGAAAGGGATTTATTGCTCAACAAGGAGGATTGTCTACTTACGGTACTTTTGTAAGGGTTCTAATGTAAGTTACAAGACTGCGGATGCACTAGCAATGATTAATGGTACGTTTCATTAGCAAATTTATCTTGTTTTACCTTCAATGGACCTTGAGCTAAAGTACTAGCCTCGTATACAAGGACCAAATTTGCAGCAACTCATGTCCAAATTTGAAGTTGGGCTTTGTCGGTTCCAGACCAATTTGCAAGGTAATGGTGAATGTGCCACAACGGAAGCCGAGGTAAAGCTCGAGGTGGGGAGGACGTTTGCCAAAATTCGAGGCAGCGCCGCCCGTGAGGATTCTTATCAACGATTCTCGGCCAGTAATTAACCACCATCACATTAGAAGAGGTCAAAAATTATTGTTCTGATGAAGAGGATCCTCACAATCAGCACAAACCAACCTGCAACTGCCAGTGGTCAAGCACAAATGGTCCTGGCCCATCGAAACTCAGATGCTAAATGTTAGAAAGAAGAGGAAAAAACTGGATATACCCAAGGGTGACGAGTGTTGAATTGAAAAACATCCTCCCATCAATCTTTATTCTACACTGCAACAACATGGTGCTTCTTCAACAAATGATCGTTCAAATGCTTCCTCCTAGAGGCAGCATACTCACAGATGTGACACTTGAAACTTTTCAAATCCTCTCCACTTTCCTCCCGCATGTGCTTTACCAAGTCATGCTTGTACTTGTATCTTTTGTCGCAGTTGGGGCAACAATGCATTTTGTAAGCTAAAAACAATTATTATTACCAGATAACCCACCATGGTGTGACATACAAACAACAATCTAAAGTGTTAGAGAAATTTATTAACAATACCTTAACTAGAACAAAGATTGTGCTTCCTCAACAGATGCTCTTGGAGATGTTTCTTTCGTGCTGAAGCATAAGAACAGTGGTCACACTTGAAAGGTCTACAATCAACTCCTTGTTCTTCCTTCATGTGTCTCTTGAGGTCTCGCTTGTATTTGTAGCGTTTGTCGCAGTTCATGCAGTAATGATACTCTGGAAAGCATGCATCATGAGAAATCCAAGGGAAAAGAAAATGACAATCATATCAGCTTCAGTTATGGAAACAAATTTCGACGTATTCGTTTACTTAAATATTGAATGACTAGAATAATTATACAAACATTAATACTGACTTAATAAGATCACAAATAAATTAATCATTGTTTAAATGATAATGACTAGAAATCTGTAGCTTGGACACTACTTAACCCCAAACAAAGCCTCCAAATGGACCACCTCATTAACAACCTTATACATCTCACTCTTGGACAATCTAACATCCGGATGTCTGCTCAACACATGCGCCACCACAGTGCACTTCTGCTTGGCCCTGTAGTTACAAATAGGGCACTGGAACTTGGGACTTCGTTGACACTCGTACTTTTTATGCCTCCACAGAGATCGTTTGGCTTTGTAGCTCCTTCCACACTGGTAGCATGGAAAGACGATGTTACCTAAAATGGTAGATGAAGTATTTTGGTTTATGTTGGTCCGTGGGACAGCAAGCAGGTCTACAAAATAATAATAGCCTAGACTAATCAGGATGCAATCTTGGACCTGGAATTTGATCGTGTACTTTAAATGGTAATTGAATGGTACGTACCTTCTGGTCCATTGTTCCAAGAAAATACAAACACAAGATTAAACATTTATATTCACTACAAGTTTGATTTAACATTGAACTCAAAGTTACCAAAATTCAAATTATGCGTGGTACTCAAATGGTACTTCAAATGCCCCTCCCTCGTGAACTTTTGTTGGCACACGTGGCAAATGAATTTGGGATTTTTACCGCACTCGTGCTTGTAATGTTGCGACCAGGTGCGTTTGTAGTTGAATCTTGCATTACATCCGCAGCACACAAAGCTGTCTCCTTGCTTCACGTATCCGTCTACAAATCAAGTTGTTAATAAATTTATAACGGAGTGGTTGAACTAACTGCTTCAAACTACCATACATTGGACAGAGTATAAAAATATATTTATTGAGGCATATTTAACATGATGTATATATGAAGGCACTGATGTTTATATAAAACTATAATATCGTAAACTAACCTATGCTAACAGTAACAGATTCCCAAAAACGAGTTATACTTTTTGTATACTTATCGCTAAGATAAAATATTTGTTCATGGTTTGATCCTTAAAACTAGTAGTTATATTCTTACTGTATAAATTGACGTCACTGGTTTAAACGACCAAAAACTATAAATGTTTATCAAAAATTTAATTTTTGTTCGTAAAGATTGTCTTTTGTCATAATTTGATGGCATATGATGCACACTTTTTCATAAATTAAAAACGAAGAACAGAAGATGTTTTGGGAAGAGGAAAATGAAGAGCGACCATATCCTCTTTTCAGATTGACCTTATTGATTGGAAAAAGATGAATTGAAGATATCTCGTAATGTTCCAAAAAAAATTCTTCTTCACAATTTGATCAGATATGATTCACACTTCTTCCACATGACGTTTAGGGAAATAAACCATCTCCTCAACAGAAAAAAAAACAAAAGCAGTCTTCCCTCATGGAATTCCGTAACTCTACGTGCAGTATAAAAAGTTGCAATCTACTTCAAAATATCCGCCATCAAAATCCCATCCTTGGACCGATGCACTGACGACATCAGATGTTTCTTCAAATGGATCTTCTGGAAGAATCGCTTCTTGCAAATCGGACAGAGAAACAGCGGCTCCTTGTTGCACTCGTACTTGATATGTTTGTTCAGGCTCGTTTTGTATTTGTAGAATTTGCCACAGGTGCTGCACTCGAAGGGGCTCATCAGCAGTTGATAGTTGTGGTGAGGGGCAGCTTGCATTAAACCTACAAATATAATTATTAGTATTTGAACGGTTGGGGTGGTTCCCAATTAGTTTTGTTAATGGTTATGCCCTCACCGTTAAAAAGAAGGGGAAGGTTTAGTAATGAAGAACGCAATGGTTTATTGTGTAATAACAAATCAGAACCAACGAACTTCATTGATGATAATGGTTTGTGATCCTTGTTTCCAAGGGTAGTACCTTGGTTCAAGTAAAGCCATGGACATCAACCTCAAAAGTGGGTGATGCACTAAAAGGTAGTGATGATGGAGGTACAAAAACCTTCTTCATCAGTTGATATTCTTCAAATGCTCTTGCCACACATCATTCCTTCTACACTTTCTTGGACAAAGTGGACACTGTGCCCCACATTTAAAAATTTATAACCAAGTGCCAACTAGTTGGGTTTCCCACACATGAACCTGCCATCATCGGTGATTACCACTAAAAAATAACATTAAATTAGTCACAGACCTTTTATAAAATCTCAAGGAAATTAACAAAACTCAAGTAATGCGGTGTAGTTTATTGATAATTTGGTTACCAAGGCACATAAAATCACTGCTACTAACTACTAAGTCGCAAAACAACTAAGAACCATGCACGTAAAATTACTTACAACTACGTTGATTTAGTAATACTAAAAATATTCTTATACTAGGAATACTGATCTGCCAACAACTATTGTTCGTTATTTGTTTAGTTATTGTAGGGTGTAAAAATTTTGTGTAGGACTATGATTACAATTGTAATGAACAATCAGGTAACTGAAATTGATTTGAGCTTTGCCACGATGGAACAGGGTGAAGATCCTTTGAATTCTGACAGTGAGACAACTAATTTTGATGAAGAAGAGTGAAAGAGACCAAGATTCTTAAGCCCTGGTGAACAAGAGGTGAGACATCCTTCTCCTGGTCCTCAGGAAAATTTACTTTTGAGACACTGTAAGAGAACAGTGGTGTGAGGTCCAGGTTTTCCAGATAAGTTTGCAATATCGCAGTGCCAGCAACAACTGCAGCAGCTAAAAAGGCGGAGTGCAGGAAAAGGCAAAGTTTGAGTTCTGATACGTGGTTAGATTGGGACTATAGAATAAACAAATATAAGGTACGTGTTCGGGTATGCCAAATTGTCAACCATGGTGCATACTATTCCATTATAAATAAACGAATTGGCTTAATCAGTCTCTAAAACCTACATAAATAGACATCTAGGAATACGAAACCAAACAACTAAAATCATAACTAAACCATTTTTCCAACGCCCAAGATCAAATCTTGATATTTCGAGGTAAATTGTAACTAAGTGAATTGTACTAGACTGTTACGTCAAGAGGGTCCTTGGACTCGTCCGATTGTTCGTTGTTGCTCTCATTATCGACTTTGAGCTGGACTTTTGGTATCAGCATTTTGCTGTTGTTGAAACCGTACTTTTCGGGGTACTTCTTGCAGGCTTCGCGGCGCATGTGCACGTACCAGCTTTGTTTTAGGTTGAACAGGGTGCCGCACATTTTGCACGCGAATGGAGGACCTGGAAATGAGCGAAGATCAAGAATTTGGGCTTAACCAAAAGGATGTGTTACTTACCTACGTGGACTTTGACTTGTTCGCATACTCTTCGTCTGACATGATATTGCATTGCAGTTAGGCCCTTGAATACTTTAGCGCAAACGGGGCATTTTAGTATTTTGGCCTCTTCCTCTGGAATAAAAAAAAAAATACATCTTGGACCAAGATTAATTCGAAATACATTGCGCGTTGATTTTAGTACTTTTTAGAAAGCGGATATCATATTCAAGCAAGTTATGTAAAGATGAAAAAACCCAAAATAATGCCCCCAAAAATTCATGTTCTATCCCCAAACTAACCAGGGCAATGAAAAAGGGTTTGAAAGGTTTATCAGTTTTTCTTGGCTTTGACGCATTTGGTGTATCTCTGGATAAAGTCAAAAATTGTATCTAAGCTTTGGTTTTTGAACGGGGTTCTTCTGATGTCAGTCTGGATTGCGTTTCAAATAATATAACAAATAAATCATGGATTATTTTGCTGATTTTGTAACCTGGACGAAATTTGAAAATGATCAAAAAGCTTTAACTATTTTTTTTTCTTTTGGATCATTGAGTTTCTGGTAGTTCTGCTCGTTTCCTTCAATAGTCAATAGTCAACAGTGTCTTTTTTTAAATCTTTTGAAATTTTCTCTGGATCGAGGGGCGTTGGGTTTGCCAAAAATTATGTTTTAAAATATCATTTTTTTTTAGAAGATAGGTACGCATGATATGTATCTGGATACAGTGATGAATAATGGCCAAAAAATGATGAAATGTTGATTAAATGATGATTCCTCCAGTTTTCAGATTTTTTTTCTTAAAAATGGATGATTCATTTTTACGCATAACCAACATTCGTCCATTTAAAAATCCATAACTCAAAAACTACAAGAGATACGACTTTGATTTTTGTGCAGGTGGATTTTTCAGATGATTTTTCATAAGAAAGTGTTGGGAAATTGACCAATTTACAGTAGAAAATTTCGAGAAAATTCTTCTAAAAAATGGATGATTTATTTTTACACTTGACCAACATTCGTTCATTTAAAAATTCATAACTCAAAAACTACAAGAGATACGACTTTGATTTTTGTGCAGGTGGATTTTTCAGATGATTTTTCATAAGAAAGTGTTGGGAAATTGACCAATTTACAGTAGAAAATTTCGAGAAAATTCTTCTAAAAAATGGATGATTTATTTTTACACTTGACCAACATTCGTTCATTTAAAAATTCATAACTCAAAAACTACAAGAGATACGACTTTGATGTTTTGTGCAGGTGGATTTTTCAGATGATTTTTCATAAGAAAGTGTTGGGAAATTGACCAATTTACAGTAGAAAATTTCGAGAAAATTCTTCTAAAAAATGGATGATTTATTTTTACACTTGACCAACATTCGTTCATTTAAAAATTCATAACTCAAAAACTACAAGAGATACGACTTTGATTTTTGTGCAGGTGGATTTTTCAGATGATTTTTCATAAGAAAGTGTTGGGAAATTGACCAATTTACAGTAGAAAATTTCGAGAAAATTCTTCTAAAAAATGGATGATTTATTTTTACACTTGACCAACATTCGTTCATTTAAAAATTCATAACTCAAAAACTACAAGAGATACGACTTTGATTTTTGTGCAGGTGGATTTTTCAGATGATTTTTCATAAGAAAGTGTTGGGAAATTGACCAATTTACAGTAGAAAATTTCGAGAAAATTCTTCTAAAAAATGGATGATTTATTTTTACACTTGACCAACATTCGTTCATTTAAAAATTCATAACTCAAAAACTACAAGAGATACGACTTTGATGTTTTGTGCAGGTGGATTTTTCAGATGATTTTTCATAAGAAAGTGTTGGGAAATTGACCAATTTACAGTAGAAAATTTCGAGAAAATTCTTCTAAAAAATGGATGATTTATTTTTACACTTGACCAACATTCGTTCATTTAAAAATTCATAACTCAAAAACTACAAGAGATACGACTTTGATGTTTTGTGCAGGTGGATTTTTCAGATGATTTTTCATAAGAAAGTGTTGGGAAATTGACCAATTTACAGTAGAAAATTTCGAGAAAATTCTTCTAAAAAATGGATGATTTATTTTTACACTTGACCAACATTCGTTCATTTAAAAATTCATAACTCAAAAACTACAAGAGATACGACTTTGATTTTTGTGCAGGTGGATTTTTCAGATGATTTTTCATAAGAAAGTGTTGGGAAATTGACCAATTTACAGTAGAAAATTTCGAGAAAATTCTTCTAAAAAATGGATGATTTATTTTTACACTTGACCAACATTCGTTCATTTAAAAATTCATAACTCAAAAACTACAAGAGATACGACTTTGATGTTTTGTGCAGGTGGATTTTTCAGATGATTTTTCATAAGAAAGTGTTGGGAAATTGACCAATTTACAGTAGAAAATTTCGAGAAAATTCTTCTAAAAAATGGATGATTTATTTTTACACTTGACCAACATTCGTTCATTTAAAAATTCATAACTCAAAAACTACAAGAGATACGACTTTGATTTTTGTGCAGGTGGATTTTTCAGATGATTTTTCATAAGAAAGTGTTGGGAAATTGACCAATTTACAGTAGAAAATTTCGAGAAAATTCTTCTAAAAAATGGATGATTTATTTTTACACTTGACCAACATTCGTTCATTTAAAAATTCATAACTCAAAAACTACAAGAGATACGACTTTGATGTTTTGTGCAGGTGGATTTTTCAGATGATTTTTCATAAGAAAGTGTTGGGAAATTGACCAATTTACAGTAGAAAATTTCGAGAAAATTCTTCTAAAAAATGGATGATTTATTTTTACACTTGACCAACATTCGTTCATTTAAAAATTCATAACTCAAAAACTACAAGAGATACGACTTTGATTTTTGTGCAGGTGGATTTTTCAGATGATTTTTCATAAGAAAGTGTTGGGAAATTGACCAATTTACAGTAGAAAATTTCGAGAAAATTCTTCTAAAAAATGGATGATTTATTTTTACACTTGACCAACATTCGTTCATTTAAAAATTCATAACTCAAAAACTACAAGAGATACGACTTTGATGTTTTGTGCAGGTGGATTTTTCAGATGATTTTTCATAAGAAAGTGTTGGGAAATTGACCAATTTACAGTAGAAAATTTCGAGAAAATTCTTCTAAAAAATGGATGATTTATTTTTACACTTGACCAACATTCGTTCATTTAAAAATTCATAACTCAAAAACTACAAGAGATACGACTTTGATTTTTGTGCAGGTGGATTTTTCAGATGATTTTTCATAAGAAAGTGTTGGGAAATTGACCAATTTACAGTAGAAAATTTCGAGAAAATTCTTCTAAAAAATGGATGATTTATTTTTACACTTGACCAACATTCGTTCATTTAAAAATTCATAACTCAAAAACTACAAGAGATACGACTTTGATGTTTTGTGCAGGTGGATTTTTCAGATGATTTTTCATAAGAAAGTGTTGGGAAATTGACCAATTTACAGTAGAAAATTTCGAGAAAATTCTTCTAAAAAATGGATGATTTATTTTTACACTTGACCAACATTCGTTCATTTAAAAATTCATAACTCAAAAACTACAAGAGATACGACTTTGATTTTTGTGCAGGTGGATTTTTCAGATGATTTTTCATAAGAAAGTGTTGGGAAATTGACCAATTTACAGTAGAAAATTTCGAGAAAATTCTTCTAAAAAATGGATGATTTATTTTTACACTTGACCAACATTCGTTCATTTAAAAATTCATAACTCAAAAACTACAAGAGATACGACTTTGATTTTTGTGCAGGTGGATTTTTCAGATGATTTTTCATAAGAAAGTGTTGGGAAATTGACCAATTTACAGTAGAAAATTTCGAGAAAATTCTTCTAAAAAATGGATGATTTATTTTTACACTTGACCAACATTCGTTCATTTAAAAATTCATAACTCAAAAACTACAAGAGATACGACTTTGATGTTTTGTGCAGGTGGATTTTTCAGATGATTTTTCATAAGAAAGTGTTGGGAAATTGACCAATTTACAGTAGAAAATTTCGAGAAAATTCTTCTAAAAAATGGATGATTTATTTTTACACTTGACCAACATTCGTTCATTTAAAAATTCATAACTCAAAAACTACAAGAGATACGACTTTGATGTTTTGTGCAGGTGGATTTTTCAGATGATTTTTCATAAGAAAGTGTTGGGAAATTGACCAATTTACAGTAGAAAATTTCGAGAAAATTCTTCTAAAAAATGGATGATTTATTTTTACACTTGACCAACATTCGTTCATTTAAAAATTCATAACTCAAAAACTACAAGAGATACGACTTTGATTTTTGTGCAGGTGGATTTTTCAGATGATTTTTCATAAGAAAGTGTTGGGAAATTGACCAATTTACAGTAGAAAATTTCGAGAAAATTCTTCTAAAAAATGGATGATTTATTTTTACACTTGACCAACATTCGTTCATTTAAAAATTCATAACTCAAAAACTACAAGAGATACGACTTTGATTTTTGTGCAGGTGGATTTTTCGGATGATTTTTCATAAGAAAGTGTTGGGAAATTGATCAATTTACAGTGGAAAATTTCGAGAAAATTCTTTTTAAAAATGGATGATTTATTTTTACACTTGACCAACATTCGTTCATTTAAAAATTCATAACTCAAAAACTACAAGAGATATGGCTTCGATTTTTGTACAGGTGGATATTTTCGTCATTTATAATTGAAAAACAAAAACAAAAAATGGACCAGTTCATGAAAAAAAAATTCGAGAAAAATCATAACTCAAAAACTACTATGTCTTTGATTTTTTCCATAAGATGTTGGAAAACTAACCAGTCTACTTGGGAAAATTTCGAAAAAAATTATCTTGAAAAATTATTTTAATATTCACTCACAGTAACATGGATCATTTGAAAATCCATAACTCGAAAACTACAAGAGATACGGCTTTGATTTTGGAAATGGTGAATTTTTCAGACGGTTTTCCATGAGAAAATGTTGAAAAATTAATAAATTGACTTGAGAAAATGTTGTAAAAAAACATCTAAAAAAAATATTTTCACTCACAGCCATCATTAATTATTTAAAAATTTATAACTCAAAAAGTACAACTGATACGGCCCTGATTGATTGACGGGTGAATTTTTAAAACGATTTAAGAAAAAATTGAGGAAAATCAACCAGTGTACTCGAGAAATTACGAGAAAAATCATTTAAGAAAATTGATGATTTTTTTTTATATTTTAGAAATTGATAACTCGAAAACAAAAAGAGATACGGCTTTGATTTTTGAATAGGTGATTTTTTCAGACGATTTTCCATAAGAATATGTCGGAAAATTCATAAAATGACATGAGAAATATCGAAAAAAAATTATGTAGAGAAAATCAATAATTTCCACTGACAACCAAAGTTATTCATTTAATAACTCATAACTCAAAAAACACGAGAGATACGGCTTTGATTTTTGAACAAGTGAAATTTCCAGACGATTTTCCATAAGAAAATGTCGGAAAATAAATAAGTTTATTCGGGAAAATTTCGAAAGAAATCAACTAAGAAAAATGATGATTTTTTTAATACAAAAATTGATAACTGGCAAACTGAAAAAGATACGGGTTGGATTTTTTAGACGATTTTCCATAAATAAATGTCGGGAAATTGACCAATTTAGTTGGGAAAATTTGGAAGTCATTAAAGAATAGCGATAGTTTGTATATAGCCCCGAAGCTAAATAAACGCCCTTTTTTTTTTTTTAATTTTTAAGAAATGATAACTCGAAAAGTGAAACTGATACGGGTTTGATTTTTATCAAGGTAAAAAAAATATAAACAACTTTCCAGTGTTTTACTATCAATCTCGTATTTTCACTAAAATATCGTTTCCCGTACTATTCATTTACTGTCCAAAACAATATACGTAACATTCACGTGAAACAATCGCATCGAAATTTCACCTTTTTACTCCCGCTTGAAGCACCGAGAGCGGAATTGTTTAGCTAGGAGGCAGGAGTGAGGGCGAAGGCAGAAATGAATGATTCGTTTCCAACAACCCGAGTTTTAGTAAACTTAGAGCGGAATTTGGAAAACCACGGACGCATGGACTTTCTTTCATGTTTATCCAAAGGGTGGCGCCCGAGATAAGAAAAATAGATTTGCTCTCCCAGTCGGGTAGCAATACACAATGTTGAGGGCTATCTGGATAGTGCTTTAATGGAACTCCTTACTTTTGTTGATTCAAAAGTCAATAAAATCAACGTGCAATGTTTTTTTATAATAAAACAAAAATCAACTCACCTCTCTTTGGCTTGGTGCAGACATTGTTGCTCAAATGATACTTCAAAGATGCAATATGTTTAAAAACAGCTCCGCATATATTGCAATAAATCGCCGCAAAATCTACAAAACCAATCATATAAGTAGACAAAAATCAACACCCACCAAAATATATACATTTTGTGCAAGTTGGTTTTGCAGGTATTAGTAAAACAGACACATACCAGGTTAAGACATTGATGTGGTGCCCATAACCAAGAAAATTGCTTCAACCATTTAATAAAACTCTTTTGTACTTTTGGAACTAGTTTATTGACTCACTTCCGGGTAAGAATTTTATTGGTACCCATATAAACCAAAGGGGGTGGATAGGACACTGAAAAAATGTTGTCAATGAGTACAGTGCGTTCTTCTTCTTCAACTGCAGCAGCTTCTAATTTCCTGGCAATGGGAAGATTGTGTCTTCTGCGCAAGTGTTTGTTCATGGTGACTTTATTGTCGTAAACCTTTTTACATAACGGACATGTTTGTTTGGGGTTTGTTATACCTAAAAATAAAACTGGTTGAACGACAAGTTGTTCAACAGATCTTCGCAACCAGTTGAATAGTATTTTGGATACACACCATTCTATTCTGTGATTATCTCTTCAACCGTCGAATCAACCTGAGTTGATCAACTGATTGCATAGTGAAGAAACGTAAACTTTTATTCTGGTTCTAACCTAACAAACTAATGCGGTGCGCATGACCTCCTCGCAATGTGCTCCCTAAGATGAAACTTGTGCTTGAATCGTTTCCGACAAACCACACAAATATGTTGTCCGATTTTTTGACATTCAACTCTCAAATGTCTAGTGAGTGAGTCCTTTCTCAAGTATGGTTTGTTGCAGTTTGGACAGTTGAAGGTGTTTTCTGCAAAATAAAATTATTCAATTAGTTTGGAATATGGGGTTTAAATTGGTTTGTCAATGAAGGACAGGTTTTAGCAAATGTATTTAATAAAATGTATATAAGTATATAAAATATATCTGATATGTTGGTTTTTTCAACCACATGGGGGACGTTATTTTGATCTCATGTTTGAGGTAGATGAAGTAGATTATTTCCAGATTATTTTACGATTTAATGAGTGGTATGCATAGATTGTGGTCTGATGGTAGAATCGAAACGTCGGGAAATACAAAATAAAATCAAGACCAAAAATTTGGAAACTGCGAGTTTTTTTATTTTTTTTTTATTTCCATTTTTCAGACATGATTTTTTATTATGAGAATTTTTTTTTATATTTTTCATTTATAATTATACCCCTGTAGAATTTCAAGTTATCAACAGATTTCAACCATTTTTCTTTTGAAATGTCAAGTTTTTTAAGGGTCTACTACAGGACAAATTTTGAAATGTTTATTTTTGAGGTATATTGCACTTCTTTTTCGAGATAAAAAATATCGAATTTTTATTAGGGATTTTTTTATTAAATAAATCACTACGCCACTGGATTCAGAGTGCCTCCAAATGGCTGTAACCAAAATTTCACAAAAATATATTCATTGATAACAAAGCTACGACAACTTGAAATTCATACATTCTCTAAGCTAACGGTCACAAAAAAATACCTTGCATACAGTTGCCATGGAAATTGAATTTGTTTTACTACCTGTAACAATGATCACAAATTGAATAACGAGATGTTCAAGATAACATTACATTTAATGAAATTAACGGAATTACATTTGCATTACAATATAAAACTAGTGGATTTTTTTAATAAAAAATAATAAAATTTTGGTTTGATAGGTTCAATATTGTTGCAGAAATCCAAAAAAAAAAAAAAAAATCGAACACACTATGATTAAATATAAATATTCTTGCCTATAAATAGGTGATTTCACATTGACACTAAGTAGTGGCAACAAGTAACTCCATCTCCATGGCAACTGTTGTTGCAGGATGTTCTTTTGTGACCGTTGACTTGGAAAATGTACGAATTTTAAGTTGTCGTAACTTTGTTATTAATGAATATATTTTTTCGAAATTTTGGTCACAGCTATTTGGAAGCACTCCAAATCCAATGGCGTATTCATTTATGTAATAAAAAAATCGCTGATAAAAATTCACAATTTTCTATCACGAAAAAGTACCGTAATATGCCCTAAAAATTGAAATAAACATTTCAAAATTTGTTCTGTAGTAGACCCTTCGAAACTTGACATTTAAAAAAAAAATGGTTGAAATCCATTAATAACCTGAAATTTCACAGGGGTGTTTCCATTCTAAATGAGACACACTGTATTTCTTAAACTTTGGTTTTTCTGTTTTCTTTCATGTTCTGTCTTTTTTTAGCTAAATTCCTTTTTTTATGATTTGTATTTTTTGCACTGTCAATAAGTATTGTCTTTCCGATAGATCCATTTTCTTTTGATTTTATAATTATGTAATTATATATTTTTTCACTTCCAGGCGATTCATTTTGGATTTTTTTTTTATTTTCACATAACTTCTTCTTTCAATGCCTTCAAGTCCTTCCAATTCTTCTCTTTCCTCATTCTGTTTTTTTTCTTAACCAACTTTTGGTTTCAGATTTTTTTTTGTTGTTGTTAAATGTTGTTTTTTTATAGGTTTTGATTGTTGCGAGATCACTTTTTATAATTTTATGAAAATATATATATTTTTTCAAAATCCGGTTCGAATAATCACCCCTATTTTTCAGTATTTGGTGATTTCTAGACACTTATTTCTTCTCGTTGATTTTTTATTTTCTATGCCTTCAAAGTTTTTCACTTTTTTAGTTTTCTCTTGTCACTTTTTTTTGTTGTTGACAGTGTTCCATGAATCTTCTTCGGCAGTTTTTATCAATTTTAATTTAGAATGTTTGGTTAACTTTTCAGGACACTTTTTCCTTTTCTAAAATTTTGTATTTTCATTGATCTTCTACTTTTCATGACTTCAAAGACTTTTACTGTTTTAGTTTTTGACTTGTTTCATTTTTGTTGAAACTGTTTTGATGATTTGCTATAACTTTTTTGCTTCGAGAATGTTTTACTTATATGTATTTTTTTCACACTCACTTGTTTTCGCTTTTATTTCTAAGGCTGTTTTTATCGGTTTTCTCTCTCTCTCTTTCTTCTACTTTGATAACTTTTACTTGTTTAGTTTTTCTCATGTTTCTTTTGTTGAGACTGTTTTGATGATTTGCTTATATGCTTTACTCAATATTTCATCTTCATTTATTTTTTTATATAATTATTTTTACTTGAAGTTTTTTGTATAGCGCTGGCTCATCTTCTTAATAATGATAGTATCATCTTCATTTAGCAAAATGCTATGAAGACTTCCACTAATTTAGCTTTTTTTCAAGTTTGTTATTTTTTAAGCCTGCTTTCGGTTTGGAAATGTTTCATTGATTTGTATTTTTTCCAAATTCGTTTTTTTTATTTATGGGGATGTCTTTATCGGTTTTTATTTCTTTTCATAAATCTTCTACTTTCTTGGTTTTAGTCTTGTTTCTTCTTTATTCTGTTTTTTTTTAGTCTATTCTAATGATTTGCTTTTTATGCTTTATTTTATTTGTTCTATGAAGACTTTAGTTTTTGTTTTTTTGCCTTTTTTTAAGCTAGATTTCGAAATTTTATAAAACAGTTTCCCGAAGTGTGTAAAAAAATAATCTTGACAGTAAATAAGAATAAAACGTCATCAAAAAAACGATTAAAAGAGTAGAAAAAAAATATGTCCACTTTCTTTGATACATTTTTGAAGAATTTATTAGTTTTGTGATTATGGAATCTATTTTACAGTTTTTTTACATTGAAGGCAAATACAAAAATTATTGGAAAATCAAAAATAAACATTGTAAAACATTGTTATTGTTATAACTATCATATTTTCAATTTAATACATATTTGGATATGTTGAATTGTGATTTTTTTTTTAAAGATTTGTTTATTTTTATGAATCTTCTACTTTTTATGTATTTAGGAATTTTTTTTCTTCTTTTGTCTATTATTTCAACTTCCAATAAAACAATATGATTGGTTTTCTTTCCCCACACTTGAATCAATTCCTTTGATTTTATGAGAATGTTTTTTTTCACTTTAGATCCATTTAAATCAACTATCCTGTGGATTATTTCGTGGCATTTCAGGAAACTTGTTTTTTGAAGATTTTTTCATGATCATACTTGTTCTCCTATTTTTTATATCTTAAGATAACTCAATCCAGATCTTCTCTTATTTCAGGATGATTGTTTGCAAGTTGTTACGTGTTTCTTTAGTTCATTTTTTATTCCATATTCCTCATCACAGATATTTTTTCTTATTAACCTTGCATTTTTTTGAATACATTTTTGTTCTATCTATGTGATCAATCACTACATATTATGAGCGGAAACTTTTTCACCAAAGCACCTACAATTCATCACCCTTCTCTTCATCAAAGTTCTCCTACTACTCCCTCAAAGACACATATTCTATGCATACCACTCTTATTTTACTAGACACTCGCACCAATATACTGAGTTCAGAAGGCAGTTGATAACATTATATCTACAGCTTAAGTTCCAACCTAATAATGTCTTTCAATCACTTACTTGTAGGAACTTTCTTAGCAAAAAGGATTCAAAAAATGGTTTACACATAAAAATACTTGACCCTATTGAGTATTATAGCTCGTTAGCATTCACAGCTTCAGCAGAATTTTTAAAACATTAAACCTAAAGCGAATTTGAAGCACCCTTTACCTAAAAGTTTTCTTACAAAAATAACATAATATATCACGTGGGATAGTGGTAACCTTGGTACCTAGGAACTGTCATTGACCCCCTCCTTGACTCGCTTCACCGACAAATCCTTTACCCCCTCCACATCACAGCTTTGTTCCTCATTGTCCATCTCTTTCTTGATAGCACTCAAATCCATCCCCTTGTGCATGCGCTCGGTATGTCTCAGCATGTGCATCTTCTGCTTGGCTTTATAGCTACAAAAAGGGCACTTAAATTGCGGCTCCTTGCCACACTCCCACTTTTGATGGTTGCGCAGCGAACTTCTGAGTTTGTAGATGCGCCCACAATCCGGGCATGCGTGGTTGCCTCCATCCTCCATGTATTTAGCTGCTGCAACTAAAGTTTAAACTGATGGTACTTGCAACATAAACAATATACCTTTCTGTTTGGCCAGTTTGGCAAAATCGAAATATGGACTGGGTGGCGGGAATATCGAAGGTTGCAAGCTCTCCCGCAGGAGCATCATTGGTAGTACCAAATTGGGCCATTGAGCCAGTTGAGCTAAAACATTCGCGGTGTTAGTGATGGTGGAATTTGGATGAGGTAACCAAGCCCATATCCGAAGCTGTCTGATATTTACAGGTGGGGTTGCTGTATTTACATGCACTGGAACGTTGATAGAATTTGGTGTCCTTGCTACATTTGCCACTGAAGAAGATGTCAAGGTACCAAGGACACCAGTTCTGGAATTATGTGTCAGAATTTTAATATTCCTTGGACATTGGTGGCTGCCTGGTCAAATTGCAATGAAATGGTTCGAATGAGGGATGATCAGTCGCGCGGTCAGATTGGGTGTGGGGTACACCTTGCTGCGGGACGTTGCCAATGGGTGGGCTTTAACCCATGTCCTGAGCAGCTGTTTGCTTCTTATCAACGATGATTACAATCTGGTTCTACCAGAGCTGTTCACATGGTTTTCTGGTCGCATCCCGCATCCACCATTTTGAGCTACTTTTCAGCTAACAAAGGAAGAAAGGGACAATGTTATGGTAAAAGTCCTGAATTTATTTCGTGTATATATTGAACCAAAATGAGATCTAAACTTGACTAACAAACAATCACTTAGCACTAATCTGCAAAAACCTCATATCCGGATTATTCTCCTGCATCAGTCCCACCTTATCCTTATGCTGCCTCGTAATATGCCTAATCTGATGAGTCTTCCTCTTAGACTTGTGAGAGCAAAACGGACAAGGAAACCTGGGCTCATTATCACACTCGTACATCTGATGCCTCTGCAACGAATCCTTTCTTATATACATTCTCTTGCACTTCAAACAAGGAAAACACCCTTTTTGCCTCTTGGTGCTGCGTTTCTTTTCATTGGCCAGCTCCAGCAATGGCAACGTGGTGAAAATGTCTGAGGGTAAAACAATTGGTCAGTGGATGGTTTTATTGGGTGGCGCTACAACTAACTCACTGGATGCAATTCAAATCACAATAAAACGATTTATTATTTGTTAAAGTGAAATCCAGTTAAATGGAAACCAAGGAACATGTACTCGGTGAATTTGTAGCCGCAGTCGTCGTGGGGGCAGTAAAAGGTGGGCGGGTTGCCGCAGCCCTTCATTCTATGGTGCTTTTTGTGTTTGGGGCTTTTGAAATGTTTGCCACAGTCGCAGCGGATTCCTGGAAGAGGGGTTTGAGGTGAGGTCTGGATTACTAACCAGGTTTGATGAGAGCTAGAGGGGCATTGGTCTAGTACTTACCTTCTAGCAGTTTGGTTTCTAGATAAAGCCAAAGTTGTGAATTGAGAGAAGTAGTAGTATTCGATGGGGCAGAAGAAGAATAACAGATGATGAAGAAGGTTAGGTCTTACCTCGGAATCCACAGCGGATGAAACCAACAGAAGAGCTTGATAAAATTAGTTCAACCAACACTGGAAAGAGCTGGAGCAGGCATACTAGAGGTAGCAACTGGTGACGAAGTGCGATGGAGTCTACGACCTCACAAGCAAAACATTTATTTCTATAATCACAGTACCATAACTCAACAAGAGCCTATATAAGCACATCCGCGCCCAGTTTTAGCTCGGACTCTTCGATTTTTGAACCAAATTTGCACTTGTTTCTCAGTCATGTTCAGTAATTTGGCAATTTGCAGCCTCTGTAGAAGGGTCTTGTAAGGGCTCTTTTCAAATTCAGCTTCCAAAGTGTTCAGTTGGTGTCTACTGTAGAGGACTCTGGGGGTCGTTTTCCTGTAAGCACCTGAAATTTGGTTCATTAATCCTACTATTAATGGACCACTTGGACTACCCCTTCTAGTATCTGCTCCAACAAGATAAACACAAACTTATAGTGAAACATTATATTCCTCTAAGTAATAAAATATGCTTAGATAAGCTAACCAAAAAAGTACCAGATCCTACAACTAAAAGCCCATAAAGTTAACAATAACAACGATCCTGAACAGCTATTTGTCTGTTTTAAAAACAGAATGTCCCCCTAAATCAGTAATAACATCATGCACCCTATGCATGTGGTTCCGTAAATCCGTCCTGTAGTAGTAACTGTTGCTACAGTAGTCACATTTGAAGCGTTTTTCCTTCTGACACTCCACCGACATGTGTCTGCGCAGGTTCTTGATCAACGTGTAGGATTTGCTGCAACCTGGACATTGGTATCGGACTACGTTGACCACTGAAAATGCCATGAGTTAGTGAGGAGGATGGTGACAGGAGTGTTGCTACAGAGTCCCTTTAAGCCATGTATGTACTACAATAACAACAAGATTTATTGGTAACAATATCACTTCAGGTGTGCAGATAACACATGCTTATTAACATTATATCTATGTTTGGCTTTATAGCTACAGAACTGGCATTGAAATTGGGCGGTTTTCTGGCACTCTCTTCGGCGGTGTCTACGTAGGGAGCTGTAGAGTCGGTAGGTTCTGTTGCAAACTTCGCACTGGTAAGAATCTGCAATGGAGATGCGTGAATTTGGTCTTATTGGGTTAGTAACAGTTGGTTAGATCACAATACAACAGCAATCACAAAGCACTGGGCAGCTCCATACTTTATCACCAAAACTGAAGCGGAAGTCCCCATTGTATGAGACGTCGGTGTGACAGGTGAAGGTGAACAACAGGAGCTGTACCAAATATTTTTTCAAAATCATTTTCATTGTTAAATTCAACAAGATTTATATCGATTTCACCAGGGTTTGATAAGATTTAAAAATATTTTAATGAATTCTAGTGTAGTTAGGATATTTGTCAAGATTTAAAAGGATTTTATCATGTGAAAGGACAAAGCTTGAAAAGATTTGTTGAGATTTATCGGAGAATCTGTACTAGAATCATTCTCATTGCAAGATTTGATAGGATTCATCTCACTTAAACAATATTTGAAGCGATTTTGAAAGATTTTGGAGTGTGAAAGGACAAGACTGAGAGAGTTTTGTCGAGATTTATGGGAGTTGTGATTTCAAAAAAGGAAGTAAGAGATGTGTTGATCTATGGAAGGATATGTCAGGGATAATTTTACTTGACAAGGATTTAAAATGATTTAACAAGGTTTAAGAGATTTGTTAAAATGTATAGTATTTGTGTTACAATTGTTTAGATTTATGTTCACTTTATGGAGATTTAAAGCGATTTTGAAAGATTTCAATGTGGGAAAGTGCCGAGTTTAGGAAGATTTGTGGAAGGATTTTTTCAAGATCGTTCTTATCGCAACATTTAATAGGATTCATCTCACTCGGAAAAGATTTGAAAAAGGATTTTATGCATGAGAGGTCAAGATTTATAGAGATTTTTCAATATTTATGCCAAAATCGTTCTCATTGCAAGATCTATTAGGATTAATGTTTACTTTAATAAGATTTAAAGCTATTTTGAAATAATTTAGTTTATGAGATTTGAAGAGATTTGGTAAGATTTATGGAGGAATTTTTGTTTAAATCATTCTTATTGCAAGATTTATTGAGATTTATGTAACTTGAAAAAGATTTAAATTGATTAAAAAAGATTTTTTTGCGTGATATGTCAAGGTTTATGGAGATTTGTGTTTGGATCGTTCTCATAGCAAGATTTATTGAGATTTAAGTTTACTTTAATATGATTTAAAGTGATTTAGAAAGATTTTTTTTGTGGGAGATCTGAGTTTAAGAAGATTTGTAAACATTTATGAACGAATTTTGGTTTGAATTGTTCTTATTGAAAGATTTAATGAGATTTATTTGAAAAGGAGATTTATGAAATAATTTGTATCAAAATCGTTCTCCTTTCAAGATTCATATTTACTTTAATAAAATTTAAAGCGATTTCAAAAGATTTGTTGAGATTTATGGAAGGATTTATGTTAGAATCTTTCTTATTGCAAGATTTATCAAAATTGATGTCAATAGGAGGTTTACAGAGACATTTTCTGCAGGAGAGGTCCGGGTTTATAAAGACTTTTCAAGATTTATTGACGAATTTGGATCAAAATCGTCCTTATTGCAGGATTTATAGGATTTATGTTCACTTTAATGAGATTTAAAGCGATTTTGAAGGATTTTGGTACACGAGATAAACGGATTTAAAGAGATTTGTTAAGATTTATGGAAGGATTTGTATTAAAATCGTTCTCACTGCAGGATTTCTAGGATTTATTTTCACTTTAATAAGATTTAAAGCGATTTTGAAGGATTTTGGTTCACGAGATAAACGGATTTGAAGAGATTTGTTAAGATTTATGAAAGGTTTTTGTTTGGAATTGTTCTTATTGCAAGATTTATTAAAATCAATCTCAATTGGAGGTTTACAGAGGATTTTTCTGCAGGAGAGGTCCGGGTTTATAAACACTTTTCAAGATTTATCGAAGAATTTGTAATAAAATGGTCCTCATCGCAAGATTCATAGGATTCATATTTACTTTAATGAGATTTAAAGAGATTTTGAAGGAATTTAGTTCACGAGATAAACGGATCGAAAGAGATTTGTTAAGATTTATGGAAGGATTTGTATTAAAATCGTTTGATTGCAGGATTTATAGGATTTATGTTCACTTCAATAAGATTTAAAGCGATTTTGAAGGATTTTGGTTCACGAGATAAACGGATTTGAAGAGATTTGTTAAGATTTATGAAAGGATTTTTTTTGGAATTGTTCTTATTGCAAGATTTATTAAAATCAATCTCAATTGGAGGTTTACAGAGGATTTTTCTGCAGGAGAGGTCCGGGTTTATAAACACTTTTCAAGATTTATCGAAGAATTTGTAATAAAATGGTCCTCATCGCAAGATTCATAGGATTCATATTTACTTTAATGAGATTTAAAGAGATTTTGAAGGATTTTGGTACACGAGATAAACGGATTTTAAGAGATTTGTTAAAATTTATGGAAGGATTTGTATTAAAATCGTTCTCATTGCGTGATTTATAGGATTTATGTTCACTTTAATGAGATTTAAAGCGATTTTGAAGGATTTTGGTACACGAGATAAACGGATTTAAAGAGATTTGTTAAGATTTATGGAAGGATTTTTTGTTGGCATCGTTCTTATCGCAAGATTCATTAAAATCAATCTCAATTGGAGGTTTACAGAGGATTTATCTGCAGAAAAGGTCCTGCTTCATAAAGACTTTTCAAGATTTATGGAAGAATTTGTAACAAAATCGTTTTATTGCAGGATTTATAGGATTTATTTTCACTTTAATAAGATTTAAAGCGATTTTGAAGGATTTTGGTTCACGAGATAAACGGATTTAAAGAGATTTGTTAAGATTTATGAAAGGATTTTTTTTGGAATTGATCTTATTGCAAGATCTATTAAAATTAATCTCAATTGGAGGTTTACAGAGGATTTTTATGCATGAGAGGTCCGAATTCATAGATACTTTTCAAGATTTATGGAAGAATTTGTATTAAAATCGTTCTCATTGCAAGATCTATTAAAATTAATCTCAATTGGAGGTTTACAGAGGATTTTTATGCATGAGAGGTCCGAATTCATAGATACTTTTCAAGATTTATGGAAGAATTCGTATTAAAATCGAATCGACATTAAAATCGTATTTAAAATCGATAAAAAAGATTTGATATGATTTATCTCATTTGATCATGATTAGAGACTATTTATTTTACTTAGAAAAGATTTAAAGTGATTTTATAGGGTTTAAGAGTCTCAAGGAACAAGGTTTAAAGGAATTTGTAAAAAAAGGATTTGTATTTAAATCGTTCTTTTTGCAAGATTCATCTCACTTGAGATAGATTTAAAGTGATATTAAAGGATTTTTCTGCATGAGAGATCAAGGTTCAATAGGATTTTTCAAAATATATGTAAAGATTTGTATTGAAATCGTTTTTATTGCAAGATTCATTAAAATTTATGTTAACTGTTTAAAGATTTTTAAAGATTTATAGAAGGATTTGTATCAAAATCTTTGTTTTTGCAAGATTTGTTGAGATTTATTTCACTCGATCAAGATTTGAAGCTTTTGTAAAGGATTTTAGTTTGAGTTAGTTAGATAAGTTTCAAAGAGAGTTGTGTTGTTTTTGTAAAAATCGTTCGCATTACAAGATTTAATAAGATTTATCTCACTTGGATAAGTTTTAAGGTGAAGATTATTCTTCTGTCCAAGAGCAATAGATCTATAAAAATAAATAACCGATCCAAATAAATCAAAATTTATTAATATTTGTTAACAATTCAATCTATAAAATATTTTGTTTCCTCAACTTAATAATAATCTAACCCTAATGTATGCGCTTTAGTGAGTACGTTCGGATACGCGAAGAAAATAAAAACTGTAAAACTCCAACCCGTTCACATCGATTGCTTTTCACAAAAACCTCAGTCTTGCAGTCTCTAAACTCAACCGGAATAACAAAAGTGCAACAAACTGAAGCAAAATAGAAAATATTTGTTCAAACATGATAAAATACAATAAACAGAAATGTACAAAACAATAAATATACCATGCTACTCTACCCAAACCAATAAACAGATACATAACAAGATTGAAATAAATAATAAAGTTAATGGATAAACTATGTTTGATAACAATAACATAACAATTATGGTTTTTAAATGCGCTAATGGAATAATCAGCTATAATAAACGACAATATTCTTGTTAATATCAGGTTTGTTCATGATCTCGTGCTTGCGCACCAGATGTCGTTCCACATGGGTTTTCTGATAGCCCCGATAGCCGCATCTGGAACAACCAAATCTCGGCAACTTTCCACACTCGTACTTCATGTGTCGTACCATGGTGGACTTTTTCGCGTAGGTTTTGTGGCAGTTTTCGCACACATACTCGTGCGGCTGATACAACATAAAACTAGGAATGGGCGGCAGAACTAAAAATAAATGCAACATAAAAATAAAGGAAAGAAAATAATAAAGTGGCCAAGAGATGGTGATGTGATTAGTGTGATGTTCCGGTATGTACATGGTTTGGTTATTTTGGAACCTTACGCTAAACCATTCCCAGAAAGCCAGAACAAAGCATGAAAAAGGGAGGAAAATGCAAAGTAATAATGGAGTATTTATGGAAACAGTACAAAATAATAATATAAACAGTGCAACTAAATATAATAGTCCTTATCAGTCTTAAATAACAACGTTTTGGTTGATGTACATTTTGAAGACTTCAAGTGTTTCTAGATCTTGTGGATTTACTCTTTCCCATCATTGATCAACACCAATAGGATCATCAACACCTGGTTCTTGGAGTTGAAGACCACAAAATTCCCTACAAAACCCAACATATTTCTCCGGAACTTGACTTGCATACAGTTATAGAAAATACTATGAAGAATATCTGGTTAAAATTTCAAGTCTTCATTTCAAGCCGTTTGACTATAAAAGCCGTCCAAAAAAGTTTTCGAAATTCCCTACAAAACCGAACTTAGTTTTCTAAACATAATTTGTTTACTTTTATGGGGAATATTTTAAAGCATATCTGGCTTGAAGTTCAAGCCGTTCGACTATCATTTTCAAAAAAATTCCCCTTCAAAATGAGATCTTTTTCTGGAACTTCAACAATGTTTCAATATAAATAATTGCTTGAAGTAAGTCTGGTCAAAGTTTCAAGCCTTTATCTCAAGCAGCTTGAAAATTACAGAAGGGGGTTATTTTTGGATAATTATAACGAAATACGCGACAGGAAACAAAAATCGTATACCTAGGTGAGTTTCGCAAGGTGGCATTTTCAAGCCGCTTGAGTTGGAGGCTTGAAATTCTCATCGACCTTATTTCAAACCTTCTAGAATTTCCAAAAAATGTTAATATTGCAAAAAATTCTATGTTGTTTTTAGAGATTCAATTGACAATTTCCATTCAAGCCGCTTAAGTTGGCGGTTTGAAATTCTTGTTAATTATATTTGGAACCGTCTAGAACATTCACAAAATATCAAATCTTTAGGTTTGATGGGACAGTTTTTTTCAAATTCAAACGAAGTAAACAAACCTAGTCGACTTTATAGCGATAAAACTTTCAAGCCGCTTGAGCTGAAGACTTCAAATTCTTGTCAATAATATTTGAAACTGTCTGGAGCATTGAGTTTGCAATTCCAATCTTGTTCAACGAGTTCTAGAATAAAAACAAGCCGATCTCTAGCGATAATTTTCAAGCCGCTTGAGTTGGAAGCTTGAAATTCTCATCACCAATTGTTAAAACTGTCAAAAATATCAAAAAATGGTTTGGAAGGACCATTTTATCAAAAATACACAACAATAAATCTTGTCTAGTCGACTTTCCGGTGTTGTCATCTTCTAGCGGCTTGAACTAAAGACTTGAAAATTCCTCAAATATATTTTCAAATTGTCTGGAATCTCAGTGAACTATTGATCACTGGTGAAATTTGCGTTCGAAGGATCAATTGATTCAAACTGATTATAGGTCGCCTTCTGGAAGAGAAGATCCAAAGAATTCCCTGTGTTGTCCGAGGTTTCCCAAGCCTTTCGTGAAGGTACATAGGGAGGACAACCTTTTTCCATTGATTATTTTGTAGAAAAACTAGGATCAAGAGGGCCTCAAATCTTAGTTGGAACTGAATCAACTCTCCTATGTTAGCTGTTAGTCGACCAAACTTGGAACAGAGAAGATCCAAAGAATTCCCTGTGTCGCCCGAGGTTTCCCAAGCCTTTCGTGAAGGTACATAGGGAGGACAACCTTTTTCCATTGATTATTTTGTAGAAAAACAAGGATCAAGAGGGCCTCAAATCTTAGTTGGAACTGAATCAACTCTCCTATGTTAGCTAGTCGACCAAACTTGGAACAGAGAAGATCCAAAGAATACCCTGTATCGCCCGAGGTTTCCCAAGCCTTTCGTGAAGGTACATAGGGAGGACTACCTTTTTCCATTGATTATTTTGTAGAAAAACAAGGATCAAGAGGGCCTCAAATCTTAGTTGGAACTGAATCAACTCTCCTTTGTTAGCTAGTCGACCAAACTTGGAACAGAGAAGATCCAAAGAAAACCCTGTATTGTCCGAGGTTTCCCAAGCCTCTCGCTAACGCACGTAGAGAGGACAACCTTTTCCCATTGATTATTTTGTAGGAAAATTAGGATCAAGAGGGCCTTAAAGTTTAGTTAGAACTGAATCAACTCTCCTATGTAAGCTAGTCGACCAAACTTGGAACAAAGAAGATCCAAAGAATACCCTGTGTTGTCTGAGGTTTACCAAGCCTCTCGTGAAGGTACGTAGGAAGGACAACCTTTTCCCATTGATCATTTCGTAGGAAAACTAGGATCATAAGGGAGAGGGCCTCAAATCTTGGTTTGAACTGAATCAACTCTCCTATGTTAGCTAGTCGACCAAACTTGGAACAGAGAAGATCCAAATAATTCCCGGTTTTGTCCAAGGTTTTCCGAGCCTCTCGCGCCGGTCATGTGTAAGACAATCTTTTTCCATGGGGAAGACAAAGTCTTTCCATTGAATGTTTTGTAGGAAGAGGGGATAACGCCCTCAGATCTTAATAGGTCTTAACTCTTCTATGTTATCTAGACGGACTTATGTTCTCTAGCCACTGTTCTTCACCAAACTTGAAGCAGACAAGGAGATCCAAAGAATTCCCTGTCTTGTCCAAGGCTTTCCCAGCCTCCCGCGCAGGTACATGCGGAAGACAACCTTTTCCCATTGATTATTTCGAAAAACAGCGATGAAGAAGTGATGAGGCCCTCAAATCCTGATTCTCTGTCTGGTCAAAGGTTTCCCCAACCTCTCGCACAGGTACATGGGAAAGACAACCTTTTCCCAATGATTATTTCGTAGGGAAACAGCGATCAAGAGGGAATAAAGTCCTTGAATCTTGGTTGATGGAGCAGAATCAACTTATGTTAGTCCAGTGTCCTCTAAACTTGAAACAGATGAAATCCTCAAAATGCTCATCCCTACAATTCATAGTAAACTATCCATACTCCTCCTGACATGTTTGATCGCAATATGTGACACCAAATTATGTTTGTGTTTGAACTTCTTCTGACAAATCGGGCAAACTTCCTTGCCTTCTTTGTTACACTCGTACCGCTCGTGCCTCCTCAGAGTACTCTTGTACGAGTACATCTTTCCACACTTTCTACAGGCATGTAGTGAATCTGAAATACCATCAAAATTAGAACTTCGTTTAACGTGTGAGGGGTTAAATCACACAGATAAGGTAGATAAATCTTTTATTCACTCCATTAATACTATAAGGACTAGAACTTATGGCAACAACTCTTTGGTATTCAATACGTCATAGGCACATGAGACTTATAATGATGCAAATCCTTGTACAACTTGTCGAACTCCACCTTATTGTCGGGATGCAACTTGTACACGTGCAACTTCAAGTCGTACTTTTGTCTGTAGAACTTGCCACAGTAGAAGCACTGGTATGGGTTCTGGTTGCACTCGTGCTTCTTGTGTCGGTACAAGGTGGCTTTGTTTTTGTAGGAACGGCTGCAGCTGTCGCATTTGTAGGCTTTCACTAGAACTGATTGACTAGCTGAGGGGTGCGGTTTGATTGGGGTTAAAGGCATACGAACACTTACCGTGGAGGCTAATTACATGCAAAAACAAAGCAAAATCAAATGTGGGCATGCGCTGGTAGTGCACTATGATGGGTCTTCAGCTGTTAGTAGTACCTTCACGATATCCAGATTCTGAATCCGTGTTAAAATGGTATACAGTGAGGTGAGCAAGCTCCAGCAAGGTTCCTAATCTTCAGTGAAAGAGGATAATTCTGACGAGGAATTTGACAAGGAACTTGTAGCCAGACCAAGATAAGAACTGAGAAAGAAGTAACATCAACTGAACTGGTTTTTGAGAAATTGAGTATCATATTCAAGTGAATTATGAATCGAGATGGTACTCTCCTCTTCTACGAGTCTGATGGATGATGGAAATGAGGCAATACCGACCCCTGAAGAACCTCAGAAAGTACTAATACCTCAACATCTGGAAGAGGATTTACAGAATCTTCAGTGTCTTCCAGAGGAGGTACAGTGTTAAGTACAAGTGTTCTGACAAACTTCTAGAAAAAAATAGTAAAACAAGAAGAAAAATATAAAATTTATATTACAAACAAACATAGAACGTGAAGGTTTAAAAAAGACACCATACCCTGTCAAAATGGTTTTTTACACCAAGCTCTATAAGCCCGATTGAACTCCTCCTCCTTGTCCTTATGCAAACTCCTCACATGTTTTTTCATGTCGTACTTTTGAGACACGCCCGTGGTGCAATAAGGACACTTGAACACTTTTTTCGTGTGACATTCGTACTTTTCATGCCTGGACAAGGTGGATCTGTGCCTGTAGTTCTTGCTGCAGTTGCGGCAAGCATATGGGCCGCCTTAAAATTAAAAGTGGTGTTAATGCTTTGGAAGTGAGTGGTACTAGTCCCTAGACCAGAGGAAGGGTATTAGTATCTTTGTTACTAGTTACATGGTTTGTAAATAGTTTATTCAATCTAACACTATGAGTATATAAATTACTAACAAAGTCTCATTCGTTACATAAGGCACCATTTCATTAAAATTCTCCTATCCAGCGAGAAAGTGTTTGGTCGCATCCTTGGTCTCCAAGTTTATACCAACAATCTCCCCTGAATCAACAGCAACTCCGTGTTTTGACGCATAGTGCATCTTCAGGTTGAACTTTCGTTTTGTTTTAAAGCCGCACTCCAGGCAAGGGAAGAAGAACAGCTTTGAGCAGTCCAATGAGGTGTGGGCTCTGAGGCTGTTGTAGTTCTTGAAGGTTTTGCCGCATTGGTCGCAGGTCACTTTTTGTTTGGGGTTGTCTACAAATATTTTTTATATTATTGCGGGTTGATTTAAGAGGTGAATTGGGGCAATGCAGGTAGTTGATTGGACAGTAATAGACAAGATTGTATAAATATATTAAAATATTAAGTGCATAACAAACATTAATATACTTTGTAAGTAACAAGGATATAAGATAAACCCAACACCAACAGGGATATAATTTTTTGTGGGAATGACTCATTTCCAGGGCAATTAAATTGAAAAAATGAGAACGATCTTCAAATCCTCACAAGTTGTTAAATTTTTTTGACAAGGGTTTCAAACTTTTTCTGGAAGCCATAGAATATTAAATCTAAGCAATAACTCATTGATTATTGTCATTAAAATCTCAAATCTAAGCCACTGGTTGTCACTAAAGAATCCAAAAGACTGATTTTGTTCATTGCCAGAAAAAAAAACGACAATCATATCCTCGCAAGTTGTGAAGAATTTTTGAATTGAAATAATCAAGCGAGTGAGAGGGTTTCAAACTTCTTCAGGACACCATAGAATATTAAATCTGATTCCTTATTCGTTGATTATTGTCAATAAACGACTAATTTTGTCATTTGAGTCTTCAAAAAAATAATTTTGGTCCATTGCCAGAAAAAGAAGAAAACGACCGTCATTTTCTCACAAGTTGTGAAGAATAATTAACTTGAAACAAACTTCTGGACACCATAAAATTATAAATCTAAGCCATAATTCTCTCAAAATACTAAAAAAGAAGAAAACGACCGTCATATCCTCACAAATTGTGAAGAATTTGACTTGAAAGATGTAAGTCAGCAAGCATTAAATAAAACTCTAATCAATACTAACATAATCAAAAGAACTAAAGTATTAATTGCACTGTGATTAAATCCATTGCACCTTAACCCCTAAATACATAAAAATTGCTGATTTGGTAGAACAGGTACTAAATTAAGTTAAGTACATCAAACATTAAATAAACATCCATATAGCTCCAACAGTATAAACATTATTGTCGCGTGTATTTGGTGTCAGCTGATCACAATTGAACCTCCAACTTCCTAGCATCATCGTTCATCTCCTGGAACCTAAGCACACATTTGAGTCTTTGGTGTCGGATCAGATTTTTCTTTTCGTAGTAGGTCTTTCCGCAGAGACAACGATGGTTGCCTCTGCCCTTGGGACGTCTAAGCATGGGTATCTGTATGTCGAATAGATCTACTAAAAAATTTAAACACATAAACGATTTGACTTTGAGGGTTGAACAATGTGCACCCACAACCTGCTGTTAACACTGAACACAACACCTGTTAGCTTTGGCGGCTGTACATGGTTTAGTCACATGGAAAATGGGGTTTTGTAAAGTCCAAGTGGCTTCGCAGTATCAATTTTCACTCCACTAACGTCACAGTGAGTCAAATAGTCAATGTTTTCAGCACGCATTTAATTATTACATGTAAATACACTGGAATACGCCTTAAAAATGACTAGAAACACACACAAAATCAGACTAGAATATTTTTTTGGTATTACATTTAGACTAGATTTCCATGCTTGATTTAAGACTTAACCAGCGCATGCTGATGCTGCATGTGTCTCTTCAAATGGTGGCTGTAGAAGTACGCAGCGGGACAAACACTACAGAAAAACTGTCGTTTGTTCTCGCAGGAGAACCTCAAATGAGTGCTCATTGCTTTTTTGGATCTGTATGGCTTGCCGCATCGGGAGCAAGGGTAGAACTTTGGAGCGTAGTTTCTTTCGCTTTTATGACTGATAAGAATAACATCTACAAAACTTTTGGTTAATAAGGGAATCGATAGAGGTCAGCACATCGAAATAATACCTACTGTCAAACAAACAAAATAAAAGAGTTTTAACAACAAACAAATTTGCTCTTGGGAAATTGGTGTATTGAGTCAATGCTTGCTTAAAAGATGTCTATCCAGGTTGTTTCTTCTTTTCGTCTTGAAAGAGCACTGGGGGAAGGTGCAAGCCAGCTTTGGTGCTACGCCGCACTCTTTGAGGTGACCGCGCAGGCTTTGCCTATGGCTGTAGTAGTTGCCGCACTTGGGACATTTGAGTTTTTGACCACCTGAAATGAGACAAGTCAACATTTGTCAAGTTAACATCATCAGTACATGATTCAATAAAAAAAAAGTTCACCAGATTTATTTATTTGACATTAAACATACTTAACTTAGTCAGGAACAACACACGTTACACTTATAAGATCATAGGCCATGATATGAAGTACTCAATTAAGTACCTAGTCGAAAATAATATCAGTCTTGAAATCTTTGGAACAAAGCTCTCGTTTCCCCTCCACTATACATCATCATGGTTCAAAATATGTCGTATAAGAACCTCCCGCTTGTCAGTGATAAACTTGCAGTTGATGTGCATGCATCTGAATGACGTATCGTCACATGTTAGACTCAACTTGGTATCTTCCCCTCCGTTGCTGGTACGTCTCGATTGGACAGTTAGCGATTCTGGACTGAGTTTGATTTCCAGTTTTGGCAGGAGTACTGAAATATTCATATTTTAGAATGGTTACTGATGGTGGAGACACCAACAAACTACGTCACACACATAGTTGAACCCAAGGATGAGGAACCTGTTGATTAATTGGTCCAGGGTGAATGAAAACGAGCAATAACATGCAACCTGATTTATCTGGAAACTCTTTTATAAGTTTTGGCGCCCGAGCAAGGTCAAATGATCATCCAAAGCATCAACTAAAATAAGCAGTCAGACTTAACTGAAGAGAGGAGGGATTTTGGTATATTTCACAAGTCGCTACTTTGTTTTAAACTAGTTTGACCAGTTTTTAAATTTTACGTTTTGAAATGGACTACAGAAAAAAAAACATAATTCAAAAACTAATCAATATTTTTGAGCGCGACATTTCATTGGAAAGAGAAAGGCTTGTTGATTGTTACACTCAATTTTCAAATCTCTAATCCTCTTTAAACTAATTTGACAAAGTTTTGAACTTTATGTCGAAGCATTTCTATAAAAAAGCAGTATGACAGCGAATTTGGCGCCCGAGCAAGGCCAAGATATCATCGTAGAGCATCAATCATTCAAAGCAATGAAAAATCAGTGGAGGGGGGGCAGTTTTGTATATTTAACCCGATTTTCAAGTCCTTTCTGTGAAATTTTTAAATTTTACGCTTTGAAATGACTAAACAAAGTGCAGGGTTTTGTGAAAAAAAATCACAACCCAAAAACTTCCCAATTTTTGAATGCAACAAAATTCATTAGAAAGAGAAGGGATTTTTGTTTATTTTATCCAATGTTCAAGACCCTGCTCCGTTTCAAATAATTTGACACTTTTTCAAATTTTACGTTTTAAAAAGAGTAAACAAAGTGCAGGGTTTAGAAAAAAAACCACAACTCAAAAACCACTCGATAATTTTGAGCGCAACAAATTTCATTGGAAAGAGATGGGATGTTTGTGTGGCATCAAATTTGGCGTCCGAGCAAGGCCAAAAGATCATCGTTAAGCATGACCCATTATAAACAATGAAACTTTATTGAAGAGGAGGGAGTTTTGTATATTTCGCCCAAGTTTCTCCGCCTTTAACTAATTTGTCAAATATTAAATTCTATGTTTTGAAGAGGAGGGTTTTAGGAAAAAATTCATAACTCAATAACCCCTCAATATGTTTGAGTGCAACCAAATTCATTAAAGAGAGGAGGAGTTTTTGTATTTACATCCAATTTTCAAGTCGTTACTTCATTTTAAACTAATTTAACTAAATCACCCATTTTAGTACGAGATTATAGGAAAAAAATCGTAACTCGATAACCCCTCGATATTTTCGAGTGCAACTTTCATTGGAAACTTTTGTATGTTTTACCTAATTTCCAAGAACCACTCGAAGGTAGTTTGACACATTTTTGAATTTGCACGTTTTTAATTGGGAAAACAATGTACAGGCTTATAGTAAAAAAATCATAACTCAAAAAACACTCAATATTTCTGAGTGCGAAATTCAATGGAAAGAGAAAGGATGTTTGGATATTTCCGCCCAATTTTCAAGTCCTTACTCCGTTCAAGACAAATTTTATGAAAAGGCAGATCGAATCGATTTTGGCGCCCGAGCAGGGCCAAAAGATTATCGTTAAGCAGACACGGAAATACATAAAATATATAGAGTTGGCACCCTAGTCTCGATAGTTTCAAGTTTCTGAATATAACAATGGTAGTAAGAACACTAGTGCGCAAGTCCATATTGAACTTCCAGAATCTATGACGTCAAGAACATTAGTGATAATCAAAGCGCATGCTCTCTATCAGTCAGAAATGTTCAATCTTGCGCAGGCGTTGTAGCGTTGCGCCGAGTCTACTGATATAGTTGACATCCGAGTAAAACCATGGTTTTGCTTTGAAACTATGGCGCCTCAGCAATACTAGGCTGGAGTTAATAAAATAATATGGCGCCCGAGCAGTTACAGATAAATTTGCCTTGAGCCAGGTTCACGTTATGTTATGAAAGCACCAAATTTGTTTGAATGGAACATAAAAAGTGCAAACGTGAGTTCTATTTGGGCAAAATAAAGTAAAAAATAGAACAATACAAACTTTATTAGAAAACCGAAATGAGTAATATATATTCTTCAAGAAAAAAAATCAAAAGGCACTGATATGACTATAACAAAATAAATAATAACAATTCCTAAACCACCAACCAATCAATAAACCAAATTTGTACTCTTATCTTGTAGTCGTTAAGAACCCAATCAAATTACCCCGAAGTTATTTTGCTCAAATCTGTAGCAACAATATAATTATTATTATCACTTCTCAAAGCACGTAAGAAGTCATCTTTGTGATATTTCCTGACATGTACCCCCACATTCCCCTTCTGTTTAGCCCTGTAAGTACAATAGGGACACTTGAACGTTGGTTCTTTGCCGCCGCACTCCAATTGCTCATGTCTGCGCATGGTTGACTTCCAGCGGTACCTAAAACAACCAGTCAGTACTAGATAAGTCTGTTTAGGTACAACCTCTTTCCACAATGCCTGCAAGCAAACTGACCGTTATGATTCCTGGGCTTTTGATATGGCAGTTCGATGTGATCAAATTCCAACCATTCTGAAAGGCATTAAAAGGGTGATGGTGGTTAAGATTGATTGAGACGGCACAACAAACAACGGCACAATGTCCAACACACTAGACACCACATTTATTATTAAAAATCCAATTCAGTATCATGAGGATAACATCTTCAAGCATCTGCTGCTCTGGTTGTGTCTCTCCAAGTGGGACAGCCGTCTGAACCTCAAGTGGCAGTTCTGGCACTCAAAGTGTCTAACCCCGCCACACTCGTACATGAGGTGTCGCTTCAAGTGTTGCTTTCTTTTGTAGGTGGCGTTGCAGATTTTGCAACCAAAGCGACCATCATCTGTGAAGTAGCATGCTGCGGCTGGAACATGTTTTATTGTAGAATACAGTATGTACTTCAACAGATCTGTCTACATCATGCGAACAAAAACATAAAGTATACTCATGCACAAGTTTTGAGTTCGTGGCCATCAAAATTCTTTTTCGGATGCTGGAGTCGGATGTGTTTCAACATGTTGCTCTTCCACTTTGATTTGCAGCGGCAGAAGGGGCAGGCGAACATGGGTTCTTTGCCGCATTCAAACCGAGAGTGGCGGATGAGGTTTTTTTTGTGGTGGTAGCTGCGACCACATAGGTTGCAAGTCCATTGGGTTGAAGCTGCAAAGGGTCAAGTTATAGAGGAAGGTATAGCAGCTAGTGTTGAAGCCTCTAGTAACACTTTTTGCAGTAGCTTCATAAGGATCTTGTATTGAATTGAACATACTCAAAAAAGATACTTCTCCAAAATCATAGAAAAAAAAGAATTCTTAACTTAGTTGAATATATTCCAAGCAAAAATTTACATCTTCTGCACTAGGTTAAGCGCAGTACCATGCTTCCTGCTGACATGATTTTGCAAATGGTGCTTCCGCCACGTCACATGTGAACACATAGGACAATGCCACTGTGGTTGCTGTCCACATCTATGTCGTCTATGATCAAGCAAACTTGCCTTGGACCAATATTGTCTAGAACAGGTTTCACAAATGAATTGCTTCACGCCTGTAAATACAATCAAAATAGTCCCATGTCATTAAATCTGCTAGGCTTGCAGGTTTTTTTCACACAAACAACCACATTATATTTATATATATATATATATATATTCAATACATACTTCTATAACTAGATAATAAAGTATTCAAATACTGCATATGGTTGAACTGGCCAAGTTTGTGCACCTTGAAAATGTGTTTTTTCAAGTTGCTTTTCAAATGGCTCTTGAATGGGCACAGAACGCAAAAGTGGGAGGGGGGTTTGCCACAGAACTTGTTCACGTGATAGTACCACGAGTTTTGTTTGTCGTAGCCTTTGCCGCATCTGGGGCATTTGTAGGGGAGATCTGCAAATAGTGGTGAGGTGGTTAGTGTTTGGTTGTAGTTGGTAGACACTACGGGAATACAATCTAGGGGGCTTCTACATAGAATCTTGGTTAAATGTGTTCATCACTTGTCCTATTGGGTTGGTTAGTTCCAATGCAAAAGCATGGAGAAGGTACGTTTATTTTGGGGAATAAATAAGATTATACATTCACAGCATGATGAATCTCTAGATTCAATTCTTCATTATTATGGCAGGGGTATCGATGTTGTGGAATATTTCCAGATTTTGATAAAGGGTTTTGCTATCTGAAAAAAGTATTTGATCAAAAGCCATAGAGGAAGAGGTTCCACTCTAGGTTCACTCAGTTCCTGTGATCCAAGTCGTGATTGACAAGTCGCAGTGATGTTAACAAATCAATATACCTTGCACGTTTTGGCATGGTAGTGAAGATAGAAAAGTCAAAAAAAAGGGAGTGTGGGGAATGTGAACTAGAGAGGAACAGGAATGAAGGAAGAACCCCAAATTTGGATTCCTGCTGCACGCATGGGTAACAAATATATTTATTTCTGTTTTTACCTCAAAAACTAAACCAATATTTGAATAATCGCAAAGGATACCAAAAATTGTTTTGTGTGTTGGGCACTAAACCTGAGAATATTTTTGTAGTTTTGATTTTTTTTAAAGGACTTTTGTTAATTTGAGTCTTTTTCCACCATAAGAATGAGATTAATTTCAAATTTCTTTATTGGTTCATATTTATTTCATCTATTAATTTTTTGCTTGTTTCGGTTATAAAAGTTTAATTTGCAGGATTTTCACGGATTTTCCTCCATAGTTTTTGACATTTTTCTGATACATTTTCTGGTTTGATTTCTGCTGCAACTAGTCTTGTCCGCTGATCACAACTTTTTTTCTACTATTTTTGTCTTTTTTTGCCTATTTGTCTTCCGCTGTATTACCCACTTTTTTCAGTGGATTTCGTGATAAAATTCCTGCTAAATCTACTGGTCCAAAATTCAAATCAAAAGCTTCAATATTTCAGGAGATATGATTTTTTTAATATAGTCTTGTCCACTGATCACAATTGTTTTACAATACTTTTACGATTTTTGCCAAATTGTCATCCACTGTATTTGCCATTTTCTTAGTGGATTTCGTAGCAAAATTCCTGCTGAATCTACTGGTCCAAAATTCAAATCAAAAGCTTCGATATTTCAGGAGATATGATTTTTTTTTAATATAGTCTTGTCCACTGATTTTTTTTTTCAATACATTTGTCTGATTTTTGCCAAATTGTCCTCCACTGTAATTTCCAGTTTTATCAGTGGACTTTGTTTATAAAATTCCTGCTGAATCTACTGGTCTAAAATTCAAATCAATACCTACAATATCTCAGGAGATATGATTTTTTTTATATAGTTTTGTCCACTGATAAAATTTTGTTTTCAATACCTTTGTCTGATTTTTTCCAAATTGTCCTCTTCTGTATTTGCCAGTTTTTTTAGTGGATTTCGTGACAAAATTCCTGCTGAATCCACTGGTCCAAAATTCAAATCTATACCTACAATATTTCAGGAGATATGATTTTTTTTAATATAGTCTTGTCCACTGATTATTTTTTTTTTCAATACATTTGTCCGATTTTTGCCAAATTGTCCTCCACTGTAATTTCCAGTTTTCTCAGTGGATTTCGTTTATAAAATTCCTGCTGAATCTACTGGTTTAAAATTCAAATCAATACCTACAATATTTCAGGAGATATGATTTTTTTAATATAGTCTTGTCCACTGATAAAATTTAGTTTTCAATACCTTTGTCTGATTTTTGCCAAATTGTCCTCTTCTGTATTTGCCAGTTTTTTTAGTGGATTTCGTGACAAAATTCCTGCTGAATCTACTGGTCCAAATTTCAAATCAATACCTACAAAATTTCAGGAGATGTGATTTTTTTAATATAGTCTTTTCCACTGATAATTTTTTTTTTCAATAAATTTGTCTGATTTTTGCTAAATTGTCCTCCACTGTAATTGCTAGTTTTGTCAGTGGATGTTTTTGCAAAATTCCTGCTGGACCTACTGGTCCAAAGTTCAAATCAATACCTGCAATATTTCAGGAGATATGATTTTATTAATCTAGTCTTGTCCACTGATTACATTTTTTTTAATACTTTTGTCCGATTTTTTCCAAATTGTCCTATACTGTATTTGCCAGTTTTTTCAGTGGATACCATAACAAAAAATGAAGACCACCATCACACAAGGATCACCAACACTCAATAAAAAACCAATCTATCAATCATCATAAAAATATATATATAGTGTCTCAAACAACTTATCAACTCTTTTAAACTGTATATAAAGTAACAGGATCATTAAACAAACCAATTATTGATAAAGCTAATCACCCTTAAAAATACAATAAACCATTACTTATCGACAATTTCAAAATACGAATCAATATCCACTGCCACCTCGTGCTTCACAACTTTCTCCCTTTTCCGAGGTTTAGGTGTTAAAAAATGCTCCCCAGCCTCTGCTCGGAATTTTTTCACAATCGTATGAACAGAGCTTTTGGAGATTTGCAAAATAGACGCAGCTTTTCTAATGGAAATTCCATTACTCACCAGCTCTATCACTTGTTTGGCTAGACTGCTATCGGAAGATATAAAAGTTCGTTTACCTAAAAACAAACTAAATTAATTTATTGAGCTTGATGGGTTGTAGGTGTTAGAAAGCGGTTAATGTACAAGCATGGTGGGGGTTAAGCAATAATCATATTTAATTAAATTGGCACAATACAAAATTAACTTAAAATTACATCCTACTAAATTATAAGATAATGTCCAATTTGCCTGGAGTAATCCTAAATGAAGAACCGGTTGGTTGGTATGTTTATTCGGAACTTTCCTTTCCCGATGTGCAGATCAGCTTCTGAAAATACACAGTGTTAATGTCGTGGTTAACTAACATAGCCCTAAACCCCACTAACTACATCTACTGGACAAAAAAAACTAATTACACAAACTGATTTATTGACAAATATAAAAGAGATTACAGAAACTTAAACTAAATTCGGTTTGGTCGCTAAAAGGCACCATCTGCTGAGGCAAGTCTTTACAGTTTCATTAAGGCACTTACATTTACAGTACTGGGTCTGTTGGAGGTAGGGTTCATGGTATCTAACCTTGTGGATGATGGCGAAGGTTCCCTCTTGTTGGTGAAGCCTCCACAAACAAACAAGAAGTCCAAAATTAGTCGGAGGAATTTAGTAACTGTGGTAAACTTAGACTCTGAACGATGAAAGAAAACAAAAAATCTTCTGTGCCTCAAGATTCACTGGACGAAAGAGGACAAAGGTGAAGACTGGAGCTCTCAGAGAAGAAGGAAACCCTGGTACTTGTTACATCTTCTTCAAAGAGGGTCCAGGTAAACCAAATCTGGAGTAGCCTTCTTTTTTTAAACAGAACAAGATCTGACCCTTGTCAATTGATGGCTTTATTGAAGATCCATTTTTCTGAAGACGAAAGCCAAACATCGAGGATGTTGAACCAGAGAGGTCCAAAGAAACTTTCATCAGCTGTAGAAAATGCTATCAATGAAGCACTCAAACTCGAAAATCCGTTGATCCGTTGAGGAGTTACAGGGCCGTGAAGCTCGTCAATCAGTGCAACGCAGTGGACATCACCTCATTCTACGCTGCTGGAAATATAGCTACAGCTTCTTTGAGAAAGCAATAAAACAGCATTTTGTCAGATGTAGAAAATGACATTGATGTAGCACTCAAACTCAAAAATCCATTGAACCGTTGAGGAGTTACAGGGCCGTAAGGCTTGGCAATAAGGGCAATGTCATGGACATTACTTCATTTGGAGCTGCCGCAAACATAGCTACAGCTTTTCTGAGTATGCAATAAAACAGTATTTTGTCAGCTGGGAAAAAATCTATGAATGAAGCACTCAAACTCAAAAATCCGTTGATTCGTTGAAGAGCTTCACTGCCGTAAGGCTCGTCAATCAGTGCCACCCAATGGACATCACGTCACTTAACGCTGCCGCAAATATAGCTACAGCTTCTTTGAAGATGCAATGAAACAGTATTTTTATAGCTGTTGAAAAAGCTTTAACTTAAGCACACAAACTCAAAAATCCGTTGATCCGTTGAGGAGTTACAGGGCCGTAAAGCCTGTCAATCAGTGAATCGCCATGGACATTACCTCATTCAACGCTGCTGGAAATATAGCTACAGCTTCTTTTAGGATGTGATAAAACAGTCCTTTGTCAGCTGGGAAAAAAGCTATAAATGTAGCACTCAAACTCAAAAATCCATTGAACCGTTGAGGAGTTACAGGGCCGTAAGGCTCGTCAATTAGGACAACGCCATGGACATCAGCTTATTCAAAGCTGCCACAAACATAGCTAGAGCAACTCTGAGGATCGAGGAAAACAGTATTTCATCAGCTGTAGAAAAAGCTATGAATGAAGCACTCAAACTCAAAAATCTATTGAACCGTTGAGGAGTTACAGGGCCGTAAGGCTCGTCAATCAAGGAAACGTCATGGTCATCAACTCATTTAGAGCTGCTGGAAATATAGCTACAGCTTCTTTGAGGATGCAATAAAACAGTATTTTGTCAGTTGAGGAAAAAGCTATAAATGTAGCACTCAAACTCAAAAATCCATTGAACCATTGAGGAGTTACAGGGCCGTAAGGCTCGTCAATTAGAGCAACGCCATGGACATCACCTTATTCAAAGCTGCCGCAAACAAAGCTAGAGGAACTCTGAGGGTCCAGGAAAACAGTATTTCATCAGCTATAGAAAAAGCTAGAAATGGAGTACTCGGACTCAAAGTTTCAGTGCAACGCCATGGACATCACCTAATTGAGAGCCGCTGGAAATACAGCTACAGCTACTTTGTGGATCTAATAGTAGAGTATTTCATTAGCTATGATACTGGTAGTCATATACCAAAGCCAACGAGGGAGGAAAGAACAGCTCATGAGGTTCTGAACCTTAAGCTTTGAAGATGTCCATGACCAAGAATAACATGAATTAGGGTCCCATATAAGCCAATTCTAGTTCCTGGACGTGCAGAGCTTCTCCAACAGACCTAGTACAACCTAACCTAAATAATGGCACAAACAATTCACTAAAACTAAGGACTCAGGCAGTGACCATATCAAAGTTGTGCGCCCTCTTAATATGATGCAGCCACTTTCCCTTAGTATAAAAAGTCTGCTCGCACTGGAAGCACCTAATCCCATTCTCATCCCCCAAACAAATCTTCTCGTGGTTCTCCATCAGATACTTCCGTTTGAACATCCTTTTGCATTTGGGACAAGCAAACCCAATGCGGTTCTCTTTGGCCAGGTGCATTTCCAGATAGTGACGTTGAACGTGGTCCTTGCGTTTAAACTGTTTGCCACAAGCTGTGCAAGTGTTTCCAATAAACTGTATGTCACGGAATATCTGGGATAGATGGGGTTTATCTACAAAAAAATTGAAGGTGGTAAGGTTTTATTGACTGGTATGGTTTCTATCGGCTACATCTACTGGTCAAAATACCCTGTTAAACTACAAAAGACAAAGCTGCATAGGTCCATATTATAAGTCTCCTTATAGTCCCGATTTTGATCCTAAGGAGTTTATGGGAGAATCTTATCTGTGCCTACGGTGCGTAGACTTCAATAGCCAACATAAGTAAAGATAGATTATTGTCCTTCCCCTTACATCCCTAAAAGTAGAATTAATCAAACATTGAAACTTTTATCAAAACAAGTTAAAAAAATCGACAAATTGGCAAAATAAGTTTAATCCAACGATCAAAAATATATCCATGTTATCAGTGTATGTAATAATATACAAACTATACATAACTACTTTCAAGATCATTTGAACTTCATTATACAAATCTGCTCTCAATATTTTAAAAAACATTCCAGTATAACAACCTTAAAGTTTTTAAAAAAGTTAAAGGGAGTTCGGGCACAAAATTTGTACATAACCTTAATTTCATATTCCTTTTGTGTTGTTTGTGATGATAGTCTTTAAAAGACTCAACTCCTCAACACAAACTCCCAGTTTGCGCGCATCCAAAGGAAGAAATAACTTTATTCAAGCGCTGTCCTCAACTTGCCAAGAAGGACTCCTATCACCGAGTTACACCACCTCGCGTGCAATACGTTGAACAAATAACCAGGAAATTCAGCCCTAATTTCAAATATAACTTCCACCACAAACAACACAAAAGAGAGGTTATGTACAAATTTTAAGGCAGCACTACTGTTGATAGGCATAAGTTGGAGATTTTTGGAATACAGTTTTGGTCTTTTTGCGCATGCTTTACATATCCAACTTATGCACCATTCGGCAATGTTGCATCATTCGATCCCTAATCTTAGCCTTGTACTCGCAATGGACAACCGGACACTGTATCGTCGGTGGTTTACCGCACTCATACACTAAATGTCTTTTAACAGTGTTGTAAGTTTTGTACGTACGGTCGCACGTCTGACACTGCCACAATTCTGCGCCCAGTTTAATGTAGCCAGTGATTGGAGGTGGTTTGCGGTTGCAGTAGTACTTCTCGTGCCTCTTTAGAGATCCGTGCACTTTGAAGGATTTGTGGCACCGTTCACAGGTGTAGTTGTCTAGATCTGCAATTAGTGGTTGTTAGTATGTTGGATTGTACATGAAGGTGGTTTTAAAATATTGTGCAAGTTGACTTGTATTTTACAGTGATCCAATTTTGCACACTCAATGAAACTACATAAAACACTTAATAAAGTGTATTTGATAGAATACAACCCTTAACAATATGGCAACATAAACATTACAAACCCCATAATATATTTGATCATTTGGTAACATCAACTTTGGTTAACTAAGGCACATAGTTCATAAGACTCAACTACCATCAGGCTCTTGTTTCTTGGGCTTAAACTCGCCAAATCTTTCCAAAATTTGATCAAACTTAAAAACAGCCGTTAAATGTAAAGAGTCAACATGCTGTTTCAAGGTGACCTTCTGTGTGTAGGCTTTGCCGCAGATTTCGCAAACAAATCGGGGGACTCCGTCACACTCGTACTTTGAATGTCGATACAAGTTGGGCTTGTGCTTGTAGGACTTGTCGCATTTCATGCATTTGAATTTTTTGTCCATCAAGTTGGGGGGGCCTGGAAATGAGGGGTATTAGTAGGGTGGGGGTGTGAGGGTGGTTGGGACACAGTAAGCACCAATGAGTGGACAACTTGACTCACCCATCCCACTAGTTGTCAAGCATACAAGCTTAGATGGGTACAAAGATTTCACTACTCCTCAAATGGGGTAAGTGGGAGGTTGCAGACGAGGTCGTGGACCTTGCATGCTGCTCCAAGAAAAATAGATTTGAATTTGAAAAAAACCTCTTTGTAATAGAGGATAGGATGAGGGACAGAAGATCTAACACAAAAAAAAGTGATATAAATCCTCGTCAAAAGGATTGAGTGATAGTTTATTTTGAAGATCTGTCCCTCATCATATCCTCTTAGTTTGGAGAAGTTAACTCTTGCTGATAATTATTTATTGATTTTTTTTTTTGACAAGCTGTCATATCAACAGGAATGACAGCAGAGGCTTGAAACTCGGCAGTTGTAATTGGGCCTTCAAAATAAGGTATCACTCGACCCCCCATTTGAGATTTTAGGCAAGAGTTTCACCCTGCCCAAGGGATTGCAGATGAGGGTTTGCTCATACCCCCCTTAAAAAGAAAAAGTTGACGTCTCTGAGTGTTTTATTTTTATATATCAGTGAATCCCCAAAATCATTGCCGGTACGTTTTCGAAGGAGAGGTTGGAGAAAATTATTTAGAAAATTGATCCTTGAACTTTTGCAGCCGTCCTGAGCAACTCACAAGGATGAAAATCACTCAAAAAACTCCTCAATGATTGCAGAAATTGAAAATTATTTATAGAGCATCCCATGCAACTCAAATTTTGTCTATAAAACAATTTATGGAGTATCTTGAAAATAAAAAAAAAAATGCATTTTCTACAGCACCTTACAACGTTGAAGTTTTCAAAAAATATTGCTGAAAAGAAAAATAATATACAGATTGTCCTATTTCTACCTCAATGTTACCCGAAATAGAATAATGTTGAACATTACAAAAAAAATCATCAATGCACTTTCATATCTGCCATAAATCTTCTGATCACCCCATAAGGTTGAAACTACTCTATCATTACATAGATCCACAATAATATAATACAGTGTCCCATGACAACAAAATGATTAATGAATGAAAAAAAAATATTCCTGCACTTTTGAAACGAGAAATTTTCCATAAAAATAACAAAAAAACCCAACTATTTAAAAAAAAAATGAGAAAACTGCTTTGAAATGTTTATACTAATTCCATTAAAAAAATCATAGCTTGAAATTTAATCGAAATAGAAGCTTAAATCTATCACCTGTGGATTTTCCAAATAATTTTCTATAAAAATTGTGAAAAACTGACTGACTGTTGTGTTTTAAACTAAAAAGAGAAATCTGCCTCACAATGACATTTTTTTTTTGAATAATTATATTTATATTTATTATCATGTACGTAATGTAGAGTATTTTGTAAAGCTTTGCTCAATAAAGAGTTATTTATTTATTTATTTTATTTTATATTATTTTTTAACGTAATTTTTTTTACCAATGAATTTTTCAGGTAACTTTCAATAGAAGTGAGTGAAAAACTGACTGTTTTGAAAAAATTTGAAAATATTCCTAGCATGAAGTTTGATCGTTATAGAAGATGAAATTTGTCACCATCATCAATGAGTTTTTCAGACAATTTTCAATAAAAATTCAATAAAAAAACCAACTGCTTTGGAAAAAATTAAGAAAACTGCCTTAGAATGTTGATGACAGTTCCACAAAAAAAATCATAGCTCAAATTTGTCATCCTATATTTTTTTGCCATTTTTCTATAATGAGTTAAAAAAAGACTCACTGTTTAGAAAACCCTCTTTAGAAAGCCATTCAATTCCATACAAAAAAGCTGAAGCTTAAAATTTAATGGAAATAAAAGCTTGAATTTATCGCCAATGAATTGTTCAGACAGTTTTCAATAAAAATGAGTGAAAAAGCTGGCTTACTGTTTTGAGGAAAACTGCCTCAGAATGAAATGGTTATGTTCCAGAAAACAAGTCCATACGAAATTCATAGGCTGAAATTAATTCTGGATTGAAGCTTGAATCTGTCACCAATAAGTTTTTGATAATAAATGATAATTTTCCATAAAAATTAATGAAAAAAGTGGCCCAGTGTTTGGATCAAAAAATGAGAAAGCTGCCCTAGAATATTGATAATGTTTCTGGGCAAGACAGTTCCATCAAAAAAGTCGTAGCTTGAAATTTAATCGAAATAGAGGCTTAAATTTGTGAGTTCTTCCAAATAAAATCACCAAATAGTAGCTTAAATTTGTTACCAATGAGTTTTTCAGACAAATTTTTATAAAAATGATTTAAAAAAAAATACAAAACTGCCCTAGAATGGTGATAATATTTCTAGACGAGACCATTCCATTAAAAAAATCGTAGCATGAAATCTAATCACAAAAGAAGCTTGAATTTGTGAGTTCTTCCAAAAAAAAATCACCAAAAAAGTGACGTCTGGGGAAAAAAACTGCGCTAGAACGGTGATAATTTCATTGAAAATTTCCTACCAGTCAATTCTAACCAATCATAGGCTTGCATTTTGTTATGTTGCTATGGCAACGACCTAATTTTATCGGAAATTTCCCTGCTCATAATCACGTGACTGAAAGATTAATAAGTGGAAATTTCCCTGGCTTTGGCTTTACGCATCTGGATGTACTGGATGTAGCTCCCATATGATTACAGTGTTGCCGTCCCCACTCTCCCTAACAATCCCAACCCAACCCAACTTTCACAGACAGAGATAAGGCAAACGGCAACACTGTGGTTGGTGCATGGGAGCTACATCCAGCCGCGAGTGCTTGACAGCTGTTAAAGACAAATATTTTTGATAAATGATTTATTTTCAACTTCCAATACAAAGTTGCAATGTTATCAATTATGGACAAGATTGGTTATAACTTCCAAATGTTTTATAAAATCCTGATTCCCTTCTTTTTTCCTCAATGGCGAGTTGAGTAAGGAGCCGTTGGTTTCTTCCACTAAATGCGAGGTGAGTCCAGCCGCTACTATTAAATCTTCTCAAATAGTCTTGGCATGAAATTTTCTTGCCGAATCTCCCTAGAGCTCGAATTAATAATCCGGAAATAATTCGAGCTCCGGGGAGATTATAAGTGATAAATTCATATAGCTTAAGATTTGATCGAGATATTAGATTAAATTTGTTACCAATGAATTTGTCAGACAATTTTCCATAAAAATTATAGTATATTTATTTTTAAGATTTGAATACATCATGAAAAATGGGTAATTTTTGCCAAGTTTGAGATTTTATATCTTTGTTTAATTATTGTGAAATTTTCAGGAAGTACATTATTTGTGCCCCTCTTTCGAATGGTGCTAGCCATTTTAATCAAAAATCGCGCAGAAAACCAACTAAAACAAGCCTTTTTCTAACGTAAAAGAGGGCACTGAACAGTTTTTCAAAAAAAAAAACGCCAGGACACGTGAAGTGACAAATAGATTCAAGTTTTTGAATGCACAATCAATTCTTTGATAACTGATGCAGGATCAAAGTTTTGAGGTTAGAGGTTCAATCTTTGGAACAGTGTACAACCTTAGATTTGTCACCATTTTTCAGACAATTTTCCATGAAAAAACTGACTCAGTGTTTAACATAAAAATGAGTAGCAACTGATTCAGTGTTTTGAATTAAGAAGAGAAACTGCCTTAGAATGACGATAATGTTTTCAAGCATAGTTCCATGGATAAATTCATAGCCAAAAAACCGATGGAGATAAAAAAATGTATTTACGCACAGCCCTCGACTTGCCAAGAAGGACTCCTATCACCGAGTTACACCACCTCGCGTTGATACCAAAAATCCAAGAATATGTTGAACAAAATGTCTGATCGATTTTATTGCTTCAGAACAGGAAATCGACCCTCATTCACACTTTTTCATAAAATTTAGTAACAACTGATTCAGTGTTTTGGATTAAGAAGAGAGACTGCCATAGAATGACGATGATGTTTTCAAGCATAATTCCATAGATAAATTCATAGTTAAGGAACTGATGGAGAAAGCAAAATCTGTTTTAACGCGCAGCCCCTCAACTTGCCAAGAAGGACTCCTATCACCGAGTTACACCACCTCTTTGATACCAAAAATTCAAAAATATTTTATCGCTTCATGAACCTGATAATCTAAGCCAAATATCAGAGTGATTCTCGAAACTGTTGTGATACTGTGTAGTTTTGTTATGGATAAATGAACGTCGACAATATCTTAAGAGAGTGCTTGTGTTGCCATCTGGTTTGAACCCATTGAACTGAATATTTGTCGGATAACTAGTTATTGGCTTGATGGTGTTTAGTTATCAGGCATCAGACAGTTACACCACCCATAGTATAATTTATTAAAAATACGATTTACACTTGTTTATTTCTATGCACTAAAGCAATATGTCTGCCCAAATACTGCTTCGACTTGAACCGCCTCAAGCAGGTAAAACACTCAAACTGCGCAGGCTGATTGCAGGTATATTTCACGTGATAGTTCAGGTTGGACTTAGCTACAAAATACTTTTGACAGATGGGACATCTGTGGTTGGTAACTGCAAAAAAGTTTATATTAAAACAGGACATTGACATGAATAAAGCTTGGTGAAGTAATGACAAAAATTAAGAAAATAATATAATCAGAGTAACAAAAATGAATATAAATTCCAAACACCAATAATAATAATGATTAAAAGTCTTTATGTATGGCCAGTAGATGGTACTGCAAACTCTTCTTCTGGGTAAACCCGCGGGAGCAAATATTGCACTTGAATTGTCCCTTTTTGTTGCACTCGTATCTGATGTGTTTCTTCAAAGAGGTCTGATGTTTGTAGACTTTTTTGCAGGATATGCAACTGAACCTGCCATTGCTCATCATCAGCTTCATATAGTCCATGTCTATAATGTATTTTTGTTTATTTTTATTTATAAACAACAATAATGAGACTGTACATTATGTATACATTTGGTTCCCACCACATAAACAGGTAAATAAGTACACCATAACTCAAATATAATATTAAGAAACTCAACAAAATCAATATCCAATAAAATATAGTATAAATTAAACGTTAAGAACAACAAAAACAAAATTAAATAAAATCATATAGTAAAATGCCTTTAAAACACTTGGGTGTGGCAGTGGTGGCTCGTCAAGGCGCAAGGATTAAACTCAACAACAACTATAAAAAAAGCAATCCATAACCAAAAAAAAACAACAAAAATTAATTACGGTATATGATTGAGGACAATTTTTCATTATTGATTATTTAAGCTTTTATTTGTATTTTTTGAAGAATTTTAAGGTTTCTAAAGGCGTGGTTTGGAAATATTAAAGCAATACATATTTTTATTTTAATTAATTTATCATGATCCTCAATCCTATTTTTTTAGTAAAGATATTTGTTGATTTGTTAATTTTTGAGTTTTGGAACTCTTAAAAAGTGTAAGATTTCAAATTTAATTTGTATAAAAATATATTTTCGACTTTTTCATTTTTGTTATTGAATTTCAAAAATGTTATTTGTCTTTTTAAGGAATTTTAATGTGTTTAAAAATTCTGTTCTGGAAATATTATAGTTATAAACGTGAAACGTTGTAGTACCTAACGCCATCTATCGGTAGAATTTGTCAATCTCATGGATGGAATTCCCATCAATCTAATGAAAGACTTCTACCATTTGGTCGACATGCTGATGAGTCCTAGTAGGACGAAACGTACATGGATTGGTCATGGTCAGAATGAGGAAACAGTTTCAAGATCTTCCATAGTTATAAACATTTATTTTTTATTTATTTGTTACTATGAAATTCAAGAATCCTTGTTTAAGTTTAAATTATTTCTAATTTTCATAGTTTGGAATTCTCAAATTCAAAAAAAGGACGATATTTTAAATTAAATTTGTAAAAAAATGTATAATTTTTGAGTTTTCGAATTTTTCAATTTCGTTTCACGGTTTTCTTGATTTTTGTGTTTTTAAAAATCGAAATTTTTGATTTTTTCAGTAAAAGTATCTCAAGAGATCTAGCTTGTAATATTTTTAAGTTTCGAATTACTTTTTTTTATTTTTGACAATGTTTTAATTGTTACATTTTTCAGTTTGCGCATTTCAAAACGTTCAATTAGTTACAAATTACAAAATTAAAAAAAAAATGGATAATATCAAAACTCAAAATTGAATTCAGGTACTTTATTCCCCAGCTTGAAATTTTAGAGATTTTAGATTTTTTTATCGAAAATTGGTAATATCACAGTTACAAAACTTCTTTTTCTGCTTTTTGAAGAATGTGAGTTCTTTTTCAATTTTCAAATTATTCAATTATAGGTACGAGTCTAAAATTGTACCGATTAATTCAAAATTCCGAAACTCAATAATTAATTAAAATAGCTATTAAATTTCCATCTTTTTAGAAACTTAAATTTTGAACTTGATCAAAGATTTTAGAGTTCTGGAGTTTTTAAATAATTAATTTCCCAGTTTTGTGGTATTTTGAGTTTTTTATACCTAATCAAAATTTTGGAGTTTTTCAGTGAAACTACCTTAAAAAATCTAGCTTTGATTGTTTTCAGTTTTCAAGTACCTACTCATTTTTTTTTGATTTTTGAATAATTATTCCTTGTTTTATTTGATACATTTTTAAGGTTCTGCTTTTATTTCCAAACGTTCAATCAGTTACAAATGAAATCAAAAAAATATTTTATACAGCAAATGCCAAACAACTTTCGATTCACGTCATGATTGCCACCAAGCGAGTTTTTATGTGATTTGCTGGTGACCAAATTTGGCCACCAGTAAGCTTCATAGCAACGAGCTTGGTGGCAACGATGACGTAGATCGAAAGTTGTTTGGTGTTTACTATAATGTCAAAACTCAAGAGTGAATTTGGGTTATTGTTATTGAATTTTTAATAAGTAGAACTTGATTTTAAAAATTTTTTTTGGAATTTGTGAAGTTTTCAGTAAATCAATGTAACGTGCAGAAAATTGATTTTAGTTTTTTTTTATGATTTCAAAAAATCACTGACAGAAAACTAGGTTATTTTTTGTTTTCATTTTTTTACTAAATTTAGTAAAAAAAATATTCCGCACTAAAAATAGTGTGGGAATATTTTATTATTTTATTATAGTATTTTAAGAATCCTTTTGTTTGCAGTTTTGATATTTTTAATTTTTTGTGTTTTGGAGGTATTTAACTTTAAAAAATGCACTTTTGTCTTGTTTTAATGATTTTTAATTTCAATTTGGGAGATTTTTTTGAGACGTTTGATTTTTTTCAAACTTTCCAGATTAACGATTGACAATCACTTCGAGCTGTTTCCTCAGTCAGACCAATCTACAAACGTTTCTGCCTATTAGGCGCAGCTATAGGTTTGACAGAAAACATTTCGAAATAATGAGATTTCAGATTAGGTCCGGAATTTTTCTTATGAAATTCCAAATCTCCTTTTTTTTTGGTTTTTGAACAATCAAGTGATGTATTTTATTTTCAAATTATTCAATAATCATTCACGAATCTCAAAATTAAAACAATTAATAAATAATTTAACAATTATTGCAAAACTCAAAAATTAATTATAAATTATAAATTAGACGTATTCAGCTTTTCAAATACAAACTCGCAATTTAAATTCAAACTAAAATTTCAAAGTTTTTGAAAATCAGTACATACTTTGGATTTTTTCAGTGAATCTTCTCAATAACTTATTTTAATTGAGTTTAAAAATTTTCTTTAGTTGTACCTAAAATCAAAAATAAAACATTTCATACCTAATAAAAAAACTTTAAATTTGAATGATCAAGTTTAGTTTAACAATTTTAAATTTAAATTTTGGAATTTATGAGGTTTGAGTAAATATAGGTAGTTAAGGTGAAGAAATTTGATTTTTTATAATTTTTTAAAGAATTTCGAAAATCACTTATCACACCCAAAGGACCCAAAGGTCATGGTTTTTTCTGTTATTAATTTTTTTTAACTGAATCCAAAAAAGTGATGGAATGAAATAAAAATGAAAAAACTTTAATCATTATTGTTACAACGCAATTTCCACACCTACTCAAAGAAAACTGAATATAAAATTATACTCAGTGGAAAAAACAATAAAAAAAACAACAACCATTGTTTTGTATTAATATTTTCAAAAAAAAAGTAATTATTGAATGTTTAAACAGCAGCCAGTGATGTTCCAGTGATGCTTTAGTTTTTACTAAATAACTTAATATATCCGAGCCACCACAAACCATTAACCTAAAATAAATCAACCCCCCCTCATTCCCATCAACAATCAATACTAGAAAAATTAGCAAACTTCCAATGCTTGGCAACGTGCGCCTTCAACGTGCCCTTTTGCGTGAAAAACTTGTTGCACACCTCGCACTTAAACTGAGGCGGCTTTTGGCACTCGTACTTGGTGTGTCTCAATAAATTCCTCCTGTGTTTGTACTTTTTGTGGCACACGATACACCAGTACATGTTTTCATGGTAAATAAACCCTGCAAATGGGACAAGAGATCACAAGGTGTTGAGAGATGGATGAGTGATGGAATCCCTTTTTCCTAAAGCGGGTGAGACAGCGATTATGTACATGTTATTCACAAGTGATTTGGTTCATATGAAAATGTTACATCTGACATTTTTTTTTTTTTTTTTTTTTTTTTTTTTTTTTAAGTATACGTTTAACAAGGATTAATACAAAGAGAAATATATTTGGTTCAACATGGTACAATATTAAAATATAAATCCGATTGTTTATGGCACTATAGTTGCATTTAACAACAATTACTTAAGTATACTTCAGCATAAAAGTTAAACGCTATAAAATAATTGCACATATAACTTAAACTAAAATATTAGTTTTGTCATGATAAACTAACATTATGGCACAATAAGTCGTTGATGGGGCGGGTGTGGGTAGTCCATGTGGGCTACTTGATGGTCAACTGAAACCCATGCACATAAGCAACATGGCTTTTAAGGCTACTTTTCTGGGTGAAGGCTTTGCTGCACAATTTACAAGTAAACTGAGGCGCCACGCCACATTCGTATTTCACGTGGCGCAGCAGGTTCCATTTATATTTGTAGTTTTTACAACACTTTACGCATGTGTGCGTGTATGAACCTACAAAGTGAGAAATCTTCAATTAAGTGATCTGTGATGGATGGTTACATGCTTGGACAATATTGGTCTACGAACACAAACATTCCGGTGGTGATCCATGACATGCGCAGATGTATACTTACCTTTCAAATATCACGTTACAACTCCACAAAAAAAAAAAAAAAAAAAAAAAAAAAAAAAAAAAAAAAAAAAAAAAACAAATCAAATAATTTATTGTCAACAAACACTAAGGCACTCTTAAGGATTGATAAGTACATCTTTGGTATCTAAGATCTAAAATCCTCCATAACATCAGCATGATCAACAAAATAGTGGCGCTGCAACAGTCGCTTTTCTGTATAAGCAATGCTGCAAAAGTCACAGTGGTACCACTTGTTGCCACACTCACATCTGTGGTGTCGCAGATTGACAATGGAGCGGTACTTTTTGGGACAGTTGGAACATTTGAAGATTAATCTTCCTAAAAGTTAATTATGTCAGTAACTAGTTTATATGAGGGGAGGGTTGGGTGAAATCAAACCAGGGGTAAAAATAGAATATCCTTTAATGTAGTGAAATGACATGCACCGATCAACAGATAACAATATTTACAAATATAGTTGTAGGAGGACTAAAAGCTGCAGAATTTGGTTATGGGGCTGAAACAATAAGGGAGTTTGTTAACTCTTTACTGCATTGAGGACAACTATCAAGGATTGGTCGATGGATTCTGAATCAATTCAGTTGAGTTTTTGCAAAATGTAAACAAGGCTGCAATTCATGATTTTAATTTTGAAAATCGTTTTTTTTTAAGATATGGCAAATTTTCAAAAATGTTCGATTTTTCTATTTGGGGAATTTGATATATTATTATGTTTCACCCTGTATAAAACTTAGAACAGTGATTTTGCAAAATGTATGTATGTAGTTGTGGTTTTAATACCTTTTTTTAATTTTTGAAATCGATTGATTTTGGGCGTTGTAGCAAATTTCGAAAATCTTACATTCAGGGAATTCGACTTGGATTTATATTTCACCCTGTATCAAATCTTCAAAAGTGATTTAGCAAAATGTAAATAGACAGAGTTATAGCAGAGGATTGTGGTTTGAATAAAATTTTTCAATTTTGAAAATCGACAGATTTTTGAGGTCGTAACAGATTTTCGGAAATCTTCCATTTCTCATTGAGGAAATTCAACTCAGGTTTATATTCCACCCTGTATAAAATTTTCAAAAGAGATTAATATACAGAGCGACCTCCAATTTGGGAATCGATTGATTTTTGAGGGTGTGGCAAATTTTCGGAATTGTTACATTTTTCTTTTTAAGTTTAGATAGATTTATGTTTATATTAAACCCTGTATAAAATTTTCAAAATTGATTTTGCGAAATGTAAATGGACAGGATGATAGCAGAGCTTCAAATCATTTTTTGATTTTGGAAATCGATTGATTTTTGAAGACATGCCAACATTTTCGAAAATGTTCAATTTTTGTTATCAGGAAATTTGAGTTTACGTTAGAATTTTACCTTGTATAAAATTTTCAAAAGTGATTTAGCAAAATGTAAATAGACAGAGTTATAGCAGAGGATTGTGGTTTGAATAAAATTTTTCAATTTTGAAAATCGACAGATTTTTGAGGTCGTAACAGATTTTCGGAAATCTTCCATTTCTCATTGAGGAAATTCAACTCAGGTTTATATTCCACCCTGTATAAAATTTTCAAAAGAGATTAATATACAGAGCGACCTCCAATTTGGGAATCGATTGATTTTTGAGGGTGTGGCAAATTTTCGGAATTGTTACATTTTTCTTTTTAAGTTTAGATAGATTTATGTTTATATTAAACCCTGTATAAAATTTTTAAAATTGATCGAGGGAAATTTTCTTGAAAAATTCGCAACGAGAACAAATCTCCGGATTTTTAATTCGAGCTCGCGGGAGATTCGGCAAGAAAATTTCATGCCAAAACTATTTGAGTAGATTTAATAGTAGCGGCCTAATGTAGCTCCCATGCACCAACCACAGTGTGGGATTGTTAGGGAGAGTGGGGACGGCAACACTGTAATCATATGGGAGCTACATTCAGATGCAAAGCCAGGGTGATTTCCACTTATTAATCTTTCAGTCACGTGATTATGAGTAGGGTGATTTCCGATAAAATTAGGTCGTTGCCATAGCAACATGTTAAAATGCAAGCATATGATTGGTTAGAATTGACTGGTAGGAAATTTTCGAAAATGTCACATTTTTCTTTTTAGGGAATCAGATTTATAAGTAGCCCTGTATAAAATTTTCAAAATTGATTTTGCGAAATGTAAATGGACAGGATGATAGCAGAGCTTCAAATCATTTTTTTGATTTTGGAATTCGATTGATTTTTGAAGACATGCCAACATTTTCGAAAATGATTTTTGTTATCAGGGAATTTGAGTTTACGTTAGAATTTTACCTTGTATAAAATTTTCAAAAGTGATTTGGCAAAATCTCAATATACATTTTATTTTAAAGATGGATTATTTTTTGAGGACGTGGCAAATTTTCCAAATTGTTACGTTTTTTTTTAGGGAATAAGATTTATGTTTCTATTCCACCCTGTATAAAAAATTTGAAAGTGATCCAGCAAGATGTTGATATAACAGAGATTTGTAGCTTCAATTCATTTTTCTAATTTTTAAAATCAACTGATTTTTGACTGCGTTTCAAATTTTCGTAAATGTCCCATTTTTTTATTCAGAGATTTGACGCTATTATGTCACCTTGTAAAAAATGTTTAGAAATTATTTAACAGAATTCAAATAAATAGGATGATAAGAGGCTTTTATCTTGAATTTATTTTTTTAATTTTTCAAATTGATAGATTTTCGAGAGCGTGACAAATTTTCGAAAATCTTTCATTTTTTATTCAGGGAATTCGACTTGGATTTATATTTCACCCCGTATTCAAGTTTCAAGAGAGATCAATATACACGGCGGCCGCAAAGGCTTGTATCTACATTTTTTTTTTTTTTTGATTTTGAAAACCGATTGATTTTTGAGGGCGTGGCAAATTTCCGCATTTGTCTTTTTAGGTTATTAGACATATTTATATTTAACATTGTTTAAACTTTTCAAAATTGATTTTGCAAAATGTAAATGGATACCATGATAGCAGAAACTTGTTGAAGCTTCAAATCGTTTTTTTTTTTGATTTTGTAAATTCATTGATTTTTTTCATTTTTTTGTATTCAGGAAATTTGAATTAACGATATTTCACCATCTTTAGGGGCGTGGCAAATATTTCAAAATGTTTCATTATTCTATTTAATGAATTTGATATATATTTCTATTCCACCCTGTATAAAAATTTCGAAAGTGCTTCAGCAAGATGTTGATATACAGGGCGATAGCAGATACTTGTAGCTTCAATACATTTTCTTTAATTTTTAAATTCGACTGATTGACAAATTTTCGAAAATTTTCCATTTTTGTAATCAGAGTTATTATTTCACAATGTAAAAAATGTTTAGAAATGATCAAACAGAATTCAACTGAATAGAATGATGGCAGAGGCTTTTATCTTGAATAATTTTTTTTCATATTTAAAATCGATCGATTTTTGAGGAAGTGACGAATTTTCGAAAATGTTACGTTTTTTTTAAGGAATTTGATTTATGTTTATATCTGTATACAATTTTCAGAATTGATTTTGGAAAATGTAAATATAGAGGATGATAGCAGATGCTTGTAGCTTCAACTCGCTATTTTTTTTTTTTTTTTGAAAATCGATTGATTTTTGATGTCGTGGCAAATTTTCGAAAATGTTCCATTTTTTTATTTAGGAAATTTGATTTGACCTTTATATTTCACTTTGTATAAAATTTCCACAAGTGATTTAGGAAAATGTTAAATTACAAGGTCATGTAGATTTGGATAATCTCTTGAATATTGAAAATAGATTGATTTTTGAGGACGTGCAAAATTTCCTGAATGTTTCATTTTTCTACATAGGAAATTTGATATATAATTCTATTTCACCCTGTATGTAAGTTTCGAAAGTGATTTAGCAAGATATACAGGGCGATAGCAGAGACTTGTGGCCTCAATTCGTTTTTTTTTTAATTTTGAAAATCGACTTTTTTTTATTGCGAGCAAATTTTCGAAAATGTCTGATTTAGAAAATTGGACTTTATGTTTCACCTTGTATGAAATTTTCAATGATATATAATAAAATTCAACTACAGAGCGCGATAGCAACGCTTAAATTTTTTTTTCGATTGTGAAAATTTACTTGTTTCTGGGGCGTGGCAAATTTTCGAAAATGTTTAATTTTTTTAATCAGGAAATTGGGCAAAACGGTTAAGCATCAAACCTTGTTCAAGATTTTGAAAAATGATTTACAAGGAAAATTCAACTATACAGTGCGACAGCAGAGGATTGTAGCTTGAATTCATTTTTTTGATTTCGAAAATCGATTGATTTTTGAGAGCGTGAAAATGTTCAATTTTTTTCATTTGCCGTCATGACAAAAATTTTGTTCTTGAGGGGGACAATTTTTAGGCCTATAAGCAAACCCTAGAGTGGAGTGAAACTCACCCCCAAAATCTTAAACGGACCCCCACAGACAGCTTGTCATTTTTTTTTTCAAGTATGTAGTTACCCGCAAGAGTTCACTTCTCCAACCTCAGAGTATATGATGAGGAGCAGAAGATCTTGAAAATGAGCTATTACTCAATCATTTTGAAAAAGGTGTTTCACCAAAAAAAAAAAAAAAAATGGTGTGAAATAAATCCCTGTCAAAATTATTGAGTAATAGCTCATTTTGAAGATCATTTGTTCCTCATCACATCCTCTTGCTTTGAAGAAGTTGACTCTTGTGGGTAATTATCAATCAAATTTAAAAAAATAAAAAAACATGTTGATCATATCAACAGGAATGACAGCAGAGGCTCGACACTCGGCAATTCTAATCAGGGTCGAAGGGCTTTCAAAATAAGGTATCACTCCATTGAAGACTTTAGGGGTAACACTCTGCCCAAGGGGTTGCAATCAAGGGTTTGCTTATACGCCTTAAAACTGTCCCCCTCAAAAACAAAATTGACGTGTCCGAGTAATTCATCATCAGCACAGTAGTTGGTCCATCTTCTAACAGCCACGACATGATCAAGGAAAATTGATGCAGCAAAGAATTTACAAAATCATAAAATTGTGTACACTTTAGGCCCATAACCTCACAAAATAAGTACACCCGCCTGAGCACCGATATTGGCAATACCACCAATACCACTAAAACTTAAAATACAAAGCACAAAGCAAGCTAAAATCAAGATCTCTAACCAACTAAAAGATAAAACAATAGTGCAAACTAAAACTAAGTGGACGGAACAAAATCTTCAAAACAGCAAACCCTGTATTGCAAAGGAACTAGTTGTCCTCAAATGGCCTTTCGTCTATGTAGTACTTCAGTACACTTTACTTTTGCTTTTCTGTGCTGCTCCAAGTGGTGCTCGTGTCTGAATCTCTTGAAGCACCATGGACACTGGTACTTCGGTTCGACGCCACACTCGAAACGCCTGTGACGTTTTAGTGAGGACTTGTTTTGGTAGGTTCTACCACAGATGTCGCAGAAGTAGTCGATGCCGAGATCTAAAAAAATAACTGGTTAGTGGAGGTATGGTTTGAGGTGGTGCAGGTTGAAGCGTGAAGCAGTGGTCCCATACATAAGCGGTTAATTAAATTTTAATTCCACAACCTTTTGGTCCCCAGGTTCATGGTTCCGGCGTCTGCGGCTGAATGTCAGACCACTGTACGTGATGGAGCTCAAGCACAAAATAGAAATTATCATACATTTTATTAAAAAAGTAAAAAATATATAACCCCTATAAAACATATTATGAAGTCATAACTAACAATAAAAGCTTTTGCGACCTAATACTGTTGTATAAAGTACAAAAATACAATAAGTTAAAAACCTAAGGCACTAAGTATATGATAAAATCATGAATATAAAAAATAAATAATATCCAAAACCAAAAACGAGCATCATGAGGTAAGTACCATAATTGAGTCCAAGATCGTCACAGCCATATGGACCTCTCACTCCAAAGTCAAAAAATGCTCAAACTCCAACACATGCTTGTTCTTCATATGCGCAGCCAGCACGTACTTGTGTTTTGTAGCATAATCGCATAGGCTGCACTTGAACTGCGGCTTCTGACCACAAATATACTTGATGTGTCGTCTTAAATTGTCGATTCTGGTGAAGGTGTTGCCACATTTCGGACAAGCCAGTCCTGGAATGTTCCTGGAGTCTCTGATGATGAGTTTGCCTAAAATAGCTTTAACAGTCAGTATTTGTTGGGGTGGGGGTGGAGCACCATCACCTTTGTGGCCCAGTGGTTAGTGAGGTTAATGCCTGTGGAGGTACGGTTGCAGTGAAACAAAGAATTAAAGAGGACATTTATTGGTTCTTAATTACGATTTTCGTTACAGGTTGAGGGTTTTCAGTGGTGCTGTGGGACGGACTTTACAGTAACCCTTTCCAAGAACCAACTAACCCAACCTGCATGTTCTAGAAACCTTAGGATCTCACCAGTCAGCACTGATACAATAATGGGACATGAGGCTGATGAAGATAAGCTACAAAAGAGAGGGGAAGAAATTGGGAAGGTGATCGAGAAAATATTGCATGGGTGGGTAAGGAGGAGCCCGAGATGAAGATCTTAGATCCTCACAGTTACTTTTTTCCGGAACCAGACCTGCATGTTTTAAAAACTTCAACCAGGGTCTTACCAGTCATTACTTATACAACAAATGGACATGTGGCTGAGGAAGATAAGGTACAGAAGAGAGGGAAAAAAATTGGGAAGGTGATAGAGAAAATATTGCATGGGTGGGTGAGGGGGAGCCCACGATGAAGATCTTAAATCCTCACAGTTACTTTTTCCAGGAACCAAGAAACCAGACTTGCATGTTTTAGAAACTTCAACCAGGGTCTTACCAGTCACTACTTATACAACAAATGGACATGTGACGGAAGAAAGATAACGTACAGAAGAGAGGGAAGGAAATTAGGAAGGTTAGAGAAAATATTGCATGGGTGAGTCAGGGGGAGCCCGAGGTTGAGGTGGAGCCCGAGATGAAGATCCTAGATCCTCACTACCAAGAAACCGGACCTGTAAGTTCTACAAACTTCAACCAGTCACTATTTATACAACAAAGGGACATCCCGCTAAAGAAGATAAGGTACAAGAGAAATAGGAAGTTGGGGCTACCGCACTACTAGACCAATTTGCAATGAAATTATGAATGCGCCACAACGTAGCCAAGTGGCTGGTGGAGGTCGAGGTCAAGCTGGAGTCCGAAATGAAGATGAGGTGGGGAGGACGTTGAAAAAATCCGATGTTCCTTATTGGTATTTTGGAAAGGGTAAGAGATACAGTCCACCCAGCAAGCATCATTCAACCCTCAATAGTGCATTATCAACTACCTTCGACTATAGTTTACATACTCAAATCAGTCTTAAATCCTATAATTTAGTTCAGCTTCAAACCCCATCTTGTTGAACTTATCGACAAAACACTTGTGCTTCATCATAATATGCGTCCTCAAGTTCTCCCGCCTGTGTGTTTTATGGGGGCAAAACACACAGCTCATTTGTTTCTCCTTGCCGCACTCCTTCATGTGCCTCCTCAATCCTTTAGAGTATTTGTAGGATTTGTTGCAGTTGGAGCAGAAAAACGGTCCTGGACCTGAGAGACGACCTAAAATTAAAGTTGATTAATGGGGTGGTTTCAGGGAGGAGGGCTACACGCATCTACCATTCTTCTATGGATGCAGCACGCCAAAAATAGACAAGGTTTTGGAAAAAGTTTATCAAAAGATACACGAGTTACTAATACTAGAAAAAGGCACAATGGTTACTTAAAGTTACATACAAGGTTGCTATTATGGCACATCTGGGTGTAAACTTAGTTATAAAAATTCTAAAATCAACGTTAACAATAAAATTGATAAGGCACGTATATAAAGCAGCATAACAAGTTTCAACCTTACACTGGATTTTGAGCTTTAGTGTCATTAATGAAAGATCTAGAACTGCAGGTACTGGAGCAAAATCTTCATCTTTTTCATTGAACAGCGTTGGTAAAAGAGAAGATCCGCTGGTGCAGATTTGCTGATACCAAGCCCAAAATACATCCTAACTACCTGCCCCAAGCTCCAGGTCCTCAGGATCTAGCTTTATGCAAAAATATATAATGGGCCTTCAAATTGCTCCTATGTCGGAACTTCCTCAAGCACAGCTGGCACTGAAATTGCGGTTCCACTCCACATTCGTACTTGATATGTCGTACCAAATGTCCTTTTTGCTTGTAAGACGAGTTGCAATTGGGACACATGTATCTGCCGTTTTGGTCCAGGGCAAAGCTCATTCTTCTGAAAACTGATTTTTTTGTTAGTTTGGGAGGTACTGTGAGTTGAGGAGTGTCAGTTGACATGCTGGTTCAAAGATTGCGCTGGTGCAATCTGCATGCTGCGGGAAGTTTTAGTAGAAAGTTCTAGGGAGAGGTTATATTATGGACTTACGACCTCCTAGGTCATACTTGGCGCACCACTTTTATTTCCAGATGTCGCGATGCCACTCGCCGCTACTTTAAAGTAACAGGATATGGTAACGGATAAGAGAAAATGAGATTTTGCAACTGTTGGAGATATAGGATAATAGCGAACTGATTCCTGACATCAGCAGAACTACTAGATAACGGCGAGTAGAAGCACCGTTATAAAAGGCCTTGATAAAAAGTTTAGTCGCTTTCGGAAGTTTGCGTAATGCGACAATATGACTGAACGGATCGGTAAGTTCACGAGCAAACTACAGAGAGCGGCGAGTGGAAGTACCGTCACAAATATCAACCAGTCAAGCGTGTTTCAAAAGTTTGGTTCCGATTTTTGTGAGTTTTGCGCATTGTGAACTACAGCGGCGAGCGGAAGTACCGTCACATAGAATTACCAATCAAGCATCCTAACGAAGATCAATATTTTTTGTAGATTTTTGAAAAGTTTCACCCGCTTTTGAAAATTTCCGCAGTGTGAATCACTAATCAGTGAGTTAACGAGCGAACTACAAATAGCGGCGAGTGGAAGTACTATCACAAATACCACCCATCAAGCGTTTTCACAATAATCAAAAGTTTGGTACCAATTTTTGAAAAGATTTAGCGGCTTTTAGAAATTTCCTCAGTGTGAATTTTAGATAGCGGCGAGTGGAAGTACCGTCACAAAAGACAACCATCAAGCATCTTCACAAAGATCAAATGTTTTTGCCAATTTTCGAAAATTTCCGCAATGTTTTACAAGCGAATTACAGATAGCGGCGAGTGGAAGTGCCGTCACAAATATCAACCAATCAAGCGTCTTTACATATTTTTAGCCACTTTCGAAAATCAACGCACATAGATGATATAGCTGATGTTTATGAGGAATTTTTTAAAGAATTCACCGTTCAAAAATCAACTTGATATCTTCAACTGTTTTTTCTAAAGAGGTGAATTTCTACGGAAAATTGTGGAATGACATTTTTTTCTTAAAACCACCCTGTATATTTTTTCAATGATGTTGGTGTAGAATTCATCTGTTCAAAAATCTTCAATAACCCCCATGGTTCTTGAATCGCGATTTTTTTTCTAAAATGGTGTACTTTTATGTAAAATTGTGTTTGTGAGCGAACTACAGCTAGCGGCGAGTGGAAGTAACGACGCAAAGATCAATTGTTTTTAGTGATTTTTGATTTTTTTTTTTGTAAATTTGCACAAGTACGGACGAACAACAGATAACGGCGAGTGGAAGTGCCGTCACGAATAACAAAACTTTTGCCAATTTCTGAAAAGTTTCAACCGGTTAACGGTTAACGAGCGAACTGCAGAGAGCGGCGAGTGGAAGTGCCATCACAAAGGACAAGCAATCGAGCGTTTCAGACACTTTTGGATATTTGCGCTGTGTGTCGATATAGTAAGTTTACGGGCAAACTACAGATAGCGGCGAGTGGAAGTATTGTGATATAAAACAACCAATCACGCAGTTTGGTGACGTTTTTTGAGTTGTTTTGGTCACTTTGGGACATTGGCGCAGTGGGAATGGGTGAGTTAACGAGCAAACTACAAACAGCGGCGAGTGGAAGTACTGTCGCATAAATCGTCCAATCACACATCAGGAGATTCATATTATAGTTCCTCATATAAAGAACTATTGCAGGATTGATCACCAATGGTATTACAGACCGAGCATTCAAGTTACAGTCAGGTTTTTGTTGAAAAAGTATTTTATTAAAACGTTATCACAGGACATACGTAACCTGATTCAATAACTTAAACCGATACTAAATACATTTTGGCACAAATTTAATCTCACACTCAGTCTCAACGTTCTAGAACTTCTCCTCATTGAATCCATTCAATCCGGCTTCATAGCGATGTACAGTCCGGAAGTGGGTGTTATAATTGCTTCGTTGTTTGAATTTTTTCCCACAAAAACACGCAAATTTCGGCTCCATGCCACATTCGAAATTTATATGTCGAATCAGATGGGTTTTTTGTTTGTACGAGTTGCCACATTTGTCGCATGGAAATCGTCCGTAATCGTCCATTTTGTACTTGCTGGATCGGTTGCGCAAGAAGCTGTAGTAACCTAAAATGGAGGTAGTTAGTTTCGTTAGTTGACTGGTGTAAACGGAGTTAATAAAATTATTAAGTTGACGCTAAAAAATATATTTTTTAGATAAATCAGTACATGTATCTATTTGCTACACACTTTTCCTAATTCACTCGAATTTACAGTTTACCTATAAAAGGGTTTTTGGCAACGTATATTTGGCTATGTATATAGATATAAAATAAAATATAAAAGTCTGGATAAAAATAAACTTATTGTATAATTTGGCAAACTTTACAACTAAGGCTTAAAATTATTTTTATGGAGCAAATTGGAGTTTTTCAGTTGATGGCCTGGATCAAGACAAACACAAAGATGCTAAATAAATTAGAAATAGCAAATTGGAAAAATTAAGGGAAAAATTGTCAAACAACATTCCAAGTAAATAAAAAAAACCCAGAGCGCTTAACAAACATCAAAATAATAAAATCTTCAATATTGCCACCTCCCCATAAAGAGATCTCAAATATACAGGGTGTCGGGAAATCAGTGCAACAAACAACAGGCTACTGAGATAAAAAAAATACATATAGGCTATTGCTAAATATATTTTCACTTGCCAATAAGAAAAAAATACATATATTTTTTTGAGAATTGACAAGATTTTGGTGAATTTTGGGAATTCCTTGTTTTTTTTAACTGATTTTGACTCTTTGAAAAAGTACATTTTTGATCATCTAATGCCCATGTAAAATTAAAAAACAAGCTTGAGGAGCTGACTTTAATAATAATTTAACATTTTCGAAATTTTGAAGGTATTTTTTATGCTTACTTTATTTTATTTTGATAGTTTTTTAGCTGATTGGCGTTAGATGATAATTTGTATGATTTTTTTTTCAAAAAATTCAACATTTCAGTCGAGTTTTGATAAATTTGCCAATTTTTGGAATCAATTGTTTCGTTTTAGTTTTTTCATAAACTTCAACATTATTATTATCATATTTATGATTCTTTTTTATTTTGTTAGCTTCGTAATGAAATTATGTATTGTATTTTTCATAACTATATGCTAAAACGAGATCAATTTATTTTATTTTTCTTAATAAGAGCCGAACTACGAAGCTTTTTCTCAATGTTAGGAAGTTTTTATGACATCGGGCATCAGGCAAATATTTATAAAATAAATTCTAGTTATTTTCCCATAATTTTTCATAATTATTATTTTGTGATAATTGATAATGATAGTTCGTCATCTATTTAACGTTCAAGGATTTTCGAAAAAATTCATCCCTAGTTGCCTTTTTTCACAAAATTAAAGAGCTTTTTATTTTTAATCGTTTATTTTTTGTTTATTTTGAATTAAGGTTAAATTTATATACTTTTAAATTGGATTACGTAGTGTTATCAAATTATTTTATACTTTCAGAGAAATATTTCTGTTTTTGGGAAAAATTAATCCTAACTAATGGTAATACAGAAAAACATTGATTTTTGAAAAAAAAAATATTCGCATCAAAACCTTTCAATTTGGTAAGATTTCCAAAAAAAATCCTCCCTAAAAATTGAATTTCAGGATAACTACTTATAAAATAAATTCTCGAAATATTTAAATAATTTTTGGTTTTGGTTTTGATGAATTTTTGGAAAATTATCTGCCCATTTTTGTTCACTAATTACGATAATTCAAAGCTGTACTCGTAGTTGAATAATAATTTATTTGGCACTTGGCTACTTGATACAAAAATACAATTCATAATATAGAGCTAGTACGGTTCGGTATACATATATTATTATGATAAAAAGAATAATAAAAAAAACAATTTAAATAAAAGTTTCAGAAACAACAAAATAACTTCAAGAAAAGAATACGATCAGATATGATCTAAAACGTTTAAAAAAAAATCTAAGAGTTTGTACAAATTGCTGAAAATATGGACTCCCTCAAAAAAGAGAAAATAAAAAACAACAAATAATGAAGTAATAAAAAAGACATTGTAAAATGCAAAGGCCACTTAACACTGCTAAAAACATTAAAAACCCGTTAGCGGAATACGAGCAAAGATAATCTGAAAATTTAAAAAAAAAGCTAAAAGTCACCAAATAGTGCTGAGGATATGATACAAAAATTTCCCTTAAAAATCTAAAAAAAAATCCTTGGAGAAATATGAGCAAAAATAATTTAAAAAGTTCAAAAATGATGCTTTTGGAAATTTTTGAACTAAATTAGGGAGCTGATTTCGATCTTTTTTGGGTTATAAATTTCAAAAAGGACGCTTTTTTAAACAAAAATTGTATCAATTTTTGATACTTTTTATTTTAGCCGATTGCCAAGCAAATATCTTAATGATTTTTAAAATAATTAATTGTTTTTTTCGCAAAATTCTAAATTTCAGCCCATCTTTGATCAAGTCATTTTATTCAAATATTTTCAAAAAATTATCATGCAAATATTTCATGAAATTCAATTTTTCCACAAAATTCAACGTCAACAGTTTTTTTCATGTAAATCTAAAAAAAGTATTTCTTATTTTTCCAAGTTCAACATTATCCTCGACTTTTCAGTTTTTTTTTGAATTTTTTGAGATTTACAAATGTCTATTTTCTCTTGCTTTGTTAACCAATAGACAGTGGGACAATGGCACAATTTTTTTGACATACCATTACCAGTGCCTGCACCAGTTATGGTCCAAAGAAATTTTGGTTTTCACCCACCAAAGCCTAGATATCAATAAATAAAAAAAAATATATCAATAATAATTGATGAGATCATTCTCCAATTCACTCCTTAAACCTAAATCGATTACACCTTAACCTAGACAAATATGGCATCAGTTGACTAGACAACAACTATAAATTCAGTCAAAAAAATTTGCACCTTATCACTCTACTTTGTACTCTTTATTAGCCTCCGCGTCTGGATACAAAAACTTGTAAACATTCGTCGAAAAATTCTCAAACTCCTCCTTGTGACTCCCCTTGACATGTTCCAACAAAATATATTTCCTCCTTGCAGCATAATTGCAGTAAATACAGGAAAAGGCCGGCTTTTTGCCGCATTCGTAACGCAAATGTCGGGTGAGTGTGTGCCGATGTTTGTACACTTTGTTGCATTGATGGCACACAGATGGCACGTTTTCGGTTGCAACTGTTACAAGAGAGCTGAGCGGAATACAAATTGGTTCTGAAAATTTAAATTCGATTTAAATTGTTCAAATTTAAATAAAAACAGGCGTGCAAATACAAACCGTGCAGTGATTGGATGCAAATGAAACATTTTGTAACATAGTTAATTTATTTGTAGGTTACAAATTCAGGTACACTCCGTCTTTGACGTAATAGGCTAGGTTATGGAAGGTTTTAAGGTGTTGGTTTAGGTTTCCGCTTTTTCTTGTGATGAATGTGCATAAGTGGCACTTGATTGTTGATCTGGATTCGTACCTTGAAGGGTCATCGTACTCTTCTTTGATTAATGTGTAGGGATTTAGACCTGAAATGGTTGATTATCGTTAGAAAAGGAATTTTGTGAACCAATTTTCAAAAACCAAATTGTAGACAAAACCTTCTTCAATCATCCTGTATATTTTTGGACTTTCACGAAAATTTGTTGAAAATAATATACACGATGATTTATGACACCATGTCAAAATGAATATTTTTTTTAAATCGTCACACTTTTATTTGTTATGGGATTTTTAATTTTAAAAAATCAAATCCCTCAATCACCCTGTATAATTGGACTTTGACGACAATTCGTCGTGAATAATATACAGGGCGGTTTATGATACAATGTCAAATGCCCAACAAAATAGTTGATAATTGAAGTCGTCACACTTTTATTTGTTAATGGATTTTTAATTTTCAAAAACCAAATTGTAGACAATATCTTTCTCAATCACCCTGTATGATAAAACTCTGATGAAAATTCGTTGGAAATAATATTCAGAGCGATTTGTGATACAATGTCTTATCCCATAAAATATTTGGTTGATATTTTTTGGAAAAATCGTCACACTTTTATTTTTGAATCGATTTTTAGTTTTTAAGAACCAAATTGTGGACATAACCTTCCTTAATCACTCTTGAGTGATTTGGCCTTTGACAAAAATTGGTGAGAAATAGTATACAGGGTGATTTCGAGAAAAAAAAAACAGAAAAATGGCCTTCAATGATCAGGTGACACTTACCCCAAGAAAAGTTCAAATAACTCAAAAACTACAGATGAGAGTTTTTGATTTTAGAACCATTGATTATTTAAGGCACTCTCTTTCATAGAATTTGATGAGAAAATATACAGGGTGATTCGTGAAAGATCCCGAAAAATTGCCTGCAATGCTGTCATGAGTTTTATATACAGTGACACATAAAAACTTCAATAACTCCAAAACTATAAAAGATGGGATTTTTATTTTTGTACGAGTGAAATCCACAGACATTTTTCCATGGAAATTGATAAAAAAAATTACAGGGTGATTCGTCACAAATTAATAAATATAATTCAATGTTGGCTTAGTTATTTTGTTAGACATGAGACACCCATAATAATTTCAATAACTCAAAAACAACAAAAGATGGGATTTTGATTTTTGCACTGGTGAATTATTCAGAAATTTGTTTATGAAAATTGATAAAAATAATATACAGGGTGATTCGTGGCAAATCAAAAAAAGTTACCTTCAATGTTGGTTCAATGATTTTCGTAGATACCTGCCAGATAAAAACCTCACTCATGGGAATTGCAAAAAATATATACAGGTTGATTGAAAAAAAAAACAAAAAATGGCCTTCAATGTTTGATTTTATTAATAATCATCATAGCAAGTTTGAGCTTTTAAAGTTTCATCATTTTTCTAATATTTTATATTTTTTAATATTATCACTTATTTTTATTTTTTTTTCGTTTTTCTTAGCTCTATCGACCTTATTATTTTATGATTTTTCTATTTTTTGATTTTGCAGATTTGTTTAGTTATTACCTATTTTTCTTATTGTAGAATATTTTTCAACTTTCTTAATACCTTTATCTACTTGTTTTGGTGTTTTTCCTTTTCAGGTCTTTATCTCTATTTCTATTCATTTATTATTTCAACATTTTGATAATTTTTTAAACTTTTAGTGATGTTTTGAAGTTTCTATTTTTTTAAAAATGTTTTTCATTATTTATTATTTTTTTGTCAACATTCATGAGATTTTTTTTGTCTAAGCAAGTGACTTAAAAAAAAAAAAACTTTCTTCAGTGTTATATTTTAGCTACCTTTTGACTTATGGTATGGTTTTTTTTATTGAAGTATATTAATTTGACAATTATTCACTTTTAAAAAGTATATTTATTAAACTCCAATAACATAATGTGAGTAATGGTGGTTTTTGTACTTCTTTAAGGAATAATGACAAGTGAACGGGAATAATAGGGAATGATAATCATTATTTTCTCTTACAAACCAATCACAAGATTATTTCAAATAATACCATGGAAACATTACAAAAAAAAGTCGACAGTGTCAATTATTTGTGAATTACAGTATATACAGTATACTAACTATTATCCCCTCTCTATGTTACTGCCAATTGGTAGATATTCTTCGGAAATAAAAGCTATCATTATTGACCCATTACAGCTTGGAAAATATCTCTTAGTTCATTTAGGGCATCTTTCTGTCCCCTTTCTCTGGGCTGACTTAGCTCCTTTAGCTAATATGGATTCGATCTTTGAATTCCTGGGTACCTCATTTGGTACCATTCGCTCTCAACAGCAGGAAGTGGTGTGCCTAAAATGTCTGCCAAATGGCCATTAGACAAAGACCAATTATTGTTAAACATTCAGACCAGGCACAGTGAAACATAATCAACATTCCCACATGTCTTTATTAATAAAAAAAGTACAACTTATTTCAACAACATAACCCCAAATGTACATACACCAAATAACCCAAAGTATGGCAAGACCCTAGTGTCTCCAAAATAAAACCATCTTCATTGCACCACATCCGTGGCCTCCTGCTCCTCAGGAGGCTCAGTTTTTACTTGAGCCTCCATATCCTTCTCCTGCAGGCTGTACCGTTGGGGGTGTTTAATGCAAGCTTGCCTTTGGGTATGGGCGTACCATGTTTGACGCAACTCGAAGGCAGTAGAGCAGATTTCACACACAAACGGGGGTCCTGGAAGGTGATTTGAAAATGTTGTGTTAGAGTTAGCGGCAAGGGTACCTTGAATGGGGTTCCGGGCTTGTTCACATACTTTTCTTTTGGTGTGGTACTCCAGGGAGGAGTTGCTTGTGAAAGTTTTCTCACATTTGTCGCACTGGAGGATCTTTGGTTGGGGTTCTGAAGAAGAAAAGGATTTGTAGGCAAGGTGTGTAATTGATGTGAACCAGGACGTGAGTGCCAACCAGAACAGCTAAAGCTTCTCCACTCAAACCACTACTCACCGACTCTAGGTTTGAGGCAAACTTGATGAATCATATGATACCGCAACGAATTGTAATGCTGAAAAGTGGCATCACAATAGGGGCAAAACTTCCGCTCATCTAGAAAAGAGCTTCTAGTGAAAAAAATTAACCATCCAAGTCCTACCCTTGAGATCCTTGGGTTCTTTGGGAGCGCAAACGTTATGCTTAACATGGTACCCAAGAGCAGTGGTCGTGGAGAAGACTTTGTCACATTGTTCACATTGCAAGGGTTTAGGCTCAATGTCATCTGGGAAGTTGGTGATGATGAATTAATCAAGATGAAGGGAGGTGTTACCTTTTTTGGGCTTAAGACACACTTTATGGGTGAGGTGGTAGTTGAGGGAGGTTTTGTGGCGGAACACTGTTTCACAGTTGCCGCACTGAATTATCTCTTCTTCTTTTTCCTCTTCAATTTGCTCGCACACTTTTCTTCTTACATGGTAGTTGAGGCCTGTACTAGTGGCGAACACTTTGGCGCACTGGGTGCACTGGAAAATCTTTGGTTCCTCTACAATTTATAAATTAGACGTTGATGAGGTGATTGGAGTGGTACCTTTGTATTCCTCCTGCTCACACACGCTTCTACGCACGTGATATTTATACCCAGAACCTGTGGCGAATACTTTGTCACATTTGTCACATTGCATCACTTTGGGTTCTGTTTCTTTGGGTTTCAAACAAACCCGATGCTTCTTATGGTATCTTAAGGAAGACATATGTCTAAACCCAGTGTTGCAAATGTTGCACACATAGTCGTTGACTAAATCAACTCCATATCCTCCATGTAACTGACTGATGTCAAACATCTCATCATGATTGACCAACTGGGCGTCCTGGATGGACATATCCCTATCCATTTCCTCATTGTCAACGTCACTAGAACGCGTGGTGACATCTACTAAGTCCAACAGACATACTGGTTCTTTTGGTCTGTTTCCTGGAAATGATGGGAATTAGTATGATGTTTTGGAATAAGGTGTACACACAAAGCACTCAATGATTTGATACCCATTAAAACACTGTATAAAATGTACTGTATTTATTTCGGTTCTAGATAAATTTATTTACAGTTAGGTATGGAGATTCGCAATACATGTTTGATTATATAAACTGTTTTACAAAGGGAGATAGGAGTAAAGTCCATAAAGAGATTTTTTGTTGTGCACCTTACATGGATTCAGACTCTGGCCAGCAAGACAACCAGATCTAACAACATGTGATGATGGAAGACCTCCATCGTCAGACGAGGTATGAAGTCCAAGAAGTATTGGCAATCAAGAATTTCAAGTCCTTTCTGGTTAAGGTCCGCTCAAAGAGGTCCACATCTGGCCAGAAGTTCTCTGTTGTATCATAATGGAAGATCCAACTTTATCATTGGACTTCTGATAAAATTCTATTGCCACTTCTCACAAACTAACCCAAAGAGCGGAATTCTTCTTCCACAGTGAAAACTAGTGGATGTTAAACTCCCTGAAGAAGATGGTAAGGTTTAATCAAGTCTCGACATGGAGGTCAGTTCAGTTTCAGTATGGTTGTCAAGCTCAGTGATGGTTCAAAAATTTTGAGAATCAAGAATTTTGAGTCCCCAGCAAATATATATGTAAAAAGATGTACTCTTGGTTATGGTCTGCTAAAAGAGGTCCTCCCAACTCACAAGAAAGAGACCATAAGTGGAGAAAGGGACTTCTATTCTGCTTACAAAAACTTCTGTTCTACCGTAATCAAAGATCTAACTTTCCACTGGACTTCTGATAAAATTCTGTTGCCACTCATTACCAACTTCAACCTAAAGAGCGGATTTCTTCTTCCACAGTGAAAACTAGTAAATGTTGAACTCCCTGAAGAAGATGATAAGGTTTAATCAAGTCTCGACATGGAGGTCAAGCTCAGTTTCAGTATGGTTGTCAAGCTCAGTGATGAATCAAAAATTTTGAGAATCAAGAATTTTGAGTCCCCAGCAAGATTGTATAAAGATGTACTCCTGGTTATGGTCTGCTCAGATAGGTCCCACATTTTGAGAAGCAATAATTTCAAATCCCCAGCAAATATATAAGTAAAAAGATGTACTCTTGGTTATGGTCTGCTCAGAGAGGTCTTCTTAGCTCACAAGAAAAAGACCATGAGTGGAGAGAGGAACTTCTATTCCGCTTAAAAGAACTTCTGTTCTACCGTAATCAAAGATCTAACTTTCCAATGGACTTCTGATAAAATTCTGTTGCCACTCATTACCAACTTCAACCCAAAGAGCGGATTTCTTCTTCCACAGTGAAAACTAGTGGATGTTAAACTCCCTGAAGAAGATCGTAAGGTTTAATCAAGTCTCGACATGGAGGTCAAGCTCAGTTTCAGTATGGTTGTCAAGCTCAGTGATGGTTCAGAAATTTTGGGAATCAAGATTTTTGACTCCCCAGCAAGATTGTATAAAGATGTACTCCTGGTTATGGTCTGCTCAGAAAGCCCCACATTTTCAGAAGCAAGAATTTCAAGTCCCCAGCAAATATATAAGTGAAAAGATGTACTCTTGGTTATGGTCTGCTCAGAGAGGTCTTCTTAGCTCACAAGAAAGAGACCATGAGTGGGGAGAGGAACTTCTATTCCGCTCAAAAGAACTTCTGTTCTACCGTAATCAAATATCTAACTTTCCAGTGAACTTCTGATGAAATTCTGTTGCCACTCATCACCAACTTCAACCCAAAGAGCGGATTTCTTCTTCCACAGTGAAAACTAGTGGATGTTAAACTCCCTGAAGTAGATGGTAAGGTTTAATCAAGTCTCGACATGGAGGTCAAGTTCAGTTTCAGTATGGTTGTCAAGCTCAGTGATGGTTCAGAAATTTTGGGAATCAAGAATTTTGACTCCCCAGCAAGATTGAATAAAGATGTACTCCTGGTTATGGTCTGCTCAGAAAGCCCCACATTTTCAGAAGCAAGAATTTCAAGTCCCCAGCAAATATATAAGTGAAAAGATGTACTCTTGGTTATGGTCTGCTCAGAGAGGTCTTCTTAGCTCACAAGAAAGAGACCATGAGTGGGGAGAGGAACTTCTATTCCGCTCAAAAGAACTTCTGTTCTACCGTAATCAAATATCTAACTTTCCAGTGAACTTCTGATGAAATTCTCTTGCCACTCATCACCAACTTCAACCCAAAGAGCGGATTTCTTCTTCCACAGTGAAAACTAGTGGATGTTAAACTCCCTGAAGAAGATGGTAAGGTTAAATCAAGTCTCGACATGGAGGTCAAGCTCAGTTTCAGTATGGTTGTCAAGCTCAGTGATGGTTTAAAAATTTTGGGAATCAAGAATTTTGAGTCCCCAGCAAATATATAAGTAAAAAGATGTACTCTTGGTTATGGTCTGCTCAGAGAGGTCTTCTTAGCTCACAAGAAAGAGACCATGAGTGGGGAGAGGAACTTCTATTCCGCTCAAAAGAACTTCTGTTCTACCGTAATCAAATATCTAACTTTCCAGTGAACTTCTGATGAAATTCTGTTGCCACTCATTACCAACTTCAACCCAAAGAGCGGATTTCTTCTTCCACAGTGAAAACTAGTGGATGTTAAACTCCCTGAAGAAGATGGTAAGGTTTAATCAAGTCTCGACATGGAGGTCAAGCTCAGTTTCAGTATGGTTGTCAAGCTCAGTGATGGTTCAGAAATTTTGGGAATCAAGAATTTTGAGTCCCCAGCAAGATTGTATAAAGATGTACTTCTGGCTATGGTATGCTCAGAAAGGCCCCACATTTTGAGAAGCAAGAATTTCAAGTCCCCAGCAAATATATAAGTAAAAAGATGTACTCTTGGTTATGGTCTGCTCAGAGAGGTCTTTTTAGCTCACAAGAAAGAGACCATGAGTGGGGAGAGGAACTTCTATTCCGCTCAAAAGAACTTCTGTTCTACCGTAATCAAATATCTAACTTTCCAGTGAACTTCTGATGAAACTCTGTTGCCACTCATTACCAACTTCAACCCAAAGAGCGGATTTCTTCTTCCACAGTGAAAACTAGTGGATGTTAAACTCCCTGAAGAAGATGGTAAGGTTTAATCAAGTCTCGACATGGAGGTCAAGCTCAGTTTCAGTATGGTTGTCAAGCTCAGTGATGGTTCAGAAATTTTGGGAATCAAGAATTTTGAGTCCCCAGCAAGATTGTATAAAGATGTACTCCTGGTTATGGTCTGCTCAGAAAGGTCCCACATTTTGAGAAGCAAGAATTTCAAGTCCCCAGCAAATATATAAGTAAAAAGATGTACTCTTGGTTATGGTCTGCTCAGAGAGGTCCTCCCAACTCACAAGAAAGAGACCATAAGTGGAGAAAGGGACTTCTATTCTGCTTACAAGAACTTCTGTTCTACCGTAATCAAAGATCAAACCTTCCACTGGACTTCTGATAAAATTCTGTTGCCACTTATTACCAACTTCAACCCAAAGAGCGGATTTCTTCTTCCACAGTGAAAACTGGTGGATGTTAAACTCCCTGAAGAAGATGGTAAGGTTTAATCAAGTCTCGACATGGAGGTCAAGCTCAGTTTCAGTATGGTTGTTAAGCTCAGTGATGGTTCAGAAATTTTGGGAACCAAGAATTTTAAGTCCCCAGCAAGAGTCTATAAAGATGTTCTCCTGGTTATGGTCCGCTCAGAGAGGTCCTAAATTTTGACAAACAAGAATTTTAAGTCCCCACAGCAAATATATAAGTGAAAATATGTGCTCTTGGTTATGGTCTGCTCAGAGAGGTCCTCCTAACCCACAAGAAAGAGACCATAAGTGGAGAAAGGAACTTCTATTCTGCTTACAAAAACTTCTGTTCGTAATGAAAGATCTAACTTTTCCACTGGACTTCTGATAAGATTCTGTTGCCACTTCTTACCAAGCTCAACTCTCAGAGAGGATTTCTTCTTCCATAGTGGAAACCAGTTGACGTTAACCTCTCTGAAGAATTTGATGTTTCATCAAGTCTGGACATGGAGGTCAAGCTTGGAAATTTTGACAATCAATTCCCCAGCAAGAATATATAAAGATGAACTCCTGGTGATGGTCTCCTCAGAGACGTCCACTCACCATCAGTGGAGTGGATAGAGCAAGAAGCTGCTCGACCGTAATGAAAGATCCAACTTTCCCACTGGACTTGTGATGAAATTCTGTTGCCACTTCTTGCCATAAATCATGTAGAGCGCACACCATAAAATATAGAGTTCCATCAGCAGTCTAAAGTTACATGATCTTCGAATATTTATACTTCCGCCTGCCAGTGGACAAGTTAAATCGATGCACTGTAGTCATGTGGTGCTTCAAGCTCCCTTTCCTCTTGGTCTTGTAGGCACAATCCACCAAAGGACACTCAAAATTCTTATCCTTGCCACACTCAAACCTGGTATGGTTGTACAGGGACGATCTGTGTTTGTAGAACCGGTTGCAAGTGGGACATGGGAATCCTTGTCCTTCCACTTCGGTATACACGAAAGCTGAAATAAGAGGAGGTTAGTTGTGGGTACTAGATATGCTACTTAAATTTAGTCCATGGCTCCAAACTAAGTAAAAGACTGATGATGAGTAGGACAGTTTATTAGGTATGATAGTCGGGACAGCGTGAGAGGTGTTCGGACACATGGTGCTTGTGCTTGTACCTTCTATGGCAGTACGGACAGGAGAACTGTTTAAATTGTTGGCATTCCAGGCGGATATGACGGGTTAGGCTGGTTTTGTGCTGGTAGAATTTGTGGCAGGTTTCACATTCGTAGGGTTTCACTGTAGGAAAAATTCACTCAGTGAGTGATAGTGGGAAATCACGTACCAGTTGTCATAAAATTGTCCATTTTATTAAATAAGTTTACATAGATATATGGTGCTGTGTTTTAACATGTTTTGTCAAATTATCGTTTCTTTTGCTGATGTATGAACAGAATTGACAGGGGAAATATCCCACTTGTCCACACTCGTACTTTTTATGACGATTCATGCTGGTACGACGATGGTAGCCTTTGTTGCAGTCTGGACAGTGGAAGCTGAATTCTGGAAAAAATCATATTTAACTGTTATCTTTTCGTATTTCTTCATGTAGAGTCCACAGTGATGTTTATTTGATTTTACCCACGACCACTCTCCACGACAGTTGCTGTTGCTGCAATTGGTGGTGGAGGTGGTTGTAATTCTGGAGTGTGAGGAGAAGACAATATTTTACCGAGCAAAAGTTTGAGTCGGAGGTCATTTTACTCAATTAAGTCAAAAATTGAGACCTCCAAGTCTTTGTCAAGGTGTGATGTAAAAATTTCCAGAAAATTTACCGAGCAAGAGTTTGAGTCGGAGGTCAATCAAATCAATTGAGGTTATATTGAGGAGTACTAAGTCTAAAGTTGACATCTCCAAGTGGCTCAGAAAAAATTGGCGCTTCTCGAAAGTTCACGAGGAATTTTATTATGTGTTTCGATGTAAAAATTTTCAAAAAATTTACTGAGCAAGAGTTTGTCATAGGTCACTTTACTAAATTGAGGATATATTGAGAAGTACTCAGTCCAAAATTGAGACCTCCAAGTGGCTCAGAAAAAATTGAGGCTCCCACAAAGTTCACCCTGCAGAGGTGTTTATTTGAGTAAGTGATTGATTAAATCCACGACCACTCCCTCAGTTAACAGTATGATTTTGTGGTTATTGTTTATTTCTTAAATTTGACTTTCTGTGGATACAGTCTTAGAATAAATTATATTATTAGTGGTGGATGCAAATCTGGATTGGACATGTCCTGGAGTTGAATGATTGAGCAGTGGAGTGATCCTTTCTCAACTTTATAGAGAAGACTACATTACAACATCGATACAAACAAATATTCCGGATGCTTTGTTCTAATGTGTTTCGTCAAATTATCATTTCTTTTACTGGTGTGCGAACAAAATTGACAAGGAAAACATCTGTCCTGTCCGCACTCGTACTTCCTGTGACGATTCATGGTACCTCGTCGATGATAGCCTTTATTGCAGTCTGGACAGTAGAAGCTGAATTCTAGAAAGAAGTTACTTAGATTCATATCTAGGAGTCAGACACAACATTTCAACCTAAAGAACTACTTTATGAGGTTATCAACCTCCTCCTAGTACTAAACCTGGACAACTTCTCTGGACCTCTGAAACCAAATCATGCATACAAACACCATGGCTATCCAAAATCGTTTTATTAAACTATTCAGAGTTAAACACCATTATAGCTAAGAAAAATTAATATAAAACTTATAATAACCGGACAAAAACAGATCTAAAACTTAACTAAGGAAGCAACCTAACATTACCATAAAACCCTCAACCATAACCTAACTTAGGGCGGATACAAATCCGCTGGACGAAATGTACTGTAAAACAACCAAATCGGTTTTGTGCGTCAATGAGATTCATTAAAATTAAACCTATGGAATGTATAAGTTCCTCTTAAAAAAATAGCCAATTGCACTAATTTCTAATAAATTTGTAAAAAATACTGTATAAAAAATACATTTGCAGATCTATAAGTCCGTCTACAACAATATGGGCTGCAACTTGGCATCGGCGTGCTTCTTCGAGTTCAAGTGGAACTTCAAATAATCGAATCTCTTGCACTTAAAGTCGCACAACGGACAGCAAAAGTTGGCAACCTTGCCGCATTCGTACTTCAAATGACGTCTTATGTTCCCTTTGAATTTGTATTGTTTGCTGCAGCGCACGCAGCTGAAAACGCCATCTTGGAATACGTAGTCCCCCAATATGTCTAGTTCTAGAAAATAGGCAAGAAGGGGTTTGATGAGTTGTTCTTTTATTTGTTTGGCCCACCACCATAGCTGCCCGGCTACTGTATCGGTTAGTGAAGAGTTAGTATGGGGAACTATCACCAGGTCTTGAGGAAAGGGAGAATTGAAACACTTTTGCTTTGAATGATCTTTAATTTTGGTCTTTTTCATCAATAATATTGAGAAACTCCGTGATGCAATCTGGGGATCCACCCGGCCACTTCACTAGGCTGCAACAGCTCATCAGCAGGAGAGTTTAGTAAGGAAAATATATATAGTGATAGAACCTGCCGGTTCTTGAGAAGTTGGTGTCCCAGAAGAAGGACTAGAGGTACCATCATCCATGTATTCTTCCAGATAGGAAGATAGAATCCGAATAGAACAAAGTTTGGAAGAACACTTAGACCCTTCTGATCCTACATAAGGAGCTAAAGAGAAAATCAATGACCAAATCCCCCAATTTCCAACATTCATCAATATATTACACACATGGCTATAAAACATACAACTAGATCAATGTTCAGTAGTAAACTGGCTAGAAAACAGATAACCCAGCTTCTCCAGGTGTTGGTACCTTTCGTGCTGCAACCACGAATGCTTATGGTGAAACTTCCTCTTGCAAAACTGGCACTGAAACTTTTGCACCGTTCCACATTCGAACTTCCTATGTTTGTACAGCGACTGTTTGTGTCTGTAGCTTTTGCCACAACGGCAGTTGAATGATGCCCGTTCTAAAATTTATTGATTTTAGGTTGAGGTTTGAATAAAATATTCAATGTAAGCTGGATTCATGCCTTAGCAAGGTGTGTCTATAATGGAACTGTTTGTCGCATTGTCTGCATTGGAACTTTTTGCTTTTGCCACAGAGGAAGGTTTTGTGGTTGTACAAGGAGCCGGGGTGTTTGTACTTTCTGCCGCAGCTGCATTCGTATGTGCCTGGAAATTGAGTGGATGAGGTTCGTGGTATGAGATGTAGGTGGAGCTTAAGATTATAGGTTTGCTTAACAAAACTGAAGCTTAAGCTCCACCTACATCTCAAGAGAACCTGTGCAAACAATCATAAAACTCCTCTAAAGAAAACTAAATTTTTGACGAAACGTCGAATCATAAAATTGATGACACATGCAAACACTGTATTATTAAAACTAGTTCCTAGATGAGTTTTCATTTTTCTTTTCAGATTCAGTCGTGGGACGTGAATTACAAATAGTTTCAAATCAAAAACCTTTATTTATAGGTTTTTTGTTGTTTTTTTATTATTTTTAATGGTATAGAAAACAGACAATGAAAAGTCTGACCTGCGTTCTTATTTCTTTTTTTTATATTTTACATTAGTTTAAAGTTTCACTGATAGATTATCGGAGTAATTATTATTTATATTAATATCGAATTATCAAAATAAAGTAATTTGGAATTATTTTTAGATTTTTTATTTGTAGTTTTTAGTATTTTTTATTTTCTTTTTACATGTTTTTGTTATTTAAAAAATTTTAAGAAACCGTTTCAATCTTAAACGAAATTAATAAAACTGATTTTCTCACATTCTTTCAATTATTAAATCGAACTCCTCTTTTTGTCAAAAATGTATAGATATTTTGGGTTTTGCGTTTTTACATTTTTTTAGCGTTCAGTTCCGACCCTTTCACTTATTTTTGAAAAATGTTCTCATTTAATATTTCTTTGGGTGAAAATAAAACAATCTATCGTTATTATTAGAAACATAATAATGCAGTATTTTACAACAATTCACGATAATTTCAAGTTAGAAAAGTGAATTTTGCGTTAAATTGATGAAAAATGTTCATTGTAACTCATATTGTACCAGGACATCTCCAAAATCACTAGAAATATTTTTTCCTACAGCCGTGCGGAAAAATGAATTTTCCGCACCGATATCCGTGTGGAAAATCAGATTTCCCGCACCAGTGCGGAAAAATTAACAATATCATAAGCAAACAGCAACCAGGTTTCCAGGTTACTATGGTCGCTTAGTTACACATTTCGACATTTATTATTATTTATTTGTCATTAGTTGCATAAAAACTTTTAAATTACGAATTATATCCTTATTTCCGCACGTCTGTAGAAAAACTATTGTACCTAACACTTGCGAAAAATGTTTTTCCGCCCTTGTTAGGTAAATAGCTATTTCCTGCTAGTCAAACTGACAATAAAATATTTTTTGATTTTGGTAGCGTTTCACAAGTAAATTCACAAAAAGTTGAAGTTTCAATTTAGAGAAGTGGGTTTTGCATTAAATTAAAGAAAAATGTTCGTTGTAACTTATATTGTACGAGCACACCTTCAAAATCACTAGAAATAATTTTTCTCACTAGTCAAACTGGCAGTAAAATATTTTTTTTGATTTTGGTGGCGTTTTACAAATAAATTCAAGAAAATTTCAAGTTTCAATCTAGAGAAGTGAGTTTTGCGTTAAATTAAAGAAAAATGTTCATTGTAACTCATATTGTACGAACACACCTTCAAAATCACTACAAATAATTTTTCTTATTAGTCAAACTGGCAGTAAAATATTTTTTTGATTTTGGTGGCGTTTTACAAATAGATTCAAAAAAAATTTAAGTTTCAATTTAGAGAAGTGGGTTTTGCATTAAATTAAAGAAAAATGTTCGTTGTAACTTATATTGTACGAGCACACCTTCAAAATCACTAGAAATAATTTTTCTCACTAGTCAAACTGGCAGTAAAATATTTTTTTTGATTTTGGTGGCGTTTTACAAATAAATTCAAGAAAATTTCAAGTTTCAATCTAGAGAAGTGAGTTTTGCGTTAAATTAAAGAAAAATGTTCATTGTAACTCATATTGTACGAACACACCTTCAAAATCACTAGAAATAATTTTTCTTATTAGTCAAACTGGCAGTAAAATATTTTTTTGATTTTGGTGGCGTTTTACAAATAGATTCAAAAAAAATTTAAGTTTCAATTTAGACAAGTGAGTTTTGCGTTAAATTAACGAAAAATGTTCAGTGTAACTCATATTGTACGAACACACCTTCAAAATCACTAGAAATAATTTTTCTTATTAGTCAAACTGGCAATAAAATATTTCTTGATTTTGGTAGCGTTTTACAAATAAATTCACGATAATTTCGAATTTCCTGATAGAAGAGTGATTTTTGCGGTAAATTAAAGACAAATGTTCATTGTGACTCATATTGTACGAAATATTTTTTCTTAATTGAATCCCAAATAGAACATAAAATTCTCATTAGTGAGAGTGAAAATTGTTCTAGGGCATTCAATGAACATTGGAGTATTCATATTTTTTAAGGGTCATCTGTCGCCTAGTTTATTAATTCATTCAATACTTGGGTACTTCCTCTGTGAATAACACCAACTAAGCATTGCTTACTGCAAGCAAACCGGAAATGTGAAGTCCAAGTTCAAGTGCAATTAAATTTCAAGTGCACCGAGGTCGCGCACTTCAACTGATGTTTATTTTCTAAATAGGAAATGGATATTAACACATTTGGTTGCAATAACGTAAACAACCCCAAGTTTCTTGTTTGATACTTAAATCTAAAATAATTTCATACTGCAGGCAGGGCGGAAACAAACTGTGCGCGCGCGTTTTGCTTGCTTCGTATAAAATTTATTTATGTGGCAATAAATCATATTTGATTTGATTTGATTTGAAGCTATACTCCCAATTTGGACAATACCCGTTGAAATATAACGACATCAAACAAACATAACCTCACTAGAATCAAATACGAACCCAAATAGACCGATATATCAAATGTGAACAAAATTGATTGAGAAATAACGGAATTTAAATAGCATAACCTCACTTAATTAAAAATACATCAAGTATATTCGCCATAGAACCTTCACACACCTATCAAATTTCATCCCAAATAGTGCCAACATACCTGATTTGGACAAAATCCGTTAGGTTACATAACCTCACTGAATCAAAACCAAAATCGAATAGAACGTAAGCATATACCAAATTAAAAAACAAATAAGTGAGAAATAAGGAAATATGGCAAACATAACCTCACTTAATTCAAAATACATGTCTACAGGAGATTACAAAATGATCTGATTAAGGAAAGTTGAAAATAATAATTCTGCCCATCCATTTTTGAGTATGATACATGCCTAGCCTTAAACGCCTACTTTCTCGTTTCTGTCGAGGCAGTAAAATTGAGTTTTAATGAGATGTCGGCAGAAAAGCTATTGTTTATGATAGTTGATATCAATTTACTAGTTCCTCTTTCATGTCAATCATTATATTTTGAGTTCAATGACTTATTTGCTTTATCTTGTCATTTATATTTTTTTTTATTTTTTGTTTTTGTTGGTGCTTTGGTGTTATAACTTAAAACACTGGAACCTCAATATTTACATTTGATTGTTGTCAATAATAATTATTAATGATTGAATAGCGCCTGAAAAATATGGGTACTTAAGGAACGCATGCGCGATCTAATCTTGGAGACATATTTTATTTACAACACTAGGATAAAATCAAAAAGCATGTTTAAATTGTATTCAGGTTAGTAATTAATTTACATAATATCATAAAAGTTATATCCAATCATCGAACATATGCTTCTGATGTCTCTCTTCATGCTTGACCAGAACATGCTTATAATGGAATTGCATCGAACAGATCGTACACTGAAATAGTTTTGGTTTTCCACATTCAACTTTTTGGTGTTTGCTCAACGATCGATGATGTCTGTATTTTTTGCCGCAAGTGCAAGCAAATAGATTTTCTTCTGAAACAATAAATGAATTTAAAACAAGTGAAAAAAATTGGATGATGTTTTGGTGTTGTTTCTACAACCTCAACAATAACAAAGAAAATTATTTATTATTTCTTTTCAATAGCTTGTTTGTTTACGACTATGTAGCTGTCTGTATTTGCGATTTTTTTAAGTTTTAAATGGCACGTACCTAGTGTTAACTTGTATTACTTGTTTTTTCCTTAAATATTTGTACTTAAATCTTGTTTATTTCATTTTTCATACTTTTTTATCTTTTTACTCGTTGATTCACTCTTTTTTTTGTTATTTTTTGAAGGCCTTGAGATGTCAATTATTTTTTCTTAATGACAATTATTTTCCTTTATTAGGGATTTTATGTATTTTTTTTAAACATATACAGGGTGACCCACTTCAGATGGATACAGGTCAATATTCCAGTGGATTCTTGAAAGATAACGTTCATTTTTGGTAATTTTTCCAAGACTAAACTACCTTTGAGGCCCAATTTATGTCAAATCTGATAGATGGCGTTGATTCGTCATCACCCAAGATACCAATGGTTGGATAAAGATTGAATCAGGGTATGTCATAAAATTAACAACTTGGTTTAAAATTAAAAAAAAAATAAAAGAAGATTTATTCTACGCCACTGGATTCAACCAAATGACCATTTAATAATCAGTGTATACTTCTTGATGACATGAAAAATGAACAAGACACGGGGGCTTCACAATATGGTCAAATGGTCGTTGACCTCCCAAATAGTCAAAAGATCAAGATTTCATATTAATTTACTCTGATGATATTTTTCAAATACATCCCATAATGCGCGCACGTTATAATATCCGAGAAGAGATCTTAAGCGTCTTACAGATTATTTGGGTCAAAATTCAGTTTTTACAAAAAATCGCTTGCATGTTTGATTGAAATATCATCATGCATAAGCGGCTTGACGAATGGGGGAGAGACAAATGATAATCGTAAGATCAGCGGTTTAGAATGAGAAAAAATATGTCAAGTTAGGCATTGACCAATGCCCTCCCATCGTGACGGGGTTACGACCTACGCTCCTGTCTTCCTTCTTCGTCACACATTATGAGGGGTTGTCGAGTAATGACAAGTCAGCTGATCTGATAGATTTCTATTGATTTTATTTCTCCGCCGGATTTTTTACCTAACATCGGCAATCGGTAGCGAATTTTGTATCGTTGTGTTATTGTGTATGAAATTTTGAATTCAAAAGACGAAGATGGTTTGACATTTGAAAAACGCTTCGAGTTAATTTCATGACTCAGTGTAATGAGGAATGATTTCAAACTACATATAATTATGTAAAGGTAAGTTTTCAAAAATTTTCGAGTCTTTATACTGGTGCTTTACACTTTTCTGCGCTCAGTACGATTTATTTCAATTATGTATTTCCTTTCCTTCGATTTTTCTGAATGAAAAAAATGAGAATTTGCCTACTTCGTTCCACTTATGTACCTATTTACAAGAGTTTTTTACAAGCCGATTTCTCAATTTCAATTCAATGAACTAGATTAACGGTGACGGTGCGTTTTTTGTTAATTTGTTCTTGTTCTATAAGAGCGTGGACTTATAGGACAATGGATTTAGACAGAGTGACAATGAAGCCTAATTTTTTAAACGCTGATGGCATATTTTTTCTATTTTTAAAAATTGTGGAAATTGTCCATTATTTTTTTTTCCTAATAAAAATTGTTTGGATAACTTTTTATTTTTATAAATTTGCAATTAATTCATCTTTTAATGTCTGTCCTTAATCTAACCCTATTCTCCTTATTTTTTTTACTACAGGATTGAATTCGTGTTTTCGGATTTTCAATTTTTAATGTCACTAATTACTATTTATTCCCCAGTATTTAGCGTTTCATGCATTATTTTGATTTCTAAAAACTTGCAATTATTTCCTCCACTTCAATTGACATTTTTATCTCTGTATTGCCATTTTGCTTACTTTTGTCTATTTTATCGTTGTTTGTATTTTTCTGGATTTGCCATTTTTTCCACTTTCAATCAATATTTTCTCACCACGTGACTTTTTTTTATTGTCATCAATTTAATTAGGTTTCAGTTCTTTTATATTCCTTCCATCCAGGATGTTCTCCTCTATGGTTCCACGAGAAAAAAAAACTATTTTTCAGATTTTCGCAGTTTTTATTTCATTTTATAAAACATAGAAACATCAGATATTATGTATTAAAAGCAATAAAAAAAAAGAAAATTCTTGGTCAATTTATGAGAAGAACGAACGTTTATTGAGCCAGTATAATACAAAAACATGGAATATATGTAGATATAAACATAGAAAAATTATGAATGTATTGAAAAGAGGACAACGGTATCAAAACCCGTTCCTTCATATGAAGTGATGAGGATATTTTTGGAACCTCAATTTTTGTAGATGAAAAATAAAAACAGAACGGGAAAAGCAGTAGAATTATATTGCGTTTTTAGGCGGTACTGTCAACTTTAATCAATACATTTTGACAAACATCAATTTTATTTCGATAGCTTTTTTAGCTTTTAAATTACTATTAACATTAAACAATTTATAACTACAAATTATCGTAAAACTCAGTGGTATTCGTCATACGTTTCTGATGTCTTTCCTCATGCTTGATCAAAACATGCTTATAATGGAACTGCTTCGCACACATCGAACACTCAAACTGTTTCGTTTTTCCACATTCGACTTTCTTGTGTTTGTACAACGACTGGTAATGTCTGTATTTTTTGCCGCAAGTACAGACAAATAGATTTTTTTCTGAAAAATAATTAGGGACCAATAAATAACAAAAAAACCTTTTCACGTGAGTTTCACTGTTGGCTAATAACTAATATGATAATAAAATATGCGATGTTTCATATTTGCAAAACATAGACTAACCTGGAGTTCACTCCAGGTTAGTCTTATACAAACTTACCTTTATTTTCAATGTTTAATCAGATAAAATGATTATATTATGGGGTTTCCATTTGAAAAAATGTAGCTTAGCAGCTTTCTCATTAATAGGTTCTTTTTCCTTCATTAGATGAATTCAAACTACCTTCTAGACACTTCTTTATTTTATAGAAATTTATCATGAGTAGGGTATATTTCCTCTTTAAATTTATTTTTAGACTTTTCACTCTTGATAATAAACCTTTTTTAAATTTTTCTTTTTTTACATTTACTGTTACTGTTATTATTATTCTTCAATTTTTTTTTTGTTTTACCATTTGGGAAAACTTTCTGTTAAAGGTAACTTTCTTCTACTCTTTTTTTATTATTTTTTTATACTCGGTATTTCCATTTTTTTTTATATTTTTTGCTTTTTTTGATACTCGGAGTGATGTTTTTATTTTTGAATTTTCACATTTTTCAATGATGTTTCATCATCAAAATTTTTCTTTTGGTTTGAACTATCATGTGTGGTATGTGGACGTCTTCAAATATTTAGGATTTTTTTCATTCAATTTTGAATAAACAAAAGCAGTGATCGATCTAAAATATTTTCAGTGATGCGACGTAGCCACTTCTAGTATAAAGTAGCAGTGATATTTCAAATGGGATACATTCCATAGATTATACAGGGTCGTGAATAAAGTGTTTTCTTCTTTACACTCACATACCCGTATGTATGCGGGGCGGCTCCTCCGTAGGGTCATTTAGTCAAATGACCTCCCTAACATATTTTAGAAAATAAATAGTTTTACCTACTTCAATTGTTTTACTCGTGAATAATAAATTTAATAACAAAATAGACCTAATATTATTTTGAACGTCCCTCGTTATAAAAGTCGTATTTGAACGCTCAGGTAGAGTCAGAATTCAGAGATATGCTTGGGCTGCTGTAATATGCTTGGCGAATATAATACACGCAGCTACCGAAATTAGACGAACGCCCAAGCGTCTCGGGTCATCAGCCGCGGCAAAAATTTGCTACATATAGGCGTCAACGATCATAGTCGTAGATCGATGTGGTGTTTCGGCAAAACGTATCGGCTATATTGACGATATTTTTTTATTTTGTGAGGATTGACTATGTATTTGGCGTCGTTGGTCGATAGTACAATGATTAATTATTGTTTTAGGTGTTTGGGAGATGAGCAAGCTTTTCTCATGTTGGTGTTTTTCTTGTGATTCTATTGAGCAAACGTTTTTTCACTTTAGATGAGTTTTTTAGAATTTTATACGAATTTTTGAACAACAAAGTAGATTATTTCCTCTTTTAAAATATTATGAGACTCAACTCAAACTCCTTAATATTTTCTTAAGTTATTCTTCCATTATCCAGATCTTCCCAAACTTGTTTTATATTTTAAGAATTTTAGTATTACCTGTAATTTCCTTGTATCTGAAGCTAAATAAACTATAATTATTATTATTTTGGCTTCAGTTTTTAAGAATTTTCAGAAAATATTTTCTGTTCCCCAATTTGAAATTTCCAATTCAAAAAGTTTGTACATTCTTCAGCATTTTTTGAAAAACTTCCGTTGAAGTGAATTATTTTTTCTTATTCACTAAAATCTAAAGTTCTTTGAATTTTAAAATAATTTCTGATTATGATTTAAATTATAAAGTTTTCCCTCGTTTTGCACAGACGTCTGCTTTGGGTTTTTCAATGTTTAGGATTATTTTTCGATCATTTGATTTAAAATAAACTTTTATAAAATGATTTTTTTTTTCAAATACGTTTTTTCCTTCTTATTCACTTCATCACATATTTCAGATATTCAATTTTTCGCCTTTTTTTAGTTTTTTTGACCACTTTAGGTGACTGCAATGGTTAGGATTTGTATAATCAGTTGTTTTTCTCTATTTCATGACTCTGTTCCACTGTGTATGGATTTTCAGGTTTTTCCATAAGAACAAATAGTAAAAAAGTTTATCACCCACATTTTATTTATTATATTTGAATTTTCTGAATATCGATAAAAGAGATTCACGTTATAAAAAAGCTTAAAATGTAATCAAATTTATATTTTTGCTTTTTATTCATTGTTATCCTTATCATTTTTGTTTTTCGTTTCAACATTTTCACCAGTCTGTCGAATTGATTTTTTTAATAATTCCCCTGCATTATACAGGGTGCTACAAATTCGGTTTTATGCATATCTCATGTATTATAAAGGATATAGGCAAAGTTGCACAAGGTGGGAGTCCATTATGCCGCACCCTGTACTTATCTTAAAATAATACCCTAGAAAATTGGTTAACTCTTTTCTGTCTTACACATTATTTTGTGCATAGATTCATCTTTATCCGACACGTTATTCTTATGGAAAAACATGCACAACTGAACAAAACTAATTGGCGAAACAAAAATCTAGATAATCCAATAACGACAAATAATATTCAATTAAACCCACAATAAATAAATATTAAGATAAAAAAAATACAGATAAAAACTTGAATAGTTGATTTTAAAATGTCATGGCAAAAAACTTTTTTTGCATCTATTTTTTCCTCGAATAACTCCAAAATTGTGCAACTTCGCCATAAATCTTTCATTATTACAAAGACGGAGATCCCCATACATACGATCAAAACCACACATTTATAGAGAAAGAGCTTGAAATAAACTAAAATAGATACCTAGAAGAAAACTCGAAATATACAATTATTTATTAGTAAAACAAAATAACACAATATAGTTCAATTTAATCTTCAACATATGGATGCTACCAATGGCCAGCAATATCACCCGATCCAACTCCATGCGACGCTAACTCTTCAAATTTCCACCAGTAACTTTCTTCAACTTCGAATAAATCCTTATATATATATGATACTCCATATGCTTTATATACGTGGGTTTCGAGAAAAACTTGGTTTCGCAAATATCGCAAACGTACGGACCTAAAAGTATTATCTCTCGGTTATACTCAGTGTTGGTTGTTAGTCTACCATCGCCTGGTGTTAATGTTTATTTACAGTATGTACAGATGGAGTTTTGGGGTTGGAGGAGAAGCGTTGGCCATCCCTATCAACAGACTTGTATCCATCAGACTTCTTATAAAGGATCCGCATACAGGCCTTGAAGAAGATTATCAGTTGGAACTTTCTCTATCAGTGGAAGTTGCACCAGAAAACTCTGAGTTGATATCGGAGTTACCAAACTTTCTGGTCTGGTTGAAATCAAAAATTCGCCTACATAGAGGTTGTGTTCTTAGTTTCTGTGATGAGTGAGTACCTGTGGTGGTGTTACTGTAGCTCAAAAACCCATTTTTGGAGCTGCAGCTACACTCAGCCCCTTACTAAGAATTCAGTGCTGCCATCAAACAGTGAACAAATATATTCAAATCTAATCCATAACATAGATAAATCTTAAGTAAACATCAGTAACCATGATGCAAGGCATTGAAACAATCCAAACAAAACCTGGGCTGATTGGGACAGTCCTGGCAAAACGTCTTCACCTTCCTCACTCTGGTCTTGGGAATTTCGTTGTTCATTTTCTTCTGGTAGCACCCTCTGCAATACCTCCTCCCTTTCTGCGAACTACCTGGTTCTACCACAAGCGTATGGTCTGGTTGATAGAATCTTGCTAAAAGCACATTTGAGTTCAGCTGCATCACAACCTATACCTACCATCAATATGGTTGAAAAAACCAACAACAAAAAAGAAACAACAGCTAAAAACGTTTACTCTACCACTGTCATATACAATCAAAAGTACTTTTATCCTCTCCGGATAGCTGGTCAAAGCAATCAATTATGCAAGAACTAACAGCACACTGAGTGCTGGCCAGCAAATGGTGCTTCATGTAGTATTTTCGCTTCAAAACCTTGTAGCAGGATTTGCACCGGTACAATTTTCTTCCCAGACAATCCCGCGACTTGTGGGCTTTGAAGGAGTTTTGGGTCCTGTAGGATTTGCCGCAGTATGGGCAAGGAAATTGAGGTGGACCTTGAATAGTAATTGATATGTTATTTTGGTAAAGTTGCCCTAGAGGAGGGAATGTGAGTCTACACAAGCAACACTGATAGTGACGTTGATGAAGATTGTACGTACCACTGCCCTGTTGAGGTCATTGGTAAAGATTTCCCATCATCATCCAATGGTTCTTCAATTATCTTAAAGTACTTAGTTGCAGTTAAATCAAATTCAGAAGAAACTCCTTCTTTCTTTCCTCTTACGAACTGCCAACGCGGAGTGTTAGTAACGTCACTGGTCAAAATTTTGAAATTCCAAGCTCAAATTCTGATTTGGCATTGATAATTCATGCGATGTGCCAAACTTCATGGATTTTGTATTTTTTGTATTTCGGAAATTTTGAGAAAAAACCGACTTTGAAATCTATAAAAGTTATGACAAAAATTGATTGAGCTTTTTTTAGGCCTCATCAAAATTCATAAGATTACCTTATCAGAAAAAGAAAGTAAGTAAAAAAAAACTCAAATATCAGGGATCTGAACTACACCCTGTATATCACGGCAAAGCAAAACTTTTATGATCAATAACTTTTTTTGGAAAAATCAACAGTTTCCTAGTAAACCGCAAAAAAGTATTTTCTTAAGAAAAATCAAAGGGTGTTATGAGAATTCGGAAAATAAAATTTATGTTTTTTTTATCTCAAAAACTAGATACAAGAGTTATGACAAAAATTCAAAGAGCTCTTTTTGTAGGCCTCATCAAATTCCATCAGATCATCTTATTTCCAAAAAAAAAACAAAAAAAACTCAAATATCTCAAAAACTATCCAAAGTGGGAATCTGAAAATCACTACACCCTGTATATCACGTGAAGGCAAAACTTTTATGAATTATGACTTTTTTCATTAAAATCAACAGTTTCCCAGTAAACTGCAAAAAAATTAATTTTTCAAGAAAGAAAAATCGAAGGGTGTTAACGCTTTTATGAGAGTTTGGGGATCAAAATTTCTGGTCTCTTTTTTATCTCAAAAACTATAAGAGCTACGACAAAATTCCATAAAGATTTTTTTGTGGGCCACATCAAAATCCGTAAGATTACCTTATTAGAAAATTTGCAAAATCGATATTTTTTTAAATTTTCTGAAAAAAAAAGATGATCAAAAAAGTCAAATATCTCAAAAACTATCCAGAATTGGGATCTCAAAATCACCCCAAGTATAAAACACGCCAAGGCAAAACTTTTTCGAGAAATAACGTTTTTGCTAAAATAAACAGCTTCCCTGTAAACTGCAAAAAAGTATTTTTTTTTGCAAAATCAAAGGGGACCGCTGTTATGAGAATTTGGGGACTAAAATTTCTGTTCTCTTTTTTATCTCAAAAACTATAAGAGCTACGACAAAAATTCATAGAGCTTTTTTTGTAGGCCTCATCAAATTTCATCAGATCATCTTATTTCCAAAAAAAAAAAAAAAAAAAACTCAAATATCTCAAAAACTATCCAGAGTAGGAATCTGAAAATCACTACACCCTGTATATCACGTGAAGGCAAAACTTTTATGAATTATGACTTTTTTCATTAAAATCAACAGTTTCCCAGTAAACTGCAAAAAAATTAATTTTTCAAGAAAGAAAAATCGAAGGGTGTTCACGCTTTTATGAGAGTTTGGGGATCAAAATTTCTGGTCTCTTTTTTATCTCAAAAACTATAAGAGCTACGACAAAATTCCATAGAGATTTTTTTGTGGGCCACATCAAAATCCGTAAGATTACCTTATTAGAAAATTTGCAAAATCGATATTTTTTTAAATTTTCTGAAAAAAAAAGATGATCAAAAAAGTCAAATATCTCAAAAACTATCCAGAATTGGGATCTCAAAATCACCCCAAGTATAAAACACGCCAAGGCAAAACTTTTTCGAGAAATAACGTTTTTGCTAAAATCAACAGCTTCCCTGTAAACTGCAAAAAAGTATTCTTTTTTGCAAAATCAAAGGGGACCGCTGTTATGAGAATTTGGGGACTAAAATTTCTGTTCTCTTTTTTATCTCAAAAACTATAAGAGCTACGACAAAAATTCATAGAGCTTTTTTTGTAGGCCTCATCAAATTTCATCAGATCATCTTATTTCCAAAAAAAAAAACAAAAAAAACTCAAATATCTCAAAAACTATCCAGAGTAGGAATCTGAAAATCACTACACCCTGTATATCACGTGAAGGCAAAACTTTTATGAATTATGACTTTTTTCATTAAAATCAACAGTTTCCCAGTAAACTGCAAAAAAATTAATTTTTCAAGAAAGAAAAATCGAAGGGTGTTCACGCTTTTATGAGAGTTTGGGGATCAAAATTTCTGGTCTCTTTTTTATCTCAAAAACTATAAGAGCTACGACAAAATTCCATAGAGATTTTTTTGTGGGCCACATCAAAATCCGTAAGATTACCTTATTAGAAAATTTGCAAAATCGATATTTTTTTAAATTTTCTGAAAAAAAAAGATGATCAAAAAAGTCAAATATCTCAAAAACTATCCAGAATTGGGATCTCAAAATCACCCCAAGTATAAAACACGCCAAGGCAAAACTTTTTCGAGAAATAACGTTTTTGCTAAAATCAACAGCTTCCCTGTAAACTGCAAAAAAGTATTTTTTTTGCAAAATCAAAGGGGACCGCTGTTATGAGAATTTGGGGACTAAAATTTCTGTTCTCTTTTTTATCTCAAAAACTATAAGAGCTACGACAAAAATTCATAGAGCTTTTTTTGTAGGCTTCATCAAATTCCATCAGGCTACCTTATTAGAAAATTTCAAATATAGATTTTTTTTTAATTTTCCAAAAAAAAAGTAAAATCAAAAAAACGAAAATATCTCAAAGATTATCCAAAGAAGGGATCTCAAAATCACAACAAGTATTAACCACGTGAAGGCAAAACTTTTATGAGGAATAACGTTTCTTGTTAAAATCAACAGTTTCTCAGTAAACTGAGGTAAACTAGTTTTCAAAGAAAAATCAAAGGAAAACCCTTTGATTTTTCTTGAATAAAATCCATATTTTCTTGTTTATCTCAAAAACTATAAGAGTTACGACGAGCTTGGTAATCATTTTTTGAAAAATATTCATTGGAGCTCGTTTTCATAAAAATACCTCAGTAATCAACCCACGCATTTTTGGGAAGCACCCTGTATATTGAAGATTGAATAACTAGGTACAGTTCTTCTCTCGATAAATAGCCCCCTTGTTTAGTGTGACTATTTTTTGTGCAAAGAATCATACTATATACACGAGGTCTGGTTTTAACTTTGTTCGAGTGAATTTAAAGACTCAACCTTGTCTCAAGTTAAGTCATGGTAACATCCACCTTTTAACTAGCTCTTGGAGGTTCAAGAACCACGTGGTCAACAAGAAACCCTCTCTGCATTTGTCACTACTTATGAAGTTTCTGTTGTGAAAGTCAAGTTAGAGAGGTAGTTCCTCCCATATTCTGCACATCCTCAGTGCCAAAAGAGAGAGGTTCATGTCCTATGAAGAACTTGACCTGTACCATGGTACTTTTTCTGTTTTGAATCAGTTTGAGTGCGCTTGGTTCAGTTGGGCTCAGCTCCATAGAGTTCAGAGCGAGAAAAAAACAGTGTAGGAAATTAAAATTCTAGTCAGTTTAATAAATTTTGATGATTCATGGTGCGCATGTGCATCTTCAAATTCTGCTTGCGTTTAAATCCCCTGTTGCACTGTTGACAGACAAAAGACTTCTCCTTGCCGCAAACTTGTGCCTTGTGCACATAAAGACTGTTAACATTCTTGAATAGTCCTGTACAGTTTGGACAAGGGATTAATCCTGAAAGAGACGTGGAATAGTTGATCCTCTCTCCGAGAATTCCAGCCTCATGAGTTCAGGTGACCAATTGAGGCAAAAGTACAATGGAAAAATGTTTTTATTTCTATTCACAAATTGCAAACATCCACGACATTGAGCACATATGGGTATTATGTGTTCCAGACACATGAAAGTTGAGCACCTAAAACAGGAAAACCTAGTTTTTCGATTTTTTTTACTGCAACAATAGGCGCATCGTCCTGATTGAGAAGGTTCAGTTTTGGGTTGTTTGTAAGTTGGATTCTGTTTGCAAATGCTTCCATGTGCACCTGAATAAAAAATATTGTTAATTGATGACATTTTAGGCATGGTTCCTCTGGTTCACCTGTCTACTTACCCGACATGAGACCCAGTCATTAGGCGAAGAAAAATTATTTTGAACTGTTTCTACAGTCAGACCAATGACTAATGACACCTAAGAAAGCACTTCAAAAAAGACAAAACATTTTAAAAACAAGTGATAGATGATTCAAAAAATTGAAAAGTGAAGATATTAAAGCTCCAAAAAATAATGAAGGATGAAAAAAATTCAAACTAACATTTAAAGAGAACCAAGACAATTGAAACGGTCTATTTAAAAAAAACAAAAAGTACACTGACAAGCAAAAATTAAGCAAACAAAGGTAACAAAAACTAATTAAATAATAAAAATGCTATAAAAATGTTGAAAAATGATATTCTTGCTATGGAATATATCAGTAAAATATTTAAAAAAATTAAACAGGCTTTAATGGATCATAACCTAAAATGTATCAGCTTCAACCATGTTCAATGGACCTTGGACCTTGATTTAGGTTGATTGTGTCCCCGTTCTATGTTGAGTACATAAAAATATTGTATTTTGTCCTAAAACAGAAAAATGATTTTATTAGTACTCTGTCATATTTTTACGCTAAAGAGGGACAACAAAATAAACAACTCTGACATGAGGACAATATAATAAGTAAAAAAAGATACAAAAATAAGCTAACCCTAACTACAAGCTAATTTGGCAAAAAACAACCAAGCGTGATCTCAAATATGGTAACGTAGGAATGTAACATTTTGTACTGAATACATTTTTGGCATGTGTGTCAGTCTTGGCACGTAATTATGGGTGAAACGAACAATTAAACTTAAATCGACAGACTAAAATAAATACAAAAACTTAATATTAAGGCACTTGAATGAATCAGTTGTCAACAATGATGTTGCCATTGTAGTGGAAACCAGGTCTTGGTTGGATGTTCTGCAGATCGATGTTTTCCTTGTTGGACTCTTTGAGCGGGTTGTGTTTGCCGCGCATGTGGACGCTCAGGTCGTACTTGTGTTTGAATTTGCGTGGACAGAGTTCGCAGGGGTAGCGGGGTTCTTGGCCGCATTCGAATTTGATGTGACGGGTTAGGGAGTGGCGCAGGCGGTAAGTTTTGTGACAGCTGAAAGAGAGGACAATTTGGTTTTAAGTGTTCAATAATGTTCAAGACGCTATTTATGGAATTTTTAATGAATTTCCTCTTTTCCTGACCAGGTCAATATTATTGGATTGAATCCGAACGCAAATTTAATGCTGAACATTAAAGATTGTGTACCGCGTAATTCATTTAAAAGACTGCTTAGAATACATGTATCAAAAATGTAACCTACTGGTGTCCCATTTATATTTTATATTTGTACACTCATGTTATATAATGTTGTTTTTCATCTATTTATTTTCATTATTTTTATTATCATAACGTATTTATTATTTACAAATTTGTACTTTTTTTTATAGCATCTGCTAAATAAACGTATATTTGATTTGATTTGATTTGATTTGATCTGAATCGACTGGTGACAAGAGAAATTGACTACTTGTCTTATTTTTGGAGATATTGAATTTTTAATGAATTTGGGTGTGTTTCTCTAACTTTAAAGTCGATTTTATTCGGAATATTTTTTCATGACACTGTATATTATTTTGTTTGTTTCGAACACAAATTTGATTTCTAGAATCGTTTATAATCATTTTGGCTCAATTTGTTCAAAAAAAGCTGCTTTAGTGGTAGAGGGAAGCTGAAAAGTTTTTCATTTATTTATAATTTTTCAATTTCATTATTTTCTTCAGTCAAGTTGAGTTGTTTTTTTTCTCATTTCTGAGATTTTTCTCACTTTGTATGAAAATGCTCTCTAAATATTTGGGATGGTAAACAACTACGTATTTTTATTTTTTTTTAGAATATTGGTGAATTTTTTTACTCCTAATAATATTTTTTCCTGTTCAACAAAATATTTTTTATTGTTTCTTAATCAACGAATTTCTCCAAAGTTTTCTACTTTTTTTTTAATTCTGGTTCGTTGAAAGAGATTTGCCAATTTATTTGATTTTTTTATTTTTCACTTCGGTTCGAATTTTAAAAAATATTTTTTTAACAATGATCAATTAAATAGAGTTGGAATCCTTCATCAAAAAAAATCGATTCCTATAATTTGATTTTATGATAAATTAGATTCTGTTTTTCCATCATTGTTTCTTCTGAAACTTTGTTGCTCTACTCATTGTTATTCTTTAAATTGTTATCACTATCTTTCATTTTACTGGAATTGTTTCAAATATTTTTAAAAATGAATATTTGCAAATTTTTTCAAATATCTTAATAATTATTACAATAATTATTATTGTCACAAAATATTGTGATTTTATATTTCAAAATAAATCATATTTCATAGTCTGTACCTATTTTATTTAATGGCTTTTTTTTAGCATTCCTATCGTTTAACTATTGATTTTTGGAAGTATTTTTTGTTTTTTAACTTGTTCAAAGAATATAATTTTTTTCTTTATAGTTATTCTTTATTATAACTTTTTGTTCTGAAATAAATTTGTATGGTATAGTGTTGTTTTATTTATTTATTCAAGTTCAATTTCCATTCATATTCTTATATTACTAAGTTTGTTTATTTCCTTGTGGAATAATTAATTATAAAGCATTATCCATATTTTTTTTTTAATTATTCCGCAAGATTTGGTGAATGTATTTTGTTTTAAATTTTTTTATCACAAAATTGCACCACCCATAATTCCTTTACTTTCACATTTTTTTCAAAATAATTTTCCATTAACAGTTGAATTTCCAATCTTTTTTTCTACATTCAAGTGATTTTTTTTATACTTTTTTTTCCCGATTTTCTTTTATCTTCTACATTTGGACACTTCTTAGAATTTGCAGCTTTAAAAAAAAAATCCACTTTTTAACATTTGAACATTTTTTTGGCTTCCCCTAGCAAACTCCAAGACCTATTTTTCGAATAATCATTTTTTTCAATTTTTAATATTTTTAAGCATATAAAATATCTGAATTTGGCATGAAAACAGCTAAAAAGATTTTATAACGTTCACCCTAAATACCTACGTATAAAAAGAAACTCTTGGACGATGACAAATTTTTCATTTTATACAGGGTGTAAATAAATGGGTGCGAAAAAATTCAGAGGGGTGAGATAAAGGGTGGTGAAGATTAAAGAAAAACATGTTTTTTCATAATATCTATGGAACCTCTGTAGATATTTTAGTAAATTTGGTTTGCATTTTCTATTATCTTTTTCATTTGTACCAGTGGCATTCGTGCGGGGTTCAAACTAAATATTTTTGAAGAAAAATAAGGTACGCCACTGTTTTCTCTCGAAATATATATATGTACTTTCTTTGGTCCGACGCTGCATATTCCATTGAAAGAATAAAAACCACTGTTTGTTTAAATGTATTACTTATGGGTTTATTATTTATGTTCCAATGTGACTCTTATTTTTGTTGACTACTTGAAAAAAATTTAACTGACAGACATTTAACTAACAACCATCAGCAGATAATTGACAGGGTGATACAGGGTTTCATAGGTATTATAAAAAAAACGTTTATTTTTTTTTGAAACTTTAACACCCTGTATCTAAAAAGTTGGGATTTTAAGGACATACGTTCACAATAACCCCTGAATTTTTCGTACTTATTTATTTACACCCATATTTTTCTTCTACTTTTTTGCTACCAATCAATTTTTTTTTCACTTATTTTTTCTACAATAATTATTTTTCGGATGTAGCTGAATTTCTTGGATACATTTTGATAAATTGTGATCTTTTTTTAGAAATTCGACTTTTACGTTGGACCATTTTTTTAACGTTGGTGATTTTTACAACTTTTTTGAGGTATTTACTACACATTCAGTATTTTCACCATGGTGTAAGTTTTGTAACCTTTTTTTCTTTTGTGTCCATTAATTTGATTCAATAATAAAATAATACACCTTTGTCAAAGAAAAAGCTATAACAGTCATCCAGATAATGTGAAATATAAAAAAAATACAAGCTTTGTAAACCCAATTTTTTCATCTGTCAAGACTTGACTTTTTTTTTAGTGTTTTAAAACGTTTTAATCATTTTGAGAACTATTGTTTATTGGGATTATTAAATATAATAATTCACGTTTTCCCGTAGCTCGGTTATTTGTATTAATCGACCCCGTATTTTCACTAGAATATCGTTTCCCGTACGCCGCGTTTCAATTAACTATAAAACAATCGTTCAATTATCGTATCGTACCAGCCGCACATTTCATAGAAGCTTCGAAATTTCACATTTTTATTCCCACCCTGAGCACAGAGAGCGGAATTGTTTAGCTGGGAGGCAGGCGCAACCCGTGTTTTAGCCAAAAATGTAGTATTCCTTTTCAGAGGCAAATTTGCGGATTTCCAGCACACCTGGGCTTTCTTCATTGTCTAGAAGTTACCCGTTAAGCAATGTGGGCCCTAAGTCAATCCAAAGGGTGGCGCCCGAGAAAAAAATCAGATTTTCCTTTTCCGTCGAAAATTACCAGACAATCCCAGACATTAAGCAATAATTTATCAAAAAATAACTCACCGAGGACACATGTAAAGCGGATCATTCTCATTCCTAGGCGTCTTCGACTTGCGCTGCTTCTTCTGCTGGATATTAACGGAATTTTCCATGTTCTCCTTCCCAACGCGCAGATACAAATAGCGCAGCAGCTCCATATCTAATATTTATTAGAACAAAAACATTAAATCATTTAAAAACACCTCAACGAACTACGTTACTCTGTACTCTACTGGAACTACCGGAACAGTCCTAGCGGCTAGAACAACAAAATCAGTTACTTTTACAATTTACAACTACTGCTAACTAATTTGACAAAATCAAACAAGTTTTATAAGGGAAAGTTTATTAATTACAATTATTTGTTTTTATGGTGGACTTTTTGCAGGTGATGTTGCATTTCCTTCATGCTATAGTCGGTGTATGAGCAGTTGAGACAACCGAATTTTTTTCGTTTCAGTTTTCCCCGGCAGAGGAACTCGTGTTTGGCGAACACATCGCGGTTGAACAAAATCCCACATAGAGGGCATCGCAATTGATCGACTACTTTTGGAAAATCCTCTAGAGGCCTTAAAAATGATTTTATAACCTCAAATGGGTCGTCTAAGTTACTCACCCGAAGCACTTTTCCACTCTGGGTGGCTTGGGAGGTAGATCAGCCACAGACATGCTCAGGAACTTCTCTCGTCTCTCTTTGCACATTTGTTTTCCATCTTCATTCTCAATGATGATAATCCTAGAATCACGTCCTAGTTCGTTAATCTCCCCTTGAGTAAGCGACGCTTCACAGTCTATTATAATTTCCTCAGCTGCATCTTCAGCGTCTTCGATTATAATCTCTTGCGGAATTGGCTCGGAACTTTCTTCCTTTATCAGCTTAGCCTTTTCACTGAAATTGATGATCCTATAGCTAGGCTCGACAGGTTTGGCAACAAAGCGTTCCCGTTTAACTTTAGGCAACATATCGCATAGCTCCTCCACTTTAATTATCTTAATCAATGGCTTCTTGGATTCAGGGTGAGGACCTAAAAAAACAGCGTTTAAGCTATTGTAACTATTGAGCCAACAAGTCTATAACATACAAGGGAAAGCTAAGTTAGTGACTGATTTCAAATTTAATATCTAAAAGAAAGGATCTTGTCCGGTGACAAACACCCTATTGCCAAACATTTCCTCAAAGGCACACCAGAACTCCTGGTGTCTTCTCTGCACATGCGTCTTCAGATGGCTCTTCTGGTACGCAGCGTACTGGCAATAAGGACAGCTGAATGAGCGTACTTTGTCACACTCGAACTTCTGATGCCGGCACAGATTGGGCTGGTGCTTGAACACTTTATTGCACTTGGTACAACGGTGGTTCTGGAGTTTGGCTAGAAGGTTGGTTTTGATGAAATGCAAACCTTGGTGCAAGTGAAAAGAGTGCAACTATTGAGGGGGTAACCAAAATTAAATTCTGCTCTGGATACAAAACACATTTAATGTCTACTAATCTAACAGAACTTGACTAGACTTGAACGCACATAATTGGGTCATTAGGTGTACTTATGCATACGTGTAACATGTCTGGTCAAAGTACACTTTTGGTACGAACTATACGGGCAGTACTCGCAAAAGAACGACCTCTCCTTGTTACACTCGAACTTCTTATGCCTATACAAGCTACGCTTATTAGCATACTGCTTGTAGCAATCGTGACAGCTGAATTTATACTTCTGGCCTGCAATAAAACACATCATGTTATCAATGTGAAAAATTGGACAAAACAACAAGGTGCAAAACAAACACGTTGACTACCTTTATCTACAAAATATCTTTATGCTGAGATACAATGTGGCTTCGGAGGTGATACTTGTAAAAGCTCCTATAAGGACAAGCAGGGCATATGAAGCTTTTTTCCTTTTGACACTCCAACCTGAGATGTCTGCTGAGGTTGGGCTGGTGTTTGTAGCCCTTGCCGCAGATGTGGCAGGTGAAGGGTCTGGCTGGAATTGAATTTGGTGTTAAACAAGTGAAATGGTAGTGCGGTCGTGGGTGTTGACTTACATGAGAATCCTGATCCAGAGACATCCAATTTCCAAGAGGTTCTTGAGCAAAATTAAATAAAACACTCAATTGAGAAAATTTATTACTGCAATAAACTACAAATTATCTACAAAACTCCTCAAACTGAATAGGACTGTCTTTATGTTTCGAAATGAAGTGCCTCTTGAGGGTGTGCTTAAAGTGACTGGAGTAGTTGCAATAAGGACAGCTGAATGAGCGGACTTTGTCACACTCGAACTTCTGATGCCGGCACAGATTGGGCTGGTGCTTGAACACTTTATTGCACTTGGTACAACGGTGATTCTGGAGTTTGGCTAGAAGGTTGGTTTTAATGAAATGGAAACCTTGGTGCAAGTGAAAAGAGTGCAACTATTGAGGGTGTAACAAAAAGTAAATTCTGCTCTGGATACAAAACACATTTAATGTCTACTAATCTAACAGAACTTGACTAGACTTGAACGCACATAATTGGGTCATTAGGTGTACTTATGCATACGTGTAACATGTCTGGTCAAAGTACACTTTTGGTACGAACTATACGGGCAGTACTCGCAAAAGAACGACCTCTTCTTGTTACACTCGAACTTCTTATGCCTATACAAGCTACGCTTATTAGCATACTGCTTGTAGCAATCGTGACAGCTGAATTTATACTTCTGGCCAGCAATAAAACACATCATTTTATCAATGTGAAGAATTGGACAAAACAACAAGGTGCAAAACAAACACGTTGACTACCTTTATCTACAAAATATCTTTATGCTGAGATACAATGTGGCTTCGGAGGTGATACTTGTAAAAGCTCCTATAAGGACAAGCAGGGCATATGAAGCTTTTTTTCTTTTGACACTCCAACCTGAGATGTCTGCTGAGCTTGGGCTGGTGTTTGTAGCCCTCGCCGCAGATGTGGCAGGTGAAGGGTCTGGCTGGAATTGAATTTGGTGTTAAACAAGTGAAATGGTAGTGCGGTCGTGGGTGTTGACTTACATGAGAATACTGATCCAGAGACATCCATTTTCCAAGAGGTTCTTGAGCAAAATTAAATAAAACACTCAATTGAGAAAATTTATTACTGCAATAAACTACAAATTATCTATAAAACTCCTCAAACTGAATAGGACTGTCTTTATGTTTCGAAATGAAGTGCCTCTTGAGGGTGTACTTAAAGTGACTGGAGTAGTTGCAATGAGGACATGGAAATTGTGGATCTTTCCGACACTCCCTGTTCTGATGTCGATAAAGGGAGGGATGATGGTGGAATCCTTTTCCGCAATATTTACAATGATACCTTCTGGTTGTTACTGGCATTATTACTATAGTTTCTTGTGCATCCTCTGGAGCTGGAATGGGTTTGTTTATTAATATTAGGAAATTATAAGTCATAAACAAAGCGCTATATTAGGTTATAAGCAATGGAATGAATCAACAATTAACTGTAAGATACTATAATTATAACAGTAATTGATTAAACCTATTTATTTGGAAAACATTTGGTAGAATTTAGGCAGTTTCAATCCTGTTAAATGTCACATCGAGACATTTTAAATGAAATAATCGTTGAATAATATGAGTTACAACTAAAATATAATATGACACCCTGTATTATGTTAGTAGAACTTACATGCACTTATAACCTTCATATACAGGGTCTAGCAGAAATTTATTTAAACTCATTTAAATTTTACCAATTAAGTTTTGTTTATAAGTGTTTTTGAGCGGATTATTGAAGGTTTTTCAATTTTTGAGCAGGAACAACTGGGCAGAAGTACAGATTTTTAGAGTTCCATGGTATTGAGTTCGATATGAATTGAGCTGAACTCTACAAAACCTATACATCCTAGCTATAAACTCCTCAGATAAAATTTGTTTATAATTTTATTGTTGACAACTTTTATCTGAATATTTTTCTCAATTGAAGCATAGTTAAGAGGAAAATAACAAAATAAGAGGTAACAATGACAATAGAATATATCTCTCCTAGCCAAAAATTCCTCGGATTAAATTTGTCCATAATTCTATTGTTCATAGCTTTTATCTGAACCTTTTCATCATTTGAAGCAATGTTGAAGAGATAATGACCAAATAAGATTTCATTCATTAATCACCAGTTTTTAATGAAATATCTAAAAAACAACGCACCTTACCCATAAATTCCTCAGATAAAAATTGTTCATAATTTTTGATAACTTTTATCTAAATATTTTCCTAAATGGAAGCACAATTAAGAAGATAATAACAATATAATAGAAAACAATGACAACAAAAATCTTCATTGGAATATATCTCAAAAACTATGCACCCCAGCCCCAAATTCCTCATATGAGATTTGATTATGATTTTATTGTGAACAACTTTTATCTGAACATTTTCTTCATTTGAAGCAGCGTTGAAAATATTATGACAAAACAAAAGGAAATTGTATAAATAATGTACGACAATGAAGCCCCAATTTTTCAATGAAGTATATCTCAAAAACTACGCACCATAGCCCTAAATTCCTCAAATAATTTTTGATTATTATTTTATTGTTAAGAACTTTTATGCAGACATTTTCTTCATTTGAAGCAGTGTTGAAAATATTATGGGAAAAACAAGAGGAAATTGTATAAAAGTAACAATGAAGCCACTATTTTTCAATGAAGCATATCTCAAAAACTACGCACCCCAGCCCCAAATTCCTCATATGAGATTTGATTATGATTTTATTGTGAACAACTTTTATCTGAAAATTTTCTTCATTTGAAGCAGCGTTGAAAATATTATGACAAAACAAGAGGAAATTGTATAAAAGTAACAATGAAGCCACGATTTTTCAATGAAGCATATCTCAAAAACTACGTGCCCCAGCCCTAAATTCCTCAAACAAGATTTGATTATGATTTTATAGTTCAAAACTTTTATTTGAACATTTTTTCATTTGGAGCAGTGACAAAAAATAATGACAAAACAAAAGCATTTTTTTTTATTTCTCCTAAAAAACCCCTATAAAGTTTCCCTCTAAAGTTGCTAGTTTTTCAGATACGTGTTGTTCAAATTGAAAAAAAAATTGTATCCATTCAAGCTGAATCCGTCATCCAGTTTTTGACAAATAATTTACAAACTATCAATTTTATGGGAAAATGTGTAGTCAATAAAGTTATAGAGCATTAAATTTCCCATAAAAAACCTTCATAAAGTTTCCCTCCAAAGTTCATAGTTTTTTAGATACTTATATGTGCTGTTCAAATTGTAAAAAAAATGTACGTATTCGAGCTGAATCTGACACTGAGTTTTTGACAAAAAATAATCAACAAACTATCAATTTTATGAGAAAATGTGTGGATAATAAAGTTATAGAGCGTTCAAATTTCCATAAAAAACCTCTGTAAAGTTTTCCCCAAACACCGTGCAACCTGACAGACACTTATCCTGCGCAGCTTGAAACAGGATTTTAGGTTTTTGAGTTTGGAAAAAAGTGTGCTACAAAGTCTGTTGTTGCTGCTGCCTTAGACGAAGTAAATTCCTGCTAGACCCTATACAAACATTCTAAAAAAACACTCAAACTTAACTATCAATGTAACAACTCTATTTGTACTAAAATAAGGCACTAGCAACTCCAACCAGACCAAATCATTTGCCCGCAGCAGACAAATGCCTGACAAAAACATGCCGTTGCAGGTGAGTTTTCTGGTAAAAGGCCGCCGGACAAAAGTCGCAGTAGAACGATTTTTCCTTGTTGCACTCGTACTTCTGATGACGCCACAAACTGTTCGAGTGGACGTAGGATCTACCGCACATGTTACAGACGTTAACTCTCTTATTTGCACCTAGAACTTTGTTTAGAAAAAATTTAATACAGGATGCAAGGTTGCAACACCAAACATGTTATAGCACAAAACACAAGCGTCTTGACAGAAGCCTTTCAAACCCACATTGCCACTTGCATATTGAAAGAGGTTTGAATTTTATTTAATTATGTACACTCAGATTCCACCTAGTGGATCTCTGACGATGTTCTTGCAGTAGTACTTCTTGTGTCTGTCCAGGTTTTGTTTGTAGTAGTAGCTTTTGTCGCAAAAATTGCATTTGAATGATCTAGTTTTGGCATTGTTGCAACAAGTGAGGTTAAGGCGACCTGGAAATGAGGTACTTTAATACGTGTTCTATGGGACAAGGTCTAATCGGGCGTTGCTTTACCTACTTACCCATGGTAAAGCTCTTTTATGCTCCATTCATAACTGAACACCATCCAGTCGATAACTAGTTATCCGACAACTATAGTTAGTTCAATGGGTTCAAACCAGATGGCAACCCAAGTACTCTCTCTAAAGATCACTGCACAAAACAGTGCCGAGAATCACTCTGATATTTGGCTTAGGTTATCAGGTTCATGAGAAACCAAACTTGAAAAAGTCCAAATTTTATTGAACGAAAGTTTTCTGCATGGGAACAAATGAGGTTCTTCTGCAGTCTTCAAAAGGTTTACTCCAGAGTTTTACTTTCGCTGTAGCAAATGGACCTGGACACAACTCAGACTAGGCTATCCAGGGATGGTTGTAAACTTTTTCTGGGAGCAACAAATTTATGAGAAATCAAAGGAAAAAAACCTAAATACACAAAAGTTTCCTGCATGGGAAGGTTAATGTGGTTCTGTTGCAGTTTGCAAAAGATTTGTTCCTGAGTTATTAATTATATATTTTGTTCCAGAGGTCATATTATGGTTGTAAATTTTTCCTATGAGCAACAAATGTATAAGAAACCAAAGGGAAAAGCCTAAAAGCACAAATAAAATTATTAATCAACTTCCTCCTAGTGAATTTAGCAGAAAACGAAAGAAAATTTTATAATACATTTTATTAAAAATAACTACCCTACAGCCAATAACTGAATATTTCATAAAATCCAACAATATCTCCTATACATAATAGTAATAATATCGACTATGGAAAAGTAAATTGTAATATGTGCAACTATTGTCTGTTTCAGGAACTATTAAAGTAGCTTAATTTAAACAATGGTAAATTATAGAAACAATCACAAAAAAATGGAGTATTTTGCAGTTAAAGTGTCCAGCCACGACACTTTATTGGTCATTATTGATTATATCCCTACACCTTAAAAACTAAACCTAACCAAAAATGAAATTTGCCAAAAATTAAAAAAAAAAGCCAGTTCCAGCTCTTCAACTGAAAATATACATAAAATTACCCATGGAATTATGTACAAATTTACGCGTGAAGTGGGCACAGCCCCCCACGCGCAACTCTTGATAATACGTGCGCACATAACCCAACTTATCACAGCCTAAACAAAATTATAGGATGTAATACTGAGATTTCAAAGGGCAGGAAACTAGATTGAATTATGCGCACCTATTTGTAGTTTTAAAGAAAATATATTGCAGCAGTTTCACGATTAGTGTATTAATGTGATTGGATCTGCGCACAAACAAAAGTGTGCGGTGAGTTTTAATCAAAATCCACATAATTAAATGGAGCTTGGAACTGCCTTAGATCTATCACTTACACCTGTCTTAATAAATACCTAATCGAATATTTTTGAGCATTATTATTGAGGAAGCGAATTTTTCTGTAAATATAAAGCGTATATATCTTGTGTCCCCACAAGCACCGCAATCGAGACTTGTTTCCACCAAAACTGCTTGTAGAGAAGCACAAACCCAAGCAATAAAAGCAAATCACTAGCGCAAGCAGCTTAATAACTAGACGATTAATAGGACAAATTGCTACATAGAAAAATGATGTCTTTTCCATACGGGTAACTAAATTTTAGAAAAATGGTAATTTTTGAATACTAACAATTATGTTCATAGATCACATTTTCTTACTTACTCTATGTGCAATTAAATTTTACAAATATGAGCTGGTGATGTTATAGGAATATCTTATCACAATCTGTATGCTAAATAGTAGTTTGGCAAAATTTTGATATACATACATAAGCCGTAACAAGCATCGTATAAATCTTACTCAATATAATATATAACATTGTATAATAATGTATAAAAATATAAAAATAGTCGATTGTATATAATAGATTGAATACCACGTATAGCTGGCAGTATAAAATTGATCCCATGATTGCAACACTGTAAAAGTGTCCACGGTGAGGTAGAAAGAATGTCTTAATGTCCAAAATTGAGCAGCTAAGGCACTGAATGCGGAAAAAAAGAAAGTTGTATATGGCTATTGAGGAACCTGAACTATTGTAACTAGGAATCAGTTGTTAAGGCACTGAAAGTTAAAGATGATCACATTAACAAGATGAGCTCCCTTCATCAATCCGCATCTCCGTCGTCACATTTCTAAGCAGCGAATAATCCCGCAAACCATCCGATTCTTTACACTCGCCCCCATCAGCTTCGGGTTTCTCTTTTTTGATCACACTAGAGTAGTCAATTTCTCTGTGCATTCGTTCCATGTGACGGGCCATGTGCATTTTTTGCTTGGCTTTGTATGAGCAATAAGGGCATTGGAATTGAGGCTCTTTGCCACATTCCCATTTTTGATGGTTTCTGAGCGAGGATTTTAGCTTGTAGGTGCGGCCACAGTCGCTGCATACAAAACCACCGTTTTCTTGAGAAATGGTTGGGGTTCCCGGAAATAACATTTCGTTGGGTTTAAAACTGGAAATGGTAGCTATGATGATATAAGTTCATACATTGTATGGAAATGTGAATCCGAGCTTTATCAAAAATTGGCCCTAGCTTCACCAGATGTGGATACTAAACCAAACAACAAAGTAAGTTGTTCTACAGGTAAGACTAGCTCTGATAAAGGTGATGAAACTTTAAAGGTAATAACTAATGATAGTAGAATAAGACTGAGCAGAGAAGATTTTGGCAACAGAAATTTCAACTTCCAAAGGTAACTAAGCTCCAAAGAGAACACGGATTCTTTAAACTTTGTGGGTAAGATATGACTGATAACAAGGTCAAATTGACTGGAACAAAAAGGTAAGATGTGGGCAGTGGTCCTTTAAAGATAATTACTAATGACAGAAGAAAAAAACCAAAAAAGGAAGACCTTTACAACAAAAATTTCAACTTCCAAAGCAGTGCATATGGAGCTGAGTTATCTTCGTTGACCAGAAAGACACAAAACAATTTTTTTATTTTCATTTTATATTTTTTTGATTTTTTCAATATTTTGATGGCTTATTTATATCATCAATTTTGAAGGAAAATCATTTCAAACTATTTCCTCAGGCAGACCAATCTACAAACGTTTCTGCCTACTAGGCTTCATCAGCGCGGCTTGGGTCTGACTGAAGAAGCTCAAATTCTGCCTAAAGATGGCGTTGTGATCTTTGACACTTCACAATTATTAATTTTGCAGTTATTGTTTTTTTTTACTTTATCACTGGTTGATTTTTTTAAAAAAAAACAAAGCATTTTTCAGTTCAACCGAGTTTGTTCTCTATCTTCACTTCAACTATTATTTCTTCTGTTATACATTTTTTTTATTGGTCAGATTTGTCCTTTATTTCTATACAGGGTGTACATAAATAAGTGCGAAAAAATCCAGAGGGTGATTCTTGGGATAATTTTAAGAAAAAAAACTACATATGAACGTACTGATGTCCTAAAAGGGATAACTTTTGAAATACAGGGTGTCGAAAGTTTTTAGAAACCAAAACGGTTTTTTATGAATTACTCAAAACCCTTTCTGCTGATTCTGACAACATTTGGTACGATTATTTATTTTGTCGTAAAACAGTGTAATTTTTTGGTGGAATTAAAATGAAATAATTCATTCCAGTGGCGTCCCATAGGGTAATTTAATTGATATTCATAACTGAAATTATGTTACGCCACTGCTTTTTTGGAGAATCTATAATTTTTGTAGGTAACTAGCTTCGTTCTCAAGATAAAAATTAAAAACCATTTCTCTGCTTCAATAAGGTCCACAGGCAACAAGGTTAATTTATAACTTGAAAACAGAGCTAGATACACAAGAAGCAACAAGACAAAAAAGCAACATTTTTGAATGCTTTATCGAAAAAAATAAATAAAATCTACGAAAAAGCAGTGGCGTGCCATAGATTTACCTATAAATATCAATTGAATGACCCTCTGGGACGCCACTGGATTAAATAGTTTTATTTTAATTACACAAAAGAAGGGGCCTTATGTCGACAAATGATGAGCGTACCAAATTTTGTCAAAATTAGCTAAAGATTTTTGAGTTATTAATAAAAAACAGTTTTTTTCTAAAAACTAGCTTTTGGGATACAGGGTTCTCAAAAGTAAGGACTTCTAGGACATATTACGTTCGTATAATTTTTTTTTTAAATTAACCCAAGAATCAACCTCTGAATTTTTTCCTACTTATTTATTTACACTCTGTATTTCTTTTTACTTTCGTTAGTGAGAATATGTTTCTATATCGCAGAACATACGGGGAGATGAAAATGTTCAACATTCAGTGAAAAAAACATTATTCCAATAAGATATTTATTTAAAAGTGAAACTTTTTCCCAATCTACTTCAATACAGGGTGTCCCAGATCAATTGGTCACTACTCATACAGTAAATAGAGGGACCATACATAAAAAGTTTAAGATGGGAAACTCATGGCCGGATGCGTCCCGTTTCCTAAATACAGGGTGTACAAGTTTTTCAAAAAAAAAAAATATCGAAATTTATTTTGAAAACCGCTCAACCGATTTTGATGAAATGTTCAAATACTAAATGGAATATTTCTGAGTATTTGGAGAAAAAAAATACTTCGTCCAGGGCCGGACGTGGAGCACATGTGTGCAGTATTTTTCAAAAAAAAATGGTATGACCTAATTTTTTCAGAACAATAATACTTTTTCCTGAAATCTCGTTCAATTTCCAAATAAATAGCTTTCTTGAATGTTTCTCTCCGGCGCTACGTTTTCGAGTAAAAAAATGAAAACCATACTAGTGTCCTTCAAAGCGTTGATAAACAAAAATTTTCAGTTTTGGTAAAAGTAGGAAATCCTACTGTTCTACTCGTCGAAGAGAAAAACTCAAGAGACTTTTTCCATTAGAAATTGAATGAGTATTTTGAAATAAAACACAATTTTCTTTAAAAAACCGTGTCGTGTAATTTTTGTTTTCTCAAAAAACCAAACATCATGTATCTTGGAAACGGAACACTTTCGGCCATGGGCTTCACATCTCAAACTTCTTATTTCTGGTTCTTTTATATCCAGTATAAGTATTGACCAGTTGATCTGGGTCACCCTGTATATTCAGTTTCCATTAAACCATCAACGACTTTAAATGAAACTCAATGCTCTGTACTGGACGACAAAATAAATTAAATTTTGTACATGAAATTTTGAACAATTTTGGAAAAATACATAGCTCCACAGGTTTAGGAAACTTAAATGTGAAACGCTCACTCAATCAACTTCCATTTATGAATTTGTATTGTTTGATATCAGAGAAGACTCAATACAGGGCGACAAAAAAATCAAATATTGAACAATCATTTGGAAAAATTCATTACTCAATAGATCTTTGGGATTTAACAGTGAAACTTCCACTCTCTACTTCAATATAGTTTTCAGTCTCTATTGTACCATCAACAAATCAAAGGAAACTCAATAATACTTTTAACAAAAAAATCAACGACAGGTTTACGAAATTTAAAATTAAAACTTTTGCTCAATTCACTTTAATAAATGGAGTTTCAATAATTGTACCATCAACGAATCCAAAGAAGCTTTATACAGGGCGACAACGATAATCAACCTTGGACATGAAATTTCGAACAATAATTTGGAAAAATTCATAACTCCGCATGTTTTGAAGACTTCAAAGTGAGACTTTCACTCAATTTACATCAACATATTGAGTTTCTATAGAACCACCAACAACTTCAAGGGAAACTGAATAAAGCGTTATACAGGGCGACAAACAAAAAATCAACCCTTGGACATGAATTTTCAAGGCTTCAAAAAGTGAAACTCGCTCAATTGACTTCAACATATTGAGTTTTTATAGTACCAACAACGAAGAAAAACTCAACAAAGCGTTATACAGGGCCACAACAAAAATTAACCTGGACATTTCATGTTTCCAATCATCTGGAAAAAATCATAACTCCACAGATTTTGGAGATTTCAAAGTGAAACTTTCACTCAATTCACTTTGAGGAAGATAGATACAAATTGTATGGTTATTCAAAAAGGTAAGCTAAGAGACTCGGACTCACATTTTCTATATCTTCCACAACTCTACTTACCTCGATGGTACTTTAGGTTTAGTAGAGAAGCTCAAATCAAGCGACGCAGGTGGACTAACTCCAACACTTTGAAATATACTTTTTTTCAAATTTTCCCTCATCAACATCATCGGCAACATTAAATTCGATTGCCATTGGTTCCACTGGCGAGGAACACGTAGATCTTGGGCTAAAAATGAAAAGCGTTAGTATGGAGAAGAGCGGAAGGGATGACAGGACGATGCAATATTTACAGTTGATGATACTCTACATGATGGGATGAGAATATTATATTATGGGCTAAAAAGGATACGGTCCCTTCACTCACCTTTATGGTTTAGAAAAACAGACACTAGATAGCAATAGGTTTAATAGAATATCAACATGAATTACATCAAACTGATAAGTACTCTACTGAAAATAAAAGTATAATTCTTAGTCCAACAACCTAAAAACTAAGCCCTAAATTACATCCACTCACTATCCAGCTGCTCGGGGTTCCTTCTATAAGGGCGCGGATTCTTGGGCGCATCCTTGTTACTCTCAAAGTACTCCATTGCAGCATGAACTCCCGCATCCGCACCCTCCACAGTCTGTTCATAAGAACCCTCCTCGTCCCCCTTCGGAGGTACTACCACATCAGAGGAAATAATATTGACCAACACGGAAGTATTCCTGCGTTTGAACTTCTGAATCTTGGCTCGTCTGGAAAACAAGTCCTCTTGCTCCCCCCGTGGTTCTCTTCTGGAGAACAGTTCGTTGGTGGGGGACGACTCCATGGACTCTTGTCCATGGACGAACTTCAAATGATGCTTCAGCTTCTTGGGGTTGGTGGTTTGAAACGAGCATTTATGGCACATCGTCTGACTGCTCACTGGTTGTGGTTCCTTGAACGTGTTGGTTTCGTCGTAGAATTCGCGATTTGGCTCCACATAGTCATCCCTGTTTTCCTCCGGAGCTTGAGGGGGTTCTTGTACGCTGTACTGATCCTGGTATGTCTCATATCTCTGATCGTAATACTGAGGCTCAGTCTGGTATTTATGTTGATGATAGTCTGCTTGGTAAGATCCCCTTTCCACGTGGTACTTTTCCAAATCATCGCCTTCTTCGTCCATGCTTCTACGTTGAGAGGGTACATAAGCCACGTTTTGCTCCTCTTGGTCTTGCTGTTGCTGCTGCTGCTGCTGCACGCGCTTAGCCTCCAGCTTCTTCTGAAGCATGGCATAAGCAGGATCATTCTTCAACTTCTCAGACTTATACTTTTCGTATTCGTCCCTCTCTGTGCTAAGCGATGGGACATACGGAGACACATTTTTGTTTTTAATTGTATCAAGTTGAATGTCAAAGTCATGCGGATCAACTTGCGGGGGATTCTCGGGGATCTTCATTGGCTCAGTGGCATCCTGGGTGTTCTGCTTGACACTCCCCATAATGCGTTGTTTCAAAGTGAACCAATCCTCAGTGTTGATTTGGGGAGTAGGTTCGGAGATTCTCGGTGGCTCTGGACAGTCCATTGTTTCAGGACAGTTGTCCAGAGGCTCTTTCTCGGCCTCTGGTTCAACATCGTCAGCCTCATTTTCAACATTCTCGTAAAACACTCTCTGTTGTGCTTTGCGAGTTTGGGTGGTACGACGCGAAAAAATACACGAGAGACTGTCAGTAAGCAAGCCAGAACCCTTACTGGGAGAGGGCTTAGGCACCTCGTCTTTCTGATTAGTTACCTTGGTAATCTGAACCGATTCAGGCAGCTTGAATCGCTGCTGCGGCTTGGGCTGTTGACGAAGAGTAAACTGGACCTTTTGTGGAGCAGGAGCTTCAGGCTTTTCCACCTCCACCTCCTTATCTGGGGTTCTTTGAACAACTGGTTGAGGTTCTCTAGTGTTGTACCCTGCAGGTCTCTGGGACTGGGTATAAACAGCATTGGAAGCAACAGCTGCCGGTTCTTTGACAATGGTTTTTTTCAAAATACTGGCTCTTGGTTGAGGTGCTGGGTGGTACTTTGGGTAGTTATACACATCATCCTCCCTTGGCTTAAGGACGGGAGGTTGTCGTCTGGTGCCTAGTATTTCAACGTTACGATATTGTGGTGCTACCCTTGAAGGCACTGGCCTCGCGTATGGATTGGGACGTCTGACTTGGCGATAGCCTGAAAAAATCGTTGATGGAGTTGTGTTTTAATACAGCGTCAGCAATTACTGACGCAAATTGAGGGTGAAAGCATGCACTTAAATGAAATACGTATTGATTATGACCAATGTATTATAGGCTTAAACTACTTATTCTTCAATAGGTGATACAATAGTAAACTTTTATAGTCTTCCTCCTCAGCAGGCTTGTCAAAATTTTCCATGTAAATGATCGTATGGGCACAGTGAGGACAACTGTGAGTATTTTCTGTAGAAGAAACAGGAAAGGTCTCGATACAATTCGTACAAGTTATGACCAGACCTGCAAAACATCACGCAAAACGTCAATGGTTGCTTTTGGTGTCAACTAAGCCAAACCCAGTGAATGTGAACTTATACAATAGTATATTACAAAATATTAAAACCATTCAATAAAACATTATAGTATAATTCACGTAATAATCTCATAAGCAGTATCATGTCTGCCATGTCGCTTCTTTAAATGATTGAGGACCTCATTTCTGCGGTGGTTTCTATAAGTGCAGAGTTTACACTTAAACTGTGGTTCTTTACCGCACTCGAGGCGCATATGTCTTTGCAGATTCCTCTTGGCATTGTACGACTTCATACAATTGGGGCAAGTATAGTGGACTTCTTCAACTTGCTGTTTCTCGGCCGTTTTGATGAACTAAAACAAATTTTCAGCGCTGCTTGTACTGAGTGGGTACTTACAATCATGTGCTGCCCTTCATCTACAGACTCAATAAGAGTGTCAACTTGGGGTGTTTCCATCTGTACCGCTTCCACAAGGGAATTGTCGCATTCTTCTGGATAGATTACTTGGATGGTCCATCCGTTGTCTGGCAAATTATCCAGATCGCTGAATATGCTCTCGTCTATTGGCTCTACAAATGGTTATTTTGAAGTGTTGCTACAAGGTGGGTTGAGGATTGGTGAATGAAAATCGTTGCTACATTTATTAGTAGTATATTCACAAGCACGCAAATTTTACAGGCGATATATTATATTTTAGAAAAACTTCAACAAAATTATGTTATGGATGGTGTCACCTGTATGATCAAAAAATTAAGGATATTGACTGGTGCGGAAAAAATTGTAAATCATTGTAGTGGATAAGGTTGACATCACCCATAATCCCAAAATCCATAAATGACTGGGAATCCAAAAAGACAAAACGTGAGATTTGAAAAATCGTTGCTTCTAAAATACATACATCTAATGTACAGCTTAACGCTACATTAATTCCAATTTAGCGACTGAGATTCGAAATTTTCCTTCAAAAAAAACATTTCCTGTCCAAGCATGCAAAAACATAATAAATAAATAAATAAATAAATTACTGGCAAAAATGACTAGTAGAATTTCGTTTCAAAGTCTTTAGTGTCTCGTTAGTGAGATCTTTAATAGAATAAATAAAAACAAATAGCCTAGTAGTAGTTACTTATAGTAGTTATTTGGTTACAATAAATTAATATAAATAAAATATGGCCACTGAAAACAAACAAATTTAGAAACAAATTCGATCAAATCTAGGTTGTATGTACAACATGACCGGGGTGTTCTTAGGGTTTTAAGTGTTACATCGGGACATTCATGTCTAAATATGGAAAAAGATCAGTTTGGTTACTCTTTAAAAACAGGGTTCCAACCAAATATTAATCAGGGTTTTGTACCACGTAGACCAAGTGTTGTTGTTAGTAAAACTATTGATTCTGAACCCAAACTCTTCAACTTATTGGTTACCTAACCTCACTAAATCAGAAGAAGAACCATTCAAGCCTTAAGCAGTATCTGGTGGTTCATAGGGTTCTAACCTAATTAATATTGATTCAGGACTTGAACCTGGGACTTAAAAAAATTGCCTCTGATCCAGTTGAGAGGTTGAAGTCAGTGGATTATTGGTAACTCCGGAACCAAATTCATTAACTTGTAACATTTATTGCAACCAGAAGGAGTAACTAAACTTACTTTGGCAACCTTAATTAGAGTTCCAGCCATTTTCCGAAAGACACTGGAGAATATTTAAGTGGCTGATACCATTGATCTTCTTCAACAGAGAAATGGGGAAAATTTAACCATTATTTTGCCATGTTGCCAGATCTGAACCAAGAGTCCAAGGTTACCAAGAAGTATTATTGAGTTATTGGTTCGTCAACAGTAATGAAAACAGAAGAACGAAGAGTGCTGCTGAGCCCTTGGATGAAAATTTGAAGCAGACTAAGAACTCCAGAACTGAAAAACTAGAAAGCCACAACAGTTGGTGAAAGCTCTTGGTTGGAGTTTCAATGTCTAGCAGCTTTATCTTGATCTGAAGAGCGGAGCAAAATACACAATCCTTAGATTTGACTCCAGACTGCATGAAAATGAGCAAAATAAACAAGAGCCTCAAAATTAAAAAGAGACATCAGGGAGCAGGTTTCAAATCGTTGTAGTATGGCAGTACCTCTCATTGTTAACCAAACTAACCCTTTCCCGGCAAGATTCCATAATTAACTAACAAAAACAAATTTATAAACAACTACTATTATTTGGTGTAGATACAGTGTTTTCAAAAAATAGTTCACACTTGGCCTCATTTTTGATCCAAGTCGAATTGTACAAATACAGGTGTCCCTTGATGTGATTATTAAGTACATAGGCCCTTCGAGCCCTATAAGGACAATGCGGACACTTCAGCACCGGCTCCATGCCACACTCCTGTCTCACATGGCGACTCAATGTCTTCTTGTGATGATAAATCTTGCTACATTTCGGACAGGCGTACACTATCGTCGGTATGGCAGGCTCGGATTTAAATTTAATCTTTGCACCTAGAACATTGGTCAAACGTTTTTTAATTTTTGTTTGGTATAAATTTGGGCACAGCTATAAAACGTACCTACGTCACTCAAAACTCAAGATGCTCAAAAAAATGCACACAACAAGGCTAAAAAATAAAAAAAACAGCAAAAGCTAAGCAGTAAAGTACGACGGATTTTGGGATCGTTTATTTTGTGTACATTTTTGGCTTTATTAGTGCAGCTTAATGGTGTCAGTCTAATTGTTTCTAATGGCACGGTTAGTTTAAACAAATTGTGGGTACTTGGCTTTGCGTGATGGTACCAGACATTTGAATATATTGAGTTTGGGACATTCCTTTTCCTTGTGTACTTTCAGTAGGGTTTCTGAAGTGTACGTTCGGCCACATGGACATTTTTGAACTAAAAAAAATACTGTTAATACATGGTCAACATGGTTATATATTTGTTAATCAAGGTCTATACCTACGGTGATCAATTTCTACGGATGTGCAACTGTTAGTACATTTGGTTGTTCAATTCTGGTTCCATGGTACGGAGCAACCCCCATCCTGGATCACCAGACTCATATCCCCTAGATTTTCCTATTTAGCAAGCATTTCGTCACAAAATCAATTTAAATATGCATGGTTATTGAATTAAATTTAAAAAAAAACATAAGAAAATAAGTGAATGAGAAGCTTAGGTGAAATAAACAATATTATGTTTACAAAATCTTGAAACTATACATACGAGAGCGAGCACGAGGGTGTCAAAAACTTGGAATGTGTACTTATTCAACTGATTTTCTCATAAAAAATCTGGCGACAAAATGTTCAGATTAAAGTTGTAGACATTGAAAAATACTATAATTTGTGTCCTAAAAATTTTTCAATACGAGGGATAGTCGAACGAGCGTGCTAAGGTCGTCACCCAAAACTAAACTGATCCTTTCACGACCGACGGCGGCGGTAAACAACCAAAAATGGGATTTTCAGCTAGTGAAGACATATATTTTGATGTATTATTTGTTAATAATGTCTTTGATACACAAAATAAGTGAAATAAATCCGCATGAAATATTAAAAAATTAATACAAATAGTTGAAAACTTTATGCGAGGAAGATGTTTTTGTGATGTGTATTTAGAAACAATAAAAATACTCTCTTTTTTTCTTATTCTAATGAAAAAATGTGTGAAAAATCCACTTTTGAGTTATGACTCATTTTTAATGGTTTTGCAATGTTTTATCATTCATGAAGCGAATTTTCTCAACATTTTTTCATATCATTTATCATTTAATAATTTTTTTTCTTATTCTAATGGAAAAATGTCTAAAAAAACTGGAGAAAAAATCAGACTCGTATCCTTTTTAGCTTTTGAGTACTGACCTATTTTTATAGGTTTCACAGTATTTAATAATGTTTTATAGGTTTTGCAGTGTGTAATAATTTATTAAGTAAATTTTCTCTACATTTTCTCATATCATTGAATCATTTTTTTTTTCTTATTCTGTTAGTCTAAAAAATCCATTGGTGAAGAAATCAGACTCAATTTTTTTTTTACTTTTTGAGTTATGACCTATTTTTATTAAGTTTTGCGATGTTATTTTTTTTTTTATGGAATAATGTCTGAGAAATCCACTGGTGAATAAATCAGATCCGAATCTCTTAGTTTTTGAGTTGTCTGATTTTTATAGGTTTTACAGTATTTGATAATTTTTGAAGCGAATTTTCTCAACATTTTCTTGTATCATTGAATCATTTTTTTTCTTATCCTGGTGGGAAAATGTCTGAAAAATCTACTGGTCTACTGGTGTCTCTTTTAGTTTTTGAGTTATAACTTATTTTTATAGGTTTTGCAGTATTTTATAAATTTTGAAGCGAATTTTCTCGACATTTTCCCAAATCATTTAGTTTTTTTTTTTCTTATTCTGATAAAAAAATATCTGAAAAATCCACTTATGAAGAAATCAGACTCGTTCTCCTTTTAGTTTTTGAGTTATGACTCATTCTAATAGATTTTAGACTTTTCAATAGTTTTTGAAGAGGGTCTTCTCAACCTTTTCTCATATCATTTAATGAATTTTCATCTTATTCTGATAGAAAAATGTCTGAAAAATCCTCTGGGAATTCGTATATCTTTTGTTTTTGGGGTTTTGACTTAGTTTTACAGGTTTTGCAGTGTTTTATAATTTTTGAAGCGAAATTTCTCAACATTTTCTCATATCCTTTCATCAATTTTTGTTCTTATTCTGATGGAAAAATGTCTGAAAAATCCACTAAAAAAAGCAATCAGATTAGTATCTCTTTTAGTTTTTGAGTTATGACTATTTTATAGGTTAATAATTTTTTAAGGAATTTTGTTCAACATTTTCTTATATCATGGAATCAATTTTTTTCTTGGTCTGGTGGAAAAATGTATGCAAAATCCATTGAAGAACAAATGAGGCTCGTATCTCTTTCAGTTTTTGAGTTATGACGTATTTTTATAGGTTTTACAGTGTTTAATAATTTTTGAAGCGAATTTTCTCAACATTTTCTCATATCATTGAATCATTTTTTTTTCTTTTTCTGGTGGAAAGATGTCTAAGAGATCCACTGGTGAAGAAATCAGACTCATATCTATACTAGTTTTTGAGTAATGACTTATTTTTATAGGTTTTGCAGTGTTTTATAATGTCATGTCATTTAATCATTTTTTTTTCTTATTCTGCGATGGAGGTGTTTTAGTATTTAGAAACAACAAAAATGAGGAGGAAAAATTCATCAGAAAAAAAAACTACCAATAGGTAGACAATAAAACTAATCGACTAAAGCAATTAATAAGAATCGCCTATTTATTTACAACTTAAAACAACCAAATATACAAATATCAAAGTTCACTGACATTTTGTCCCAATTTTTTGACAAAAATTCACTCTGGCTGCCAAAAACCATGCACTTTTCTCATATGCTTTAAAATATCAAAACGATGTTTCATTTTAGCCTGACAGAAATTACACTGGAAAACTGGATCTTTGCCACACTCGTACTTCCGATGTCGGTTCAATGTTGTCCTGGTACCATAAGATCGGCCACATTCGCAAAAATATCTGGTTTTGGCTAAAAAAAAATTGACATTATTGATGGGTGTTAACATGAGGGAATATGGAAGAGTGCCAACACCCTGGAAGAATTTATTGAAAACAAGAGATGTTGGGGGATGGTAAAAAATTATCATACCTACAGACCTCTTCATCAAGAATTAACCCATGAGAGCTGCAAGAAGTTTAAAGAAAACATCCAATTCAAAACTAAGTTTTATTTTATAATTTTTTCTCAAGCAATTCACAAGTACACATTACAAACAAAAGCAAGACTACATTTTTATCTGGATCATTTTTGTCATGGAAAAATATCAGATCAAACATTGGTCCTTGTTGAACAAAACCAAAGACTAGTGCGTATCAGAGTACCTTAATTTCTAAGCAATATCAATAAGTGTCAGGAGTTGGTTCAGAACCAGAGCAGTGTCTATAAGCTAATTCAGAACAAAATTATCCTAATCTTAAACGTATCCTGAATGATGACTAGATCGGGGTGAGTAGTATAATAGTATTCGAAATCGAAAAAAACAACTCGGATCAAAATAAATACTAACAACAAACAAAATTAACAAAAAAAAAATGGCACAAATTCATAAATAGTAAATTGTACTTTGTTTGAATACATTTGATGTATTTGGTGGTGGGGAAGGAGTCAAAGGATAACCAATAATAGCAGCCCAATTTTTTTCAATTGGTGATTCTTTGACTGTTCCCCTATGATCTACAAACTAAAGACTGAATAAATTAAATAAATAAATAACTAAATAGTGGAATGTATGTTGAACAGGTCATAGCCTTCGAGTATTCTGGCTGGTAACTAAGTATAAATTCTACATTTAATCTTAAGGCAGTACATCAGAGGTGCCAAAAATCCCATGTTCAAACTTCAGCACCGGCTGATTGGTACTTTTCAGTATAATCAGCGGAGCCTTTGTTTCCTCATCAACAATTTTAAAGTTGAAATTCTTTTCCGTTTGCGTAACCTCAATTTTACCGCCTTTGGGCAAAATTGGACTGGGAGTATGTCGTTGGCGCAGCTTTTGTATGAAAATATCATGCGTATTGCGCATGTGCTTCAACAAAATATACCCATGCTTGAAGGCTTTGGAGCACATTTGGCAAACAAAAGCCGGCTGTTGACCGCAATCGAAACGCAAATGACGACCTAGAGTTTTCTTTTGTTGATAAGTTTTTTTGCACCTTGTACAACCATAGCGGATGTTATCGTGGTTAAACACCCGCAAGTTGCCATATTCTTCAAAATCTCCTGCGTAAAAGATGATTCCTGCAACATAAAATGGCGTACAATATGACCTTTGATCATTATGGCGCAGATATACTCACACGGCGGCAAACTAATAGGGCACACACAAACTGCTAAATAAAAAAAAACAAAGCAAAATCTAAGCGTTCTAGACAAATAACCAACACAGTATAAAAATTTATTGACAATTTCCAATCTCATGTCCCATGTAAATGGGTTTGTTCATGTGTGTGAACACGTGTCTGTTTAGATGGTGTTTTTTCTTGAAGCCCTTATGACAGATTTGACAGAAAAACGTCGGAGGGCGGCCGCATTCTTGTTTCTGGTGGCTTTGGAGGTTTCGTTTTAAGGTGTATGATCGGTCGCAGTTGCTACAGTGATATCTCGTTTGGTAGGCTAAAAAAGGGGTTTATTTAAATTTGTTTTTTTTTTGGGGGGTTTTACAGGGTTAGTAACAGCTACTGGTACATCCTTTTAGTCTACACTTTGTTGTGGAACTATTTTCCGACGATATTAATCCTAAAATTTGTGATAAAGGACAGTCAAATTAGTGATAAAAGAAACAAATTAAAAGTGCCATATCTTAATTAATAATTCCGAAAAAAAACGAAATCTTGGATACATTAAGGACAGGTGAGTTCTCCATCAAATTTCCCGTAAATATGATGGAAAAAATGTGCAGGGTATTGTGGAAAAGTTTGGGGATACAGAAGGTTAAAATTGAGTTGATTATTGAAAGGTTTTGTAAAAAATATAATTTCTCAAAAACTAGAAGAGGTGAAGTCATGATTTTTGCACAGGTGAATTCTCCATCAAATTTCCTATAAATATCATGAAAAAAATATACGGGGTGTTATGGAAAAATTTGGAAATAAGGGGGGGTCAACTTAACAAGATTTCAAATCGTTGGCTAATGTTAGGTTTTCTCAATTAATTTTTCAAAAACTAAAAGAGATGAAGATGACTGTTGCACAGGTGAATTCTCCATAAAATTTGCTATAAATGTCATGGAAAAAATATACGGGATGTTATGAAGAAATCTGGAAATAAGGGGGGTCAAAAGTTGACGAGGTTTTAAATCGTTGGTTAATAAGAGGTTTTGAAAAAAATCAATTTCTCAAAAACTAAATGGGGTGGAGTTACGACTTTTGCACAGGTTAGTTTTCCATCAAATCTCCTATAAATATGATGGAAAAAATATACGGGGTGTCACGGAAAAATTTGGAAATAATTGAGGTAAAAATTGACGAAGTTTAAAATCGTTAGTTCAGGTAGAATTCAAAAAAATAATAATTTCTTGAAAACTATAACAGATAGAGTTATGATTTTTGAACAGGTGAATTCTTCATTAAATTTCCTATAAAAATCATGGAAAAGATATACGGAGTGTTTTGAAATAATTGGGGTAAAAATTAACGAAGTTAAAAATCATCAATTCAGGTAGAGTTCCAAAACGAATTAATTTCTCAAAAGTTAATAGAGATGAAGTAACGATTTTTGCACCGGTGAATTATCCATAAAATTTCCCATAAATAATAAATATCATGGACAAAATATACGGGGTGTTACGAAAAAAATTGAAAATAATTGGGGTAAAATTTGACGAATTTTAAATTGGTGTATTCTCCATAAAAGTTTAAAATCAGCAGATCAGGTAGGATTCCAAAAAATAATTAATTTCTTGAAAACTATAACAGATAGAGTTACGATTTTTGGATCGTATCAAACTATACAGGGTGTCCGGGAAAATGTGGGAGATCTCTCGTATTCAGATAGAACATTAAAAAATAAGATGACAAGTTCCCATAAATTTTTTTCCTAGCGGCCCTCCCTACGGAGATAAGGCCCCCTAAAGGACCCCACTGGAAATCGGTTTTTCTTGAATAACTTTTAAACGACTCAATATAATTCAATGAAAATTCAATATGATAAACAGTAGTAAGGACCTCTCAAAATACTTCCCTTAAAACATAATTAGCTTGTTTAGTTTACCAGGGACGGACTAGATTGTACATTTTAACGCTCAAATTTTTAACACCCTGTATGATAAGGAGTTAAAAAAAATAAATTTGGATACCTTGAACATTAAGCTAAAGAAAAGGTACTCTTGTTCATTGTCGATAAAATGAACCATTTTCGAGAAAAAACAATTTTTATTAAACAAAACCTCGAAAAAAACCATGACGAAGTGGTGCTCTTGACGAAATTGTGAACCTAACGCTAGGAAAAAAATTTATGGGAACTTGTCATCTTATTTTTTAATATTCTATCAGAATCCGAGAGATCTCCCACATTTTCCCGGACACCCTGTATATTTTTGGAATTAAATTTTAAAAAATAAATGATTTTTTTTTAAATTACTTTGATACTATTCCAGATATTTTTATGAAATTTGGTACACGTCTTCTATGCATCAATATGCACTTTGTGATGTATAAACAATTTTACTATTTTTACCAGTGGCGTCCATACGGGATTTGCACTCAATATTTTTGGAGAAAAAACGCCTTTGCCTCCATTCAAAATAAAAATTATTATTGAAATCTCTATTTATTTCTGAGCCAATTTGTTCTCTTGATTTTTTTTCGTCCGGCGTCCCTATACCTAAGTAGCTGATAAAAATCCTGGTATACAGAGGATTTTATAACTTTGATTCACTGGAAAAAAAGCAAAAAATCTTGTTTTTTGCAAAAATGAAATAAACCATATTTGTAAAACCTGTTGAATGAAGTGGCTTTGAAAGAAAACAATCTCCAATTGCCACAAAAATCAGGGGTAATCTTTAAAAAAAACAATTTATTTCTGAAATTGGACCAATTTTGGAACAACACACTTACCACCAACCAATAACCTCAATTTCCTTTCTAATTCTCCACTTTTGCACTTGAGGAGACAGTACATGTTTCCACATCTAAATAGGAAGAGGATATGAAACACGCTTATAAAAAATACTTTATTCTACAAACTAGTGCACGTACACCCCACTAATAAAACTTTCCAGATAAATCCATGTTGGGGTTATAACGTTCCGGTTTCACAATCTGCGGATGTCCAAAAGGCGCCATAGGGCTAAAACTGACCAAATCAAACTTATTCACATAAAACCAAAACTTACCTCAACCCGCTCTCTTCAAAAAAGTTAAACGCATTCATTTCGTTCTTCTTTTCCTGTTCCTGTTTCAGATATTCTTTTGCTTCCGGATGATTGCAATGAACAGTGCTACAGTGTCGGTGTAAATGTTGCTTCTTTTTAAAGCCTTTCTGGCATTTTTTCACAGGACAGAAGTAGGATGGTGGTTTGTTGCACTCCTCCCGTTTGTGACTCAGGAGATTGGTTTTGTGCTTGTAAGATCGTCCACATTCGCATTTGAATCGTTTATCTAAAATGAGGTTTTTGAGTGTACCAGGAATATAACTGGTTGATACAGAAGAGTGTGAAATAATGTGGCAAAAAGAGCTGAGGGAAACTGCCACCAACAAACTAAGCAAAAAAGTGAATTGAAAATAGGTTGAGAATGGAACCAGACTCCCAAAACAATTGGCGAACAAAAAACAAGTCCCTTGAAAAGTTTTGAAGTAATTATAAAACACAAAGTGAAAAAACATCAGCAGTAAAGATGTTGAAAAGTTACCGATTTCTTATAAAACTATTCAGAAACTTGATGAAACTTGGAACGATGGTTCATGCATTTTTTGACATGACAGCTCCAAATATTTCTTTAATGATTCCAATTTCTACTGTCGATTTCAACTGGCAGCAGAACTTTGTGTTCGACTGAGCGTGCACGCCCAGGTGTCATATTGACATTTAGATCTGTCATTGGTATGTCAAAAAATGCAGAACCTGCGTATATAACATCGTTCCATTATTCATCATAATGTAAGACGAAGAGGGTGATGGACTTCAGGTCCTCACGGTAAAACCAAATAGAATGACACTGTGGGTATAATCGGGGCATGACAAGAGAAAATAAATTAAAATAACATCAAAACAATGTTGACAATGATAAAAGTGAAAAAGTTATGAAAAATAATAAATGCTGGTCTGTGAACTATGCCAAACATGAAATGAAGTTTGACAAAAATCCTATAAAAAATTGAGATAAAAAATGAGATTATAGATTGTTGAAAAAAACAAAGCAAAACTTGATAGAAAACAAGGAAAAAATAAAATAAGTTAAGAGTTAGAGATTGGGGACATTCAACATAGAAAAAAGTTCGGGAAAGCACCTGCGCGAAAATTGTCAAACATTTTAATAAAGTGAAATAAGATTGACGAATAGTAGGATGCAAAACTACTGAACTGAAAAAAAATTTATTGGAAAAAAAAACAAAAGTTTTCACCTAATTAAGAAGAAAAAAAGTCGGGTCAGCAGGAAATTTGGAAAGTTAACTTGGCAAAACTTAAATGTAAAACAGAACAATAAATATTGCGCTGTTCAGATAAGTGAACAAAATAGTCAGACATAAAAATGTGGAAATAAAATGTGTATATAAACTACAGAAAACTTTAAAGGAGACAGAAAAAACAAAGTGACAAAAATTTAGTGAATATAAAAAGAGTTTAAAAAAAGTGGATCACAAAATTTTAAAGTATGAGAAGTAATGTGAAAATCGGTAAATCACTGAAGCGAGAAATAAATCTAATAAGAGACGAGTAAAATTTGAAAAAAAAAACTAGAACAAGTCAGATATTTTATGAAAGAATATTTTATTTTCCCTTTTCTGAATTTTTGTGGAGACACCCTGTATATTTTTTAGGTGATTTTCATAGAAATTTTCATGCTGAATTGACTGGTGAAAAGCGCACAGTTCTATCTCTTCTAGTTTCCAATTTATGATTTTTTTATGAAAGCCTAATTTTATTCACTTTCCCGAATTCAACGCAGTTTTTCTCAAAATTTTGTCGAAACACTGTATACAGTGTGTTTCATTTTGATTGCCGACAATTCGCTATTTAACTAAAAATAGACCAGGCGTTTGTGAATTTGGAATGCCCAAAAACCCCTTTAACGATATTTTTGAAGTGAAATGTTATACGGGATGTTCAGAAAGTAAGGTAAAATTTGCAAAAAAAAACAATTTTTCTAACCACGCTGTATAAATTCCAGCAAAGATTTTGCAAGAACTTTTTGTTATTTTTGTAGGTATGACGCGAACTGTTCACTCGATAAGTGTTGCTTCTTTATCTTTCACCGAGCGTTCAAAAATGAAGGTCAACATTTTCGAAAAAATAATGTTATTTTAAATCGTCATAATTAATATGATTAAAGCTTAAATATTGAGGAACTATCCAAAAGTACTCTGTTAAGTACGAGTAAACATAATTTTGTTATTTCTTATTATTAGCATATTTCATAATACATTACTTTTCCAATCTTAGTCTTCTTTTTCAACAGCCCCCGTATGAGCTAAAGTGACAAGAATAGACACATGTGTACTGGTACTCAAAGCAATACATCATAAACTATACATCAATAATTTGGCTTTAGTTGGCCCAATATTACTGTTTAAAAAAATTATTTTTTTTTGATTTTTTTAACTTAATTTTTTGAAGGCTTGTCATAAGCTAGACTAACAAAAGTTATTGAATGTTAATGAAATGCACATCATTTCATACCTACAGAAATAACAAAAAGTTGTTGCAAAATCTTTGCTGGAATTTTTACAGCGTGTTTAAAAAAAATGATTTTTTTGCAAATTTGACCCTACTTTTTGAACATGCCGTAAAACATTTTATTTCGCAAATATCGTTAAAGGGGTTTTTGGGTATGCCAAATTCACAAACGCTATCCGTTGTCAATTAACAAAAATGCCTAATAACTTTTCGCGTTTTTGGGGCCCTTCTATCAATCATAGTAGGCCATGGAAATGACATATGTCAATTTTTTGTATGAAAAGATAGAGCTTTTTGAGTACTATACGCTAAAAAAAAGTTTTTTCAAATCAGTCGATTTTTAGTTTAATAGCGAATTGTTGTCAAAATGAAACATATTGTATTTTATTGGTGATTTTTATAAAAAATTTAATACAGAATCTGAATCTTTTTCAGTTTTCGAGTGATGATTCTTTTATGAAAGCTAATTTTTTCACTTTCCTGAATTTAATGCAGCTTTTCTCAAAATTTTATTGATGACTTTTATATTAAACTTTATGTTGAATCGACAGGTGAAAAGCGCAAAGTTCTATCTCTTTCAGTTTTTGAGTAACGATTTTTTTAATGAAAGCCTAATTTTATTCACTTTCCTGTGTTTTGACACAACTTTTTGTAGAGACACCCTGTTTATTTTATTGGTTGTTTGAGTGGGAAATTGTGAAAATTGAGACAAAACAACGTCCACAGAAAAAAAATTAACAGACAATTAAAAAAACTAGAACCAATGAGTTAGCATACAGGATATACAGGGTAAGTAGTCAAAAAGCTAAAATATCTTCAAAACCGCTAAAGCTGTGTTTACAAAAATGTTTGGGGAGTTTCAGGATGTACAGAGTTGAACAGTGATGTCGGCATCGTTGTCAGATTTCTCAATTTTGCGCCACAAGTTGTAATTTCAAATGCCCAATTAATTCGTAATACTGTGAAACATGCGAAATATAGTATGATCCCAAATTTGATCTGCGAAATTGATAAAACATAACAACACCGCATTTTCAAGGAAATCCAACAAATCTGCATACCCAAAAATAAATGTCAAAAAGACAATGAATTAAAAGGTGGAAAAATAATAAAAAAAGATCAGTTGTAAACTACAAAAGATAGTAAAAGTGGGAACGAATCTAAAAAAAAAAAAATTTAAAACTAAAAATAAAGTCCAAAGAATCACGAACAAAAGCTGTGTAAAAAGTGATTAAATCATGTTTAGTGCTTGAACGTGGATTTTAGGAACTTCCAAACTTGCACTTCTTAGTCCAATTTAGTTGAAGCCGTTTCAACCTGAAGGTGTCATTCCATAAAAACGAAACGTTCATATTTGTCTTACAAAAGGATACATTACCAGCTAAAAACCAAATCCAATGTCACTGATTGCTTTATTGAAAATCAATTACATCACAAGAAGCAATTCTATAGAGTTAACAATAATAAATACATTCAATGGGATCTACAACTTTGTATTATGAACAAAATAAAAAAAAAACAAAATTCTTTATACAAACTATATCAATCAACAAGACAATCAATCCCTCATATGTTTCGACCTTATATGCAACGTCATATCATACTTCCTCTTGCTCTTGTGACTACAAATTGAGCACTGAAACTGAGGCTCCATCCCGCACTCAAACTGAATATGCCGTTTCAATATATGTTTATGTTTGTACTTCTTGCGACACCTGGTACATTGGAACTTCTTATCCTTGTCGTGCTTGTCATGCTTCAACATCCGTCGAATAATAAACTGTGCATCTTCCTCATCTACAAATTGAGAATTAAGTATGTGCTTGAGCAATGCTTGGGTGACAATACATGTCCCTTTACCCCGATAAAGCATGAGTTTGTTAGTATTTGCTGAAATAAAGTAAGGAAAGATGGGCTACTATAAAGGAATATATTTCAAACCAAATGGCACTACAATACAATATTTGGTAACATTGGTAAATAGGTTGTCTTAAAAAGGCACTACTAAGTCACTCAAGGTCCTAACTCTAATATAAAGATTATAAAAATAGAATGTTCTTAATATCAAGATACACTTACACAGCAGTCAGCGTTAGGCTTATGTAATGTGGATCATGCATAATATCTTACTAAATTATAAATGTGCGTCTTTGGAGCAACTTCAGTCTTATATACAACATAAACTACAGATCGCACATCTGCAAAGGCTTAGGAGAGCCACCGGCTTCCATGTCTTTGCCCACTTTAACATCAACTCCGTGTCTATTGAACATATGCCTAGACAAATGGTACTTTCTTCTGAACATGTTGAAGCAAATGTCGCATCTGAACTTGGGTTCAACGCCCACACACTCCTCCTTTTCATGTCGATAAAGATGTCTTTTGTTTTTGTAACTTTTCTGGCATACCTTGCACTCGTAGCGCTGCGTTGGTTGCAGCACATTCTCCGGTTTCCGTTCGTTCAAGTAATTCTGTACGTATGGATTTGGACGTAGGTTGGGTATAGGGGCCAGGCCCTCTTCCATTTTGATTTTGAGGAATTTATAGTAGTTTTGTAACAGTTGATTGGGTGCAAGCATGTTTTCTTGGTCGCGTGCCAGAAGTTTTTGCACTTCTTGTATGTTGGCTAAAAATTAATTCATGTAGTTGGGGGGTCAAATTAAGTCAAAGTTCAAGATGCACTTTATCTACGGAATTAACGCTGGTTAAACCACTTTCTACATAATTTGAACCCAATAAGATACTCCAAATCTACTAGTCTAGTTGGTTTCTAATCGCAATCATGAATTAACTACCATTGGTACCAACAGTTTAATCCTGTCGACCTCAAATGGGTATTCGTCCAGGCGAGCTGGACCGTTACAGATCTGCAGATAAGATAGTAGCGCGACTCTCCGACAGGTGCTCAAAAGTGAATTGAGCAGGACCGTTACAGCCACAAAACAAAGACCTAGAATGTCTACAGTAAAAGTCTTTGACAATCGTAAGTACAGGTTAATGTAAGATTTACATTCAATTTCACTTTGAAGTGGAAGTCACAGATTTTTGGTTACCTAACGGGAACCATATGCTACCATTGAATTTGTGATCAACGCTTATACCAAATACAATGTAGATGGTAGCAAATGGTTTCCTTTTGGTAAGCGGAAACCTGTCACTTCGAAGTGAAATTGAATGTAACTCAGACATAAGGGTGGAGCTTATTTTGACTTCGTTTTGCATGGAGAAATCTCATAAGGACATTTTTTGGTATTTTTGAATTCTTTAGATTAGGAAATGTAGTAGTGATATTTGGTAAGATAAGAGTGACAGATATTTTTTATTCAACTGTCATGAACAAAGAGTGTGTTCTTCAAGTATACACTTCATAGTATTTGTAAAGTCAATTGAAACAGTACACTAGACCAAACAAAGCATAAAGCTGTGACCTAACATGAGTGAGCTGTCCAACAGCAGAGAACGCTTTAAAATGAAAATATAAGATTCCATATTACTGTTGGTCAGTTCACTCATATTATTAGGTAACACTTCGCAGCTTTAACACTTTTTTTGGTCTATTGTACCACGCCACCGGCAAGATTCTCTCGCCGTTCCAATTGCCGTGAAAAATACTATAGATGGACCTTCAAAGCAGAGATTCAAGGATATTTTCATTTTTTCCGGTATTTCAATATTTTCAATGTCACCTCAATGTACAGATTAGCTTAAAGTTAAGGTGGAACTCAAAATGGTCTGCCCTAAGTACCGTATTTCAATTGTGCCACTCATATTAGATCCTTAGTTAAGTAAAATGAGTGAGTAATTGGAATACGATACTTACGGAGATCATTTCAAGGTCCACATTAACGTTAAGGGGACCTTAGGTATTCTGCACCTTGAGATGATGCGGAAATACCGGCCCTAAAATAGATTCACCAAGGGCAAGTCTATAAATCCCCCTTTATACTTTGTCAATAACTTTCAGTAGCGACGTGTAAACCCACCTTAACCACGTTTGCTTCTCATGGCAGAACCATAGTACTTATATAAATTTTGAAAAACGTTAAAATATTCATTTTCTTCAATTATCAAGCAGTTGAACTTGAGACAACACGTGGAAAAGTGCGGCTCCTCCATAGGGTCATTTTTAGTCATTGACTTCCCAAAAATATTTAATTCAAAAAAATATTTTGCACTCGATTTTATTCGTACATAATCATTTCAACTTCAAAATACACTTTACTTTTGGACTGTTCCTCGTAATAGTCGTCATTAAACGCTCAGGCACAGCCAGAAATACGCTTGGACAGCTGGTTTGTCCTTATGCCGAAAAAGCTTGGCGAATGTAGCCGAAAAAAAACAGGTACCGAGCGTAGCCGAACGCCTAAGTGAATTGGGAATGGAATTACCAGCCCAAAAACAATAATTCCTTGCCATCGATAACATCGTGTTTTGAGAAAATAGACATTATTTTACGTCTATAATCTTTTGAGCACACCATCCAAAAACTATATCCCCAACATTTATTATTTTTAAAGAAATGCCTTAAGTTTGTACCTGTAGAAAAAAATCAAAGTTACGACTAATTCTGGAATTATTTGAAAAACAGTAATTCCACGATTTCAATTCCATGGTTAATTAACAATAAACGGTAATGCGAAGTGTATAATTCCTTACGAATGGTATTCAGTTTCACGATTCGTTTCGATGTTCCATAAAAATCAGTATTTTTGAGGCTGTAGAAATATTTTCACGTATAATTACGTACCACTAATCACGTAATTCCAAAACTTTAGGTCCATAAGTATTATCTTATAATATGTGAATCTATTTTAGTATTATCACCAGCTCCAATGCAAATGTTCCAGGGAATTATCATCACCGCTTCTAATTACTACTAATTCTGGAATTACCAGCCCAAAAACAATACAATGATTCCTTGCCATCAATAACAGCAATAGGAATTATTTTCCGTGAGCCTTTAATCTTTTGATCTCACTCTGCAACATTTATTATTATTTTTAAAAGAATACAATCTGTACATCTGTGAAAAAAATGAGGATAACAACTAATTCCGGAATTATTTGAAAATAGTAATTGGTTGTCTTAGGAAAGTGACAACTATTTAAGCCTTATTTTAGACTGCTTCAACAAAAATGTCAGACACATAATATCAAGAAATTCATGATGGGATTTGAGAACATTTTAGCAGCTTATAATATGAACTAGTTTCGGAATTACATGCATATAAAATTAATAATCCTATTGGTGTGACATTCAGAAATCTCAGTAACTTAGTCAGTCCTTGTCAAGGAATTAACATTTTCTATGATTCCAGAGAAATCGTTTATAGAAACTTATTCTGGAATTACATACCTATAAAAATGTTTTCAAAAATAAATAATTCCACTGGCGCGGCAGCCACAGGTAAATATTTAGCCAGTCATTTTCAAGGAATAAGTATTTTGTATAATTCCAGCGTAATTTATTCAATCTTCCTGGTTCATAAAAACTAATTCCGGAATTGAATACTTATGAAAAATCAGCCATAAATCTCAAATATTCAGCGCAGCCAGTCTTTTTATATAATTCCCACGATGATCACCGTTTAAAGAAACTAATTCTGAAATAACCAGCCCAGAAGCAAGGAAATCGAGTTCGGAGAGAACAAGCTTTCATGTTTATTTTTTTTTCCAGGGCATTATCAAAAAACGGAATTTATCATTCTCATAGATAAAATTACATATTGGCGTCATCGATCCTAGCCGTTAATCGATGATCGGCGTTTTGGCAAAACGGATCCGCGAAACGTATCGGCTTTATTAATATGTTTTTGTTTTATGAGCTTAGTTTGATAACAATTGATTATTTTTGTTTTTCGACCTCTGCTACTATTTTTTGAGATTAGGGAGTAAAAAAAAAGTGAAATTTGACTTAATCTGTAAATAAAAATACGGCATATAACGTTCTAAATTGATTCGTTGACATTATTAACGGATATCGTATGACCGTAAACACAAACGTGGGGAGACAAGAATTGCGCTTGCCCAGATGTTAATCACTACGTTTGCGTTAGTTTCCTATTGGTCGCATCCATGTACGAGTACATCGTATCTAATTTTTTATTGGTCAGGTTGACGTGAGCATGCGCAACGAGTTGAGTGCTAATGTTCCCTCAGTTCTTATTCTTGTATTGAACTATTTAATTGGAGTTGGATGAGAATAAATAAAATCATTTTTTAAAGTGATATTGTTACATAAAGAGACACAAAGCTATTTGAAAAAAACACTGATAAGAATCTGGTTGCCGATTACCATTGTAAAACAAATTAACCTTTTAAATATGTAAAATAACTGAAACTTAATCCAAATTAATTCCATTAATTTAACCAAAAACGGTACATTTACGTTTCACATTCGGTCCATCCCAACCGAACTTTCAACAGAGAAAATCCCCAGCAAAAAACCGTCTATTTTTAAATGTATTATTCACAACGTACTGAAGATCTCCTTTCTCTATGATGATAGTTCATTGCAAACTAGGTCATCTCATCAGGTTTCCAAAGAATTTTCGCCTTTCTAAACGCGAATTTAAAACAGCCAAAAAACTATTACCTAATTATGGGCAAAGGTTGATGAACTGCCATAATTATCTCTAATAAACCTAGAAAACATCAACCACAGTCAACTCCCATAAATTCCAATCTGGCAAACTTACTTTAAAACCTGATAAAATACTCGACGAAACCAGGTGAAAAACAACTGTAAATCGCAGAAAACCGTCTTGAAAAGTGGTACCATACATTTTGGGTTCCCACGCGTTTCAAAGCAGGGTTCTATGTAAATTTGTACTTACATCAAGCATTATTGTTCGTAGTTGGGTTTTTTGCACTTGGAACGAATTAAATGGCACAAGAAAATGTGGAAAAACCATCGCAAAAAGCCACAAACTCACACATGTAAACAAATAGGTAACCTAACCTGACAAAATTGTTTTCCAAGCTTGACTTTGACAGAGAGTAGGAATGGGCTGGTAGGGATGGGCGAAAGATTTGAATGATTTTATCGATAGTGTTCTTGTCTTTAGCCACTTGGCCTTGTAATAAATTAAATAAGTAATTTTATTCATAGAAAATTTATGCGAAAGCATACTTCACTAGAGATTTTGCTCATTTGTTGTGAACATGAGTATGAATAAATGAATTTGAAATGTTCGTTCACACAGTTAATCAATACTAGACGATAATAATGATGAAAACAATAAAACAAGAATATTTTGATAAAACAATCACTTCTTATCATTAAAAAGAGTTTTGATTCACTTTTTTCAAATTTATTTCATAATGGATGTGTAATTTAAGACTAAATTTGTCACATATCGTCCGATACCATAGTTTTTCAATTGTATACGATGCAATTGAGTTGAACTTTAAAAGAAGTTTTATGTAGGATGTATTTGATAAATGTGTAAAATTTTCAGATATAGAAATATGTACCTGTTAAAAACTTGATTTTTCTTCAAATGGTAATCCGACTCCTTCATAATATAAGTGTATAATAGACTCGGAGTCGATAGCATTCTGAGAAAACTTTTGTTAAATGGTTTTGATCATCATCCGCATACTTTGAGTAAGTTTTTTCGCATATATTTTTTGTTTTGTTTCTACAAAGATTTCTTTTCTATTTTACTTCCAAATAACATAATTTTACAAATATCGGGAAGGTCCAAGACTTTTGACGTTCTGTGTAATTGAAAATAAAGTATTCTAATGTAACTTTGCACAAAAACATTGCACAAAACCTTTTTTTTCATTTTATTTCCTCAAGAAAAATCCAAGTTCGTTTAATATAACTTTTGCGGGAAAGATTGATGAACTTATTTTTTTTTGTGTGTATTAAGGATAGCAACTAAGTCCTGCGCTCTCTGTACTAGCTTTCACAGAATATAACTGACTCAAATTCTCAAAATTCACACCAGAAAAAGTTTTATGTCTATTTTGAGGAAATTTGGAAAATATATATTATTATCCTTTAATTTTGGAGGATCAGGGAGGTGTTAATTTGAGGTGGAACTTTCTTCTGCATAAATAATTTTCATTGCATTGAAGTTTTTGATCTAAAATTAGTGATTTTCTTTGCTAGAAAGTGGTTTTTAAGCCTTCTTTGGAGAGTTATAAAAATTAAACTGGCAAGGTTGGACGGTTGAAATGTTGAGGATATTTTGCTCTGCGAACTTTCTCAAATAACTCACATTTTATTTTAGGATTTATGATTCTTCTCATTGGACACTGATTTTAAGAAATCTTGAAAAAAACGTTTCCTTTTTCAAGGGCTCTCAAAAATAAACTAAGAGGGTTGGAAGGGTGAAAATTGAAAAAGACACTCTTCGCATTATGTCTTTGAAATCGCGAATGAGTCGATCTCACAAGATCCTCGAGACTATAGCAGATCTTCACAAAGTTATAATATAAATTCAGAAACAACAAAAGAAGATGGAAAAGTGTTAAATAATTGAACATGTGTCTAATGATGATGAACGAGCATTTTTCAACTTCAAGAGACTATAGAAAATAAACTCGGAGGGTTGCTAGATTGAATATTGAAATTTTGAAGATATTCACTCCATACGGTTCTATATGATTCACATAATTTACATTGGTTCTGATGGAAATTTTTATTCATGATTTTTTTCGTTAGACCTTATTGTTTTTCAGAATAACCTTCTCAATTTTTGGAACGCTCTGAAAAATGACTCTCAGTTCCGGTTGAAACAATGAAAATTAAAAAAAACATAGCTTTTTATTGTATTGGAGTTTTTAGTGAGGATTTGCGTTTTCAAAAAATAAATCAGTTTTTTGAAAATTCACCAAAGAAGGCGCTAGAGATCAAAATACAAGAAGCAAAATTAAAAACCTCGGATCAACGACTGATAAATGTCCTCATAAATGTATTAAAAACGATGACAGAGGTTTGTTTCAAGCGTTAAATCATGGCAAATTTTACGACAAATAGTTAAGGCCCTACTGCCCTACAGATCAAAACTAAAACTAACAAAATAATAAGACTTGGATCAAGGTCTGAGAAAATTCCTTATAACTTTTTAAAACGATGATAAAGGGATGAAAATAGAATTGGACTTGAAGAGTCATTAACGCTATTGAAATTCTAATTTTGATATGTTTTACTTAAATCTATTTTTATCTATTTAGAGTGATCAACCTCCTGCTTACATGAAGGCTTTAGGTGCATTTAACAGAATTTAAGTCTCCCTTGCCCACTCGTATCCTCGTCACATTTTTTTAATTCGTTGAAAATTTAACCAATTTATTACAAGGGATTTTGAAAAAAGGCCATCATCAGTTGCAATATTTTGAAATGGCCGCAGTCCTTTGGAGCCAATTTCCCTTGTTTTTATTTGTTTTAATATTTCTAAAACTGTCCACTCTGATATTATGAACCTTGTCTGGGTTTTTTTTTATTTCAACAAAATATTTAACATCGTTGTTATCCAAAATATTATCATGTGGCTTATCCAAGGTCACCAATATTTGAAATAACTCAAATTCCAGTGTAATCCATAACTTATGTGGAAATTTTCACTTTATATCTTGTTTTTGCGGTTGCAAATTTTGAAATATTGTTTCAGGTTTCGAGTTTGTGACTTATGATGCAATTGTTTTTATTCTATTTCATTTTGTTTCGTCCAATGTATCGATACAATTGGGAAAGAGTTCAACATCAAATCATTGCTGAAGTTGATTAAAACGTTTACAAAGGTGGCTCCAAAGTCCAAAAATTTGGTTTTCCTTTGTCATCACAACAACAAAAATATTTACTGCTTGAAATGTAAAATATTTGATATACGTATAAATGAAGTGGCAACCTATAAAAGGATACAGGGTGTCTATTGATGCATATTTCATGTTTCCAAATCATTCTTCAACATTCTGATACCACAAAAGCAAATTCTTATCTCTTCCACCCTATCGATCACTATCAAGCAAAATGAAATACAAAATAAGTGTTTTCTGATAAAAATATACAATAAATAACGGAAAAAGTGGCACATGTGTACGTGCCCTTTTTTGCAAATGGAGGCAGATAAGCGTCAGGCCTGAATTGAAATTGTAACGTTTAAAGAATTTCCAAAAAATCAAGTGAACCTTATTGACGTTCCAGTTTCTTAAAGAGGATTGTAGCCATGAATTGTAATAGAAACAAGTCTACCTGCATGAAATACAAGTAGATAAACCCTAAAACTTTCTTTAAAATATCCATTTCGTTTTGGCAAACTTCAACAGACCATGAATGTAGCACACTCCAAATCCGTTAACGTTATTCACCCCTTAAAACCATCTGCCACATGGCGCACGCGTATGACACTCACTCAAACCCAGATGGTCGCACACGTCACACCCACAACCACTGAACACATTTGCAATAAATAAAATCTCATTTGAACAGCATTATTTAAACAAAAACACAGAACACGTAACGGGCACAGCCAGCGTACTTTGGCGCTGATTTTAACTAAACATGCACCCCTGAAAATGTTACCCTCCGTCGTACCCAAGGGTCAAAGTACCAGGGGGGGAGTGAAAATCCGCCAGGCGGCCGCCCTGGCCCTTTGTGTTCAGGTAGAAAATCGATAGCAGGCCCGTTTTGGGACAATTTACCCCTCGGTTTATGGTTTTATGGGTGTTTTTGTTCGTTGGTTGCCTGCGTTTGGTTCTTGCCGGTTATGGGGTTGTAAATTGTTTTTGGTCGGTGTAGATTTGATGTTCTATTTTGGCTTGATTTAAAAAATGTTTTCATGTGAACGTCTATTATTATTGATGGATTTGTTTTTATTTCTGATTTATCCACCAAATTAATCAATATTTTTACAGAATAAGTTAAGGTCAATCATCATTCAATTCCGAAGTGGAAGTAACAGATTTCCGCTTGGCAAACGGGAATCATAATATGCTACAATCCACATTGAATTTGGCGTAAGCGTGACTTTGAACACAAATTCAATGTAGATGGTTATGACTCCCCTTTGCCAAGAGAAAATCTGACACTTCGAAGTGAAATCGACATTGTTTTTCACCAACAAAAGGGCATAAGCCACATCTAAATTGAATTGGTCGGTATACGTTGAATGAAAAGTATTCGAAAATTATATATTTTATATGCAGATAGGTATATATATTTTGATGATATCAAGTCCGCATTTTTTGTCGTATGACGATTCAAACAATATTGTGGCTTATGACCGTCTTGCTTTTATTTTTGTGGTATGTGCCTTTTTACTAGAAACAAATTTCCGGATTCAATCAATGGGGAACTTGCATGAAATTTTATTGCTGAATTCGAAAGTCCATGAAAAATAAGAAGACCCGTATTTTTTTTTTTGTTAGTCAAAAATTTACTGAGATACAACGCTTTGAAGTGTGCTGCAATTGAAATGTCATAACATTGTAACAACATGCTCAGTATATCTATATACAGCGTGTCCCAAGAATGTGTATACCTATAGTAAAGTTTTTTATTATCAATTTTACGAAAAAAAGTCATTCTTTATAAAAAGCTCTGCAAGGTCTAAGACCTCAAATGCAATCATCAGATGACAGTTTTTACCGGCCATGAGGTTTCTCAAAAAACATTATTTTTTCTCAATTTTCTCATTTTTTGTTAAAAGAAAAAAAACATTATTTTTCATAACAGGATGGTCATTTTTCATGAATATTGGAAAAATCGTTTCTTTTAACTCATTTTTGCTCAATAAAAGCTAGATGTGGCTTATGGACCTTATTCCTTCGAGCGCTTCAAATATTAATCCTTCATTCAAGTGTCCGGTGTATTCAGATCGGGCCGGTTTGAAGGTTTTCAGCGTCTGCTTAATTCAATAGAAGGCAATCTACATCTTGAATCCATTGAAGCATTTTCTTATTTGCTTCTGCAGAATTTCCCAAATTTTCCAAAGAAAAAATGAAGAGTAAATGAAGAAAGTCTGCTTCTAAATAAGCATAATTAGAAAACTATGCGAAAACTCTTATTCAAATGATCAACAAAGGACAACTTTGAGTCCGGAGCCAAGCAATTTTTTTAAGTTCTTTCTTCTTTCCTCTACAAAATTCCTTTTTGTTCGTCGATTCAATAAATAGCTGGGATGTCACCGCCTGCTCCTTCAAACGAAGCCGCCGAGCGTTCCTCCATCCCGTTGGCTGAAACTTTAATTTAGGCCGGATCTGAATTCAGTGAATATCCGATGAAAAAGGATATTGACTCACTGCTTCAATACCTATCCATGGTTTTTCACGTACTCATTGGTTTTTCTTGGAAAACCTGGATATTGAATGTACACTACACATCACTACCTCTAATAAATAATAAACTAAAACCGCCAGATTTTCCCAAAGTAACCGAACTTGAAGACATGGTATCTAATTCTGGAATAAAATAATCATTGAAATGAAATCATAAAAATAACGAAAAATAATAGCTGTAGATTCATTATGATGAATTTGTCGACTTCAGTCATCATCGTTGAACGTTCGATGTTCCTCCAGAGTGATCGTGTTCAATATAACAAAGCAGTTTTCGAAAAAAAGTGATCATCCGCTGTGTTTTGAGGCAACTTGACAACATTGAATTGAAAAATAAAAATTTGCGACGAATAACAGAAACACCATGATTGAACTGCTTCTCCAGAATTAGCCTAAGCATCAATTGTCCCATGAGGTTCCTATAAGAGAATCATCGCAAAGCAGTGTCTCAGAAAAGGTTCTTTTTTGCTGATGCAGTCCTATACACTTATAAAGACCCCCAAAAAGAATGTAGTTCTGGTTCTGGTACAAAATGTCCTAACCGTCAAGTTTTTGGAGGGATGTCCAAGTCGTAGAGCGTTCTCGAATGATGAGCTTCTTTTAGTCAATGTTCTTATGGTGTCGCGAAGTTATAGTATAAGAGACAAGAACAGGTGCAACTTGATTTACTTTAATAAAAGATGGAATAATTAGAATTTTGCCGAGCTATTTATTATCCCAAGAAATACTTAGTGAGATAGACATGCTCTTATCTAAGTTTCATATATCCCTTGAAAGGATCATGTTAACTCAAAAATTAAAATGTTGGTGTTCGGGTTTCTATGTCATTGAGTATATTTTATTTTTTGATGTATGTCCATTTTTCTAGATACCCACCGTTGTATTGTACAACTAACATCAAGGAGCCGACTTCTTCAAATCTTCGGGTACCTACTAAATCTAATGAAGAATCTAATCGGAGATACCAAAGTTGTTCAATTTCAATTTCACAAATGAAAGTAACACCGGTAAAAGAAGCTGTTTTGTCAGCTATTGCTTTTTGTCTTCCAAATACAAGTTATGTTGAGAATTCTCTATAAGACCTCAAATTTAGCAAAGTTCTTTCAACAATTAGTGAGTCAGACGATACCTGCTAACCTCTTATAGGTAAGTGTTTTGTTAGCTGAGACCGAGTAAAAGATTTCTATAAACATGGTCACTTGAAATTACTTTTTTAGTCTTGTAAGCAGAATAGTCATCATCATCCTTGGTATAGTGGTCGGAGGCATGAATTCTGCACAGGAAGAACGTGAAAGCTGTTTGTATTACATAGTGTTGGATGAACACATCTATTGTTCAAGCAGGTCGTAGCCGATCCCATCCCAAGTTTGAGATTATGTCCAAACATGGAGCACAGAACACATATACAAAGTTTAGAAGACAAACTGACGTATACAATTTTACGGAACAATGCGCCACGGAATGCAGTGCGATATTATACAGATTTCTATACATAAAAGCACTGACTCCGACTTCGAAACTGTCTTTATTTGTTTAATAAAGACAAAAAGCATGCATAAATGTAGTTTTTTCGGTTTTTCCTTGAATGTCCAGAACCATCTGGGGATGGGGTCAGTGTGGGCTTCCCTAGTTGATGTGTTCTGCGCTGCGGGGCGCTGACCCTGTGTGATGGTGACTGTGACTCCGGAGGTCTAGGGACGCGATGCATGGCTCCATGTGGTGTAGGACGGCTGGACCGTTACGAACCTCCTCGGGAAACATTTCTGCTGTTTCTTCCTCTTTGTTCGGCCTTTTCAGGATGGTGTCACTCACTGTCCTATTTGTTCATCTGGCAGAAAGATTTTTGCTTTTGTGAAGGATGCATTTCTCGCCACTTTTCCGATGGCGGCTGGAAGATTGATGAGCCCCGGGTTGTATCCTGCGTTCTTACAGGTTTTTTGATGAGGATTTTTCCACTTAGAGTGACATCAAAGCATGAAAGACATCATCAAGAAAAAAGGTGTCATTCTACGTATCGCCATCCTCTCGAGATCTAACGAACTTCAGGCACATCAGCGCCTCTCCGTGGATGCGAATCAAAGCTTTCACTAAGGCTCCCTCTCCGTTTACGTTTTTGTTCTAAACTTTATATGTTCTGTGACATGGAGACAAGATAGTACTGATCGAAACGTCGATAACCAAAATGAAACCAGAAAAAAAAGAATTTTGTTGGATTGATGTTTAAAAAAGGCTCCTTTGATATCGTTTCACTATATCATTGCTATATAACAAATTGGTAGTAGTATTCCACAATATGTTCGGAATGTTCCCCATCATTGACGGAGACAGAACAAAAATCTGTAAATTTAGATTGGAGTTTGGCGAGTATTGGTCTCAACTTGTTCGTGAAGCCATCCAAACATGCGGGTCAGATTTCTTCGATGAGAGTGAGCTGAAAATCATCAAATCTTTATTTTGACTTGTGTCAAGTACATTGTATTTCCAAAATAGACACTTTAACCAAACCCAACATTTTTTCACGTATCCGCATCCGGATCCCCAAACGAATCGGCATACGTTGATGATATAAAAACCCGCTTAAGCAGCGATCGGTTCTACGTACACGAAACGGATTGAAGAAACGTCAAAGTTGTCAAACTTCGCGTTTTGTAACCTACATATTGATTTTTTTTTATATTTTTGGTTTGGTTTGGATGTTTGTGTATTTTTCGTTAATCGGCTTCGAAGTGCTTTTGTTATAATTATTCGATTAGTTGAGATGCGTTCTCGGATACGGATACGATGAAAGGCCCACGACGATGCGTGCAACGGAACGAATCGCAACCCCCCGCATCTATTCTGAGCATGCGCAGATTGATGCGGATACGGATACGTTCGAAATTTAGGAACTACTTAAAGTGTCTAATGTTTGGAATATACTTATTTGTCGAACAGCTCCTTCAGCGCCACAACTTAAAGCGCGCGAACTTGCGACAACGTGACAACTTCATGTACAACAACTCCGTACAACAAAAGTAAATGAATATTCAGTCAAAATTACTGTTCAAATAAATCGAGTAGCTGCGGAGATCAGAGGGAAAATTAAACCTTTCATGCCGCTGAACAGCTAGTGATATCGATACCACAAAGATATCGATATACCAAATCGGGGATATATCTTCATGTTACCAAGAACTCAATAGAAACAGCTGATGTCTATCACGTTCTCGCAAGTTCGAGCGGGTTATTTGGATCGACAATAAATCTATCACATTATCACATATCCGTCCATATCTATTTGCATATTGAGGATCTACGCAAACGATGGTGGTTTTCCCACATTTCGCTCGGAGTTTGGCAAATTCTGCACGTGTGGATTCAAGATTTGGTAGTTGGCTACCATTCAAAGTTCGCATGTCTGCATGGCTCAATGTACAGATTGTCTCTTATCTCTATAATTGACAAGTGAATCATGAAACCATAGGTCTTGGAACTCATCATTTAACAGAGAAATTATCAACAGATGCCAATCAAAGCAAATTGAATGTTTAATTGAAACCATTTTGAATTACACTTTATTTTCTTTTAAGAATAGTTTATTTCTTTTTCCTATATGCACTGAATCACTCATTTTTTTTCTTAGTCGAATTGATGAAAAATAATCAGTGAAAAAGCGCCACCCAGACCTTCATAAAACGATGGTAATCCAAGCTGAAACTAAAATCTCAAATAGAAGAGTTGGTTGAGTTGCACGAACTTTCTCTTTCCTCATGTTTCCTTCAATGTTACATGATATCTCTCAAGAAACTATTTTTCTATCCTTTTTTCCACCCAGTCATAACCTCCTATGCTGTTCTCTTATTGTGTTGAAGCGATCTACATCCTACATCCAATTCCCATCCACTTCAATCCTACTATTTTTAATATTGTTTTTCTTTGTAGAATAGACAGAAGGATTGCAACTTTTTTCTTTTCATCCGCCCCAACCCATTAATCATTTAATCAGATGAATATTGTTTATCTTATCAGTTTGTTAACCCATGAGTAAGAGAAATAGACATAAGTTAGTTGCACTACAGACACCAAGTATTTTTCTGACGCTTCCGCCATTGTGACACATTTTGGATCAATAATCTGTTTGCAATCTTCATTCCCTTCACCTTTCACGGACTTTCGATACAATCTAAGCGAGAAGAATGTATGATGCTGATATAATGTCCAATTTTTCCTCCACTATGTATCTTGATTTGATAGGAAGGTAAAGTAATTCTCGAAACAGTCATTAGGTATTCAAACATTTAATTTGGTTGGACAGATTTGTTCTATTTCCTTATGAATCCATTTGTATATACAGTGTGGTCACTTTAGTGTGCAACATATGAGATTTTTTCTTATTAACTGCACAACCAAAATACAAATATTGCCCGAAAGATGGTGCATGTTCGATAATCATATTAGGTATCATATCTCATAAAAAAAAACTAGTTTCATAAATTATTCAAAAACCAATCAATTTCTCATGACTTAGTTCAAGTTTAAGCATATTAAGAGAATTTACCTGAATTTTTAATTTTTTAGGGAATCACAAGCTTCATGTTTGTTGCAACGATATTAAACACAACATTAAAATATCGCAAGCTTTCTTTTTCACAAGGTAAAACATTATTAATGATAATATGCATATTAAACTCTCATTTGAAGTGTGATTTTTTTTTCGGGAAATAATCAGATGTTTAAAAAATGTATTTTTTTTTCTTAGGCCATTATTTGGTCCTATTTAGGCATAACTTTTTATTCTCAACAACTTTTCTTCATAACATTTTGCCGAATTTTCTGAAATAAGGGTACTTCACCCTTGTACAATTTTCATATTTTTTGGCCTACCCTGTATGCTGTTTGACTTGCAACCATTCTAAGTGCACCTAATATGATTATCAAACATGCACCAACTTTTGGCAATATTTGTATTTTGGTTGTGCAGTTAATAAAAAACATACTCAAGTGACCACACTGTATACAGGGTGAGTCTGGAAATCAGTGCGCATCATGTCTAATTTCATAATATCGATTTCGTCCGTAGATTCCATCCCAAACGTCTGACGCAATTTTAATAAAATTTTCAGCTTTGTTCGAGCAACAAAGCACAGCACTCGAGTTTTTATAGTCTATTGATTTTCCACTTTTCTAGAGCTTAAAGTGAATTTTTCCGACATAACATTGTTTTCGATTTCTACGCATCGGATATGTAAAGTTCAGGTCACCTTTTTTGCTTAAAGTTGAAAGACATTTTTTTACTTTGTGAAAATTGATAGCGTACCAGGTTTTTCTAAAAAGTCGGTCCAGGTTTGGAAAAGTTGAACTCAAACGAATCTCAAAAATATGCTCAATATCCCCGGATATACTTTTTGAATGTTCAGACAAAAAATCAAAACAATCCTCAACTTTTAACACTTTGTATTTTGTTGCGGGCACATAATTACTACACTCCATGCGGGCACTTATTTCGGACTCACCCTGTATACAAGATGTTTCAAAATGATCCTCATTCTTAAAGGGGTGAATTTGAAAACTAGATAACATTAATGCCTAAACCTCTGAACTTTTAAGCTACAGGGTGTTGAAGGTTAAAGTTTGAGAAAAAATCGTTTTTTCATAATTTGTATGTTCATTCCTCAACAAAGTTTATTATATCATTTATTTACATCGGATTAAGATAAATCATGAAATCAAATTTACCCCAGAATGATATTTTAAAATAAATAAAATTTAAAATAATCTTCATTGAAATGAAAAGCAGTGGCTTACATATTTTTCCGAAGACTGTACAGACGCCACTAGTTAAAAAAACCTTCTAATCGGAAAGTAGTGTTGCTCAGTAGGTGTGTATCAAATTTCATAGACATAGGTATTATAATTATCTAGGGGGTTGATAATTTTAACCTTTATCACTCTGTAGCTAAAAAGTTTGGTCCAAATTTTTATGTTTGGTTTATTAGAGCTCAGATTTTATGGAAACTTTCAATGTTCAACCGGGATCATTTCTTTCAAGACAAATTTTGACTCATGTGAAAAACCCAATTTTTAATAACGATTTTCTTCCAATTAAAACTTTTTTTAATGTAAAATAAAATGCTGATAGCTTTTCTCATCACAGCCTTTCCAATTATTCAAATTTTCTGTTACCCCTTTATTTATCAAAATAGACATTTTTTTCAATTTTAAAACCCTTATAGATTAAATTTTAGATAATCCAAATTTTGATATCGCTAATCCGTTTATTCCGGAATTCTTTTTTTTTGTGAAAAATATTGTAAAAATGATTATCGCTGTTAGAGTAGATAACAAATCAATGAAAATTAGGCCAATTTTAATAAGTTCTAATTATTGAACCATGAACAATTTTTAACCTTGTCCAATTTCGATTTCTGGTGTTCACGGATAGTTTGGAAGAAAAAAAACTTATTCGAAGATTTAGAAAGTCATTCCTCAAAAAACGTCTGCTAGATGGAAAAATACATTAAGAATAACATTGATCATTTGGAATTTTGTATTTTTTTTTTTTTTGATGTATACAAAACAGTGATATATTTTAATCAACTGACCAAAAAACTCCCAATGAACATTTTTATCAAAGTTAGATTTACGATAGAATGAAATGAAAATACATAATTATGAGAATAACAAAAGTTTTTCCTTTTCCAAACTATATCCGTGTACACTGAAGAATAAACAAATACATATTCCATTTTATACAAACCTGTCATCGACCCAAACTCCTCAAAGCCAACCATTGCCGGACCAACCACAACCAAGACCATAGAAAGACACCCTCAAATTACACTTGATTATATTGGATTAGGATAAAACATATTTACACCGCTTATTCAGCTACTTAACGTAAATCAAATAAATTTGAAAATATACTATTAAATACGTAATATGGCAAGATAGACTAGTATTTATGAAAATCTTTGGTTTGCGTATGGCACATTTAAATGGCAACTATGTGATTCTTAATAGAGCTTCCGGTATTACTGATTTTGAAGAGAACTGTTGCAATTCTGATTTGTTTTTTTAAAGCGTGCGAGGCGTTTAACGAAAACGAAAAAGGCAACGTAAATAGGTTGAAAATTCTTAAAAGTATGACTATAACTGTGTTCATCAAACTCAGACCAAACTGGCAAAACTATACCCTAACTAACTCTACCTTTGGTAATTCTTTGGTTTAAAAAGTGATAACCGAACTGGGCTTGGCCGTTCTATAAACCGTGATACTTTTACTGAATTTCGGAAAAGAATTCGGCAAACTTTGCGCTGATTGATTAGCAAGAGTAGGACTCGCAAAATGCCCGTGCTTATTTTCAAAGTGCCGTTTCAAATTGCTTTGCTGATGAAACTTTCGATCGCAATACGAGCATTGAAACATTGCCGGTTTACCGCACTCGTACTGCACATGTCTGCGCATGTTTCCTCGATGTTTGTAGACTTTTCCACAATTTTGACAGGGGTACCCAATCTCTTGCTCAATTTTTCTTAGGTACCAAGCGCCATCCTCCCCTGTAAAAAGGATTCTGCTGTACTGGGCACCAGTTAGTCACAGGGTTCTTTTCACACATTTTGCTGGGGTTCGTTTGTTTTTCACCATTGTACTGTGACTTGGATTAATAAAAAAAAAAACAATGGTGAAAAACAACTGGATTTTAAGGACAAAAACTACTAAATGCATTCGACATGTCTATTAACCAGTTTGTATCAATCAACAAATTAATTTTTTTGGTTCTCTGGCACAGCTTATGTGGTCATGTCCTTGTGCTGCAACAATAGAAACCCAAATTGTTTATCCATTTGGAACTAGGACATCAATCCAGTCCCTTCAAGTATGGGAAAGGATGTTTGATGTGGGAATTATCAAGACTGTCGTAAAGTAGACAGTGATTGAATTAAGTCAGGAATATTTACCTATTTTACTGTCCAGGATGTGCTGGTGCTGGAGCCGGAGCTCTTCTCCCTCATGGCATGGCTGGCTTCAAAGCCCTCCCCCCACCCCCTTTGTATCAGCTCCCATTTACACCCCCCTCCCTACCCAGCAAAGTGCTTGGCTTTTTCATGAACCCTCAAAATATCTTTTCTCGTGAACTTTTTTAAACAAATCCCACAGGAAAATTGACGATCTACCCCACATTCGTATTTCTGGTGTCTGTCCAATGTATATTGGACAGAATATCCCTTGCCGCACCTTGTGCATACATACGGGTACTTATCTACAAAACACGCGATTTTTAGTTTTACTGCGAACTATAAAGTAACAGTTCACAACAAAACAGGACAAGAGCCATGCTCTAGTCCATTATTCCCAAGCCCGAATCTGGCCAATTTTCCTCGAAAACCCCTCATAAAGTAGATGGGTTTTTGCGGAAAATGGGAATCGCAGACAGGAGATTGGGAATGATGGAGGCAAGCTGTTGGCCCTCTATCCAAACACAATCTTATGGGTTGCAGATCAGGACGTATTTATGCAAAAGGGCCAAAAATCAACAAATAAAATACCTCACTGCAAGGCAGCTACAACAACAATGGTTATAACCACTATTTTATGATATTGCATAAATTTATGCAATATCTGGTGACGTTATCACACTCCTACACAAGCGTAGGAGTTGATAACATTAACTGGATCCAGGATCACCCCCCTAATAATAAAGCAAAACAAAAATTTTTGTATTGCATTGCACCCCATGGTTGCGTGAAATTTCACGCAACTGCGTTGTTTCCTTTCAACTCAAGCCAGTTGATGGGAAACAACTACATAGTTGAAATCTGTAGCAAATTGCTACAAATCATATTAATGCCAAGACTAAATTTAGCCATGTCATCCAATGTACAATAAAGGACTGGGAAAAATAATAATGTACACAGTAAAAGCATGCAACATGATAGATACTTGTTAGACCAAAGTAAAATGAGATAGAAGGCCAACAGATACTGTGGGACACTAAACACACGATAAACTACTTTTCTATTGACTCTAACTATGAAGCAAACAATTTATCGTTGCTTAGCTTCCCAACATAAACAAACCCAATACGGTTGTAGTCGCAAGGCAAAACCAGAGGATCAGAAGCTAATAAAATAAATAAAAAACACTGAGACTTACGACAGTCTCTGATTTGGATCGATGACAAAGTGTCGCGTAATGGACATCCCGTAGCCAAGCAAAACGGTAGGCCTAAGAAGTAGTAGACCTAGACGTTTCGGACTTGGGATGTCAATTGGGCGACTGCTTTGTGCCCTTTCTCCCTTTACTCTTACCTTTGTCAAAATACGCTAAATTACTTTAGTGAGTGTGATGTTAACAGAATAACATCATTTAAATGTGAGAAAGTTGCCAGTACAACTTCCATTATCAAAACAATGTTAACAGCATAACATTTTCTAATTCAGTATGTAAATTGTAAAAGCCATTCCGCATGGTTAAACTCAGCTGCTCCACGTCAAGTAGTCAGGGAGAAGGGTTATGGTATGTTCAAATTCAATTCAAATACAGCAAACTACAAGCTACAAGTTAAAAGCAAACCAAATACACAAGCATATTAAATCAAAAGCACCCAAACAAAATATGAACTAAAATCAGAGACTGGGTTTTCTCAGGATCGGCGTTGCCTTGCGATGTACAACCGTGTAACTCCGGCATTTATCTGAAGTCGGCCTAAGCTAACAAGCATAACAATATTGCATAGCTTGAAACAAGACGTTGTTGTGACAAAAACAAAGAGTTTTGTCATTATAGCGCTTGTTGCAAGCTATCCAAGATTGAATGCGACTGAAATGGAAAAAGTTGACACAAGGCCTCTTTCAAAACAACGCAGGAGCCTTTAATAATGAAAGAGAAATCTTACCTTGTGAGTCCCTGTGTGCACCGACCGCCTCTTGTGCGGCTAAAAATACCTCGTCTTGTGATTGATTTCCAACTTGCCAGTGTGCGAATCCTGGAGAAAACGTTCAATTTGAGACGTGTTAACGGGATAACAACATTCATCTTGATTAAATAATCTGGGTTAACTGTATAACTCAGTTTATTCATAATCACAATAATTATAACCGCGTCTAAAATGAATGTCCATTTTTTTCAGATAAAATTGAAGACTAGTCCTTTTAATGCCGAGCATAAGAGACGCACTCGAGACCGAAGCGCCCCGGTTTAAAACCATGTCGAGCGCCTCGGAAATGACAGAGTCCGAGTATTTTCGACTTTTTCCTGTCAATTTTGCCATTAATTCGGCCACGTCATATACGCCGCCCAAATCTGCGAACAAACCAAAAGATTTGGTTTAGTTCGGAGCTTGTTTGGCTTCAGATAAAACAAATATAATTTCAACAATGGTAAGTCCTAGAGGTAAGTTAAGTGACTGGAAAATATTTTGGAAGTTCGCAATGCCACCGCAAGGGGCTGATGACTGCTATGAAGAAGCTGTCTTGGAGAGATACACGATGAGCTATAATTTAGAGACGCCATTTTATAGCTGGGATCATTTTTGATACAAGGCATTTTTTCGTATAATAAGTGAGCGGGAAGCCAATTCATCAATATCTCATGAAACTTTCAACCGATTTAAATAATTTTGGAATTGTTTGAAAGCATTATATGAACTTTGAAATAAAAAATTCTTTCAAAAATCTACAAAATTCTCTTACAAACAAGACCAAAAATATTCAACTCAACAACTTGAGTGATACCGTAACATTTTGCGCCACGCTTATTTTTCCCGTATCTGGCATACCTAATAAGTGAGGGGGAGGCCAAATTCCAATATCTCATGAATCGTTTAACCGACTTAAATATTTTTGACATTGTTTAAAATAGCATGTCATGGACTCTCAAATGAAAAGTTTTTTCAAAAGACCATAAAATACTTTCAAACGAGATCAAAAATATTCAAATCGGCTCAACGGTTCAAGAGATATTGGAAATGAAATAAATATACGTTGGCCTCAGACGCCATTTTATAGTTTGGGTGATACCGGAAAATTTTGCTCCACGGATTGTTTTCCGTCAAGGGGGAGGCCAATTTATCTTTCAATATTTGATTTCCAATATCTCATGAATCGTTCAACCGATCCAAGTATTTTTAGCATTGTTTGAAAGAGAATTTTATGGACTTTTAAATGAAAAGTTCTTCAAAAGACCATAAAATACTCTTTCAAACGAGACCAAAAATAGTCAAATCGGTTTAACGGTTCAAGAGATATTGGAAATGAAATAAATGCATTGGCCTTTTGACTTTGAAGACGGGAAGACGCTATTTTATAGTTTGGGTGATATCGAAACATTTTGCGCCACACATTTTTTTCATATTTTTCATAATGAATGAAGAGGATTCTAATTCATCTTTCAATATTTCATGAACCGTTCAACCGATTTAAATATTTTTGGCATTGTTTAAAAGAGCATTTTATGGGCTTTCAAATGAAAAGTTCTTTCAAAAGACCATAAAATCCTTATTCAAAGAAGACCAAAAATATTCAAATCGGTTCAACGGTTCAAAAGATATTGGAAATTAAATGAAGACGCATTGGCCTTTTCCTCCCTTATTATAACAGAAACGAAATGTCATAAAACAAAATGAACCGGTATCACCAAAGCTATTAAGTTATATGTAGCTCATCGAGTATCTCCCCTATCGGTCAAATTATGAACTTCAAAAAAATTCACAGTCATTTTACTTATGGAGAATTTTTTCCCCAAACCACCAAGTCTTACCATTGTCGAGATACATCCGCTGAAAAGAACATTGGGCCCCAGAAATGGGAATTTTACAAAATGTCGGAAATAACAATAAAATATGAAAACCTCCAAGAAATCATTTGAAACCCTTAGAAAATCAACTCGACTGCCAAGAGAGCCAAATTGAGTAATTAAAAAAAAAACTGTCATGGAAAAACCAGTTGACAAAAGAGTGTCAATGATTTCCACGACAAAATTTGAAACTAAGAAAAGTTGAAAAGTACGTTGTCCTTAGACTCAATTCCGTAAAGAGGGAATCAAGATTAGGAAACGTGTATCAACTGAAAAATAATGCAGACATGGAAAATGGCCGAATCAAAGACAAAACTGTGAACTTCAAATTTGTTATGATAAAAGATGTCTTACCTTGTTGTGACGATCCCTCGCCGCCATGACTAGGTCCAGCTCCGTCATCCATTTGTTCCATATTACTCAAGTCGTCATCATCTAGCGTTAGGTCCTCGATACTGTCCTCATTCATTTCGTCAACATATTCGGATTTCGGCTCAATCATCAGTTCGCTGTGCGTTTCGTGTTTCTCTTTCATCATAGGAACTTGTGAGCCGGTTTCTTCTTTATGCCTTGTCAGTATGTCTTGTTTGGATTCGATAGTATCAGGCACGTCATTGTTCATCTTAACATTAACAGGTAATTGAGTAGTCGCTTGAGGAATGTTCTGGGAGGGCAGACTGTGGGCGTCCGAGGAATTTGAAGCATCATGATGATTGTCCATATCCTCGCTCTTGCGCCTCATTCGTTTCTTTTTTCGAGGACCCGGCGACATTGAGCCTTCCCGATCGTCGCGATTTCTCTGTTCAATCGTCAATCCTTGCACTTTCGGTAACTGTTGGGGACTTTTAGGTGCCGTTTGCTGTTGGAGCGGCCGTTTCACCGGCTCGTCCTTCTTGTTATCACTCAGTCCTTTGATTTGTAACGACTCGGCCGCTTTTAGCAGAGCTCCCAATTGGTCTTGGGATATGTTCACCTCACCGCGGTACATGTAGTCCATCATGGCTTTCAGTTCTTGGAACTTCACGTCCTTCAAGATGAGAATGGGATGTTTGTCATAATGGCGCGAGAGGAGCGACTCGAAATATGGACTGCACGCCGACAGGACGACTTTGTGGGCGTTCAGGAATTTTCCCTCTGCTGCGAGTGTCACGTCCACCAGTTTTTCGTTTTCTAGTAATGTGTCGAATACCGCTACTAATGTTGACTGGTGGTTGTTCCAGCGCAGGCAAAACTGTTGATCGTCGTCCATTTTTTCTAATAACTGCAACAACAAAAAACACATTGTTACACCCAAAATTCAACCGTCTGGAAGATCATTAATTCAATAAAATGAAAATAATCTTTAACTTTTTTTTTCTTTTTGTTGGAAAGCGCGAGTTGATTAAAATAATTTGTATCATCGATTCTTTCTTTACAAGTGTGCAAAGTTTCGAATCAATCTGGGCATTTGAGGCAACGTTGCATATCAGACGGGGGCGGTTCAAGAATAATAATTTAAGTTTCGTCGTCCAATTTTTCATTCACCACATGTCAAACAAGCCAACGATAAATGACATATGCGAATGTCAAATAATTCAACAGAATTGGGATTTTTCTTCAATTAAACATTTCTGTCTACTTTTTAGCTTTTTTTCTACTGAAATTATTGTATTGTCATCGGTCTGTCTAATTTAATTTTAGTCATTTTTCTTCTTATTTGTGGAACTTTTAAGACTATTTCTGTGTTTCCCATTTTTCGAGTTACGATATTTGGGTAGGTATAAAGTTGGTGGCGCTATTGAGACCTAAATCAAAGCGCCACCTACTTTCTATCTACCCAAATATCTTGACACGGAAAATGGGAAACACGGAAATAGTCAAACTCTCAAAAATTAGTAGAATTATTTTCTTAGATGTTTTTAGCTTTATTGCTGTTGATTATTTATCTAACAAATGATAAGCTCGAAAAAAAAAAAAGAAACTAACGCTGATTGCTTAAGGATTAAGGATTTTAAAGGATTAACACTTGATTTAATAACTGAAAAAAATATCTTCAAAATGAATTAGTTTGATGCAACGGAGCTAAATTTCACGGATACACTAATTGATAAATAAAATGAAATAACGAGAATTTAATCTTCAAAATAAAGGAAATGCACACAGATACACGTTCGGTGGAATATTGAACACATTTTGTAAAAATCATTAGAAATTGACTATTCTTATAACCATTTTAAATAAACAAAAAAAATAAGAGAAAATTATTTCGATTACTTTATTCGTTTTCAAAACCTATTTGATTTTTGATTATTGAGTCAGTACCACCGAACCATAGCATCTAAAAAACTAAAAAATGAAAATTAACCGTAGAAAATTTGACAGTAAAAATGCGCTCAGTAAAATATTGAATAGAAGATTCTGTTAACGAAAATAAAAATTGTTATAAACACTCAAATAAATCTACAAATCAAGAGATATTTAAATTAGAATATTTTGGATTATTAATTATTATTTAATTCGTTATTATTATTATCATTATCATTGCAACACTTGAATAAATCAATCAGTTTGCAATACACATCAAAATTATTTGTTAAATAAATTGATTAACATTTTATAAATTATTGAGCAGGATTTTTAATTAAAAAACAGTTCCTGCCCTTAAACGAAGCTTTAAAAGGAAATAGATGAGAAACAAATCGACATAAATTCAACAAAAACATGGGATTGTTTTTTCTATTTGTTTTGTAACTTGGCTTGGCCTTTAGCCTTTATATAATTTATTTATGATTTTTTAGTGAATTTCTGCATTAATCATGAATAAAAGCAAATAAGAGATAAAAGAAAATATAAGTCAATAACAAATATTAATCAAATTGTGTTCCCAAAAAGGTCAATTTTTACATAAAATTGTAACAACTCTTCATTTACTGGTTGCTGCAAAATCACACAAGCCGGCAACGCTGTCACTAATATTTGGAAAGAAGACAGAAAAAGTGAGGTTAGAGAACTGCGATAAAATGATGTTTTTTTAATGTTTAATTAGGAGCTCAATTTAATTTAAATGGAGTTAATTCTGTGATTTTTTATCAGGAAAACCCAAAACCACCCACAACTCTTACAAATTTAATGACTTAATGAGAATCTAAGTACCTACTGCCCCTTACGTGTCGAGTTTGGTTCATAACAAGGTTGTTGGCCATTTAAAAACCCTTAAAATGAACTCAATAATGATCAAAGGCCGTTCAATATCAAGGAAAAATTAACAAAAGTTCAAATTCCAACAAAATTTCAATAAAGTATCCTAGCACCATATTTGGTTTATAAAACGCAATAAATTTTAATAAACATGTCCGCAATGACGCATAATACACAAAATACAAAAAACCGAATAAGACCATCATAAAATAATCAAAAATAATTTACCTAAAACAAGTTAAAACATCACAAAACGTATCACAAAGGCACAACAGGACGCGTCAATTCAAAATGGTTGACAACAAGAAAGTTCTCAACAATCAATTGAGCCGACGCTGAGTTTTCTCTCCTTGTCTAGCTCATTGCAGTCAATAGAGATATAGAGGGCGCAATGGGAGCGGGCGCATGCTCAATCAACCAATCAACAACAGCGAACACGTCAGCCCAACAACGGGAAAGCAAAGCGCAATAAAATAATGGCCGATTAATGGCGTGGCCCATTTTGAAAAATTATTTTTTATTTTTTATCATTGTGGTGAAATGCGGGAAAATATCAAATAAACTGAGTCGATTGAGTGACTGAATGAATCATGTAGTGTACTGTACTATTATAGTGACCGAAAATTAGTTTTATTGTGATGGATACGCCCTAAACATTATTATTGAGGTAAAACAGCAAAAATAGAAAATTTGTATGTACCTATGCAATGTTATGAAAGTCGAATGATATTTACCTTATTTGGCACCTAACACTAAATATCACAATATAACTTTGTATCAACTCTTAAAGAGATGATGAAATTCTAGTGTTGAGTCTTCATGAGGCGGCTTCGAACTAAAAGCGACCGGGCCGGTTGTGTAGCTCTCTCGCCGAGCGGAGCATACGGCAGGGCAGCACGAACTTTTACTGACGTAACTCGAACGCGCACGGGTGATGTGCGCATAGACGCTAACTGATCGACGAATCGCAACGCGAGCTTTCGCCGCTAACCGGACAATCAGGCAAGCTTCAGAAAACTGCTGCGTAACAACAACTGCCGGCTGCTCCGCTCGGCAAGAGAACTAGATGAAGAGAGAGGTTTGGGTGAAAATGGAAAGAGAGAGCGTGGAGATGAGAGAAAAGAGTGAGAAAAACGAAACATTTTGTGAGCCTTGAGGTTCCATTAGTAAGGCTCGAAAACCATTTTTTCCCGATGCTTAAATCCGATCGGACAATCTAGATTTTGAGTTTCACTAGGGAGGAACAATTAGAACTAGAAAATTAATTTTGTCCCTGCATGAGAAAGGTGTTGTTTTGATGGTTTGTTTACACCGGCTCGGTCGGGTTTTGTTTATGACGCAAAAAACACGTAGCAGCCGGTGAAATTAATTGAAGATTTGGCGGTAAAGCTTTTTCGAATCAATTGGTTGCGACAAGGTTTTCGGTTAAATGACAATCTATTAGTCCGGGCATATTCCGATTTTATTTGCATGTCCGCTGTCGGAGTGTATTTTGCTGAATTTTTTATTCATTTCCGTTTCCGTCAGCTTGGTTCATTGATTTTATTGACATTAACTGAATGTTTTCTACTAAAAATGATTGAGATTGTGATCGAGAATACCTACCTGCTTATTCTGTGTGAAATTTCTTTTGCTGAATATTTTTAGATTTCCGTGACCTTAATATTGATTTAGGTAGGTAACTGGATTTTTGGCAATTTCGCTTCTTTTTTTTGTACTGGGTTTATTGACGGTATCTAGTTTAACTAATTAAACAAATCAAATTCGATTTTGTGAAATTTACTTTGCTAAATTCTTATAGAAATCGCCGCAAACTTGAGGAAAGTAGGTAGGTAGGAGGTAGGTATTCTATTGATTTCACTGAATAATGGTCAATTTTGCTGATTTTTTTGGGAGTTTCCAACGACTAGGTTCAATGATTTGCTGATTTCGCCGAGTTTTTACATAAACTATTTTTTTTTTCTGTGAAATGTAGGTATTTCTGAATTTTTGAAGATTTCCATGAACTTATTGGAAATATTTATTTATTGGTTTTGCTGATTATTTTTGGGCGTTCCCAACGACTTGTTTCATTAATTCTCAGATTTTGCTGAATTTTCTCGTGAACTGTATCTTTTATGCTACCAATTACCTAGGTACTACCTACCTGTCAGACACACTAATTTTGCTATTGAGGTTTTTACTTATAATTAAAGTAGGTAGGTAGGGGTTAAGGAATTTAATTGATTTTACTGGACTAAATGTCAATTTTGCTGATTTTTTTGGTTAGTTTGGTTAAATCAGCAACCAATTTTTTTCATACATCAAATTATTTCAGTAGGTATAATTTTCTTTTGGTGAATTTTTCAAGATTTTTATGAACTTATTGGAAAGGTTTTATTGATTTGACTGATTCGTTTTTGGCAGCTCGTTGATTTGCTGAATTTATAGTATCTTTTTTGTTGAAAATTACCTACTTGTCAGTCCATTTTGCCTAATTTGTCATTATGAAGTTTTTACTTGATAAATAGTGTAGGTAGGTAATCAAGTCCGATTTTGAGAAATTTGTTTTTCTGCATTTTTGAAGATCGCCACAAAACTAGGAAAATACCTACTAGGGAAAATATTGTGTCACTGATTCGAATTATTGTTAATTTTGCTGATCTTTTTAGGCGTGTCCAAGGACTAGGTTCAATAATTTCGCTGAATTTTCTTATCAACAAAAATTATTGCTGAATTTTTGGAGATTTTCGTGAACTTACTGGAAATAGGTAAGGTATATCATTGATTTTGCTGAAGGTTTTTGTCAATTTTGCTGATTCTTCTTGGGGGTTTTCAACTTTTCAACGACTTATTATTGGTTCATTTTTGCTGATTTTGCTGTATTTTTTCATAAACTGTATCTTTCATGCTGAAAATTAACTTCTTGTCAGAAAATTTTACTTCTTTCGTCATTGAAGGTACCTATAGTTGGGGGTTTTTACCTACTTATAATTAAATAGGTTAAGTAGGTTCGATTGTGTGAAATTTGTTTCTATGAATTCTTGAAGATCGCTACGAACTAAAGGAAAATATTGTATCGGTGTTACCTACTGATACGCATTTTTGTCAATTTTGCTGATTTTTTTTGGCGTGTCCAACCAGGTTAAATTATTTGCTCATTTTGGTGAATTTTCTTATTAACCGATTTTTTTCTGGCTAATTTTATTGCTGAATTTTTGAAGATTTTCATGAACCTACTAGAACCTAGGTATTTTATTGATTTTGCTGGAGGTTTGTCAATTTTGCTGATTCTTCTTGGACGTTTTCGACGACTTATTGGTTCATTGATTTGCTGGTTTTGCTGAATTTTCTCAACTGTATCTTTTATGCTGGAAATGAACTACTTTTGTCAGATAATTCTACTTCTTTCGTCATTATGTGTACCTATCTATAATAAATGACGTTTTTGTCTACTTATAATTATTAAGTAGGTAATCAAGTCCGATTGTGTGAAATTGGTTTTTCTGGATTCTTGAAGATTGCCATGAACTAAAGGAAAATATTTTACTGATTCGGATTATTGTCAATTTTGCTGAATCTTTTTGGCGTTTCCAGCAACTAAGTTCGTTGATTCCACCGAATTTTCTCATAAATTGAATCTTTTCAGTCAGCTGGACAATTTATTGCTGAAGTTTTGAATATTTCCATGAACTTATTGGAAATATTTTATTGATTTCGCTGATGGTCAATTTTGCGGATTTCATTTCTCATCTCTTTTCAGTCAGTTGGACTATTTTACTAATGATTGTGGTTTTTACTAGCTAAACTAGTCAAGTTTGATTCTGCGAACTTTATTTAGCTGAATTCTTTGAGATTTCCATGTGTCAATTTTGCTGATTTTTTTTGGGCGTTTTCGCAGACCAATTTGCTGATTTTACCGAATTTTTACATACACTGTTTTTTTTTTCACTGAAAAATCTGTTTGGCTGGATTCTTTCTTTTCTTGACCTCATTATTGATTTCAATGAATGTTTGACAATTTGACTGATTTTTTTTGGACCAGGTTTATTAGGTAGGTACCTCTAATTGAGGTTTTCACTTTAACTAATCAAGTTCAATTCTGTGAAGTTTGTTCTAATAATTGCTGATGAACTCTAAAAAATCGCCACGAACTAATCTTGGTTTTACTGAACTATCATTGTCAATTTTGCTGATTTTTTTGGGTTTCCTACGACTGGGTTCATTAGTTTGCTGATCTATATTATCAACTTAATTATTTTTTTTGAAATTTATTGCTGGATTTTTGAAGATTTCCGTAAAGTTTATTGGAAATATTTTATTGATTTTGCTGATTCTTTTTGGGCGCGTTTAATGTTTATTTGCTGAATTCTCTCATAAACTGTGCTGAAAATGAGCTACTCGTCAGACAATTTCACTTATTTTTGTCATTATGTGTAGGTACCTATCTATGATAATTGAGGTTTTTACCTACGTATAATTAAAGAAGGTAATGGTAATAAAGTCCGATTGTGTAAAATTTGTTTTACTGAATTCTTGAAGATTGCCACGAACCAAAGGAAAATATCATATTGGTGTTACTGATTCGAATTATTGTAAATTTTGATGTTTGTTTTTTGGCGTCTCCAACGATTAGCTCCTGGTTTCATCGAATTTTCCAAGGAAATTTCTCATGAATTGAATCTTTTCAGTCAGCTGGTCAATTTAATGTTGAATATTTGAAGTCTGGACTCATTGGTATAGCTTAGAAGGTTTTTTTCAGAGTTCAAGAGAGTTATAGATTGATTCATCAATATTCATCATCATTCATCAATAAAGTGATGAATGATGATGAAAGAAATGTGTAAAATAATCAGCAAAATTAATCAAATATACGAATTGATTTTTCTCATATTTTCACTATAACGTTATTGATATATCAATCTATGTAGGTAGGTGAGTTTGTCAAACTTTCACAAAGTCTCGGGCAACTGATTTTTTTACTAATCAAGGTAGATTCTCTTTCAAAACTTGTTTTGCTCACTTCTGATCTTTCATTTTATCATTTTTGTCGACTTGGTAGATGGAATTGTTTTTCACCAGCCCTCCCATATTTTGGATGTTTTTTGCTAATTTTCTTTGAAACTTGTTTGCTGATTCTGATCAACTGGAAGTTGAGAATACGTCTGACATTTTTCAATTCCCTACTTATTTGTTCACTGCTAGTGTTTAGGATTTTCTATCGAAAGCGGATTTGCTCATTTTTTTTTTATTGTTTCTTCATCTTGTCCTTCGACTAGACTTCATGAGACCAACCGATGAACAAGAAGAGCGTAGGTTTTGTTACATGACGTTGTCCGTTTGTGAGACAACATTTTGTATGGTATTGCGGCTTACAACATCGTAGGAGTCATAATAACAACCTATATTGTTTCATTCATAAAATGTAAATACGACGATGCAACCATACAGAAATTTCCAAGTAAATCAGCAAATAATGCAAAAACCTATTAAATAATACAGCATTGAATGACTGAAGCATTCATTCAATATTATAACCAATAAAATGATAAATCTTGACTCATAAATTCGGGTTATCTTCAAGCACTATTTATTATTTTGTCCGTCGTTTATTTGAAGATCTTGGCCGATTCATCATTAAAGTAAATGTTTTGAAGATCGGGAATAGTACAGTCAATGTTTGTTTAAATTTGATGTCTTTCATTCCTTTGATGCTTTGGCCAAGTATCAAATAATTTGTTTTCTTCACTGAAGACGTTGATCTCTTTTATTCAATCAACGCTGAAGATTGATTACGCCATATACATAGCATGCTTCAAGTATTGATAAGTTAGGTCATAAAATGTTGCATGACGTTTTAGAGCAAAATTAGTAAACATTGCGTGTGGGATATCGTAATCACGTTGCAAGTCGACTCTATAAAATTTATAGTCATAAAGTTGAAGAGGATATTTGAAGGTCACCTTTTCATTACACTTTGAAGATAAGTAGGAGACAGGGTGATCCGCTATATTTAAGACAATAATACTTTAAAAAATGACTAGAAGACGATTACCAAAAGTGAAAAACTCCCAATTAAATTTATTGAAATTCTTAAAACTCAGAGCGAAGAATAATCTTATGAATGGTTTCGTAAATCCATAATAAATAATAAAAAATTAACCGGTTGGCCTCAATGAATTAAATGGAATTCTGATGAGTATTTTTCCCATCACTCGAACTGCACCATGAGTCATTTTCGTTCATCAATCTCAGGAAAAATAATAAATTCTCATGTGGAGAACAAAAGTGCCTTGTTGAGTAGATGGCAATATAATTTTCCCAATTAATTTGGAGAGATTGATACTTGGGAAGAAGCGTTTCCGTAATTATAAAAACAGGTTTTTTTCATTGTATGTAATTAGCTGAGTTGTACATTGAAAGCATTATATCACAAAAATTCCAAAATAACAAGAAATAAAAAAATTGTGTTTTTTTTGAAAATTTGGACAGTTATTTCTTTTATTATTCATCCACCTATACAAGGTGGACAAAGGTAGTCATATTTCTTTAGCAAAGTGTGGTGCTATGCCAGATTCCCAATTTTTGATCTTGACAATTTTTCCATCTATATTTTGAATCTAAAAAAGTGATTTCCCAACATTTTCAAAAGTCAAAGTAGGTAGGTAATAAAATCTAGATCCAAACAATGAGCAACAAGATGCAAATAAAAATTGAAAAACTTGACAAAATGGCAAAAAAATGCTGGTTAAAATTCTCTAAAGCGTGGATCAACCCCCATCTAAAAAAAAATATTCAAAATAATGTCCTATTTGATCAGTTTTGTACACATTATTACTAGGTAGTATAAAATAAATAATAGGTTTACTGTTACAAAAAATAATTCCATTGTTGATTATGAATTAAAAAACATGCAAATTAATGTGGGGGCGTGTTTTCCGAATTCCAAGCCTATAATAAAGGTTGTACACGAAATGTCCATAAACGCATACTATTAAATTGAACATGAGCATGATAAAATTCAACAATCAAACATTTATGTGAGTTTTTCAGATAAATATCCAGGCTTATTCGACTCATATTTCAAGCTAACCCTCTTTTCATGCTATTCATGGAAAACCCAATCGATACCCTCTGAAGAAATAAGGGACTGACTACCCCTCGCCCCTTGATACCCCGGAGGGTTGAGAACCCTAGACGGATATCACAAGCCCCTGTTTTGTGTGACTGAGATGGTAGGGTGTGTGCGACTGTTGATGGACTAGAGGCCAAATGGTTTGACATTGAATGCCTGGAATCCCTGAGACAATAATATGCACCTTGCACCCAAAATTTGTCATAGACTTTCTTTATACAGGGTGGTGAAGTCAAGAAAGAACCCTAGAATGTTGGTTATGGTTATGTCCATTACTCGGGGGTAAAAGATACTTAGAATCATGCATTTTTCAGTTTTTAAGTTTTTTTGCCGATTTGACAGTTTCCAAAATATCACCACTCGAAAAGAGCACTCTCGAAAACCTCCTTTTCTGGATAAACCTTGCCACGTCATCTATTCACGGGTCTATACCTAGTAAAAGATTCTTAGAATTATGCACATTATTATTTTGTACTTTATTCACATTGGAATAATAAGAAAAAGAATAGTAAACTTGACAGTGACATTAAAGAATAATTTAAAGTATTCTAATCGTTTTGATATATTTTATTTCTGTTTCTTCGACTAATGAAGCACAAAATAAACGAAAATACATTTATAAACACTCCGTCTCCTTGAATATCAAACCCAAAATACACAATCAGCTTAAAACAGATGTTTTCAAGCTTGAAGTTCAGAGAATTCCGTTGGTATTACATAAATATATAAAGATGAACATCCTGCAGTTGAACAGCTGCCATGTTGACTTATCTGTACCCCTGAGGTCCCTCCATGATAGGCTAAAATGAGTTTTCCTTTTTAAGTTCGTGTTGGATGATCGAAGCAGATGGAGGCGTAACTTTAAATGTGGGTCTGTGTATTGTAAATTGATCAAAATAGAGAAACAAGGTCATCGTAATTGTATGATGAATTGTTGGTTCGATGATTAAGGCGGGTTTGTGAAGGAACGTTTTCTGACGTATTCTTTCATGGGATAGTATGTGATGACTGGTTTGTGGTGTAAATCAACTTGCCTTGAAGTTATCATCATGGAACGTCTGACTATTTTCCTGAATTTTAGTGAAAAAATCATCAAAATATGTTCGATGGTTGTCTAACTATGAATTTTTTAGTTATAGTGCGCTCAACTTGATGCAATGTTGTAACCTGTGGCTCCGCCCACCAGAGACGCGCGTATCCCGTCGTGATGTCACAGTAGAAGTAAAATATTCTCACTCTTTATCCGTCAAGTCGATTATCCTTATTAAAGATGCTAATTTCTACTCATAAAAAGAACGACTGATGGTTAGGTACGGAAACAAACACAATACATGCGATGTGAGAATGAGTACCAAATAGTGCGATGGTATCTATTCTTTTCATGTTCTATCAGCTGTTCAGTTATTGATTGCCATAACACCTAAACTACTTTTCATCAACATGAATGAGTACATTATCACTTTGTCCCAACAATCAACCCCAAAACTTCACACGTCTACGTTCTCAATATTCACACAATCAACAAGCGTAAAAAGAATAAATGAATCTTGAATGAAAAGCCTTTGTTTATTCAAACTCAAACCAAACAACAAAACAAAACCAAGTGGAACAACGCTTATCTGATCTGTTCTTTGCCATCACTGTCAATAGTGTCAAACAAGTTAAATAATGTAGAGCGGTTTACAAGGTCGTAGTCATGAAAAGATCGACAAAAATGATGATGTCACAGTTCGTAGTAAGGCCACACACCTTTTTCAGATATTTGGTTACGTTTTCTTTTTGGGTATTTTGAAAAAATGCTTTTGCAGATGACTTAATTGATCGGTACAATAGGTTATAAAATTCGAAAATGTATGCTAGGGCTAGGGTAGAGAATGGGTATGTATTTTTTTTGTGTCGTGTGTGTGTATCTTAGAGTTTATTACATTTTAAAAAGTGCGAATGAAGTTAATTTGTTGAAAAGATCACCAAATAAAGTTAAAAACAAAATTAATAATTAATACACAGTCATCAATTCGTTATTTACTTCAGTTGTCAACATGATCGAGTAGCTTGTCGAACTGCTGCGGCATTTGTCAAGTGTCATGTTTTTGAGGTTAGGTAGCGAATATAGGAAACACTGTTCAATTAAGTTGAAACAATTTTTGTTGTTTGGTTTGAGATTGGTTTAATTTGAGAATGTTTGAGATAATTTGGGTGGTTAGATTTTTTATTTTGTCCAGAATACCGTTTTTGTATTGAAAACTTCATGGAAACAGATATCCAAATCGTTCAGCTTGTTCTGAGATCGAATCAAGATTTAAATATTCAAAATAGCATGAAAATGGAGATCGTATTGGAATAAGCGGAATAGAACGTAAACAAACAAAGCTGTGATCGGTATTGGACTGAAATCGATTTGAATATTCCATGAAAACGTAGTAGAATGACCAAAGCAAAAAATCATCATCTGTGCGAACACTTCTGCGCAAACACGTAAAATTAATCTAACGGTAAATACTGGAGAAATGTGTATATTGACCATCAAAAATGTACATATTTCTAAATTCAGAGACATACAATTTGGAACAATATGCTATTTCATCATCCGACGTTTCCAAGCCATCATTCAAATTATAATGAATGTTAATAATAGACAATGCAAATGCAGCCGTATTCAAAGCAAACAATATTCAAGTACATTAGAACACAGAGCAAACAAATTAATTTTCAAGCAGCTACTTTTGCGCTGACCGCTACATAAGCAATTTAGAAAGTAGGTAGTCGGCCTATGAATAGTGAACACCATTTGCCATGTTGATGTTGAATAGAAAAAGAAATCCGTGTCTTTTCCATGCTTCAAGACTCCGTTATTTTTCGAGGTTTTTGACCGTTTTCTCGGCTATTTCCCACTCTTTTTTCGCGCCATGAGGTGCAAGTTCAAATACGACGATGAAAAATATATCGTTCTTATGATAATTGACTGGATTTTTATGGAAATAACAACCACTGGCATGGATTAATTTAATTTTAATTGACATATTTTAGAATATTGAAAGCCTATAATCAGCATTGAGTTTAAATGCTTGATTGAAAACTACTTTTCTCTTGTCCAAAATCAATCCACTCTATGCAACAGTGTGGAAAAAATTAAAAAAATTAAAATAAAAAATGAATAAATGACACACTTTTTAAAATATTCGATAAATTGAGTTGGGTATAACTAACTTTTGAAAATTTTGAGAAATTATTTATTTAAGGATACTTAGTCTAAAAGTTCAAAATATGCATAGAATAATAATTGTACAAGTACCTCTCGAAGACCGCAACTGGTATCTCTTTCGTTTCGAGAATATCAAGATTCGAATTTGGGTAAAATTTCCCAAATTGCAATTTATCAAAAAAAAAATATATCATTTATCAATGCAACTTTCCTGCACTTTATTTTGTTTTCATAAAATATTTCCTCATTTTTAATTGTTTCGTAACAGCTTAAAAAATGAAAAAAACATACATTAAATTGACATCACAAACAAAATCGTTAAGTTACAATACAAAATGTCTACAAATACGAGCAAATAATATTAAAAAAGACGCTATTTATAATAATACAGGTTTTGCACATTCTTGATACTTCAATAATTTGCTTCGCATTAAAGATTTGATTATGAAATGTTTTAATTATTTTAGTCCTATATAATGAAAAAATTTAACTCTCAAAACCCACACCAAAAATGATTCATAGCCAGTCCCCAGCCATATAAAATCAGCCACAAAGCAGTGAGTGCATAGTTTGTTCTCACTCACTCAGCGCATGGCCTCGGGCCAAAATCGATCGAGCCCTCACCCTCACCCTGTCTCACCCCTCACTTTAGGGCAGTACCCTGGATACATCCAACCCGTCACCATGGTAACCCGGGTTATTGGATATCCAACGCAGTCTCTTTTCATAAAAAAAATAAATAAAATTGTATGGGGTGTCGCTAGCGATGACTCATAGAATGGGATTTTATAGAAGTTTTTATTATAGTTTTACTGCATTGCGTATTGTATGTTTATTTTAGGATGATTGCTGTTTTATTTGAATTTAGAATATTTTATTTTGGAGTTTATGGAGGGAATTTTAGTGATGCTTTCAAATTAAGTTTAATGGGGTTGTATTTAATGATGAAATCTATGGCAAAGATGAAATTAGATTAAAGTGTTACTCTAGAAAATTGAGGAAATTAACATTTCTCAATATATTTGTCAAGTTTTTAATGTGCTTTTTTTTCTTTTAATGTTTTTTTCTTTCCATGTTTAAGAGAATCCTCACCCGTTTTTTGACATTCCAAAATGTTGATATCAATAATTAAAGGTTACGCGTTTTGTCCTTCCCTTGTTTAGGGTGAATCGCCCAATTGTCGGCCACTAAACTGAATTTTCATGTTAACCTGGCGTCTAAAAAGAACAGGTTGATAGTCTGCATGTAGTATTCTAAATTAAAATATATCATTCAAAAATGTCGAATGTGTTTAGTTCTTTTTTGTTAAATAAAATAAAAAAAAATATGCTTTTTCCCATGCAATTCTCGGCCACTTGATTATTTTCTCGGTCATCAATATGCCAGTTCTCCGCATGGAAAAAGTAAAATGTAATAAAATTTGACAAAAATGAACAATTTTATTGTATGAAAGAAGTGAAAAAAACTGTAGTAAACACAACATTCTCAAAACTAAACAAAAAAGGTATTCTAAAAACAGGTATGTTCCAACAGTTCTTGAACAATTTTTTTTTCTAAATACCTACAGATATAGATACCTACCTACTTACCTATCCAACTTTCCAACTTACATAATAATTATATCCTAATAATATTTTAAAAATAGGCAACAAAAAATGCAAAAATAAGATCAGATTCCTAGGTATACCTATACAGGTATATATACATATTTTGAACATGATACAAAAATACTTACAACAAAAACTTTAAAATCAAAAACAAAAATTGTCTATTTCTCCATTCCTTCATCCTTTTTTTTTCTGCTGGGCTCCCTGTTGGTTTCTTTTTCCTTGTTCTTGCTTTTCAATATGTTTCCTCCAAGCTTTGGATGGGATGGTACTTGGCTTTTTTTTTAAATTTTATCTTCCGAACCTTTTTTTATAGCTACTGGAAAATCAGTGGAAATCTGAGGTGACGAGAGAATGAATCACTTGATATTTCCAGCTTCACAATTTTACAAGTTTTTCCTTTAGGCCATTTCGGTGTTAATTCTTTAATTCTGCTTGTAACATTCTTAATGGCGATTTTTATTTGTTTTTAATTTCTTCTGCCAATTCATTTTATCACTTCCTTGCGAGCTTTCCTCTCTCTCATTCTTTTTTGAATGTGTCCCTTCATTTTTACTGTCTGGCCCGCTTGCTCCGAATCATTATTTATTATTTCAACTTTCTCCGTAATAGCTAGATCAATATTTTCTTGTTCTTTAGATTTCTCTTTAGTCTTGTTTGTGTCCTCCTCAACAGTATTGAACATTGCTTTATTAATTTTTTGTTGTTTCTTCTTTTTTTTTCTCTAAACCTTCGTTTTCACTATCTCTTTCTGTCACTTATCCCAAAGTATCACTAATTGTTTAAATTTTCTCAATTTTTCATTTTTTTTTTATGGTGGCCATCTGAAAAGAGTAACTATATCAATTAATTAAACAGTTTTAAGGTTTTTCAAACTTGTACGAAACAATAATAGTAAAAAAGCTAACTAAACCTTTGGGAGGTAAAGGTGCTGGCCGAGAAAAGGTTGAAATGCCTGTTCTCGGCCATTTTTTTAAAGTTTGTAATTCAGGCGTTTTTGCGAATGCTCCGGCCAAACACTGGCTATTTTGTAGAGGTACCCAACTGTTTTGAATACACCATAAAACAAGATACCTCTCATCAGGAAACAGTATATTAGAAAAAGATAGATAGGGATATTACTTTCAACACCGGTTCTCGGCCACCCCAGCCGAAAAAGGGATTGGGCGCTTTAACTAATCCACTATATCGACCACCCAATGAACAATTAAAATCCATGATTTATAATTTTTTCTTCATTACAATAATATTTCTACATAAAACTCAGAAACCAGTATTTCACATAATATTCACTATTTCACTATAGGGAACGCACACTAAAAAATTTTTAGTTAACAACGATGCACAGGACTTCTATGAGCGACCTTTTTTGACTAGCATTCTTGTTCTTTTATCGAAAAGTGGCCGAGAATTGGTGGTGGCCGGCTAACTGGCCGGAAAAATATCTCTCAATATCGTAGTAATAATTTTGACAGAATCTTTTACAGAGCTGCTTGACAAGAATTAAAAAAAACGCTTTTTTTTAGTGTTTCTGTTTTTTTTTGTGCTTACCTAATGACTTGATGAAGATTTATCCAATATTTGATTAAATATTGACATAGATTCTATTGCGTTTTTTCTTGTTGTAGGTAGGGGAGACTGGGGCAACATGACGAACAAGGTAATTAACGATGAATGTCAACCAGAAGATTTCTGTGTCATTGCAACTCTGTTAAGTCGGGTTTTAAGTCATAGTTTATTGAGTTTAAGATTGGAAAGTGTTTAATGATTCGAGTCAAACCCTACCAACACAAGAAAGGAAGGAAGAAGATATTTTGGAACCCTACACTGAACGTCTAATTGAGGGATGTATCCAATGTGGAGGATGAGAGGAGGGTTGGTGGCATGAGGCGTGCACTTCGTACGAGAAGGGGTCTTTCATCTGTGATGAACCCATAGGTTCTTTGTTTATTTTTTTTTTCTTGTATGTTTTTAACGATTAAAGTTTCGTTTGGTTTCCTCGATTTGTTTGTTAGCCAAAATGTTGCTCCATTGAATAAGGGTAGGTATTTGTCTAGTTAAAATCACGTATCTGTATTTTCTATGGAGATTTTTCATTTGACATCGTCATCTTGCCCAACTCTCTCCTATACTTTTCATAATGTTTTATCGTTTTTTCTTATTTTTGTCCACTTTCTTCAGCTTTATGAAGTGATTTTTTTTACATTTCGGAATTGTTTGAACTCTTCAGTAGGTTTCAAACTAAATTGAATCAACTTTTATAGAAAAAGAGAAATGTCTTAAATGTTCTTTTTATTTTCGGCTTCTTCAAGTGATTTTTGACAATTATTTTTTAATAAATTTGGTTCTGTTTCTATTCCCATAGAATGTTTGGTTCTGTTTTTTTCTGCTGGTTTTTCCTCTCACTTTAGTAACTTGACAATTCTCAATTTCGATAATTTTGGGTTTCTCAAAGTTTTCACTTGTGGTGGCGATTTTTTTTAATCTAAATCGTGATTTAAATCAAATTATGCAGGATGTCCGGGAACTACGTCCACAACGTTTGTTCGTCAAAATAGGTCGTTTTAAGCCAACTTACCTATATCTTAAATTCCTTCATTTAGTCTGAAGAGAGCAAAACACATCTTTCACGATAGATAAAAAAAAATGGTTTTCCTACATTTTTCAAAAACGTGCTTTGGTACCGAGTAGGGCATGCAATCCCGTAGATATATCGCTATCCCGGGGATTGTTTATTATCTTTCGTTTCTTGTTAGCATAGCGACCGGCTGTAATAATTAACTGCGAGTATTAGAAAAGTAGTATTAAAAAAACGTTTTTGTTTGTTTTCATTGGGAAAAATCTTAAAAAAAAAACGTTATCTTTTCAGGAAAACTATTTTTTTTGCTATTTTATTGAAGAACTCATTTACGTATTCTTCAGTGACTCTTTTTTTGAAAATTGTGTAAAATAAGGTCTGAGATTTTGGACAGCGATGCCCAAATGCCAATATTTTTTAACGTTTAATTATTAAATTTTTGTCACTTTTGCAGAGCGTCAGAAAAAAAATCCCCAAATCCTCATATTTGAAGATAGCAGGTTGATTTTTGCGTTCAATTGGAAAAAAACTATTGATGTATGTCGAGTGAATTCAATACATCTTCAAAATCACTGGAATTAGTACCTTGGAGTTGAAATTATTCAATTTTTCTTGTTACTTCAATGAAGTGAGTCAGCCCAGACCTTCAAATTCGAAAAAAAAACCGTCAAATTTGAGAAAATTTTTTGAACATATGTATCTTCAACATCTCTGAATACATTTTTTGGGAGAGCCTCAAAAAACCAGAGGTCTTGTGAAATGATAGATTTCCACGTGAGATCGCTTTCTAGGTAAAAATAATAAAAAAAATATAAAAAATGACCACAAAAGTGGAAAACAAACAAATTTATTATGATAAATATATACATATGGGTAAACTAATTCAAAGGACTATCTTCACTCTTCACTATCCGATGTATCCACGTTATCACTGTCCAAGTCTTCAGTAATATCATCAAAATGATACTCTTTTTGCAGAAGCCCATCCTCATATTTCCTCACTTTCTGACAAGCATTTTTCCACTCTTGCTCCGTCACCTCCCCAAATCCTTTTCCAGTCAACTTCGTATCTGGTTCTAATGAAGTGTTTTTCACCACAGTCCAAATCTCATCAATAGGGCTCAGCTCGGGATGATAGGGTGGCAACCGCAAAACGCAATGTCCATGTTTTTGTAGTAACTGGTCCACTACATATAGCGTCGGGTAGCGACATTTGTTTTCCAAAAATAGCTGATACAATTCGGTTTTGGTTGCGGCTGGTTCTGCTGACAGTCCCCTTTCTGCCAACCAATCCAAAATTTCCTGTTTTTGGGAAAAGATGGTGATATCTTGTACCGGGACGTTATTGTATTTGGCATTGTCCATAACTACCACGGATTTTTCAGGTAAGTTGGGCAGAAGTTGTTGTTCAACCCATTTCATGAAAATGTTGAGATTGATTTCTGATTTAGTTATGAGTAATCCATGTTTGATAAAACCGCTATCGCCTCCAGCATGAACCACTTTGTCGCTTTGTAAGTACGTTTTACCAATGTAGATGGCCTGGCGGCCCTCCTGCCGATACTGCAACATCTTCCTTACAAAGGTGATACGCTTTTCACGTATGTCATAGGATTCACACAAGACTTCTTTATTTTGCATTTTCCGCTTTTTAAAGCCAATGCGTGTTAAAAGTCGACTTAGGGAGGTCATTTTGAGGTCCATAACCTGGGATTTTTGCCATATTTCTGTAATGTTATCATGTAGAATTAGCAAGAGTTTCATCAGATATTCTTACCATTCAATGTTGGCAGTCTATTTTCCACCAGATAGAAGTTGTGGACGATTTCACGGAGGGCTTTAATCTGGCTTGGTGTGATCATTTTTCTTTCGGGACTTAAAACTCTTTTCCTGAAATATTTAATTTAGCTTGCATACAAAACAACAACAAAATCCCAACCTGTTGTTACTCAAAGCAACAGTAATCTCCTCTTCAGGCTCTTTTTTTATGAACTCAGACATAGCTTCTTCTTCTTCTTCTTCAAACTATAAGGCACAACAGAAACGTGACATTCGTAACTAATAAGCTTACTGATAACTGACTAAACTATTTGAACTTGACCAGAAACATACCTTTTCCAAAAGTGGGCGTTTCAAACAGGTTTTATAAAACTTACTACCTAAAGAGACCCAAAATACACGCCATAAAACATATTATACAATATGTAAATAAGGGAAATAATTATTGTTATAAAAGGAAACATTTTCCAGTTTCATCGTTTTTCGGGACTGTCATCAATTCAATAGAGAATATAAAATTAGTATCAGTAACAGACCTGAATAAATGAGATTTACGAAAACTCTGGTAAAAAATGTAACTACTGCGCATACTCCTCTATAGCTGCTGTGTTTACATTTTATCGGGGGTGTCAAAATAATTTAGATCAACACTTATTATATAAAAGTTGTGGGCAATGAAAATTGCTATAATTTTGGTATGAATAGTTCTTTAATACGAGGTATGGTTAAAAAGATATCTACACAAAAATGTTTTCATCACCCTCGCGCGTATGTTCCTACATAATTATGTATTTAGATTGGAAGATTTTTTCATTGAAATCGAGGTTTATCTTCTGTTCTTCTCGTAGTTGGTGGAATTTTCAAGTCTTGATGTTGATTTTTACTTCTTTTTTTTTCTTCTGCTTTGGCTTTCCTGTAAATGGTTTAACGATACGTGAAAGTAGATGGCAGTTGTGAAATATTCTTTGTTGAAATGGAATATTGGTTTGAATACCAGCTAATTATGCGTCCGTAATAGTTCTCAGAATTTCCATGGTTTAGTATTTTATGATGGGGGATGTAAACTCATTTTCTTGGCATTCTCAGGTAAGAATACGTCATAAGAGTCGTAATAATTTAAAGAAAGTGCAATTCTATGGATCATTCAGTACGCATTATTGTTCAAAATCGTAATTTTCCAAAGAAATTTTTGTTAGGAATTACATGTCACGGAATTATGTAAAAATTCGTAAATAACTTGTAGTTGTATGAACAATTGATACGCTTTATTTTCCAAACCGTTATTCCCCAAACAGTTTTAATTCTACGAACAAACTGGGCATTACTATTTGATGCGCATTATTGCCCAAAATCGAAATAATAAAGAAGTTGTCTTCCTATGAATAAACTAAGAATTACTTACCAGTTATTTGGTACGCATCATTGTAAAAAAACATATAATTTTCCAAGAAAGTCGTAGCTTCCTGAAAAGGTTATAATTCCTTGAACAAACTGGGAATTACTATTTTATGCACATCACTGCACAAAATAAAACCGTAATTCCCCAGATAAGTTATAATTCTATGAACAAACTGGGAATTACTTGTTGTTACGGATTACTGTAGCAATTCTTAATTCTACGGACAATTCCTAGAATAGTTATAATTCCACGGTCAAATTAGGAATTGCTATTTGATGCGCATCATTGTCCAAATGTGTAATTCCCTCAATAAGCTTTAATTCCATGAATAACCATGAACATGAACCAACTAGGAGTTAGGTACCTGTTGTTAGGAATTACTGTACAAATTGCTAACTCCTTAACGAAACCCTAAATTACCATTTGATACGTATTATGGGATTGTACAAAACCGTTATTCCCAAAGAAAGTCATAATTTCCTAGAAACGTTATAATTCTACGAACAAACAGGAAATTACCATTTATTGCGCATCATTAACAGAAATCGTAATTCCGTAAAGAAGATATAATAATTCTGACTTTTTTAGGGAATTATGATTTTGGACAATGACAATTCCTAGTTTATGTGTAGAACAATTCTTTGGACAGACTAGGAATTATCCGTTGTATGGATTACTATACATATTTGAAATTCCTTGAAAAAGTTGAAGTCGTAATTCCTTTAAGATCAAACAGGAAATTGCTATCAACTACGAATTATCTATTGTTAGGGATTACGGTAAAAACTCGTAATGTCCTAAAGAAGTTATAATTATTCTATGAACAACCTGGGAATTACCCAAGTTGTTATTCCCTAAGAAAGTTGTGATTTTTTTAACAACCAGGGATTTACCATTTGTGTACAAAATCGTGTTTCCCCAAAGAAACACAAAGTATGTTTCATATAGACAAATTAAACTGTAAATTCCCAAAAGAGTTTTAAAAAGGTTATAATTCCATAAAAAAAACTGGGAATTACTTTTTATGCGCATCATTGTATAAAACCGTAGAAAAAACTAAGAAAAACATAGTGCACAACATCGTAATTTAGCAGATAATTCTACAGTTACAAAATAGGAATTACTTGTTGTTACGGATTACCGTACAAATTCCTAATTCCTTTAAAAAATTACCATATTTGATACGCATCATTTTGATTGTACAAAATCGTTATTTCCAATAAAGTCATAATTCCCTAGAAACGTTATAATTTCACGAACAAACAGGAAATCACCATTTAATGCGCATCATTAACTGAAATCGTAATTCCTTAAAGAAGATATAACAATTCTGACTTTTTTTGGGAATTATGTTTTTGGACAATGACAATTCCTACTGTATGTGTAGAACCTTTCTACACATAGTTTATGTGTAGAACTAAGAATTATCCGTTGCTTTACGGATTACTATACCAAATTTGTAATTCCTCAAAAACTCGTAATGTCCTAAAGAAGTTATAATTATTCTATGAACATACTAGGAATTACCTTAGTCGTAAATCCCTAAGAAAGTTGTAATTTTTCGAAAAACCAGGGAATTACCATCTTTGTACAAAATCGTGATTCCTCAAAGAAACACAAACTACGATTTATATAGACAAACTAAATCGTAACTTCCCAAAGAAGTTTTAAAAAGGTTATAATTCCATGAAAAAATTGGGAATAACTTTTTTTTTGCGCATCATTGTATAAAACCGTAGAAAAAACTAGTGCACAATATCGTAATTTCCCAGATAGTTCTATGGACAAACTAGGAATCACTTGTTGTTACGGATTACCGTACAAATCCCTAATTCCTTGAAGAAGTTGTAGTTCTACGAACAAACCAAAAATGACTACCTACTTTATATGCATTATTAAACAAAAAAATTATTCCCAAGAAGGTCATAATTTATTCCTAAAAAAGTTATAATTCCACTAACAAGTTTGGAATAGTTGCTATTTGATGCACATCATTGTCCAAATTTATAATTCCCTCGATAAGTTTTCTTTGAACAAACCAGGAATTACCTGTTTTTTACGGATACGCATTTATCCGTATTTCCTCGAAACGTTAAAATTCTTAAGAACATACAGGAAATTACCATTTAATGCGCATCATTGTCCAAAATTGTAATTCCTCAGAGAAATTATAATAATCTATCTTTTTTATAGGGACAATGGCGCAATTCCTATATTGTTTATCTGGAGAATTATTCTTTGGACAAGCTAGGAATTATTTGTTGTAACGGATTACTGGACAAGTTTGTAATCCCCAAAAAAAGTTGTCGGAATTCGAACAAACAGGCAATAGCCATCACAATTAACTCCCTAAAAAAAACTAGGAATTACCTATTGTTGAGGATTACTATAGAAATTCGTAATTCCCTTAAGAAGTTATAATTATTCTATGAACGACTTTAGGAATTGCCCAAGTCGCCACTCCCCAAGCAAGTGATTTGTGAACAAACAGGGAATTACCATCTTTGTACAATTTCCTCAATAAAACACACAGAATCGTAAGAAGTTATGATTCAATGAGCATATCTGTTGTTACGGATAACTTTATAGATTCGTAAACCCCTAAAGAAGTCTCAGTTTTGTGAACAAACCAGGAATTACCATACCAAGAATGACCCAGTTCCCTAATGGGGTCTAAAATGAACAAACAATACCATCTTTGCGCAAAATCCCAACTCCTTAACAAACACAACACAAAACTAGGAATGGCCTATTAATTTTCCTGCAGAATATCGTAATTCCCTAAGAAAAGCCATAATTCTCTCAAGCAGTTATAATTCCATAGACAAACAAGGAACTATAATAACATGCTGTTATGGATTACTGATTATACAATTTTGTAATTTCCTGAAGAAGTTCCGTAGAACTGAACAAACCAGGAATTATCATACAAGAGAGTGGCAATTCCCTAAGGAACTTCAGTCCCAATAATTATTATGGTTGAAGTAGATTCCTTGGATTGGAAATGTATTAGCGTAAAATCTACCTAGTTGTGACGACGAAAAACAGAAAAACCCCTGAAGTTTCATAGGGAATTGTACATGGAAACCCTATCCAGAACCGGGTTATGGATGAGAATTCGGATTCCATCATGAAAGAACCCCGCCCTCAATGTCAACACGTCACGTATCCAAAAATACACCAAACCATTACTCTATCATAAGACCGTACCAAATTTCCCTCGCTTTTCAGAACCCGTCCGTTGCCAATTTCGTCTGGCAACGTGACCCAAACCAAGCCAGCTTGACTCGAATCGAAAAGTCGGTTAGAAATCGTTTCCATCCGCTTGAAAAAGCAAAAAAAGTTCAAGCCAAGCACACTGGCTCCACGTTGTGATTCAGTGATTGTGCCCCCTCTGTCCCCCATGAAAAGCCAGTTGTGTGCTGAGTCTGTAGATAACACTATTGAGTATAACGACTGCGTTCTCGGATTATAGAAGGTCGACAACGGAGAATTTCTATTTTTAGGTTTTACTGGAAATGTGAAATTTTAGAGCTTGGCGTGGGTGTGATTTGGAAACTAAGAACACTCTGTATCTTTGATAGGAAGTTTTGCCTACTTTTTTATCATCTGGACCACCCTGTATACCCACATTAAAATAATAATTTACGTTACTAAGGCGGTAAATGACTTTTCAAATTACGAGTCAAGATGTTTATGGACGAGGCGACGAAGGAGCCGAGTCTGGAATTTCTAGACGAGTAGTTTAATGACATTTAACGGCTGTGTATCGTACTTTGTTTTGTTTCATACTGTGATACATTTTTTTAATCGCTTTAAAGTGCTTTCTTGTCAAACCATACACTTAAAGTGACAGTCCGCCTCGCATTCTTACCATAAGATGGCGCCAGCCAAACCATGTCACCACTTGGGTAATAGATATTTTAATTATATGTTACCAACATTCTTTATCAAGTTATAAATAATTAAAATGAGATGGCGCCAGCCAAACCATGCTACCAATGCAATTTCACAATCTTTGATGATGCAAAGTACTCAAGTAATTTTTTTTTACAGTCTCTGATGATGTAAAGTGTCATTTACCGGACTGGTGTTGGGTCCGGTAAATGATACTTTACGGTACAGTATGAAATAAAATAATATGCCTATCTAGCATGTGCTCAGATCGACTTCTTGATAAAAGGATATTGAAAATGTTCTGATTGATCATTTCATATGCTAAGAATATTGCTGATATAAACTTGGGAAGTACTGAGCAACTTTTATTGATGAATGTTACGTCATTTTGAAGGGAAATTGATCTTCTTTCTCCCTTAATTCTTGTGTTGTGTATCTCAGCAAATTTCGACAAAATCCAAAGAATAAATAAATTTTCAATTTTGCAATTTTTCTTAATCGGCATAACTTTTTACTGGCTTGTCCTATTTTGATAAATTTTGCATAATTTTGTAAGGAATTGTATTCACTTTCTTAGTGAGATTTGGCGATTTTGTATCTTCGCAAATTTCGACAGAATCCAAAAAATCAATTTTTCAACATCAATTTCCAAATTTTTCCAAACGACATGACTTTCAACTCCATTCACCGATATTGTTGAATATTACTTCATTTTGAAGAAAAATTGATCTTCTCTCTCCGCTAATTTTTGTGCTTTTCTATCCCTGAAAATTTCGACAAAATCTGAACAATAGGTAAATTTTCAATTTTGCAATTTTCCTTAACCCGCATAACTTTCTACTTGTTGGTCCGATATGGTTAAATTTTGCATAATTTTGTAGGGAATTTGATTCACTTTCTTAGTGAGTTTTGGTGATTTTGTATCTTTGCAAATTTCGACAGAATCAAAAAAAAATCAATTTCTTAACATCAACTTACAAATTAATTCTTCCAATCGGCATTACTTTTTGAAACATTTATTAAATCTTAAAAAATGTTGAGCTACAGCTCAATTGGTAAAATTGCGTCTCAATTTCAACGTTTGCACGTTTTTTTTCAGTAAGTAAAACACATCCATTAATTGGATTTCCTTTACTCGCAATAACTGAAACAAGACACCATCCGTTGAACATTCTCACATCCGTCGATGGAAATGCTGTAAAGAAAAAAATCAAGGCCATCATTGATCATATTCGTCAGACAATCTAGCGTTGTCTTTATTTCGAAGAAAACAGCCTTATCTTTCCATTCTTCATTCTTCCTTTGTCATCTAACTGTGCCGTCCTGAGAAATTTGTAATCGCCAACAGTGACTGGTCGATGTATTTTCTTTAATGCTGCGTTCACGAATTTGGGCCTTGAACATTAACAGGAAATAGGAATTAACAGTGTGGTGTTAAAAGTTAAAAGCTCCAATTTACTTTACGGCGTCATGAACAGTTAACGATGAAGAACATTTTATTTTTATGTTTGCAGATGTTGAATATTGAATGTTTTAGCCCAAATACAATGATTGAAGAGGTCGGGTCTGTTTTTGTTTACTTACGGATGAAATGACAAAATGTCCGCCCGGTTTTGCTCTCTGGCCGCACACTAAAGACTTTTTAGTCATTGTTTTATCAATAAAACACTAAATAGCGCAATGTGGATTGGAAAATAAGCAACAGAGCTAGCCTTTCTCCTGATAAATTGAGAAATAGACTTAGTAGTGAGTTTATTTCACTCTAACCTCACTGAAGCACGAACCTCTCTAGAGCGGTTGTTTGTAAACAATAGCGGCACAGGCCTCAAGTCAGAGTTTCAGATATTTTTTCCCCAAATTGTCTGGCTCATTATAGAAACTGTCTGGAAAAATCAATGGTGCAAACATTAGAACTTTCAGCTGTCACGAATCTGTCAATGTTCGATAGTTCCAGCGTTGCCAGATTGTAATAATTATAAGTTCACAAACTCAGCACTTTATTGCCATAATTGCAACAAAAAAATTCAATACGGCAGGATAAAAAATGAAATTAATTGAAGAAAGACAGCTGTCACGTATCTATCAAAGTTCGATAGATCCAGCGTTGCCAAAGTGCAATGAAAGTTCACAAATACAGAATTTTATCGCCATAATTGCAACAACAAATCTCAATACAGCACGATAACAAATGAAATTATTTGAAAAAAAGACAGCTGTCACGTATCTGTCAAAGTTCGATAAATCTAGCATTGCCAGATTGTAATGAGAGTTCACAAATACCAGCACTTTATTGCCATAATTGCAACAGAAAATCTCGATACAGCATGATAACAAATAAAATTGATTGGAATAAGACAGCTTTTTTCTGCCGACGTTCGATAAATCCAGCGTTGCCAGATTGTAATTAAAGTTCACAAACACAGCACTTTATTGCCATAATTGCAAATTGCAACAAAAAAAAACTTGATACAGCACGATAACGAATAAAAATAATTGCTGTCGCGTATCTGCCAACGTTTGATAGATCCAGCGTTGCCAGATTGTGATGAAAGTTCAAAAACACAGCACTCTATGCCATAACTCCAATAGAAAATCTCAATAACGCACGATAACACATAAAATTGATTGGAAAAAGACAGATGTCACGTATCAGTCAGCGTTCGAGAGATCCAGCGTTGCCGGATTGTAATTAAAGTCCATCAACACAGCACTTTATTGCCATGATTGCAACAAAAAATCTCAATACAGCACGATAACAAATAAAACTAATATAGAAAAAAGACAGCTGTCACGTATCTGTCAACGTTCGATAGCTTCGGCGTTGCCGGATTGTAATAAAAGTTTACAAACACACCACTTTTTTACCAAAATTGAACCAGAAAATCTTAATACAACACGACAACAAATGAAAACAATTGGGAAAAGACAGCTGTCCTGATAGATCCAGCGTTACCAAAGTGTAATGAAAGTTCACAAACACAACACTTTATTGCCATAATTGCAACAGAAAATCTCAATACAGCACGACAACAAATATAATTAATTGGAAAAAGACAGCTGTCTGGACTCTGGATAGATCCAGCGTTGCCAAATTGTAATGAAAGTTGACAAATACAGCATTTTATCGCCATAATTGCAACAGAAAACCTCAATACTGTACCATAACAAATAATAATATTTAAAAAAAAGACAGCCGTCACGAATCTGTCAATGTTTGCTATAGATCCAGCGTTGCCAGATTGTGATGAAAGTTCACAAATACAGTACTTTATACCCATAATTGCAACAGAAAATCTCGATACAGCACGATAACAGATAAAATTATTTGAAAAAAAGACAGCTTTCATGTATATCTGTCAAAGTTCTATAGATTACGCGTTGCCGGATTGTGATAAAAGTGCACAAACATAGCACTTTATCCATTATATTGATTATTGGTATAATTGCAACAAAAAATCTCAATACAGCACGATTACAAATATCATGTATCTGTCGTTCGACAGTTCCAGCGTTGTCGGATTGAAATAAGACTTTTAGTTATTACTTTGAACATTGTTTATTGTTTTTTATCGCTTTGGGAATACACAGTTATCAGATTGGGTGGACATGGCAACGTCGCTTTTATCAAAATTTCGTTTATTTATTATTATATCAACAATTTTCAGATCCCGATATTTCCACAGATGCACAACCGTGAGAGCGTGCCAGAAAACCAAAATTAACGCTCCTCTTGTCCCATCTGTGTCTGACAGACTATCCATTATCCATCATTCAAAGGGCTGATGGAAGACCATACTTAACTATAGATTGAAAAAATAGGGTGACATAGGGGTAGGTTGTTTTTATAAAGGGTGCGCAGTATCACGTGTCCATCTATAACAAAAAAAATCAGGACGAACAATTAAAATCCGTTTTCAACGTAAAGTGTAATTTCTAGTCGCTACACATGTATCTACAGATAGGAAAGTAGGAAAAACAGTTATACTTGAAAGCACACTCATTTACTGTGAATTCCGTTCTAGAAAGGTTCACAACTCGCCTTACAGTTAGAGCTTATAGGAATGTTCACAGAACTTGTTTTCAGAAAAACAATTTCTACCTGAGGCTATTCACTTTGTGTGATGGGAAAGGAAATTCTATAATCTCTCTATTGTGAGAGTTATAAAATGTAAATTAATTAATTCCATATTATCTCAGTTATTTACGATCTCAGAACATAAAAGTATATCGGATGGCAATTTTCAAAAACTGTTTTGTATTTTGTGAGTTGACTTTTTTATATGTAGATTATAGAAAATCTCCTCCTCTTTCAATTGGAACAAATGTCGTTTCAATATTTTTTATAGTTCTTGAGTTATAGAGGAAAATGTCGGATGGCTACACTAAATTTTAGTCGCCTCTTAAGCTTAAGAGCCGATAGTGATTTTAAAAAATTGTTTCTTATTTGCGAGTCAAGTTGTGGGTACTCCTTTTGATATAGATTATAGCAAAGGAAGATGTCGGATGGCTACAATAAAGTCGATCACCTCCTAGGAACCGATAGTAATTTTCAAAAATGGTTTCGTATTTGGGGAGTCAAGTTGTGGGCTTTCCTTTAGATCTAGGTTATAGCAAATTTCTTCCTTCCTCAATTGGCGCAAATATCTTTTACAGTTCTTGAGTTATAAAGGAAAATGTCGGATGGCTACAATAAAATCGCCCCTCAGAGCCGATATAGTAATTTTCAAAAATTGTTCTGTATTTTGGGAGTTGAGTTATGGGCACTCCTTTAGATCTAGATTATAGCATATTTCCTCATCTTTCCATTCGCGTGAATCTCGTTTCAATATCTTTCATAGTTCTTGAGTTACAAAAGAGAATGTCGGATGGCTACAATAAAATCAGTCGCCTCTTAGATAGTAACGAAAACTAGCTCAAACTAAAAAAAAATAATAATAATGAACTAATTTCACCGAGCTCATCTTCACTATTGAACAAAGTACCTGACAAATATAGCAAATAACAATAAAAATAAAAAATTTAATTCACTCATAGAATACGCTTATATGACGCTCATCAGTATTTGTTTAAAGCTACTACATATTTCATTAGAATAAAATCTATGGAATTCTATTATATTCAAACTAATAATAATGTAGGCTGTTTATCAGTTCCTTCATAAACAAACCAACTCTATATCAGCTTAGTGAAAACCACAAAACCGTTTGCCAACTACTTATCAATAATTCAATAGCTATATCTAACCGATATATTATCAGTTGTTTATCAACACACCCTGTTTCCCGCATAACAGAAACAAATAATCGATTGAAATATTTTTTTATTATATGAGCAGACTATACGTTCAAACCGTAATAATAAAATGCTGACTTATCATTTTAGGCCAGTTAAAGTTGAATTAAAATGAGTTTTAGATTTTAATCGTTTTTTATACATTTCCGAACAAAATAGATAAGAATGTATAATTATTACTATTACTATCATTGACTAGTCTATTAAAGTTACTAATTATTTAAAAAATATTCAGATATAGGTTAGGCTGGCGCATACACCATAATGAATTTATGAAAAAGAATATAACATAGTCAAAAATATGCGCACAGTACAAAAAGAAACACTTTCAATGGGTATAAATGATAAAAACGACAACAGCGGATACAAATTTTTCCAAAAACAAGAAAATAATAAACATGAATAAAATAATACACCTCACATAGCCGCATATTATTAACTGCATATGCTCCGTATGTACCTTTCAGCATAAGGACATTTCTCAATGTGCTGAGGGATATGCTAAGCATATTTGGTTGTCGCCAAGGTGCAGATGCTAAAAATGTGCGCGTAGCATATTCGCAGTATATTTCAGGTCCTGCAAAGTTTACAAACAAAATTATGCAATTTTCATTTTTACAAATATAAACTTACCTATTTTTTATAAATCAATTCTATTCTTCGCTCTTTTTGGTTGGCAAACTTTGTAATTACTTTTTCATTGAAATTGTCAATTTCGGAAATGAACTTTTTTTCTATAGACAACATGGAAAGAGCTGTTGAACGATCTTCGGCCATTGAATTTTTCAGGAATGTTTTAATTCGTTTCAATGTTGAAAAACATCGTCTGGCCTCTGATGTTGTCATCGGTGTTGTGACAATAATTTCCAATAGTTTTTCAGTTTCCTTAAGAGCATCTTCTAGATTATTTGCTTTTAAAAATTTCAGAAGAGGTAGCGCACCATTCAAGTTCCTGCAATCGTTTCGTGAATATATGACGGACAATTCAGTCCGTAATCGCTCCTTATCCAGTGCGGGATAGGAGGTACATACGGAAGTGAGTTTATCCTCGGGAAACTTTCCACAATAATATTCTTGAAAGTATTCGGAAATGATGAGCGATGCAGCTACTGAATGCTCTTTAAATTGGAAACGGTCTTTTGCGCAATTTATGATGACATCACAGACATCTAATGCAGAGGTTCGGTGATCAGGGCGGCTCCGTTTATTTACTGGTGGCTCATCACTCGTTGTATCTGACGCTTCACTTATGATGTTATCAACATTATCCCGTACTTGAATGATACTGCGTTCGAAATTTTCAATAGAGTCTCTCACCAGAGTGGGTTCGATTGTTCTTTGCTGCAATTGGTTGGAAAGGATATCGACGTGAGGCATCACATGATGAAAGAAAGTTAGCCAAAAATTGAAGGTAGGGTCATTCAATGTACGGCGAATAGAGGCGGCTGCACTACAGGTTGTGTAATTCGAAAATTGATCTTCTATTTCTTCCATACATTCAATAAGAGAGTTTCTGTTTTCGTACACAACATTAATGGTCCGGATATTGAAATTCCAACAGGTAGAGCCGTGGGGGATTCTCTGGTTCACAATCTTGTTCAATACTTCTACTCGTTGGGGTGAGTTATTGAAAAAGCCAGGAATGTCTTGTAGATTTCCAAAAAATAAACGTACTTGCTTATTAGCAGAAGCAGCTTTAGACATGATTGAATTCAATTGGTGGGCATAACAGTGTACATAGTGAGCAAAGGGATACTTTTTTTTAATCAATGCTTGGACGCCTGCATGTCCGCTCATCACCGCTGCTCCATCATAGCTTTGAGCAATCAGTTTGTTAGGTGAATTTTGAATAAGAGGATCTATAACACTTAAAATAGTTTCACTAATTGTTTCTGCATCACATTTTTCTGGAATTAAGTAATCCCAAAAACGTTCAACTGGCTCACCATTGCGAACATATCTAAAAATAACTACCAATTGAGATTTTGCAGCAATATCCGTTGTTTCATCTGCCATGATGGCCAAAAATGAAGAATTATCAATTTCTTCAATTATTTGTTCGTGACACACTTCAAGCATACACTGCAATAAATCGTTTTGTATTTCTTTTGAGGTGGCTTTATAAATGGAAGAATTCTTCAGATGCTCACTCAGAGATCCATCTAGTTCAGCCGAAAAATGTATCAGCTCACGAAACATCCCCGGATTCTCGGATGTATTGCTCTCATCATGTCCCTGAAGCGCCAATTCAAAAGCTCCACAAAATTTGATGCAATTTATAATTTTTGATAAAACATACCTATTTTTCGAAACATTTTCATTATGTTTCTGAATATTGGTCCAATAAGCAGAATCCATTTGGGCCATAATATTCGTTGAGCCTAGTATGGCGAACTCTATACAATTATGAACATGGCTTTTAGAATTTTCGTGTTTTTTCATTTTCAAACTCAAATGCTCTAGATCGGTGACTCCTATTTCCGTCCAAGCTTTCTCACCACCAAAAAGTAAGCAGGGAAAACAGAATAATGCATTTTTTTGGTTGCATCCACAAATCCATGCATTTTTCAAATAAATGTCTCTATTAAATTTACGAGTGTACGTTCTCCCTCTACTCACACCAGATTTTTCAATACAAAGATCTGGTAATGGTCTTCCTTTTTTTTTCAATTCTAATTTTTCTTCGTATGAATATTTGAAAAACGTTTTCACATTGATCAGATTGAAGACCACTTGTTCCATGACACACAGTTAATAATAATGATTGGCAACAGTAGAATCACTCAGTCACACACTTTATTTTATTGTCATTAATATCAATCCTATGCACAAAATAGTCAAAACACAATAAATTATCACTACCGTAACCAGTCGCAAAAAAAATCGATAGGCAAAACTATACCGTCCTCTGTAATGCAATATGCTGCACTGAATGCAGCGAACTGTCCGGCGTTAAAATATGGATTGTTTTGACTAGCGAGGGCGGAAGTGGGGTACAGCGGAGGTGTGCAAAGGAGCACACAGTGCTCCTCCAATCGGCCCAGTTGAATATTCAGTCAGCGATAGCGTGAGTTCGTATGTTATTGCATTGGTATACTCTAATTTCGCCGTCGCCCCCTGCGGCTGTCTGTAAGGTATGTTCGAGTATCGCTCTGAACACTCGGAGCGCCAAAAATTGTACGCGCTTAAATGGACAATTTCGCGCTCGGAGCGTTCAGAGCGAATACTCGAACTCACCTGTAGTTGTTTATTAGTCCAATCCAAAACGAATGGAGAAATGGAGAAAGCGAAATATTACATTATTTGTTTGTTGACAATGGAACATTTTTGTATTTGATAGAGACTACTGACATAATGTTTTAGAAAGTGGATATCTTTCTTATTATTCATCCTAGAAAAAAGTAAATTTGATCAGGGTTCAAATTTTCAGGTCAAAAAAAATACACACGCTTCGGAAATAGAACACTTTTACACATGTTGTTAAAAGCGACACCCTGTATATTTTTGTCTACTGGGTGTTACTAAATGGTATGTCATAAAAGGTCATATAAACTTGGGTCTTCAAATGCTTGGTTTTTAAGATCTATTTTATTTTCAGTTTTTAATACATTTTCCAAAGACGATTTGAGATATTAAACTGAATTTTGCCATGCACAAGATATTATGGTATAGGAACACACTTTTTTCAATTTTTATTTTTATTTTATTTTATTTATTTTTTTTTTATCTACTTTTTTTTTGAACCCAAGTTTATATGACCTTTTCGACCTAAAATGTATCCAAGAAGTTCCACTTTAAAGTTTCATTTTCTAGCATTTAAATCATCTCAATCATTTTGCTATGGAAAACTTTATGGTATTTTTGGAATCACAAGAAAGAAATATTTCGTCCAAGACCAAAATATACGGTGTGTCCAATTTAAAAAACACAAGCATCTGTTAAAATCTTCCATTTCCGATGCGTTTTTAATTTTTTTGAATTGAGAATCGGAATCGTAATCAAATTTACTTTAACTTTGATCGTTGAAACTTTTTTCTAGGATGAATAATAAGAAAAATTTTCACTGGCTAAAATATAAAGGAACACCCTATACATTCCTCAATATGCTGAAGCATAAGGTAGTCTTACTAGAAAGAATATTCTTTTAAGAATATGCGACGGACGTGATATGACCGTACCTCAGGTGATATGCTTTTTGCATGGGTTGATTTTAGTACATTCCAAGGAATATTCCCATCATTTAAATATGCTCGATGTGCAATATATAGGAAAGTGGGGAATAAAATCATGAAAAGTGAATCGATGGAAATTAAAATTTTGTAATATCTACAGGGTATTCTTTTTTAAGTAATTTTGGTTCGGATACTATCTCCTGAATCTCCAATAAAATATTTGTAAAATGACAAAAAAGAAGAGTAAATATTCAAAAATGGATGAGAGATCGGAATCGTTCAAATATGTGACTAGAGATATCAAACTGTTAATTTGAAAGTAGAAAAAAAACTATCGGAAATAAACATAAACAAAATAATCCAATCTGATTATTTTTGCATCTTAATAAGTGATTCTAAGCCAAACTGCAGGGAACAAAATGATGTTTTATTCATGCTCTTATGGAAGATGCATTATCAGTGGAATTACAATTGTATGTATGTAATGAATAATTTATGGTTTACAATTATTATTGCATAAGATAAGATTAGTTAGTCTGGCGTGGTCACCATACCATAAGCTATTGAAGTTAAAATGTTTTCATTCATTTATTCTTCAATGAACTGAAGAATTCTTCATATATTTGAATCTCAAAGTCAAGGATGTTTTTATTTCATCAAAACCAAACCCTCAATAAAAATTCTCTAAACCACAAAATCTATAGCGAAGAAGTAGAAAATCATGGTGAACTTGCATTTTTTATATCCAGAGGCGGTATGGTCTTCAGCGACTTCTTTAGGCACCCGTAATCCTTGAAAATCATCACTTTTTTCAACGAGGAATTTCCAAAAGTTCTCCCAAGACAAAAATTCTCCAAACCACAAAATCTATAGGGAATTTTCCGTAGAAACTCCTGAAAATCATCACTTTCTTTGACGAGGGATTTGCCAAAACTCTTCTTCCAACAAAAATTCTCCAAACTACAAGATTTATAGGAATTTTGCCGTGGAAAATCTTGATGAAATTGGATTTTTTATTGGAATTAATCAAAACCTGAGCCCTGTATGGTATTCTGGCGGCTTCATCATTCTTCTTTACACTCTTTTGCAAACGGTATTGAACATTTCTCATTATTGTATTGAAGATATGGAGATCACAACAGTGTTTAATTGAGGCATTTTACTGAAAAATCCTTTTAACATAGTTGTCGCTTATTTGGAAATACCTAAATCCTCGTCCAAAGTTTCTTTAGAAATGAATCAATGAAAGTTAGTTAAAGGTGGAGGACAGAGGTGGAATACATTTTATGTTTCTTCGCCTTTTTGTCCAAACTTATAATATTGATTATAAATGACTAGAAATCTCTGTACATATCAACATTATGGTACTTCTTTATGATTTATAAGCCAAAGAATGAAGTAATTACCCTTTATTAGATCAGGGGATCGAGGCGGCCAATCTATGGGACTATAACTACCTGGCCGCTTTTGTGGAAAATTTAAAGCCAGTTTTACATTGGTGAATGCGGTGGACCACTATTTTAACAAGTTTCAAAATGTTAAACTCCTTGTATATTAAATGAAAATTTTCTTACGACATCTAATTTTTATTGTTTCAATGAAAATCAAAAATAAAAGTCGTTTGTGGTGTGGCCAACCCCTGTATGTTCTGCAATGAAAAACAATCAATTATAAACTGATTTAAAAACAATTCTTGACCGTTCGCAAATTTGAAACGTATACGCAAAAATGCGATCACCATGTTGTAGATGTAGATGTTTGTGTGGGTGGCTCACGCCAAAACCTGCTTAGGCCTCCTTAGAAGTAAGATTATTGAAGGCACCACGCTTTCGCGAAGCTCAGCAGGTCCCTCATATAGATCCCTTCCAATTCCTGGAGTGTTGTGAGTTCGGCTCCGAAGTATTCCATCCTGGTGCTATTGTCATGTGAATACGAACGGATCAAAGGAACATGGAGTAAATCAACCCACCCAAAACGGACGACGCACAACCAGGCCATGCTTACTCGGCACTTTTCTGGTATAAATAGAAGCCCGATACGCTAATCAAATGGTTGGAAGAAACGTGATCTACTCCGATCTTCCTGCCCACGAGCAGTGCCAGTCGCAAGACAACAAGTCCTCTCGTATTCACTGTACACTTCTGCCCCCGCAGCGAGTCTACTTTTGGGACCCGGACTGGCCAAGGTCCAACATGCTCATCCCACTGTGTGTGCTGTAGGCTGTATTTGGAGGGACAATAAATGTTGTTATGTGCTGTCCTAGTTTCACTCCCGACTGACGGCTACGTCCCTGGAGCACGATAGGTGAGGGTCCAGACGAAGGCCCAATCCTACGCCTATCGTGACACTATGAAGAGCCGGAAATTCCGTTAGGATGTGGGCTACGGTCTCTACGTCTTCAAGGCACCACCTGCAGTCTGAATCTTCCCCGAATCTGATCCTGTGAAGGTGACCATGTGACCAGTTAATAGACCGACCATGGTCTTTCCTACTCATATTTAAAAGCTCTCTGGTTCTGCCTGGATCAGGTCCTATTATCATTGCCTTGACATGTAGCATGCCAGGGGCATTATTCCAGCATAGAGTGGCTTTTCCGAGTGGAAGTTTCTTCGCCTTGCCCATCCCTGTTGCTTTAAGGATGCTATTCGGGTCCTATCGGCCTGTGAGATGATCCAATTTTGGCAAGTCTGTCAGCTTCAATGTTACCCTTTATACCGCTATGGCCCGGGGCCCAAATTAGCCTAACTCTGTTGTTATTCAGAATAATCTTATGCAGAACCTCTTTACATGTGCTTTGGAGTCCACTGCCTTTCTCACAACAGCCTTCAATGCTGAAGTTCTGTCTGAACAAATATTGAAAGTTTTGTGATTTGTGCCGGTCTCAAGAATGTTATATATATGTTATATGTTATGGCAAAGATTTCAGCTGTAGTATCGCAGCGTGAATCCCTAGTGAGAAGGTCATTTTGTTTTCTCTCCCGCTCTTGCAGAAACCTGCTCCTGTGCCCCTTTGATGCTTGGAGCCATCAGTAAAACACCACAACCCTTCACGTATTTGAGCTGGTCTGTTCTGATCTGTCTAGGAAAAATCAGCTCAGGCGAGCTACCAGCGAAGAAGATTGCATTAGCATTAGCAGCACTCCATCCTTTAGCTGGGGTTCACTCATGATGGCCGATTGTCCTTACTCCTCAGCTTCAGATGTTCCAGACAGTACAGACGGTATGCTGTCCTGAGTGCAACACTCTCTACAAACAAGTGCAGTGGGGGTAGCTCCAGGATTACCTCCAACGCTCTCGTTGGTGTGGTCCGTAACGCGCCTGTTATACCTATGCATCCCATCCTTATCCAGTTGCCGCAGGATGTATGCTTTCTTAGTTGCGGGCCACCATACCATAGAGGTCTGATAACCATAGAATAGATCCAGTAAACTATTCTGGGTTTCATTCCCCATGTTGTCCCTCAGCTCTTTTACATGCCCAAAAGGCTCATCTAAAGCGCTCCTCGGTTTGTTCTTTCCAGGACAGTTTCTGGTCAAGGACTACTCCTAGGTATTTGATCGTTTTTCTGTATTCTAGGACTCTTCCCAAGGGGGATATCTCCGTTTTGAGTCCTGATTTATATTTCCTGGTAAATAACAGAATTTCGATCTTTTCGATAATTCTCAGGGCTCGCATTGTGAGGGCCCTGAGCTCCTGAATGTGGCGATCACATCAGCATAGGCCTGTGTATACAATCCCGAATCTTTCAGCTGGTTGTCCACCACAAGACTCCAAAGGAGAGGGGATGTTATCTCAAATGATGCTGATCGCACAATTGCGTATACGTTTTAATACGAAGGTTCAAAAGTTCACCCCCTGAACAATGAACTTTTAAGAATATTTTTTAACAGCAATCTGTACTATATTCAGTACACTTTTTCCAGATCACTCAACTCCAACAGATTCGCTTATGGACCGATTTCCCGGCCTATTTTTGCGGAAATGTAAATGGCAAAAACAGTATTGATCGATATCCAAGACAGAATATTAATTTTGACAAACCCTTATTTGCAGAAAATCGTAATTAATAACAATCATTAATCATGATAAATATAATGAAGATGTGAGGGTGAGCACCGGAAATCCGAAACATACTTTCCCTTTTGTTCAGGGAACAAGGAAACTCTTCACTTAGTCTTTTGTTAATGAAGCTGCTATTGTTTCAACTATTTCATCAGTTTGTATTATCATGTTGATGAACGATGAAGAATCCAAAAATATAAGGAAAAGTACAACTAGACGATCAATCATAAGAACAAAAATAGTTCTAAAGAACATTTTTTTGTGTAACATTCAGAAAATAGTAGATAGGCCGGTAAGGCACAATTTCGACCATTTTTTTACATGTCAATTTCCCACCGCGGAGACACGTCAGAGACACCTTAAGGACATCTCAGAGACAACTCGGAGACACCTCTGAATAGTCTGAATCAACAACAAATGGATGCTGATAAAGATGATAGTGGTGCACAAAGAAGTGTACAATTCTATTAGGTCTTTCTTTCAGGGGTCTGTGAGGTATCGCCGAGGTGGTCAAATTTTTATTATGGGAATTGTTACAGAACCGGCCTTGCTTTATCTACTGAAAAGTAGTTTCCAGCTCTCACAAAAGGTATTATTTTTCACAGTTTCTTCTTTGTGCTTCTCCAAGTTTCTGGACAACTAGGAATACTTCTTCTTCCATATTATGTTCAATGTCCTTTGTACTTATATACCTTTTCTTCTATACATACACTTAAGAATTTCGTCCTTTTAATAGTCTTGGTGGTTCACCAAAATTTTCGTGGTGGTGTACAGGATCGGAGGTTCAACAATGTGTGGTTGTTCCAGATAAGTTTCCTAGATGGCATGTCAGTGGTGATTCCTCGGAAACTAAGGGAGCCTCCTTCCTGTCCGTTCTCCTAATTTGGGAGTTTTGTGTCCTGGGCCAGTATGTCCACAGCTTCTGGCTATTTGTTTGCTGGAGCTGGTTTTGTAATTTTTTGAAGTTTACCTTAAGTAGCTAAGTTTAGTACACCGCACTTACCATCTGGTACAACTTGTCAAACGACTGCAACCCCTGATTGATTTTTATGACCAACAGCAGTCGGAGCCCCAAAAGGTCTAATTGTAGCTCTGATACAACTGCTCGCCTTTGTACAGTTCTTTCTTTTGTAGCCTTTGAATGTAATCATTGTTGCCAGATCAAAGGTCTTTTTGCCTGCTCTATACGATGGTCTGTAATTCGGTTTGACTTTGATGAATACTGCAAAGTTCTTAATGTTTAGAGGGATGTGAGATTTTTATTGTGGGTAATAAATTGGGAATTATGTTTCGGGGAATTCGTCTGGGGTTTAATTGTTTTACAATTATTTTATTATCTGAATAAGTTACAAGTTGAGGTTGAGTTTACTCATATACGTAATATTACTGTTTTTTTTTCACTTTTTGATAGTTTTCTCTTTGTTTAGGTCGCTATCTGAGTGTTTCAGTTATTTTTAGGAACGGTGCTAAGGTAGACATAATGTTGAAAATTTCAAGTTGATATCACAAAAACTACGAGATATATGGGTGTTTAAGTTATCAAAGTCCTTGAACCTTCACCATTCGTCACCTCTTCTCTTCAATTCTCTCAACTTCCTTTTCTGGTGTGACGTCAAAGTGTTGAAAAACTGTAAACACTTCATTACGCCATTGCCGTGTGAAAGATTGGGTGAAGTAAGAAGCGCAAAAGGATAATAAAAATACGATGTAGGTCAAGATTGCAAGAACTCTCGAACAGTTTGCAAAGAGGACGCTGCAAGAACTTTATGTTTGACCGTCAAAATAGTTTACGACTGTGAAAGTGAATGGAAAAACGATTTTTCGATGATTACTGTGCTAGGTGTTTTATGGTCCATAGACATTAGGAACCCTATTCTCCTGGATCTCTTTCAATCTACTTGAAATTCTGTTGTGAATGTGAAGGATGTTTTCACTATTCATAACATTTTTATTCTACGCCAAACTAACAACCAACATACAAATCCGTCATTTTATCGATTTGACCGGTTACGAAATGTGATCCTTTGCTAACAGGAGTATAAATAGAATCATAATTATTGGAGATTGGAGACCTCTGACTCACACACAGTAAACCGGCAATTTGTTTACAAAGTTGTTTTGCGGTTTTATCAACTCAAAAACTGACAAAAATTAATCATTTGAAATCAGTGTAATCGATATGAATACAAGTTTTTTTTCAGTCATGTTGTGATGAAGCCAGCGACAATCCTCCCATGTGATAGGCCAGATAGGGTGAGTAGCGTTCAAATTTTTGCAACTTGTCCACATTGAATTATGTTAACTTTAAATCAAACAGGAAATGACTCATAAAAACCCATCGTAGTTGAGCAAACTTTGACCATGACTAAAAGGTTACACGAAATAATTAAAGTGAAATAATGGATCATGGTTGATTTAGAAAACGAAAAGTGCCCATTTTGCATGCACCGATGGGTGGGTCTGGTCTCGGTCGACTTGTGTATCTCCTGTTCTTGGGTTGGCGAAAAAGAAGCAAAAAGGCCTCGACGGATTACATTCCTGCGTTGCCGGCATGTGAAGAAATGCTGATGGAACTTTCGAGAATATAATGTGATGGTTATTGTAAAATGGAGAAAATGCCGTTATTATCAAAAATTGTATTCTGCCAATTGGTGATTAATGGAATGTCACCTGTCTTGGTATAAAACGATTAATCATGTTTTGACCACCACCCCATGAGGGTTCTTGGGGGGTGAAAAGTGGATTTCAAGTGCAAATAAGTCGACGTGATAAGATCTTTTTCATAACCCAAGCTCAGGTATAAAATTCACCTTTGTCAAAGAATTTTCTATATCCTCTGACCAACTTTTCTTAAAGTTTCAACTTTTGTCGTACCACTATCGGGCCGGGATTTTAATCCACCAGTTCTAGTGAACAATCGGTTTTATTATCAATTTGTCAAAAAATGTTGTAGGTACATCCTATGTGATATATACGTTAATTTGTCAAGGGATTTTATACATCCTGTGGGATATCCCGTGTCCAAGGAATGTTGTACATTCTCCAGAATATCGGTTTGCAAATCAAAAGAAAACAAATTCCAGTGATTTGAAAATGAATACATATGAAGCAGTTTAAAAAAATAAAAAATTCCAAGAAAAATCAGTTATTTTGAGAAGTCAAAGGCAAACATTCATATCATCAATATTAGTCAAAAAAGTCATTATTAATTGTCTTTATTTCATTCTGCTTGCTTGCTTTGTTCCTTTTTCTCTTCTTTAACTCAATTTTCTAACTCTTTGTTGACTTTAGTTTTAATTTTTCATTTATTATTTTATTTTGTTCTTTTTTATTACATACTCCGCTTTATTTTTTTTTTCATTCTATAGTCGAGTTTATTTCTTTCTATCTCTCTTATTGCTTCTCTACCTCCGACAGTTCTCTTACTCTTTGGTAACTTCGGTTATTTTCGCCCTTATTTCATCTAGTCTCTTGTTTTTTTTCCCCGTGTAACTATTTCTGTAACTGTACCTTACACTCTTATCAACTTTTGTTTGTATTTTTCATTCATTCATTCTACTTTTTTTGAGCTTTCTCTCTATCTAGCCTGTGTTTTTTTGTGATTTGTGATTTATTATTAACTTGGTCACTGATTTGAAATTATTATTTTAACTTTGATTGATTTTTTTTATTTCATTATTTTCCTTTGTCAGGTTTTTGTTGTTCTAAGTCATTTCTTTTGCTCTACTTTCATTTTTTTTTGTTCGTTTTCATTTCGCATTCGCGGGTAAATTCTGTTCATTTTTTTTTTGTTTCTTTCTGGTTTTACCGTTTATATTTTTTGTTTTTTTTGTTTTGTGTACCTATTATCAATTTCAGATTATAAAATATGTTTATAGTTTTATCGTTATCGGATATACAGGGTGTTCCGCGGAGTAAGGGACAACATTTTACCACGTGTTCCTTAGGTAAATTCGAGTCGAAAATCCCAAGAATATGAGTTCGCAAAAAATGCTCCCTTTGCGTCCAAAAAAGTTATGACTGTATATAACAGGAAAAATAGTTGTAGGTGGCGAAGAAGAAGTTTTTAAATATTATTTAGAAAAAACATGAATAAAAATAAAAAAACTTCGAATTCACCTGAAGAACCCCTACTCCGCGGGACACCCTGTATAATATAAAATGTTTGATTTCCTAGTTCTTTAAGCTTTGAGATATATTTATTTATTCATTTATTCTACTTTCTCTTTTATTGTTTCGACATTTTGAATGAGATAAAAAGACATACAAATTCAAAAAAGAACAAGATTATTAGAGGTAAGTTGAAAAAAATCTTCATAAATCCAAATAAGATTCTTTCAAGGGGAAAACGAGAAAAATGACCACTTAATCTCAAACACTGAAAAATGAAAATAACGTTAGCAAAAAAAAATTAAAAAAGATGTTGAAAGAGAAAAATATTCTAAAACATTGAAAAAATAGGCGAAACGAAACCAGATTGTTTCAAAAACCACGGAAACAATAATCAACAGAACACTCTGAAGTACGCGGAGAACAGAATATGTATTCGACAAAAAATAACAATAAAATTTCAATATACAAAAGTTCAAAAATTATGAAATGCGAAAATCCTTGATAATATGAAAATTAGGGCGTAATCATGCCATAAATGTTTAAAAAATTAACTTGCGGTTTTTAAATAATAGTAGCAGGTAGCAATATTCACACAAACAAAAAGCGGAAAAAAGAATAAACTCTTCCGACTTGAATCTTCAATGGAATGCCTTTATTTATTCAAACTCAAACTATAAACAAACTTGAACAACGCTTACGCTACGAACAATATGCTTATATCTGATCTGTTCCTGCCGCCACTGTCAATCTAGTGTCAATCGACTAAAATAATGCAGAGCGGTTTACAAGGTCGTATGAGGTCGACCGTAAGACTATATCGCAAAGATGATGACGTCACGGGTCGTAATTAGGCCACACCCCGTTTTCGGGTGATTAGTGAAGTTTGCTTTTAGTATAATTTTGGGTATTTTGACAAAAATATTGGGTAGAATATGTGCATAAAAGTTTAAAATGTATGCAAATTGCCTGTGTGCCAAATATCACGTTGAATAATATTTTCGTGCGACGTCAAGACGACCAAGCCAACAAAAGATATCCAAAATGCTTCGTCACAGATATACAGGGTGTTGTAATTGAAAAAAAACTACAATCAAGTCTATTGCAAAATCAAAAATTTCTTAAACCAAAAGCAAACGAACATTGGCAACATCGCCATAGGGCCAAGAGTGCCGACTAACGATGAGCCAGAGACAGACCTCGGCTCTTCGGCATGAACATAGTCTGCAAAAAGGCCCCAATTAAAAGCAAGTCGTAGCCGTAGCTTTCACAGTGCGTGCGCGTCACCGTTTCCTCGGCCCCCTTCAACCGATCTATCACTTTGGGGGAGCGCAGCATCTCTATCCCCCTCTGTCCGCGCCCCTGTGACCCCCGCAAATGTCCCGCGCGCCTACTGCCTCTACCTCTCTCTTCCTCTTCGTTCTCCCGACTCTCGACTCTTATAAGTGTGACAAGTGTGCCAAAAACTGTGCCTAGGATATCCTCCCATGTAAGTTTCCATTATAAGTTTAATGTTAAATTTCAAGTTGACCGTTTGAAAACCAGTCTTGGAATGTTTGCATGATGTTCAATAATCATTTTCGACATGAATGCATCAATTAAGAACACCGGTGCTTTGATGGTTACTATACCAGACGTCCTTGAAAGGGTTACATTGTCATGCCCAACCATAATCAGCAAGATGTTTTCAAATTATTATTAGTTGTACTTTTTCGAAAAAACCTTATCAAGCAAGCAGATATCAACTTCGAATTTGGTGCACATATGACTCGTCATTTAAAGTGACCGTATTTCTTTATACACAAATCGTTAATCAAACGAACACTGAGCAACCTTGGAAAATATTTTTAAATTTTATGGGGTTTTGCTAGAGAAATTTGACAAGCTTTTTTCCTTCTGTCCACAATGACCAAATAATAGTTTTTTAAAGCTTTTGTCGTTTTATAAAGAATGAGATTCCATAGAAAACGCTTTTTTTTGCATCAAAATCCATCAATTAATAACGAAGTTATGGCGTTTTAAAATGTCCGTCAATATCTCAGGAACGGTTTTTGGAATTTTTCAACCACGATATCTCGTTTATTCATGAACCGATTTTTGTAAAAAAACAATTTTTTAGGATGTTTTGATGAAGTTTGATAGCGTCAATGTCAGGTTGTATTGAAATTATTTTATTGTCATGCACATTTTGGTACCTTAATTTGGATAAAGAATAAAATTCCATTGAAAACGCTTTTTTTCGCATCAAAATCCATCAATAAATAACCAAAATATGGCGTTTTGAAATTTTCGTCAATATCTTAGGAACGGTTTTTGGATTTTTTAAACCACGATATCTCGTTTATTTATGAACCGATTTTAGTGCAAAAGAAATCCATTTTGTAGGGTTTTCAGTGGTGTTTCGATGAAGTTTGTTAGAGTCAATGTCAGGTTGTATTGATATTATTTTAGTGTCATGCACATTTTTGGTACCTTAATTCAGATAAAGAATAAAATTCCATAGAAAACGCTTTTTTTCGTATCAAAATCCATCAACAAATAACCGAGTTATGTCGTTTTGAAATGTTCGTCAATATCTTAAGAACGGTTTTTAGATTTTTTGAACCACGATATCTCGTTTATTCATGGACCGATTATAGTGCAAAAAAATCCATTTTGTAGGGTTTTCAGTGGTGTTTCGATAAAGTTTGTCAGAGTCAATGTCAGGTTGTATTAATATTATTTTATTGTCATGCACAATTTTTTGTACCTCAATTTGCATAAAGAATAAAATTCCATAGAAAACGCTTCTTTTCGCATCAAAATCCATCAATAAATTACCGAAATATGGCGTTTTGAAATTTTCGTCAATATCTTAGGAAGGGTTTTTGGATTTTTTGAACCACGATATCTCGTTTATTCATGGACCGATTGTAGTGCAAAAAAATCCATTTTGTAGGGTTTTTAGTGGTGTTTCGATAAAGTTTGTTAGAGTCAATGTCAGGTTGTATTAATATTATTTTATTGTCATGCACATTTTTTGTACCTCAATTTGGATAAAGAATAAAATTCCATAGAAAACGCTTCTTTTCGCATCAAAATCCATCAATAAATGACCGAAATATGGCGTTTTGAAATTTTCGTCAATATCTTAGGAACGGTTTTTGGATTTTTTGAACCCCGATATCTCGTTTATTTATAGACCGATTTTAGTGCAAAAAAATCCATTTTGTAGGGTTTTTAAGTGGCGTTTCGATGAAGTTTGTTAGAGTCAATGTGAGGATGTATTGATATTATTTTATTGTCATGCACATTTTTGGTACCTTAATTTGGATAAAGAATAAAATTTCATAGAAAACGGTTTTTTCCGCATCAAGATCCATCAATAAATAACCGAGTTAAGGCGTTTTGAAATTTTCGACAATATTTCAGGAACGGTTTTTGGATTCTTTGAACCACGATATCTCGTTTATTTATAGACCGATTTTAGTGCAAAAAAATCCATTTTGTAGGGTTTTTAGTGGTTTTACTATGAAGTGTTAAAGTCATGTCAGGTTGTATTGATATTATTTTATTGTCATGCACATTTTTGGTACCTTAATTCGGGTAAAGGATAAAATTCCATAGAAAACACTTTTTTTCGCATCAAAATCCATCAATACAAAAACCGAATTAAGGCGTTTTGACATTTTCGTCTATACCTAAGGAACGGTTTTTGGAATTTTTGGATTTTGATTTAAGTGATAAAAATTCTCATATTTTGTAAGGTTTTTAGTGGTGTTTTTATGAAGTTTGTTCGCGTCATTAAAATGTCTGTAAATTTTGAAACTGTTTGCATACAAATTTCGTTTTCGTTTTACACAGAGGGGGAATTAAAATCGATAATATTCATAATATCATATAATAAACTTCACAGTGAGGGCATAATTCATTGTGATTAGAATTTAGATTAATTCTGGAAGCTCTTTGTTACCGAACTTCTCTTAACTTACACAAGGGATGAAATAATAATATTTTCAGAAGCTCAAGAAAGTTTTGGATTTATAAAAGTCATTCATTATACATTACAATTGTCAGAATGTTGTTGTTGTTCCCCGCTTCAGCTTGTGATAGAGAATTATTTTTGATTACATTGATTTTTTCCGTATAATGAATTGGAAACCTCTGGGAACCCTCGATTTTTTGTATTTTGACCCCCTTTGGTCGTTTTCCTTGATTATATTATAGCCAAATATGAAGTTGATATAGGTAACAGCTCGTCATAATCTTAGTCTATATACAGGGTGTTTCCTAATTGCGCACATTAAATGTAATCGGGCAAGAGGTGCATTGTTTTTAAGATACAGGGTGATGAAATTAAAAAAAAAAATGTACGCAACTGACTTTATTGTGAATTATTTCTTATTGAATAAAGCAACCCGAATTCTGATGATCTTTTTCAGGAGATTGTCTTTTTTTTCGTGAATATCTCAAAAAATGTTACAATCAAAAAGAGTGTGTATTTCACAAAAAAAAAATAAAATCAGATTTGGTTAGAGCAATTTTGGCAACTCGCATTGGTTCTTATGGTACTACTTTTGACCCATATAACTTTGATCCTATCTCAACATACTAGGAATTCACCATCTAAATGCCTTTATTTCGCGATACGATAACATTCTCCGTGTAAAGCTTTTGGTTTTGTTTTGCTCCTCCGTACATCCGGTTCTCTTTCCTACATTTATCCTTAGCTGCGAGACCTTGTGGCATGTGCCAGCACTTACTTTTACTATCGCTTTATGGTCTCTTAGTAGAAATCGAAAATTTAAATACGTACGGGGGCCAAGTGAGAAGAAAATAGTGAAATGTGTCCAGGAAGAAAGCATCATTATTATACATGCCAAATCTGAAGTTTATCAATCAACAGATGATAAAGTAGATACCGCAGTAGCTGACAGAAACGCATACCGATTCAATAAAGGGTGAGAAATGATCTATTATTGATCCTTTTGACGAGGATTTTTTTTACCAAAAAAAAATTACAAGCTGTCATATCGAAACTCGACAGTTGTAATCAAGGCCTTCAAAATTGGGTATCACACGAAAGGGGGTCGTCGCCACCATGTATATTTGCCAAAGCGACAATAGAGCCTTTATTGACAGGTGACAGCTGCTTCACGATAATGCGCAAGACTGTGCGTTTCGTGCATAGAGTGATATTGATCTAATTGTCTCCATATTTAGACATGAATATTGCTGAGATTTTTAATTAAATAATACATACAAAACCAATAAATTATGCTATATTGTCAATATTGGATGATTTGATTAGGTTTCTGCTGATATTAATTGAATTGTGTAATTATGTAATTAACTAGTTCAATGTTATCACCCATATTACAAGAGATGGTATTATGTACCAAATAATCATTGATCTGCCAAATATGAAGTCGATATCTTGCGTTAAATCGCTGAATGACAGACAAACAATGACTTGAAACCCTTCAAATATTTTTAAAAAAATTTGCCACTTATCGAGAATGCAGAAAAGAATATCTATAAAGATACAAAAAATAACGCTCGAATAAACAAAAACACTTGATAGTGGAGCTCGAGACAATAATTTTGAAAATATCATCAAAAATTGAAAAAAAAAGTTACAGGGTGAGTCATTTTTCATGCATAATCAGGATTTTGATATGCATTTTCATAAATTTGATATAAGTACTATAACAACATTTTTCAAAAAATCAATCGTTTTTGAGATATTCACAAAGAAAAAAATTACAATCTCCTGGAAATAATCGTCATAAACATATCATGTCATACATCATTTCAAATAATTTGGTGATGAGAAAATCGAGTTTGATATTATTTTGTATATACAGGGTGTGGTTAAAAAGTTGGAGCTGTTTTTATTATTTGGGATTGATTTGTTCTATTTTAAACAATATTGATCGATACAATAATCCCCGGTAAATTGTTATCTTTTATAGATTTCGAGTTATGATTTTTTTGCTAAAGTTGTCAATTTTCAAATTTTGCAAACTTTGAGGCCCAATTTTGTCCAATTTTTAACGGTTCACCCAGTAGGTTTTTTCGGTGATTTTTACAAAAAAATTGATGCTGAATCAATCTTGGGCGTAAACCTATCTTCTATGGTTTGCAAGTTATGATTTTGTTAATTTTTCCATCTTGTAAAATTTTCTCCAATTTTCACACCCTGTATGTTTTTTCGGTGATTTTGATAGAAAATTTGATTCCGAATCCATTGGTGACTTGGGCGAAAAACTAACTTGTCAAGTTTTCGAGTAACGATTTTTTTTTCTGAATGGTATCACTTTTTCCATTTTGCAAACTGTGGGGCCCAATTTTCTAAAATTTTATTGGGACACCCCGTATGTTTTTTTTGAGATTTTGATACACCTAACATTTAATGCTGAATCCATTGATGACTTGAGAGAGAAGCAATCTTTGATAGTTTTCGAGTTATGATTTTTTTTTCACAAAGTTGTCAATTTTTCCATTTTGCAAACTTTGGAGCCAAATTTTTTGCAATTTTCACAAGTACACTCTGTATGTTTTTGCGGTGATTTTGAGAATTTTTTTATGCTGAATCAATTGGTGATTTGCGCGAGGAGCTATCTTTTATAGTTTTTGAATTATGAATGTTTTATTCATCGCTTTTTGATTGAAGCATTTTTCAAAAAAAAAACCGGAGTTGTTTTCATCATTTTTGATCGAATTAAAATAATTGTTTGTAAGAGAGAACACGGCCTCATGTCTAATAAATAAATGAAAAATCATCAAACATTTTTGAGGAATTATTGCTTTGTAAGATAACTTAACTTAAACTGCTACAAAATAATTATAACCATTTCAAACATAATAATCACTGAATCCTCCCTGAAATAATTCCCCTTGCAGGAATATCAAGAAAAACAAACGCAGACATGCACATTTAATGTAACTCGAGCATTAAATTCGCATTATGGTTTGGACACTATTCGGTTGTCTGACTAACATTAACCGGAGCATAAAAAAAGTTTTTTACATTGAAACTATTTAGCCAGTTATCTATAGAAAAAATAAAAGTACCATTATTTCATAACACTCTCAAATTATTCATAACTATAACTGAAAGTCCGTCGGTACGCAACTCATGCGATTCGTACGATATGCTTTGTTGTGCACATTTTTGTTGTCTGGCCACTTCTCTGTAGGTCGTACCCCGCTGTCGTTGTCCTTGAAATGGAACTTTATAATGTGTACCTGCCACCTGCCATTTGGTGCGGTGATTTCGACGACGCGAGTTGTCAGATTTCCTTGTTTGTAAGAAATATTTGGACATTTTATGTAATGCTTAATGCTCAATCAACAAAACCAAAAATCGATTTCCCCCAGCAGACAACATCCGGGATTGGAGCGACGCCGCAAATTATTTCCTTATTTGATCTGCTCCTTCCCCGTTTTTTTTCCTCCGCCACCATAGTAAAAATTAAAGCAGCCCGTTTATCGCCCCCCAACGAATGCACATTGCTTCTCATTCTTTTGATCATTTGTCCTCTCCTTCCAACACATTACAGGAAACATTTGCTGATATTGGAAATAGGCTTTGTTGCCAGATTGAACATTAATCTCTATAAGTATCAAAATTCACCCGTGTGAAACTTTGGAACCAAAAATCCTTCTAGTTTCACCACTTAGTCAACAACAAACTTTTCCTCTTACTACAACTTAAACCGCGTCCCATCACGTAAGTCATAAAACAAAAAGAATCACAATCGGCCAACACCGCCTGATTGTCGACAACTCTTGTGTCCTTGAACCCCGTATTGATTGGTCCAGCCCCAGCTTCACTTTCCCTCCAGAATCGCCCCAGGGGAGGGCCTCCCTTGCCCTCCCACGCCCTCAAGTGCGGAAGCAATGTGACGTAGAACGGGGTGATTTCTGGCGCTTCCATCTACGATGGGCGGTCGAAGAGTTAAATAATTTTGTTGCAGCTTGGACCAGACAATAACCTCCAGTACAACTTTCAATCTGAAGACTGATCATGACATGCCTATAGGTAATTTGATTTCTAATTCGCCACAATGTTACACATAGCCCACAGCTCTTGTTGATCAAAACACTCATCATGAGCAGCCATGGACTCATGGCAGGACAGACGATCTTCTCCACCTTCGACACCGATGACTTCCCTCCCGAACCTCAAGCCCCATCTGCCATACCAGTGGGCCATATGGACATGTCCGAGCATACCTCCACCATGCTCACCAATGTGCCCATTCATCGCACCGATTTGGACTCTACCAAATATGCAGTTGAAATCAAAGAGGAACCTGAGGTGGGTCACCTGCACCATCAACCCCAATCATCAATCTGTTGCAGATTAAATTCGAAACGCTCCACTCGTACGACCAGGACAGTCTGCTGGAGATGGAGTCGCACATGAGCGGCGACCATTCTCTGGGTTCCCACGAGGATGTCAAGGATCTTCACCATTCCAGCCTTATGTCGTCGGACTATACGCCCAACATGATACAGATACACACCTTAGATATGGAAACAAGTGATAATGGGGATTTGCCCAGTACAAAAGCCAACGGTGACCAACAAAATGGACGGTCCAGCAGTGCTGGTGGGCCTAAAACCTGGACGCAAGAAGACATGGACATGGCGCTCGATGCCTTGAAGAACCACAACATGAGCCTCACAAAAGCGTCAGCCACCTATGGCATCCCATCTACGACTTTATGGCAACGTGCCCACCGCCTGGGCATAGACACGCCCAAAAAAGAAGGTCCTACCAAGTCCTGGACAGAAGAAAACCTCAACAATGCCTTGGAAGCCTTGCGCAGCGGCACCATTTCCGCCAACAAAGCCAGTAAGGCTTATGGTAAGCCTTGTTTTCAAATAACAAATATCTAATGATTTTTGATAGGTATCCCAAGCAGTACCTTGTACAAAATAGCGAGAAGAGAAGGTATAAGACTGGCAGCACCGTTCAATGCAGCACCCACCACATGGACACCTGAAGACTTGGAAAAGGCTTTGGAATCGATTCGAACAGGCCAAACGTCCGTCCAGAAGGCGTCTACGGAATTTGGTATTCCCACGGGAACTCTGTATGGGAGGTGTAAGAGGGAGGGGATTGAGTTGTCCCGGTCGAACCCGACTCCTTGGTCGGAGGATGCTATGGGGGAAGCTTTGGAAGCAGTCAGGTAACGTTTGTTACGACCATATCCAAATTTCAAGTAAATAAGTTGAGGCGTTTGAGAGTTATGGCTATTTTTACACAGCAAAGTTTAAATTATATTGTATGTTCGAGGACTCATAACTTGAAATTATAATACCTTCAACCTCCACACAAAGAACTCAAACTATTCCACACCATTTTAGGAGTCTTGCCTCCAAATTTCAAGTGAATTGGTGGAGAGATTTGAAAGTTATGACGATTTTTACATAGCAACGTTTAAATAATGTTTTGATAAGTTTGAGGACTAAGGAGTTGATGTGCTCTGACGAAACTATTAAGGGAATTATAAGAGGGCCGAGATAAGAAATATTTTTAGAATACCAAAATGTACAACACTGTATAAATCCGGATTTAGTCATACGAATTGTGTGAATTTTTGATACGGTGACTTTCAGTAGGACCTCAACCACTGTTCCCAATCTTAACCTTGTTACGAAACTTTTGAGGGAAATCTAAGAGGGCCGGAATGTCAAATATTTAGAATATCAAAATGTACAACAGTGTATAACTCCGGATTGAGTCAGGCGAATTGAGTGAATTTTTGATACGGTGACTTCTAGTACGACTTCAACCACTGTTGCCAATCTTAATCCTGTTACGAAACTTTAGAGGGAATCCTCAGAGGACCGGGATGAGAAATATCTAGAATACCAAAATGTACAACAGTGTATAACTCGGGATTGAGTCATGCGAACTGAGTAAACTTTTGATACGGTGACTTCTAGTACGACCTCAACCACTGTTGCCAATCTTAATCCTGTTACGAAACTTTTGAGGGAATCCTCAGAGGACCGGCATGAGAAATATCTAGAATACCCAAATGTACAACACTGTATAACTCCGGATTGAGTCATGCGAACTGAGTAAATTTTTGATATGGTGACTTCTTTGTACGACCTCAACCACTGTTGCCAATCTTAATCCTGTTACGAAACTTTTGAGGGAATCCTCAGAGGACCGGCATGAGAAGTATCTAGAATACCAAAATGTACAACAGTGTATAACTCGGGATTGAGTCATGCGAACTGAGTAAACTTTTGATACGGTGACTTCTAGTACGACCTCAACCACTGTTGCCAATCTTAATCCTGTTACGAAACTTTTGAGGGAATCCTCAGAGGACCGGCATGAGAAATATCTAGAATACCAAAATGTACAACAGTGTATAACTCGGGATTGAGTCATGCGAACTGAGTAAACTTTTGATACGGTGACTTCTAGTACGACCTCAACCACTGTTGCCAATCTTAATCCTGTTACGAAACTTTTGAGGGAATCCTCAGAGGACCGGCATGAGAAATATCTAGAATACCCAAATGTACAACACTGTATAACTCCGGATTGAGTCATGCGAACTGAGTAAATTTTTGATATGGTGACTTCTTTGTACGACCTCAACCACTGTTGCCAATCTTAATCCTGTTACGAAACTTTTGAGGGAATCCTCAGAGGACCGGCATGAGAAGTATCTAGAATACCAAAATGTACAACAGTGTATAACTCGGGATTGAGTCATGCGAACTGAGTAAACTTTTGATACGGTGACTTCTAGTACGACCTCAACCACTGTTGCCAATCTTAATCCTGTTACGAAACTTTTGAGGGAATCCTCAGAGGACCGGCATGAGAAATATCTAGAATACCCAAATGTACAACACTGTATAACTCCGGATTGAGTCATGCGAACTGAGTAAACTTTTGATATGGTGACTTCTTTGTACGACCTCAACCACTGTTGCCAATCTTAATCCTGTTACGAAACTTTTGAGGGAATCCTCAGAGGACCGGCATGAGAAGTATCTAGAATACCAAAATGTACAACACTGTATAACTCCGGATTGAGTCATGCGAATTGAGTGAAATTTTGATACGGTGACTTCTAATACGACCTCAACCACTGTTGCCAATCTTAATCCTGTAACGAAACTTTTGAGGGAATTCTCAGAGGTCCGGCATGAGGAATACCTAGAATACCAAAATGTACAACACTGTATAACTCCGGATTGAGCTGTGCGAATTGAGTGAAATTTTGATACGGTGACTTCTAGTACGACCTCAACCACTGTTGCCAATCTTGATCTTGTTACGAAACTTTTGAGGGAATCGTAAGAGGGCCTGGATATTTAAAATACCAAAATGTACAACACTGTATAACTCCGTACTGAGCTGTGCGAATTGAGTGAAATTTTGATACGGTCACTTTCAGTAGGACCTCAACCACTGTTCCCAATCTTAACCTTGTTACGAAACTTTTGAGGGAATTCTCAGAGGGCCGGGATGAGAAATATCTAGAATACCAAAATGTACAACACTGTATAACTCCGGATTGAGTCATGCGAATTGAGTGAAATTTTGATACGGTGATACCCACAGACTAACCCAAACTGTATTCGTCAAATATGCGTTGGCAAACTTTGTAACGAGTTTGACCAACTAGTCGATGACATATTAGACTACGAGAACTATCCTAGAGGTGAGCCTTCACCTGACCACGGAAATGATTCTCAAGAACTGTTGAATAGGTTGAAGTAGGTATTACCAGACGCATATCCAACTTACTTGAAAGAAAATTGGATGAGATGGATGATAACGAAGAGGCGCTCGAAAATTTCATTTTGGAAGCACTTGAATTGAAAAACTATCCAACTATAAAACAGTATCAGAGAAGGCAGCAGCTTTCGGCTATATTTTATACGTTAATATATTATTTAGTAGCACACAAGGTCTATAAAACGTTTTTATTTGGTCCAAAAAAGGTCCCTAGGTCCCAGGACCTGAAAAAACGTTTCAAAAACGTTATTGCTCATTCATTCAAGGATGGTGTCACTTATTTAAAACATTTATAATAATGGATTTTTCCATAAGGACTCATGCGTTAGAGAGAGACAAGAAATGCATTTCGAACAAAACCTCTTACGGTTTACGATATGCATACACTCGAATTTGTAACACCCTGTATATTATGCGAAGGGGGGACAGCAAAGGAAGTATTTTTTCAATTTTTATACCACCCTGTACAAAACAAGCTTGTTTTACTCCAATCGTGGTGCATACAATACATGGGTAAAAATTTCGTGTACCGATAATGTTGTTGAATATAGTATTTCTAAAGTCAATTGAAACTGTTACAATAGACCAAACAAGGCATGAAACCTGCAGAGAACGCTCGAAATCAAGTTGATCTGTGTTTGGTGCAGATTGACTTTGAAAATACTAAAACAAAGTTTTTTTTTTGTTGTAGGTTAGGCCATATGTCCATCAATCAAGCAGCCATCCATTATAATTTGCCTTATTCGTCATTATATGGTAGATTTAAAAGAGGAATCAAGTACGACACTGACAATATAGAGGTAAGTCTTACTGTTAACTGACCATTATGCCTGAGTTCCATTTCGAAGTGAAAGTCCGCTTGGCAAACGGTAATTATATGCTACAATCCACATTGAATTTGGCTTTGAACACAAATTCAATGTGAATGATAGCATAGGATGATAGCAAAAAATAAATAAATTGAATTGAACCCTTGTAACCTTCCACGCTAAGATTCAACAAGACACAACCCAGCAACAACACATGGACATGCACACTTACGGCACTTTAGAATTTAGCAACGGACAACCAGTGCCGGTAGTGCAACAAATTCAGTACCAACAACAAATGCAACATCAGCCAAATAGCTGAGATCCGGCCCTGGATTACGGTTCTGCATAGAAAATCATATTTTTGAACAGCTCAGATTTGATGGACGTAAAAAAAGTATTAGTGAAACTAAATCAAAATCCTTATTTTGTAAGCTTCGTGTATAAACCAATGTGACGTGATTTTGCTAGGATAACTTTCGGTTCACTCTATGTAAATGAAAAAGTGCAATATATACAGGGTGGCCCTGTATCGTCTAGACTAGTGTACAGAAATGTGTAGTTTCATAGCTTAATTAGTAGAATCTTGTTACTTTGCTTCCCATATACGTACGTACATTGTGTATACTCAGTTTTATTGTCACTTTTTTATGGTTTTCTTGACAAATGATGTCGACTTTTTTGTTAGATACTGTATATTTTTGTTGACTTACGTAATGGTTGTTTTGTTTGGCGGCTGGCCAGTTTTGTACCAACAGTTCAATGATGAAGGCGATTTATTTTTTAAGAATAAATAAAGAATATTTAATTGACTATTGTTTGTATATTTTTATATTTTTCTTTTTGTCAAGATTGTACAAAAATGATCGAGAGATCATTTTTAAGGTCCTTTCATCCTTATTTCACCCTGAAAGTTTAAAGTTTCTTTCTAATTTTTCAATATCAAGGCACAGTATTGTATTGTTATTCAAAATGGCGCCCAATGCCGTTTTGACATCCTCAGCAGTCACTACTATTCTGAGAAATGCAGAACGTGCTTATACAGGGTGGTGCAACCAAGATGGGGTGGACAAAAAGACCATGTTTTAAAAATATAGTCATAGTACAGGGTGTCTCAAAAAAATTGTGGCGAACTAAACCTGTATTTTCAATGGAACACCCTCTCCTATCTCGTACGATCATTTTGATATAAGGTTTGTTGGGTCTAAGACAAATAATAAAGCGATGAGAGGTGATCAAAGTTGAAAAAGAACTCATAGTTGGGCTATTTCTTGAGCGAAATGGAAAAAAGAGTCGAAAAACCAATTGACCAATAAAACAATACTTTTCCTTGAACACAATAATCACATACATTTTGAATAAAATTATTTGTTATTATACAGGATGGTCAAGTTTTGCAAACACGACCTGTATACATTTTTTTCAAATGGGACACCCTGTATATTATAGATAACATCATAAGCTTTCAAAAAACACCATAGATCATTTCTTTCTGATCATTATTTTTTTCAGAAATCTCCCGCGAATACAAAGTTCCATAATTATTTACTCAGTTTATAGTATTATGTGGCTATGAATGAAGTCATGACAATATCACGAATGAAACAAAATATTGATAACTATAGTCAAAACTACTACGTATATGCACCGAACAAATAACAATGAGAAGGATGACTCTGCCAAGCGCCAAAGTTCCCAAACTAACACAACACCATACCCCGTCCAACCGGTCCGAGAATTCCAGTCTGTTCAACGACCGACGTTATCAGTTTACTATAAGAAGCGCTGTTAACTTGTGATTTTCAAATATCGGGCACGTATGTTCTGTGCTTCGAAAACGATGTCTCTTGATGCTGCTACACCATAGAGTGAAGAGTGAGCCTTCTTATTGCTACTTGTTGCGTGATATAATCAAGCATAATCCATTATTTTCAAGTTGAGTGTCAGTGCCACAATACGTTGAATTAAAAAGAAGACTTTTGGATACCCACTTGCCAAGTAATTAATTGATTGATTAATTGCTAATTAACAAATCAACAAATCAACTAATGCCTGATGTTGTGATGGTTTCATGCATGGCCACCTATAGTTTTATAAACTGGGTAATAATTTGTCGTACAATGAGGAAACTTTGTAATCGCGGGCGATTTCCGGAAAAACTATTGATCAGAAAGATATTATGCATAGTGTTTTTAGAAAGCTTCAAGATGGAAATAGAATATACAGGGTGTTCTATTTGAAAAAATTGTGTACAGGTCGTGTTTGCAAAACTTGATCACCCTCTATAATAACAAATAATTTTATTCAAAGTGTATGTGATTATTGTGTTCAAGGATAAGTAATGTTTTATGGATGACTTGGTTTTTTGATACTTTTATACTTTTTTCTATTTCGCTTGAAAAATGCCCAACTTTGAGTCCTATTTCAACTTTGATCGCCTCCCATTCCTTTATTATAAGTTTTAGACCCAACAATCTTATATCAAAATGATCGTACGCGATGGGAGAAATGATCAGAATTCTTATATACAGGGTGTTCCATTCAAAAAAATACAAGTTTAGTTTGCCATAGACTTTTTGGGACATCCCGCACTTCTGCATTTCTCAGCACATTGGCAGTAATGGTGGAATCAATTTCTATAACATACATTATTAGCAGAGAAAAACCAACTGCTTTTACCTCAATCCGATCTCCACGCGGTGTTGCAAGTACATATATGAAAATATAAAACGAATAATAGAATTGAAGTGTAAATTTTATTACATCTAGGATTTCTAGAGGTGATAATTGATTATGAAAGATATTTTGTAATATATTATATAAAAGTTTCTATATTTCAAGTTCAAGTGACTGAGCCCCCCAACTTCATGGGCTCCCGGGCTTTGCCTCGAATTGTTCTATTATAGTTACGCCACTGGCGGCATCATAGACAATCAGATAATTGGCTCATTTTACCTGTGGGGACAAATACAAGATCTTGTGTACACAACAAGGCCAACTTCCAGTACACCTTTGCATTTGAAAATTTTGAGTAAATTCAAAAAATATCCGTCGTCCGCATATTATATTGAATACAATCGTCTGTTTTGATCGGAATAATTTGAAATCGCAAAATTGTGGAAGAGTAGAAACTCCTGTTTAAAATGAGACCAAGATCGCGTCAATCGGTTGGGTTGTTTCAAAGTTATGAGCATTCTTGCGTTGTAAGATTTGACAGCTGATATCTGTCTTATTTGACACGCTAGAAAAAAAAACAACAAAACAAATTTGAAGAAAAATTCTCAAAAAATTCATAGCGGTACTCATTTATATTTGTTTCTTTTTGAAAATCATGAAAACAATTTTGTGTTTTCATAGCACCGCTACGCCGTCTTGGGAACTTTTGATATATTACCAGCATTTTCTCCAGGCCATATTACCAAGTAATTTTTTTTCCGCAAGTCTGGGATGCCTAGTTTCTGAGCTCTATCTGGCACCTTGCCATTCTTAAATAGACACCCTGTACAGGGTTTTTTTTTTAAATATTGACACCCCCTTTATCTTTTTCTTTTAACGTTTTCATAAAAAGTGTCTCGAATAAAGTTTAATCGGGACGTCTGGCAACCCTAAATAATGGAGCCACAGTCTTGGAAACCCAATTTCACCCTGTGAAGTTTGCAAATTTCAGAGTCAACTTGATAGATGGTCTTTCAAAGATAATAAGTACGAAATTTCTCATGAAAAATATATTGCTTATGCGATAATTGTTTGGCCGAGTGTAATATGGAGCCTCCTAGTAGTGAACGATGGAACTATACAGGGTGTCCGGGAAAATGTGGGAGATCTCTCAGATTCATATAGAACATTCAAAAATAAGATGACAAGTTCCCGTAAACTTTTTTCCTAGAGGCCTTCTCTACGGAGATACGGGCTCCGAAAGGACGCCAATGGAGATCAATTTTTCTTGAATAACTTTTTAACCACTTAATATAATTTGATGAAAATTTAATATGATGAACAGTAAACATTACCTCGTAAAATACTGCCATTAAAACATAATTAGCCTGTTTAGTTTACCAGGAGCGGACTAGGTTATACATTTTTTAATGCTTAAATTTTCAAATGTATGATAAAGACTTCAAAAAAAACTAAAGTTAGACAGCCAGAACCTTAGGCTACAAAAAAGGTACTCTTGTTCATTATCGATAAAATGAATCGTTTTCGATAAAAATAACATATTTTTAGTAAAATAAAAGTGGTGCACTTGACGAAATTATCTAAAAAAATGTGAACCTATGTTTTTTCGAATTTTACATTATTTTTTCAGATCAATTTTCATAAACATTTCGAGGAAAATATGGGTTTAAAGGATAGCAGCACTGCATTATGGCTATTTTCGATGTTTTTTTCAATAAAAATATGTTTTTTCTCGAAAACGGTTCATTTTATCGATAATTAACAAGAGTCATTTTTTAGTAGCCTAAGGTTCAGGCTATCTGAATTAATTTTTTTCAAGTCTTCATCATACAGGGTGTTGATAATTTAAGCATTAAAATGTACAACCTAGTCCGCCTCTGGTAAACTTAACAAGCTAATAATGTTTTCAGGGCATTGTTTCAAGAGGTAATGTTTACTGTTTTATCATATTAGATTTTCATCAAATTATATTGACCGGTTAAAAAGTTATTCAAGAAAAATTGATTTCCAGTGGCGTCCTTTCGGGGCCCGTATCTCCGTAGAGAGTGCCTCTAAGAAAAATGTTTACTAGAACTTGTCATCTTATTTTTCAATGTTTCAACAGAATCCGAGAGATCTCCCACATTTTCCTGGACACCCTGTATAATTTCCACAGGATCATTGAATGGTCAAAGCACTTCAGTTGTAGACAAATGTTGATAGATTTTAAGATAAAGCAGTACGGTGTGATCAGTATGTATTGTGTTTGTGAAAACTCAACTACTTTTTTCTTCGATAAAAGAAATATGCATGAGTCGCTCTAGATCCGGTCCCCTTAAGAATCCTGGGTCCTACCATACTCTATCCACGACCATGTCAAAAGGCGCACTTTTTTCAAACTCACCCTGTATTTCTGAAAAGCGGAAAATGAGATCTTGAAACTGTAGTGGTAAAATAGGGCATTTTCAAATTATCCCGATTTCCAATAATTATTGTTTTTTCGCTTAGTTATTATAAAATCAAGAGGAAAAATCATTGAAAAACCCCTGCCAAAGTTCAACAAAAACGGCAAGGATCGGTGTCCCTATAACCAATAGGCCATTTCCACTCAATCGAATTTGAATATTTCAATTATTATCTAGAGAAGAAGTACGATCAATATACCAATGAAAGGCGATGTTGCTTTGAACGAAAAAAAATCTTATGCCCAGAAATTTGGTGCAAACGGATTCCATTTATTTAAATTTCCCGCAGTTTTCAGCACCAATCAAATTTTAGTTGCCAAGTTTAACAATAATATCGATGTTCCTACAATATCGATAACTGACTCCATTTTCATGTTCTGTCATATGTCATTAGGTGTGTTTGTTATGGTGCACTAGTGCACACTTTTCTACACTGCAACACTCAGTGTGGCTTTGTTTGTGAAATGTTTGTCTGTTTTTTAGGATTGAATATCTTCACTAAACTAGTAAATCTATCCTAAAAAACAAACAAACATTTCACAAACAAAGCCACACTGAGTGTTGTAGTCTTCGACCATAATATACGCTTATTGCTCATATGGTCGAAGACTAAGCGTATATGGTCGAAGGTTGTAGTGTCGAAAAGTGTGCACTAGTGGAGCATAACAAACACCTATTGTTTTGTGGTGTTTCTTTTTAAATATTTTTGGATTGTTGAGGGTAGAATATAAATGAAGTAGTATTTATATATTTTATTATATTATCAGTAAGGTAATAATAATAAGTGTATTTTTTAACATATTTTTATGAAAATGCATAAAATGAACCTTGAAACTCTTTTGGACATTCAAATTTGAAATGTATGTATCTAGATTTATCATTAATTTGATGAAGACAAATAGGTATCGATAAGCAAAATTTCAGACAAAAACTGTAAATTGAAAACGTATTTTGATTTTGACACACGGAACAATTATTATTATTGCATTATTATCCATCTAGAGATTTATGATTAATAACAAAATCATATCGCGAAAGAAAGCAATTATATTTTTGATGATTCTGGATTTCGATAAGATACAATCAAAACTTACCTCTCCCACTTGACTCACCTTAACAATCCCAACCCAACAAACAGAGAAACGGCAACATTGTTGTGAGAACGGGAGCTACATCCAGTCGCGAGTCTCCGGTTTGGGAAAGTTCGTTTGCCAACAATGCCTATGACTAGCCAATCACAGATTTAGGCGGATGACGTCATCTGCCTAACGTTCAAATTGAATTCTAGTGCCTTTCCCGCTGCGTAAAAAATCGGAGAAAAATATTGAGCTTTTTATTGGCTGCTCTTTCTGATAAGCAAATTAAAAAAAATCATGAAAATGACCTATTGATAAACTTCAGATTGAAAAGCGGAATATTGGAATGAAAAGTTTGAGCAATTTATTTTCATTTACCCCCAGTTTCCGATTGATCCGATTTACCCTACTGATTGTTTTTTGGGTAATCTTTTTGAAGGGGGTTTGAAAATAATATTTTCCACAGATCTCGGGCGCCACCCCCTGGATTAATGTGGTAGCGGGCCTTTGAAAAGAACTACTGATCTCGGGTAAGGTATAAAATGGGAAATAGAATGATGTTGATTCGAAAACGAATTTATCTCAGGTGGAAGCGGTGCTTTCCCACCACTTGATTGGAGCTAAGTTTTAAATTTGTCAAGAAACCTGAATCTGGCGCGCAGCTGAAAAAAATTATAATTGAAAGGATGTGAAATAATAATGATTAAAGGACATTTCATCGTCATTTATTATCATTATCAATATAACTGTATACAAATAAACTTTGTCACACCACTCTAAGCCTGGAGTGCTGGCCTTGCAGCCTTGGCATTCAACTTTTCATTGGTAGAAGCATAGCCCGTTCCACCCTGAACAAACATGAATATAATTAAACAAACAAAAACAACAACATACCCTTTGCATAACAATAATATCTTTCTCCTTCAGCTTGTTGGTCAACGGATGTATCATGTCTTTTCTAATCAGTTTCTCCACACATTCAAGTGTTACTGCGTCACCACTACAATATTTCATTATATTATTATGTAACAACATTTGGTAAAAGTTACGTAGGTCTCAGAACGGCACATGGAATAGAGTTGCTCAGAATATCATGAGTTACGGCACACATATATCGATTTTCCTGAGCATGAATCGACTTTCCGTCCTCTTTTACTGGAGTGAATTTGACGTCTATTAAATCTTTGACTTTCAAGGGTTTGCCGGATACTGGACAGTAGATTGTGGGGTCCTGAATTGATGGTAAATTAAAGCATGATACTCCGGAGGAAGTAATGATTTGAGGGATTCGAACACACAATGCAATCAGTTGATCAACTCAGGTTGATTCGACGGTTGAAGAGATAATGTGTGAAGTTGACGTCCGACGAGTCCGCTTCGACTAGTTGAGACGACTTCAAGTTTATATTCTATTAATGTTGGATTGATGGGACGGTTCAACCAACTTGTCGTTGAACTCAACTGAATGGTATGTGAAATTCAATATTGACTATTATTCCCTCAAATTGTTACTCCCTCATCTACTATAAGGAGTTAATTAAAGATGGAAAAATACCAACAGGTTTTTCAGCTTTGGTTTTCTTCTCAGCAGCCGACTGTCCCGGTGTCCAAAAGCTAGGTAAGACTTTGTCCCGTCCATTTGCCATGTTCGATATGGAAGCTGTGACAGTTTCGGTTTTGAATCCATCGATTGGTTTGCTAACAATGTTGGTTTCGTTTTTCAAAAAAGTTTGAACTTTTTTCTCCATTTCGGTGGCTTTTTCGATTGCAATGTCATCTTCTTGTTTCTTTTTGATTTTTTCGTATTCTTTCAGTTTTTTGCTGTATTCGTTTTTTTTGGTGATGATGTATTCGAGGATGACTTCTTTATCGAATAGATAACCATCTTTTCTGGAGTAAGAATATCAAAAGTAGTGACTTGAGATCTCTATGTATGGGAATTCAGAAAGAAAATATACAGGGTTATGAATGAGAATTTGGTTTTTTCCATGTAAATCCATGAGATATTGAGGCACTTCGCATATTCATGAAATCTAGTCTGATATTCAACTCCAATTTTCATAGAACTTTTTCAAGTGACCTACATTTTCCCATGTTATTTAATAGAACATTGTAAAAAAAATCAATGGTGACAATCTCTTCTGGTTCTCGAATTATGATTTTTTATATGGATATGTCGCAAATCTGTGGGAATTTTATAACTTATTTTGAATTCATTTCATAATTGAATATTCCATTCAAAATTTTACATTTAAGTTTAGCGCCACAACAAATTCATAAATAAATCGGCAGATTGCTTCCTGGACATCGTAGTCATAAAAATTTGATTTTTAAGTCAAGCGACCCACGCATTTCACACTTTTTTCATGGATTGATAGTAGACTCTCCAACATATTCTGAGAGAAAAAAAAACAAAATCGCCGTATTTTATTAACTAAACTTCTTGAAAGGTAAATTTCGCAAAATCTAGTGAAACACTTCGAGAATATTTTTTTTAAAGAAAACTACAATCCCTGTCAATATGTCGATGCCTTCAAGAAAGAACGGCATAAGCGCCACACATTTCAAAAATGACTTAAATGTATAGTGGGATGTATAGGTAGGTGGAAAATTACGTTCTGCGTCAGTCTATAGAAGCGGCATATCCACCAAAAAATTAAATTCGCCGCAATCTCTGTTCAAAGTTTGCACAAGCGCCAAAACATAGTCCCGTGGCTAAATCATTTATTGTCATAAACGCCAGTCGTCCATTAGCTTTACATGGGCGCATGTGTCGTTGATTTTTGGTGAATTTTACATACGAATACGGTAAGTATGTAATTGTTCAATTTAGTGTAGTGTATTGACCTGCACCAAAATAATATACTAAAACAAATTTCACCATCTAAGAGCAAAATTGACTTGTGGCGCTTATGCCAGAATAGATATTCCTAATCTATTCGACACAAACAAAATAATACCATGTAGTCACTAAACAAAAGAACTTGTAGAAAACAACTGTTCAATTATTATGGCACTTATGCCATTATTTGTTATATATTTTTTGATGAGATTATGGAGAGCAGGGACCGTAAATTGATGGCAATGGCCTTGGGTGCGCCCAAAAATGCTATAAATCATGACCTTACTTATTTTTATTATTAATGTTGGCATAAACGCCAACGTAGAGCTTGTCTTGGAAAAAGATATGTTTTGACACAACTCCAGTCAAACGCCAATTTGCCTTCCAGACATGAAATTCATTTGACACAAACGCCTCGGCCAGAAACGCCAAATGATAGATCTGGTTTGGCACAAGCGACTAAAATACGATTTTACTCGAAATATGACGTGACATTTTTTGTTTAAAATTTGTATCAACAAAGGCCAGAAAAAAAATTACATGGTGAAAAGAAACTTGAAAAAAACAAAAAATAAACTTCCAGGCGGTTTTTTGTCTTTCCTGTAAAAATTTCTAAATGGCGTTCGTACCGTTCTGTCTTGAATCCATAGATGTACTTTAACCAAAACTATCCAAAACCATCCCAAACCGCCCAAACTAAACCAACTCAAACTAACCCAGATTTTGCGAAAAGAAACTTTACAAAAAGGTTAGTAAATGAGGGTACCTACCTAATTTTGCTTATTTTTGTAAAATAGTACATTTTTGTATCAAGGGCGGAAAGTAGATGATTTTGACGAGGGTAGAATGAGCATGCAGCACGAGCGAAGCGAGGGCAGATATTAGCCGAGTCAAAATCATCTTTCGTCCGTGGTGCAAACAGTGCTTTTTGTACAAGCAGTTTGTAATCATTCAAAAAAGAATAATTATGAAAATCAAAAATAAATTATCGATCCACTGCACTACACGGCTGACAGGTCAGACAACTGACAAGTTTAGTGACAACTGTCAATCATTGTTACAATAGGTGTGTTCCCGTATTGTTTTGTGGTGCGGATTCATTGTCACCGAGATTGTCACGTGATAACTTCCTTTTAGTATGCTAGACTGTCACGTGGATATTAGATTCAGAGGCGTTGGGATCCAAGGAACCGTTGCTAAGCGACCTACTTTTGCGCCCGCGGGCGCGAAAGTACTTTCAGGCCCGGCTGCCAAAATTAGCGACTTTCCGCCTGCTTTGCATGCATTCAAAAGTGGACTTTACGTGTAGGTTGTACAAAAAGAAATTTTATAATAGCTTAGAAAATGAGGGATTTTTTTTCTTATTTTTCTAAAAACACTGAAAATACCGCACTTTTTTGTAAAAATGTGTTTTATAAAGAAGGTCTACTATCATTTTATAAAAAGAATTCCACGAAATGCTTGGGTCGTTATAAGACACAAGAACAAGAGCCAAAAAATTTCTTTTGTATACCCAAGTAATGTTGTTTTTTATTTGATGGCTTGAACCCATGATATTCACAGATTTGCGTAGGTTTTAACAATAATACTGTAACAACTTACGTGATAACAGGGTTTCTACAAGGCTGCAAAGAAAGTGAACAACAATCGAAGTTCTTCACGGAATCTTTGCCCAATCTTTGGGCATTTGTGCCGTAACCACTGGCTTGGGCATCCTTCTTTTTCTCATTGTACGTATATACTGCTCCTGCTGTGCAATTTCTTGCGTGTCTTGTCATTATAATGTGTTTATTTTCTTATATTCAACAATAATTAATTATTCTGTTTACATTAAAAACGTCAACACAAGTGAGGTTAGGTTGCGTTTGACGTGTAAAGCCTTGTTCCGGGATCAAGGCAATTCGGCGTTGCCAAATTGCAAATATGAATCTGGTTCATTATTGGTGCCAGAAGATATTATGTGATTATTGTTTAGCCTTTTTGGACTTGAATTGGGATTTTTAATTCAATTTTTGATTTAATTCAATTAAAATGGTGCACACAAGTTTTCTTAACCAACCAATTTATTTGAAGTTGGTAAAACGTTCATAAGATATTTAAGTATGGGACCTTAGTGGGAATATTGACATGCAAATAAACAAACTTATTGTTTAGGTATAAATATTGATGAATTTAGCTTTGGTTGTTGTGGTCACTTACTAAAGGGTAGCAGCACATTTCCTCGATTTTCCTAACTACTCTGTATAGATGGCAGTAGTAATAATATCTACCCTATTTAAATCCATTTAATTTCATTCCTATATTATGTTATTTTTTGTAGACGCACAAAATAGGATATGAACAAAGACTTTTCGAATTTCTTGTTTTCATTTGTAGTCATGCTAGCAGGAAATTCCCAATCGATGAACGGTCATGCGCCTATTCCAATGTTTGTATTGAAAATATGCATTAGTTGGCTTTCCGTGTTATTGAAACACAAAACAAAAAATGTCGTCTGCTGATGTTTTGGATCTTTCAAAGTCATTCGACAACAATAACGATATTTCAAGTCCAATCAACGAAATGCCCTCAACATCGTTGAATAATGGAAAAAAGTTCAGAAAAGATTTGCGAATGTCCACGCCAAAACCGGTGATGCATATTGGATCTTCTACAGAGGTAAGAGAGGATTTCTTTCAATTTATTTTTTTACTCTCATTCATCACCATCAGTTCCAACGCCAACCATCAGCCAAACCCAAAACCCCATTCAAACCCACCACCGGCTACAGCCGGGCCGGAACCGGCTTCAAACCAACAACCAACTTCAAAAAACCAGTTTCCACTGGTTTCCGACCACAAACCTCCGACACTGTGAGCAGACCCATGACTGCTGTACGAGGAGCCGGTTACACTTCGGGAGGAAACAAACCTTTTGATCCTTTAAACCAGGGGGCAACTCAGACTCCTCCTTTGGAGTTGCAGCGGGACGATTCGTAAGATTGTTGATGTTTGAAAATCAAGTTTAAATATTATATTTAAGGCCAGAAGAGAAGATGCGGCAACAGGAAGGTAAAATCATGCTGCTGGTGGAGGAGTCGTGCGTGGCGCACGATCTTAAGACAGCCTTGAGCAAAGCCAAGGAGGCTTCGCACAAGGAGCGGAGCCTTATTAAGATGCAAGAGCAGAACGGGCTGGGTGACCATCACAATATTGATCTTACTTATGCGGTGCTATTCAACCTGGGCAATCAGTATGCTGCCAACGAGTTGTACGCAGAAGCATTGAACACCTATCAAATGATCATCAAGAATAGGATGTTCTCCAATGCTTACAGGCTTAAAATTAATATGGGCAATATTTATTTGAAGCAGGCCCACTTCCAGATGGCTTTGAAGCTCTATCGGATGGCTTTGGATCAGGTTCCTTCCAGTCAAAAGAACTTGAGAATTAAAATCATGCACAACATTGCGATGGTTTTCGTCAAAATGGGCCAATGGGAGGAGGCTGTCAACAGTCTGGAGTTCATAATGAGTGAGCAAGCTTGCCATAGAGCTGGATTGCATTTGGTCGCCTGCTGTAGGTGATAAAGTGGTTGTTCTGTATCAATTCTTTTTTATTAATTTGTTTAAATTCAGAGCACTAGAAGACAGAGAAAGAATGAGGACAGCCTTTTCGTTGCTACTGTCAGTGCCTCTCGATGTTGAAGATGAGGAGAAATATAATCTGGAGCAGGTCAGTGCACGTCCATTAAACGTACATTGGACGTCTTTAGGAGTGATTTTCAGGATAATCCAGAAGATACTCTTATGGCTATAGCTATACAAAATGACGATTTACATAAATATGAAACGACACAGAGAAAGGATGCTGAGGATTGTATTTTGACAGCCGCCAAGCTGATTGCTCCGTTTGTGGAAGATAGCTTCAGTGAGGGTAAGTGAACAATTTTTGTAGGAAATTCTGCTTCAACTTTTATCCGAAAAGTTTGTTGACAAACTCAAGAGATTTTGAAATATTTGTCAAAAACTCCAGATCTTACGTTGGGCCTTGCGCGGCTTTACTGGGGCACTTTCCGCTGTTCACCTTCCTAGTTCTAAACTGAAAGACATTTTTTAACAGGTTACGACTGGTGTGTTGCCACAATTAAAACCTCCGAATACGCCCAACTAGTATCCGATTTGGAAATCAACAAAGCCGTCATGTTTCTTAAACAAAACCAACTTTCCGAAGCCATCGAAACATTAAAGGCTTTCGAAAAGGACTCGGACATAGCCTTGAATGCTGCCACAAATTTGAGCTTTATTTACTATCTGGTAGGGTAACATCAACCAATACATTCATTAAAATTAATTTTTAAGCAAGGAGATTATGATACAGCCTTGAAATACAGCCAAACAGTGGACAGTTGTAAATCACCCAATGCTAACGCCCATGTGAATTATGGCGCTTGTCTTATGGCCAAAGGCCAGCTGGAAAAGGCTGTGCAATGTTTCCAAAAAGCACTAGAGTTCGAGCCGGACCATTTCGAAGCAATTTTCAACTTGGGTTTGTCTCTAAAACGCCAAGGCCACTACATAGAGGCTCTATCATGTTTCCAACGTTTTTCCGGCTCTTTGGCTCTGTTGCCAGCTGTGGTGATCCATATTGCTGATTTGCTGGAACTGGTTGGTGATGTTGAAGCTGCTACTGATACGTATCAGCAGTTGTTGGGTTTGGTGCCTACAGACGCAAAGGCTTTGCAGAAAATAGGAGAGTTGTTTGATCATGAGGGTGATAAGCAGCAAGCTCATCATTATCATGTTGATGTGAGTATGGAACTTCTGCCTCTTCATCATGACTTTCTTGAATTCAGTCTTACAGGCACTACCCAGCAAACTTATCTGTAATAGAATGGCTTGGTTCCTACTACATTGAAATGCAGGTGGTCGAAAAGGCACTGGTCTACTTCGAAAAAGCAGCATCAATGCAACCAGGTGAACCAAAGTGGAACCTGATGGTGGCCGGTTGTCAGAGACGCAGCGGAAACATGCATAAAGCCTTGACTTTATACCAAGAAATCCACAGGTACACTATATCCACAAAACTTTACCATTTATATAACTCACCAATCCAGGCAATTTCCGGAAAACGCCGAATGTCTGCGCTTCCTAGTGCGTCTGTGCAATGATCTGGGCATGCGCGAAGCCCAAGACTACATCTTGGAGTTGAAAAAACTAGAAAAAGCCAAAGAGGTGCGGGAGAGGGTGAACAGCAGCAGGCCCGGATCTAGGAGGAGTAATAGTGGACTGTCGTCCAGAGCCGGGTCTGGATTTAGTCCCGTTCCAGAACATTCTTCGGTTAAGAGTCCACCCGCTTCAGCAGCTACAAGGGGGATGAGGAGTTTGAGGAGGATGCCTTCGCAGAATAGCGCTAGTAGTAGTGATTCTGGAATTGGAGCTAATAATGGTGAGTTTTTAAAGGTTTACGGTGTTGATTTTTAAATTTTGTTCACAGATGCTTACTATACAGACCCACTGGGACCTTTGCCAGTTCGACCCAGGACTGGTGCGGGCAAGCCACTCGATTTTGATGATGACGAATTGGGAGAAGATTTCTTGCCTGAATGAGTTTTTATGCTCTTTTTCATATTATTATGTCATTAAATTAAAATAATAAAAAAAAATCAAAAAAGTGGATTATAATAAAATTCCTTACAAAATGACGCAAGATTCGTCAAAATCGATCTATCCATTTCAAAGTTATAATATAATTTTAAAAATTGGAAAAAATTGACTAGGTTGAAACAATCCAATATTCTCGATTTCGACAGTTACAAAATTTTAAGCAATCATGAAGAAAATTTCCTACATAATGAGGCAAGATTCATTTGAGTCAGTTTGTTGTAAATTTCGGGAATATTGAAAACGTTGAGAAATCGAATATTCTTATTGGTTTCGTCAAAGTTCAAAAAAATAAAAATTATTAAAATTCCTGAAGAAAAAAGATCGAATTCACTATAAAATCACGCAAAATTTATTTTTTACGGTAAATTCGTTCAAAAGTTATAGAGTTTTAAACATTTGGAAATAAAAACGATTTTGTCGAAATTCGTAAAGATAGAAAATCATAAAAATTCATGAAGAGAAAAGATCAAATTCCCTACAAGATGACACAAGATTTATTAAGATCGATCAATTCGTTCAAAAGTTATAGTATTTTAAACATTCCGGATTCTGAAAACTATAAAAAATGGAATACTTTTGATCTCGTCGAAATTCAAAATGATGAAAAATTATACAAATTCATAAATGGGAAGATCAAATTCTCTACAAAGTGACTCATAAAATTTGGTCGATACAATTAAAAGTCATACGGTTTCAATAAATTTAGTTGATCTGTTCTTTTTTTTTTGGTTACGATTTTTTTTTTCATTGGATTTTGTGTAACTGTCACAGTAAAACCTGGTAATCAGTAAAAGCTAACTGTTACTAGGAAAAGTGAGCTTTTCCTGATTTGGAAACATTTAGCTAGTGAAAGTTGAATTCGATCGACTTCATCATACTTTTACTAGTAATTGTTAGCATTCACGTAACTTTTCTAGTGGAAGCAGCTACACTGAAAATTATTATCGTAATTATAAATATCCGTTTTGGTCCAAGTTGGAATTCGCCGACAGATTAGAATCTCTTGAAAATACGAGAGTTATGAATCGCAGGTGTACAATGTGAATATTGTTCAGATACCGTATTATAAAAAAAAAAAAAAAAAAATCTTGAAACTGTTTCCTCAGTCTGACCATGACCAATCCATATACGTTTCGTCCTACTAGGACTCATCAGTATGGCTATGGGTCTAAGTCAGACTGAAGAGAACAGTTCCAAGTTGGTTAGTGTCGAGCTGACGAGTAAATGAAAGTAGGACGAAACGTATATGGATTGTTCATGGTCAGACTGAGGAAACCGTTTCAAGATTTTTCTTTTTCACCGGGAGGATTATCCACGAACTTGTTGTAGACGATATGGTGACCAATGGTAGTAGTCTTTCACTAGATTGATGAGAATTTCCATCCTAAGATTGACAAATCCTGCCGATAGATGGCGCCATGTACTACAACAGTTAACATACCGTATTATAGAAAATACTTAAGTATTCTCAGTAGGGGTTAGTCTGGGTTAGTTTGGGTTAGTTTCATGATACTACGACAAACAGATAAGCTCACGCGCATCTTGTCGGGTGACCTTTGTGAGGTTATGTTGTCAAGCTTGTCAGTTTGCAATGTAAATATTGTTGTTCTGATATTTGTGTGATATAATATCTTATTATTTCGTGAATTTCGCATAATTTGATGATGGTGTACTGTGCCGTGGTGTTCTGCAAAAGCAGCAATAAGAAAAATAAAGAAAACCGTTCGTGTAAATACCGTTTCTTTCGGTTTCCAACATCCAAGTATATTCGCAAGATATGGATACAGAAGTGTTATCAGAAGGACAATAATGTTGAATATGCTAGAATTTGTTCAAACCATTTTTCTGAAGACGACTTTTGTGACAGAGACATTTGCAATTGCATCACATATCCGGTATATCTGAAGAGAAACCCGCTAACCTTGAATAGCAAGATCAAATTAGAATAAAAAAAACACATACAACCACAAAAACCACATAGAATCACAAAAAAATCTCTCATAACCACAAAAACCACATCGAATCATGTAGAAGAACAAAAAACCACAAGGAACCACATATAACCAGAAAAACCACAAAAGAACCAGAAAAACCACATGGAACCACAAAAAAAAAACACAAAGAACCACATAGAAACACAAAAAAAAACTCAACGAACCGGAAAAACCACATCGAACCACAAAAAAACACATAGAACCACAAGAACCACATGGAACCACAAAAAAACACATAGAATAAAAAGAAATCTTTCGCAGAACCACAAATAGAAACACAAAAAAATACATAGAACCACTAAAAACCACAAAAAAACATATATAACCACAAGAACCACATGGAACCACAAAAAACACATAGAACCACAAGAACTACATAAAAACACAAAAATAAAACACAACGAACCTGAAAAACCACATGGAACCACAAAAAAACACAAAAATAAAACACAACGAACCTGAAAAACCACATGGAACCACAAAAAAACACATAGAAACACAAAAACCACATGGAACCATGTAGAAACACAAAAAACCATAGAAACCACATGGAACTACTAAAAAACACATAGAACCTCAAGAACCACATAGAAACACAAAACAACACATAGAACCACATGGAACCACAAAAACCACATGGAACCTTGTAGAAATATAAAAAACCATAGAAACCAGATGCCAAAACCTCTTAGAACCACATAGAATAGCAAAAAGCCTCTTAGAACCACAAAACCACATGGAACCAAATAGAACCACAAGAAGCCACATAGTACAACAAAAACCACATTGAACCAAAAAATAACCACATGCATGGAGCCACATAAAATCACAAAGAACCACATAGATTCTCAAAGAAACCCATAAAACCACAAAAGAAGGAAGAAAAGAACATAGAATCACAAAAAACCACACAAAACCACAAAGAACCAAGTGTGTCGCGACCTTGAAATTCCACTCCCACCGCACATAAAAAATTTTCACCTCAAACATCCTTTCTAACGTCGACAACCGACTGAGAAAAATGTTTTTTCAATGTAACGGCAAAATGGAAAATATGATCTTTTTTTAAAGACTATTTAACCAATCTGGTGGGATTTGCGTAGATTATATTATCAATTTTGGATAGATAGATAACCAACTAAATACATATTATTCATTTTGGGGTAAATAACCAACTATAATCATCAGAATTCAACAAAATCGCAATATAAGCCATGCTTTCCAATGCTATTTTATCCAATTGGGTCACCGGATAGCTTGATGCGCAGTTCAGTTCGAAACTCGTTCGGCTAGTGAGCATATCTTGTTTGTCGTAGTATCATGGTTAGTTTGGGTTAGTTTGGGTTAGTTTGGGTTAGTTTGGGTTAGTAGTATCAGTAGTTAGTAGTTAGTAGTATCATGGTTAGTTTGGGTTTGGCAAAAATTTTGATGTCGCGTGAGCGACATCATTTAGTGCCCCGTGCACCTTGGTTTAGTTAAAAGGCGGAAACAAGTTTTAAAAAGTACTTTTCCTAAATGCTTTCAGTAAAAGTTGATTTGATAAAGTTTCTCCAACATTCACTAGTAAAAGTGTACAATATTCTTCAAAACATTTCCTAACGGATCAAGTAATTGCTAGCATCAACTAGTAAAAGCGAGCTTTCACTGAATTTCTAACATTTACTGTAACATAACCATTGATTCATCGATTCCAGGAAATTGGCATCATCTAATAAAATTCAAAATATGGCTTACAAAAAAGGCTTTGTGCATTTTGGTCGCGAGTTTCATACTTAATGACAAAAAAAAATGAAAATAGAAACAAATTCTGAAAATTCGAATTTTGATTTCAGCAGGAACTTGAATTTCTTTTAATCTTTGCTGGACCATGAATGGTTTTTTGAAGTGAGTTGGACATTCTTAGTAGGTACCTAGATTTCATTTCCACAATTTTAATTAAAAAAAAATCAAAAATCAATTGATTTTTTTTTATCGGGATTTTCAAATTACTATAGATTTTGATTTTGAGTCCAAATTGATATTTGTCTAGATATACAGGGTGTCCGGGACAATGTGAGAGATCTCACAGATTCAGATAGAACATTGAAAAATAAGATGAAAAGTTCCCGTAAACTTTTTTTCCAAACGCCCTCTCTACTTAGATACGGGCCCCGAAAGGACGTCACTGGAAATCAATTTTTCTTGAATAACTTTTTAACCACTTAATATAATTTGATGAATGATTTAAACCTATATTTTCCTCGAAATTTTTATGAAAATTATTCCGAAAAAACCATGCAAAATTCGAAAAAATATAGGTTCACATTTTTTAAAATAATGTCGTCAAGGGCACCACCTCATGGCTTTTTTCGATGGTTTTTTCAATAAAAATATGTTTTTTTTTTCGAAAACGGTTCATTTTATAGAAAAAAAAACAAGAGTACCTTTCTTGTGGCCTAAGGTTCAGGCTATCTGAATTAATTTTTTTCAAGTTCTTATCATAAAGGGTATTGAGAATTCAAGCATTAAAATGTACAACCTAGTCCGCCCCTGGTAAACTAAACAAGCTAATTTTGTTTAAGGGTCGTATTTTAAGAGGTCATGTTTACTGTTTATCATGCTTAATTTTCATCAAATTATTTTAAGTGGTTAAAAATTTATTCAAGAAAAATTGATTTTCAGTGGCGTCGTTTCGGAGCCCGTATCTCCGTAGAGAGGCCCTCTAGGAAAAAAGTTTACGATTTACACATTTTCCCGAACACCCAGTATACCTAGGCTACTACAGAATTTCATAGACTAAAAGTGCAACATTTAAAAAAAAATGTTGTTTCAACATTGAACAACTTTAAATGTTCTAAAAAAATGAGTTTTCTTCATATTTCACATGGTTATGGCTTTATCAAGTCTAGAAAAACTTCAGATATTTTGATTTATCTGTTTCTCATACATGGATTTTTGAAAATAACAAAAATAGCGATATTATTGTCAAAAATCTAATCTGAACAGTGAACAATTAAACAGCTCATCTCAGTTCTTATATAATCTATTCGATTTCTTGTGGATTTTTTGAATCTTTCTATAATCTTCACCAGAACTTGTAGAAAACCCAATTTGGTATTTTTGACCTTTTTGTTCAACACAAGACTATAGAGATCAAGAAATCAACGGTTTGGAAATTTTTCATTTATTTCCGGTTCTTCCCAAACAATGCAAAAATGAACACCAAAAGGACCTGGCACTATTCTGTAGGCTGTAGACAAAGATTATACACCCAACTAAACTGTACGTGTGGATAGGACCCATCATCTGAATAGTAATTGATAGACTAGTAGTGGTAACCAGTTCATTTCTGATGAGGCAGAAAATATATAAAGATTCATTGAAATCTTATTGATTCTAAAGTGGGACGAATTTACATTTCGTTGGGGATTTACCAAAATAAAATTATTTTAAATCTGTCCCAAGAAAGAAACACTAAATTTATATTCTGTGTAATCTCTCAAACACCTTTTCTGAGAAACGAAAATATTGACGTAACCGTTTCAAGAACAAAACCACATGCTGCATATTACTGCGAAATAATCTCGCAGCGTTTTATTACCCAGACGAAGGTTCAAGTTTATGTGAATCTAATTCGGTCTACACATTCCGCCATTGCGCGATAACAACTTTGACATATGTAAATTATTCATTTTCCTGCAGTGATGTGTTTTATGAAGATACCTATGAAGGTAGGAGAAGTTATTGAATTAGCTCAAAATATCTTAATTGATGAGATTCTATGAATTTATGGTTTTGATAGTGGAAAAATGAATGTGTAACGCAACGATATCAATTCTCAAGGTTGTACCTACCTACCTAATGTAAATTATGTTGTTCCCTCATTTAAATGACATTTTCGGGAAAGGTCAGTTACCTTCCCAGAAATCTACAATAAACAGCTCAGATTTTATTTTATACAAAATATTTTTCATGTGATTGAATTGAAAATCTTTCTCTGTTTGTCTGAAACTAGCTTTTGAATTTTTGTTTTATGCATGGTGTCCTGCGAGGTGAGGGACCTAATTTCACTACCTACGTGTTCTTTAGGTAAATTTTCGTTACAGAGCTACAATAAAAGGTGTTGAAGTTTATTATGCCTATTTTTTTCCATGTTTTTTAAAATATTATTTGTATAAAAGTTGTTCACATCACACACTACTTGAATTTTATCATTAACTGGAAATATATATACACCAATCATACGAGATATTCTATTACTTCTACCAGTTACCTTCGCCATATTTTCAAAATCGCATACAATAAAATTATTATTTCAAATACGAATATCTCGAGAATGCTTGACTGTAGCGACTTTCAGCAATTTTAGCGTAGGAAATAAAAATGAATCTGTTATCATGCTAAAAAATGTGAAACATACATGTACGTCCATGAAAGTTATGACTGTATATAACAGGAAAAATAGGTGTAGGTGGCGCCCTCTATGTTAGAGCCATGCTCAGATCAAATTCGAATTTCGCATGTCAAGAAACTCCCAGACACCAATTTTTATCAAAATATCGACATTGCTTCAAATATTATTTAGAAAAAACATAAATAAAAATAAAACTTCAACACCCTGTACCTTGGTAATGAAGCATTTCCGGACACATGTTCATAGGACATTTTCGATTTCAATTTACCTAAAGAACACGTAGTAAAATTTTGTCCCTAACCTCGCTGGACAACCTGTATACTATATAGGTATCCCAAAATAAAATTAGAATATTTGAACCATAATTATATACCTAAAATGATTAAGAAGGAAACTTCATATTAACATAAGCATGTCCAAAAATATCAAGATACAAGGTGTTGAATAACTCAAAAACTGTGGAAGATAATATGATTATTTAAATTAACACCGCAAATGGGTACATGGTTGAGAATCGCGCTGTATATTAAAAACTAAAAATCTGACGTCACAGGGAAATTTTGTATTGAAGTTGAGTAGTTTGACTGTCTGTGTTCAAAATTTCAAGTGAATATCTCGAAAAATGAAAATATTATACATCACCCTGTATATTGAAAACAAGCAATCTGACGTCACAGATGATCAGGTATACATGTTCCTTATGCAGTTTTTTAGAAAATTTCCAAAACGGTGAAAATAAAAAAGTGTAATTTGGCACCTACATCAACAAAATATACAGGGTGTCTCATTACGTATCCGCCATAGAACAGCAGGTGATAATGACGAAGAAAGCGCGAAAATGTAATGAGGTAAATGGCGGACATTTTCATCATCTCTTAAAGTAAATATTAAATTGTTTTGAGATAGTTTGAATAAATTGAGTTCTCGAATTGATAACCGAATTTTCATTTTTTTGCGGTATTTTTACAAAACAGGTTAAAAGATTGAGGGGCTTATTGAAAAAACGTGATCCGTTTGAAAATTATTGAAATATTTCGAAAATAAAGTTTCACTTCCAATACCCTGTTCCTTTTTAACGCCTAGCATTTGCCACCACATTTTATCATTTTATATTATTTTATTAGACCAATCTTCTTATTCTCATTTATCACCTGCTGCTCTATGGCGTATAAGTTATGGGACACCCTGTATAGTACCTATATGTCCCATAATTTGAAACAGTTTTCAAAAAACTTGAGAATTTTAATCTTTACTTCAGTGTGTGTAGTGTATTTGAATTTAAAAACACTGTAGATTGAGGGATTCTAGTTCATTTGCGCTTTTCAATTATCCCAAACCAAAAATTTGTTTTTTTACTCTGATACCCTTTTTGCATCTTCTTTCATTTTCTCCTATAATTGGGAAGAAAATTAAATTCACCCATTGTGTCGCTTTGGTCAATCAAATTACTAATTGGCTAATGAGAAGTGATATATATATATAAATATATATATATAATCTGTTTTAATTTTTTTTTCAGTATCAAAATGCAGACCCCTGAAGGTAAGTATTTATTATGTGAGTTAATTTCTCATAAATGATAATCAATTTGTTGTTTTCAAAATCGCCGCTTTTGCTTGGATACATTTTTCTCTTATCTCTGTCCTATGTAAAAAGTCAATAATAATAATCAATACACAAATATTGACTCGATAAAAGTAGTTTTTCCAGGAAATTTGCAACATAAATTGAAGGATTTTTTTTTAATTCTCACCATCATTTTGTAGAGCCAAAATGGTGCGAAATATGTCAGTTTCAATTAACCAGCCAATCCTACTTTGACAATCATTTGAAGACTAAAAAACACAAAAAAAATATCAAACAAGCCAGAGCAGAAATTCGAAAAAAAGGTAGGTAGGTACCCAACAAATAAACAATGCAGATTAAGATGATTAAAGTGTTGCAGGATATTTTTCTGGATTAAGCAGTGATTCTGATGAACAAAGTGATGATAATTCAGATGAGGTAAGAAGAGTATCAGTTTCCCGGTTATACTTTTTCTTGTCTTTGTCTAGGATCCTTATGACCGATTGTACCAACGTATTTAAGGTATACTGAACGCTAAGGAACCCTTAACTTCAAGTTAAGGGTTCCTTATTATCGTTTTTATCCCTTAAATAGGTGGTGCAGTCGCATTTGCATTTACCAACCCAAACCTCAATTTTAAGTTAAGCCATACATACCTTAATTAATCCAACTTCATCCACTAATTATGTAATTTTTTTTCAAGGAGGACACTACGGATCCATCGAATTCTACTGAACGTAAGTTGAACATCAAATAAATGGCCATTGAATAAACCTTATTGCTTTCAGCCTCAGTCACACAGCTCAATGACTACAAAGGAGCCAGAGAAGTAAGCTTATCACTATAGCAAAACCAATTAATAAATTTTCCAGAACTATCGGCAAATATCCAGAAAAATTTACGAGGAATACTACAAATCCTACATCAACTCTGTGACGTCCTACTGGGCTATAACCCTAGCTCTGAACCAGACTGTCCAAAACTACAAGATAACTGTAAACGAGAAAAAATGGAGCGACTTCGGAAATGTGGTTTTGGAAATACAGTTCAGACCTTTGCCAGGAATTGAATCTAAAATTGTCAGATATGTAGTGCATTTCAGACAGATTGTGTCGTATAATGTGAAGAGGCTGGAGTCGTTTGAGGAGGGCGAATTTTGGTTTGAAGATTTAGTTAAAAAAATTGTCAATATCAAAACAGAAGATATTGCGACAAGGTTTATTGTGTTTACTACTTCGATACCAAGGGCATCGTTGAATACAGCCATTCAAGGCTGTTTTTGTCCTAATTGTACAAATATGTCGGTGGTCTGTAGGTGCAATCTTCCATCAAAGCAGGAATGTCGCATTTTTGCCAAAACCTTAACCAACAAGAAAAACCTGCTATTGAATACGTCAGAGGACAACTGCACAGTTTATCGATTTTTTCCAGAGGTCTGGACAGGATTTTCTTATTTTATTTTTACAAAACTTCATTGCAGGAAAGGCAGTTTGATGGCAACTTTCCTCCAGTTAACATATATACTTGCCAGAAGAGGGTGAGAGATTTTGCCAAGTCCATAGACGAACTTGTTTCCAGCAAGTTTGATATGGACTTATCAATTGGCAAGGATTTTATGAAATTCATTGAGTTGTGGGAGAATGGACAATATGGATTCTACAAGTTGCAAAAAGAAGATGTGATGGTGAAGGTGGGACACATTTTGCTGGAGAAGTTTAGAGTTACTCCGAAGCATGAATCTATTACAGGTGAGGTGGCAACACTGCTAGCTGTCACTTGTCAACGATCTCTGCTTACTGATAAATTTTCCATTACCAGGTACTAAATCGGACTATGCCATTTGGATGCAATCAATCAAGAAAGTGGACGTGACACTACTAAACACAACCTCCAACCTATCCAGACTTCTCTTACCGTTCTCCCTTACAATCGAGAAAGAGCTGGACTGGAAAATAGAAACAACCACCGACACCATTACCACCAATATAGAACACATACGCAACATACAAAATAATATACTAAAATCATACATACGTGACGAGAAAGTGGACAACAACGTTCATCTGTCTCTTGACAGGTTATACCTGATTTTCTGGAAAGCTGGTCTAATGCCTTTGGTGCTACAGGTGAAGAATGAACAAGATCTGCAGTACTGTCTTAGCCTAATCGAGACGCTCAAGTCATTTGGATTAAGACGAAGATACTTCATTAAAACCTTGCATGATGATATGTACACCTCACCCACCAACTTGACTATATTCCAGAAACTCAGCGACATTAATCTGGATCAGAACGTAGTGGATCAGATCAAAATTCACGTTACACCAGACTTTTCCATTAGCATTGGTTGTATTGAGCAGTATGATGCTTGTTTCAAGCAAACGATATCTCCAATGGAGTTCTTTGATATGTGTTTGGGGAAGTATATGTTCAACTTGGCCAATCAGGCGATTGTGGGAAGTGCCAAGTTGGTTCTGGATTTGCAGATGATGGATACGTTGAGGAGGAAACTGGAGTCGAAGGTGGAGAAGAAGAATGAATTGTTGCGGAAGTTGTCTGGGTGTGAGTCGGATTGTTGGCTGAGTGGTGTTAATCCTGGTTGGTTTGCTTGATATTGTGTGACTGATTAGGTTGGTTATTTTATTTTTTCAACTCAAGAAAGTAATATATTAGCAATATAAATATGTAAACATAATTTACTTCTACTGTGACGTCACGAGAATCATGACGGGATACGCGCGTTTCTAGTGAGCGGAGCCAGGTGCAATTTTCAATAATTCATTACTTGATTATTTAAGGCCGCAAGTTAATTTTTTGAGCGTTTATGGGCTTATAACGCCCTAATCTTATTATTTTCCCCATTCTCAAAAATGGTGCAAATTGTTCATTGTCCGGATGAATAAAGTTATTATAAAAAAAATATGATTAAACTAGGCTGCCATAGAACAGAAAATTAGCCTGGCCATGTTTGATTAAATCAACGGATGCACTAATTCTGCACCGAAAAAAACAAAAATGGGTCAATTTTGAGGAAAATCAAAATATTTAAAAAGTCTATCAAAATGGAAGCTCGACTGACCAACGTCAGTTTTCTACACTCAATCACTATTTTCAAGTTTTTTAACTTTTTTATAGATTTTTTCCACTTCAAATAAGCCTTTTTTAAGTTACGAAGATTTGTAGAAGGCATCTCCATCTATCGCTGGCAATGAGAAACCTACTGCCCCTTTTTAAGTTGTTTATGAATATTTTTTTTTAGGATTATTTTCCAGTTTTCAACGGTTGAAAACGGGTCCCTTTATTTTACGAAATTTTTCAATTTTGTTCTATATTTTCCAACATACAGTTTAAAGATGTATTTTCAGTTTTCTAGAATTCCCGGATAACTTTATCCCAGCAAATCCTCTAGTTTTTTCCTTGTTTTTTACTTCAAAACCTTAAAAAAACGCATCTGTGCATTTTTCCACTTTTCAAAAATATGTTTTTCTGCATTCATGTGAAAAATATCATTAAAATAAGTTGAAAAAATGTAAAAAGGTTTTGGAGGCGCCGGGTATCGATCCCGGTACCTCTCGCATGCTAAGCGAGCGCTCTACCATCTGAGCTACGCCCCCGTTGTAAATAATTGTATAATAGTGCTATAAGTACAAAGACATACTTGATTCATTCGCCAGAAAAATACGCACCTTTTGCTCTGTTGCCAGATTTCGTTTTGATGAATCAAGTTATAAGATTTGTATGGTCTGTTCCAACCCGACCGAGAACCGTACCTGGAACGATCCTCGTCGTGCATAAATTCTGTTCCAAACGAGTATGAATAGCATAGTTTACATCGATAACTCGTTTAGTTCGGTCCGATAGGACCAAGCTGGTGGGGATAGTACGGTAGGACCAATGCTTGCTTCCTGCCCGTTTACACCGTCTTGCAACGCGTGAACTAAATGTGTACGCCCGCAATTCGTCAAATGTCAAAAACAAGTCGAAATTATTCATCAACACAATTCGTAACCAAAAAAAACATGAGTAAGTACGCTCAGATTGCCTTAGAAACTCAGAACCAACACAATTCACAAGAATAACAATCAATATAACCTCAAAATTTTGATCCAGCTCGAACCAAATTTAGTTCGGTACACTTGCTGGCGAGTACCGAACCAAGAGCGGACCAGCATAGTCCGCAACTGTTCACACCATTCGAACCAAATATTTGGTTCGGATATAGTCCGAATTTGGTACTTGGTGCGCGAACCAAGTTGTTGGTATAAACTAGGCTAGATTCCTTGCAACGCAACGTCCCGGTACGCGTTCCATCTATGATGGACCCGTTCGAGAGTTGATTCTTTCGATACCTGATTAAAGGTTTGTTCTAACCTACATAATTGCTACCGTTCCGGAACGATTATTGGAATTGTTAGAATAATTATTGAACTATTGCGCATGATCAGGATTTTCATCATTTCCATCACGATCCCAGAATCGCAGCAGTTGTAACGGATCCAGGTACCAATTTGAGAAATCGGTTTTTGAACCTTCTTCATCGCTCATTATAATGAAATATTTTCACTCAAAAATAGAAAAAACGAAAATCCTATCTGCACTATCAACAAAAAAACACATTAAGTACTACTCCATAGTAAATACATAGCCAAAAGATACATAAGTAAACAAACATGGCGGTGCTAGACTAGATGGTCATAACTTGCTTATACGTTTGCTGACACTCTGCGGCAATTTTTTGGCTTTGTGCTCCCAATACAACTGCAAGCTCCGTAGGTTACAGATTATTCGGCGTCAGATACGAAAACTCTTTGTTGTGAACTGTTCTATCGTCAAATATTTTGCTATTGAAGCCCACCCACACTGGAGTTTCAGGAATTTCTGCGGCATGTGAGAGCATCCAAATGTAGTCTAGGCGTTTTGCGGTATCTTCTCCAACTACGGCGACTGGGAAATGATGATTAAAAGACATTGGCAGCATACGGCCAGTCATTCGTGGTTTTTTAACAAATGCTGTAGCTCAGGTAACTGGCATCAAGAGTCCTTCTTCGTTTATCCACTCATACGTCTTCGGTTCGTTGTCAATCCTAAATTAATCGCTTTTTTTATCGATATTTTGATATATTATGCCCACGGTATGCCAAATCTATCAAAGTTATTGAATGCAACACCTTTATACATAGATGCATAGCCCGTATAATGTCATCAGGACAAATCTTGGGACGTTCAACTGAAGTAGTAGTTATGCTTCCGTCCCGTAATTTTCAAGTGTATTATAGCTGCAAATGTGACCGTATCGATTCAAAATGTTGATAACTAACTATTTGTTAGACTTTTTTATCGTAATTGTGGAGTGCATAAATGACGTCTTCAGCAAATGATTTGAACTAACGCAAGCAATTCGCGCTATTCTTACGACTTTATCCTTTTGGACCTGCTAGTAACGTTTGAAAAAAATTCTGAAGCTCATGAGGAATGTCACACTCTCCAGCAATCAAATCAGTTGCATACAGCTTCTTTGGTGATTGTCTTCTTTTAATGCTCAATATTCGTTCGCGTAAAATATTTGCTGTTCTCTACAAGATTGTATATCTGAATCATTTTTCCCCGACTTCATTATATCGTCGCCTTAAAGTGTTAACCTGCTAAGTCCACTTTTTAGCCAAAATGGGTCTTTACTATGTCCACTATTTTAAATTGCTTCTAAATCGTTTTTTGTCTCTCCTGTAAAATTAGGTAAAATGGATTTAGCAGGTTAACACTTCAAGGCGACGACATACTGAACGGCAAAAATGTTGGAAAATTTCATATTTTTGATCTTTATTTGTTCATAACTCGAAAGTATCTCCAAATATGATGTAGGAAACGCATAGGTTTCATTTCTATAGATTCATATAGTACTCGAAAAACTAGTCAGTGTTCTGGTTGAGTCAGTGTTCTGACAAAAGTACCATTTCCCTGGTATATGTGTGCATAATATGCGCGAACGGAAGCATGACATTCTTCTAGTCTGGCAAGGGTTATCCTCGACAAAATCGTCTAATTAAAAAAGAGGTGGTTGTTTTTAATCCTATTAAAAATGTATTTTTTGTCTCTCTCTAACACATGAGTTCTTATGGAAAAATCCATCAACATAAATTTTTTGAATAATTGCGATACATTGTTGGTTCAGGAACATAAGAGGCCCTAAAAACCGTCATAAAAAATCCAGGACCGTATTAAAAAAAACAAAGTTGATGATGGCTGCTCATAGACGAAACGTCGGTTCTTCAATTCAATAACGCTATCTTGTAAAGGGCAAAAAGTGGCAATGAAGAAGTTCCATTCATTTCAAAATATCTCTTCAAATGTGTTCAGAAAAAAATGAAAACAATTTTGAAAAATTTCGGTTTTTTTCGGATAATTTCGGACTAAGTCGGAATTTCTTGGCTTTTAAAACGGCATTTTGTAAGCATCAAAACACGCAACTTTGCCTACATTTAACCGACCTTGTATCTCTCACGGTTTCCAAGATCCCCATGATAGACATCCTTATCTTGGACACACTGTATATCTCAAAACTGAGTAGAATAAATGAGTTCGACTGAATAACAAAAAAGTTTATAAATAACATGTACTTTAGCATGCGCGTAATTTCAAAGTCCCTGCAATCGATTGATATTTTCGATGCGTCGCGACGCTTTACTCTTGGTAGGCGTCGAATTTTGTGAACTGTGAAAAATAACTACTCGACCCCATACATTGACTACTTTTTACAAAAATCAAATATTCCTATTCGTTTCCGAGATATTGACGTGCGGAGTTTTAAGTGAAAAACCCTGTAGATAATGAGTGATGAAGAAGGTTTAAAACCGATTTCTCAAATCGATACCTAAAAGTCCGTTCCAACTGCTGCGATTCTGGGATCGTAATGAAAATGATGAAAATCTAGATCCTAGATCATGCGCCATAATTCAAATGTAACCGTTCCAGAACGGTACCAATAGTGTGGGTTGGAATAAACCTTTATGTTCCCCCCTACGCGGTTCGTCCATTAGGAAATCGCTTGAAAAGGGGAAAATCGAGTTTGGTCGGACCTCGACGCTCAAGAGTGGTCTGATTCATTTTTTTCAGTTTTCACAAAATCATTATTGACGTGTGGCTTAACTTTTTACTGATTGGGGCTACTTGGATGAATTTTGCCTAGTTTTGCAGGAATTTTTATCAACCATCTTTCGAGATATATCCAGTTAATTTTTAATCAAATAAAGTTTTGAAAAACCGATACAAATTTTGCAAAAAAATAGCAATTGTATCAATGCACTGACAAGTACTGTCAAGAAAAACAAACAATTTTCCTTCAATCTTCGGCATAACTTTTCTGTAAACTGGCTGATTTTAATGATTTTTGAGTTTTTTTTTAAATTTATCCACTTAAACATAAAAAATTGTTCACATATCAATACGTAGAAAAACTATTTTCATTGTGCAACGATTTAGTTGCCAAAAAGGCATTACTTCATTATACAGTAAGTACGATTTAACTGGTGCAAACTAACCCTAATACGACATTTGGCAACAAGCAGTAAGAATTCGTACACGCGTGCGCACTTCGCAACTCGAGTGCGTTTTTTCCCAACATCCCCGATTAACCCCACTCGGCCAGCCGTCACAACTGTCACAAAATCAAAACAAAAAACCCAACATCTGTCAGGAAAGTTTTTAGTTGAGAAGTAGTGAAAAAGGTGCTCAGCGAAATTAATTTGAAAATTGTCTCGTTTCAATCGCAATCAATTGTTATGGAAGTGCGGTGTAATTAAAAATGGGATTTGAAGTGAACAGATTCCAGGGAAACGTCGACGAGGAATTGATTTGTCCGATTTGTTCGGGTGTTTTGCAGGACCCTCTACAAGTGAGTTTTAAGTTTTAAGGTTTAATTAATATTAAATACAACTCACATGATTAATCCGATCATTATAATTTGTTGCTTATATGGATGGATGTACGCTGCGATGTATGTAAATTTGTTTATCATGGTCTTTGACGTATTAAATTAATAATGTGGGATGAAATGGTAGTAATTTGTTGTTGAATTTGGCAAATTATATCTCTGATGAGAAAAAATGCCGGACGAACAACGTTTTTATGGAAAAAATTGAAATATTCTTTTGTTTTTTGAGCATATTTTTTTTTAGTTTTGCTTTTCCACCTACCAGTTGTAGGTCATTGAAATTCACAATTTCTTGGAGATCGAATGTCATGCAGCAGGCGCGGTGTTGCCAAGTGACAACTTGTCTTTCTTGAGAATAAACATTTATTTTGATGGCACGGTTTTTGCTATTTTAGTGATATTTTTTACACAGATACACTTCCTGTTGCTTATAAGAAATAAGAATTTAGTGTCAAAAATTGATGTATTGGAGTGAGTACTCAAACTCAAAAAATGTATTAATTTATTAGTAGGTAGGTATATTAATTATTAATGTTAAAAAGACAAAATTATTTTTGATAACTTCATGTTAGTTTAACAATATTGCATTCTATGACGTGAAAGAATTTTAGCACTGAAGTCTAGTGAAAAATTGTTTTTTTTTTAATTATTTGATTATTTAAAAGTGTTTCACTCACTTCATTCCACTTCCAAATTAAAAAAATGGGTCAATTCCTTGGTCAATTCATGGATATCTAATCTTCACAATATACATTTTATTGGGGAATTGTCGATATTTTTGTCTTGTCTGGTTTATTTTTGTTTGTAGTTTCATCTAGGTACAACCTTTTTATTTAAGTTAAGCTAGGTTAGTAGGTCTATTTTTGTTTTATTTTAATTTTTATAATGTGTTTCAATGGCCAATTTTCACACCAAAGAAGCCACAAACACAAAAGCAAAATAATTCAATTTTTCACAAATTAGTGACAGTTCTCATTCAATAGACGGAATTCTGCATCAAAATCAAACGAATTATGTAAACCAGTTCATTGATCCATGTCCCAAGACAAACTTATTCAACAGATTTTATTTGAATAATTGATTCCCAAATTCCTGCAACTAATTGCTATTGAAGCAAACCATGACAAATTGATTTTAACATTAAATAAGTTGACAAAACAAGTTATTAGAGCGTTTCCGATGTATTCTTAGATGGAAGAATTCTGGATGCTTTGTCAAATCAAGTCATTATTCTTGTTGCATATGCAAAAAAATTTGGCATTGAATAACTTCCACATCTTTTGAGATATCAACTCAAAATTTTACCACGCTTTAAAGCAAAGTATTTGGAGTAAAGCCTGTGATTTTTGTGATAAAATTCCTCGTGGAGACAAAGTTACAATTTTTTATGATGATAGATTTCAAAGACTAAATTTATCATAGTGTAACTTTGAAATCAAATAACTTCCATAACTTTTGAGATACCAACTTCAAATTTCACCATGATATAAAGCAAAGTATCTCGATTTACTTAATCCTGTGATTTGTGTGATAAAATTCCTTGTGGAAAAAAAGTTACAGTTTATCAATGATGCTTCGTGTCATGGCAACTTACATCCAATAACCACCACAGCTTTTGAGTTATCAACTTCAAATTTCACTATGATATAAAATAAAGAATCTCAAGTGAATCCTGTGATTTTTGTGATAAAATTCCTCGTGGAGACAAAGTTACAATTTTTTATGATGATAGATTTCGAAGACTAAATTTATCATAGTGTAACTTTGACATTGCATAACTTCCATAAATTTTGAAATACCAACTTCAAATTTCACCATGATATAAAGCAAAGTACCTCGATTTAATCCTGTGATTTGTGTGATAAAATTCCTTGTGGAAGAAAAGTTACAGTTTTTCAATGATGCTTCGTGTCAGGGCAACTTTGACATCCAATAACCACCACAGCTTTTGAGTTATCAACTTCAAATTTCACTATGATATAAAATAAAGAATTTCAAGTGAATCCTGTGATTTTTGTGATAAAATTCCTCGTGGAGACAAAGTTACAATTTTTTATGATGATAGATTTCGAAGACTAAATTTATCATAGTGTAACTTTGACATTGCATAACTTCCATAAATTTTGAAATACCAACTTCAAATTTCACCATGATATAAAGCAAAGTACCTCGATTTAATCCTGTGATTTGTGTGATAAAATTCCTTGTGGAAGAAAAGTTACAGTTTTTCAATGATGCTTCGTGTCAGGGCAACTTTGACATCCAATAACCACCACAGCTTTTGAGTTATCAACTTCAAATTTCACTATGATATAAAATAAAGAATTTCAAGGGAATCCTGTGATTTTTGTGATAAAATTCCTCGTGGAGACAAAGTTACAATTTTTTATGATGATAGATTTCGAAGACTAAATTTATCATAGTGTAACTTTGACATTGCATAACTTCCATAAATTTTGAGATACCAACTTCAAATTTCACCATGATATAAAGCAAAGTATCTCGATTTAATCCTGTGATTTGTGTGATAAAATTCCTTGTGGAAGAAAAGTTACAGTTTTTCAATGATGCTTCGTGTCATGGCAACTTTGACATCCAATAACCACCACAGCTTTTGAGTTATCAACTTCAAATTTCACTATGATATAAAATAAAGAATTTCAAGTGAATCCTGTGATTTTTGTGATAAAATTCCTCGTGGAGACAAAGTTACAATTTTTTATGATGATAGATTTCGAAGACTAAATTTATCATAGTGTAACTTTGACATTGCATAACTTCCATAAATTTTGAGATACCAACTTCAAATTTCACCATGATATAAAGCAAAGTATCTTGATTTAATCCTGTGATTTGTGTGATAAAATTCCTTGTGGAGACAAAGTTACAATTTTTTATGATGATAGATTTCAAAGACTAAATTTATCATAGTGTAACTTGGACATCAAATAACTTCCATAACTTTTGAGATACCAACTTCAAATTTCACCATGATATAAAGCAAAGTATCTCGATTTAATCCTGTGATTTGTGTGATAAAATTCCTTGTGGAAGAAAAGTTACAGTGTTTCAATGATGATTCGTGTCAGGGCAACTTTGACATCCAATAACCACCACAGCTTTTGAGTTATCAACTTCAAATTTCACTATGATATAAAATAAAGAATTTCAAGTGAATCCTGTGATTTTTGTGATAAAATTCCTCGTGGAGACAAAGTTACAATTTTTTATGATGATAGATTTCGAAGACTAAATTTATCATAGTGTAACTTTGACATTAGATAACTTCCATAACTTTTGAGATACCAACTTCAAATTTCACCATGATATAAAGCAAAGTATCTTGATTTAATCCTGTGATTTGTGTGATAAAATTCCTTGTGTAAGAAAAGTTACAGTTTTTCAATGATGCTTCGTGTCATGGCAACTTTGACATCCAATAACCACCACAGCTTTTGAGTTATCAACTTCAAATTTCACTATGATATAAAATAAAGAATTTCAAGTGAATCCTGTGATTTTTGTGATAAAATTCTATGTGGGACAAAAGTTACAATTTTTAAATGATGGTTCGTTCGTGTGATAGTAACTTTGACATCCAATAACTACCACAGCTTTTGAGTTATCAACTTCAAATTTCACCATAATTAAAAATAAATTATTTCAAGTAAATCCTGTGTATTTAACAATATTATTTATTTTGTTGAAATTTAGCACTGATTTTTTTCTTAGGCCCCAGACTGTGAACATGTTTTTTGTAAGCTATGCATCACACAATGGATTTCAAGACAACCAAGCTGTCCGGTAGATAGACAAAATTTAACATCAGCACAACTCACTCAGGTGCCGAGGATTATAAGAAATTTACTGGCTAGGTAAGACTAATGTGTTGTTAATTTGTGAAAAATCAAAATTAACTCGTTAATTATCATCCGCTGTGATTTTTACAAATAACTACTGTTCGCAGAAGCAGAATTCGTTGACCTGCTATTTTGGGTTTGGTTTGATGGAAATCTCAGGAAATTCGGTTTTTTGTGTTTGGCACGGAATATATCGATTTGGTTTTATCTGACTTTTGTTTAGTCGATTGTTTTAATGAGTTTCGACATGAAATGTGATTAAAATCGATATCATTGTCCCTCTAGAGAAATTCGTGAGAGACATTTTAATTATATTTCCTTTGCAATTAATTTAATTTGTTTAAAACAGGGTTGTTCTTATAGTTTTTTTTTTGTAGTTTAAAGTGTCTATTATACAATTTTCACTGTTTTCTATCAAAATGCATTTATTGCTGTATAATTGACACCTCTCAACATTGTTTATTTTTCGTTTGGTGATTATTTTGTACATTTATTGAATTTTATTCCTCATTTTCCTTCCACAATTTTCCACAAAGACTTAAGGAAATTAATAAGAAGAAAATGATCGGATAATCTATGTTTTTGCATTTTGTACGTTTTTTTTTTTTTTTCACCCAGATTCAAATCTCGATATTTTCGAAACGAAAAGAGATATCAAGTTGCGGTCTTCGGAAGGTCCTTGACCAATTCTTCGAGAACACGTACATTGTTGGAGCGGTGTATTTCTTTTATTTATCCACCTATACAGGGTGGACAGAGAAAGTCATGTTTTTTAGCAATGTGTGAATACAAATTGAGTATTATGAAGAAAAAAAAATATTTTTTGAAATATAAAATGAGAATTTATGAAATTTTGATCGACTCGAGATGATTCTTCAGGTTAGTTTGGGTTGGATTTGATCAATTTGGGTCAGTTTGGGTTACCAGGGATGTTTCTTCAGGTTATTTAGGGTTATTTTTGTGTAGTTTGAATTGGATTTGATCAGCTTGAGTACATTTTGGGTTAGTTTAGATGTTTCCTCAGATTATTTCGGGGTATTTTTTGTTTGTTTGGGTTGGATTTGGTCAATTTGGGTTACCAGGTAACTTCTCCATAACCCCCTTGAAAATATACAGGCCGTCGCAAAGTAAAGTTTTCAAGAACAAATTTCAAGTTTCAACAAAGACCACTTCCCAGACTCTTTTCACAATAACTTTTTTAAAAATTATGCTAAAGAGTTGATTCAAACGTCAAATTATCAGAAATGGAATCAACTTCAATGAAAATATGCCAAAACTCCTCCATAACCCCCCTGAAAATATACAGGGCGTCGCAAAGTAAAGTTTTCAAGTTTCATAAAAAACAACTTCCTGGACATTTTTTACCGTCACTTCCAAACGTCAAATTGTCAGCAATAGCTTCAACGGGAATATACCAAAACTCCTCCGTAACCTCCTTGAAAATATACAGTGCGTCCCAAAATAAAAAATTCATGTTTCAACAAAAACCACTTCCCGGACTCTTTTCAACGTAACTTTTTTAAAAATGATGATAAAGGCTTGATTCGAACGTCAAATTATCAGCGTTAGAATCAGCTTTTTTGAAAATATACCAAAACTCCCTCATAACCCCCTTAAAAATATATAGGGTGTCCCAAAGTGAAAAAACTTTCTAGACATTTTGCACCGTAACTTTGGAAAAGTAATGAAGTTGATTCATATTTCCTACAGAGAGAAAACTTGAAAAATTCTAAAACAATTCTAAAACATTGTATAACGAACAAGAATCCTTGCCAATTAGGATAGGAAAAATCTTAAAAAAGGAAATTAATCACCCACAAAATAATCATATTATGCAAGAGAAATACATTCTAAAAGGATAAATATAAAAAAAATCGAAAAAATTCTTCGGAAATGTGCAACCAATCAAAAAAGATAAAAAAATCCAAAATCCTCTTCATATGAGTGATGAGTGAACAATCATCAAAAAACACCAACATTATTTTTAATCTAATGGAAGTTGGAATATTATCCAAAAAGGTTTTACATTTTTTGTATAGTTCAATTATGTAGCTTTTTCAATAGATGATAAAAAAAAACTATAAATTGATTAAATTGAAATATCATAACTTTTTTGTGCGCAAAATTAAGACACATATCCTTTGAAAAAAGAAAATAAAAAAATCATAATTCCTGAACTCCGCCCATCATAAGAGCTCACAAAAATCCTAATTTTAAAACAAACAAACGCTTGAGTTAGTCATATTTTCACTTACAACTGCCATAACCACAGGAATACCAAAATGACTATCTTTCATCATCATCGTGGGTTATTGTGGAGCATTTTTGCGACTTTCACTACATTCGTAATATTTAATGGAAAGCTTATGTGTTGGATTTAATTGGCGGTGTTAATTCTGTAATTGGCAGACTTTGATGGATCATTGTTTGCGCCAAATGATGGTGTTTTCCTTGGTTGCGCCCATAATAAATTAACGGTTTTATTGGTATCTTTTGGTTGATTATCACGACTCACTACCTGATCTTACTAATTAATTATAGTGGATTTGATATTTTTTCCCCATAATGGTTTATTTAAGATATGAATTGTTCATTTATAGCTTAGATCACCGGAAACGGGCATCCTATCATCTAAAATCCCATTTATATGTAAACATCAGTTCCGCTGTACACACGCTATGGTGTAAGGATATGAAATGTTTCATAATATTGACAATGGCAAAATCATTTAAATTTTACCTTGTACACCCATGAAATCATTTTGTATTCCGACAAGCAAGTGTTTGTAATACGCCTCGATATTGTTGGGTTGCGAATTTATTCATGAATTGGGTTCCGCATTTTTTGTTGATGACCTTTTCACCTTTTGTCGAAAATTTTCTGTGCAAAAATCACAACAATATCTTGATTGGTTTTTGAGTTATGATTTATTTTCTGAAACCATTTTATTTGGATTGTTTAAGTTTGGCTCAATTTTTATCCACAGTTTCCCTCATCACCCTCTATACTTTTCAGTGATATTCGAAGCAAATTTTGTGGAGATTTCACTGGTGCAAAAATCAACGATATCTTAATTGGTGTTTGAGCTATGATTTTTTTTCTGAAATGTTCCATTTTGTTTAAATTTCTTGGATTGTCCAAGTTCAACTCAAGTTTTCCCCAATCACCCTTATATTTTTGCACTGATATTTGTAGCAAATATTGTGTCGAAGTCACTGGTGCAAAAATCACGATATCTCAATCGGGTGATTCATGTCTTTCTATTTGTATTGAAATGAATGAAAACTTTATTGACAAAAAAATAAATAACTCGTGTATAGAGTGGAGTGTACTACTCGCAATAATGGCTATAACTCCCTCGGAATGTTACTCCCTCGACGCTCAGTTTATTATGGTGGTGTAATTTACCATTATAGCCTTTCAAAGATATTTGCAATTTTTTGTTGAAACAGTATTTGAGAGAAAGATCCTGTTCCCTGTCTTTTTGAAATTTCATTACCTCAACCCATCAGTTCAATTTTAATAGCCCCTCAAATTTGGCGATATTTTTCTCAAGATTTTTTGGAAAAAAATTTTCTCATGAAATTATTTAAGAAGGTATGAAGAGTGTCTCCTCGAAAATGTCACTCTTCCAATCCTTGTAGTTTATTTTTATCGCCCCTCAAAGTAGGCAATATTTTTCTTTATACTTTGTCTCACCAAAAAAAATAATAAAAATCCTAAAGTGGAACTCCCATGCAGCGTTAATTTTTTGAGTTATTTGAGAAGGTATGAAGAGTGCCTCATCAAAATATCACTCATCCAACCCTTCCAGTTTAGTTTTTATAGCCCCTCAAAGTTGAGGATATCTTTCATCAATGTCTCATGAAAAAAATTATAAATTCTAAACTAAAACTTCCTTTGTGATGCAATTTTTTCAAGTTATTTGAGAAAGTAGGTATAAAGAGTACCTCCTCAAAATTTCACCCATTTAACCTTCCTAGTTTCGTGTTGATAGCCCTCCAACTTTGGAGATGTTTTTTTGTTTCCCTGAAAAACACGGTCTAACGAAAAAAACTACAAATCATAAACTAGAACTTCCCATGCAATATTTTTAGTTATTTGAGGAGGTATAAAGAGTCCCTCCTAAAAATGTCACCCCTCCAACTCTCCTAGTTCCGTTTTTATAGCTTTCCAAAGTTGGAAATGTTTTAAAAAAAAATTATAGAAAAAGAGTTAAACGAAAAGTTCTACACAAAAAAAATACAGTGCAATCCGTCAACTCCTTCTTGGGAGATAATCGTTTTTTAACGTCGTCGATATCGACAAACTCATCATCGATATGTATGCGCACTCGCTGTTTTCAAAAAAATAATCTAATATCGGGTATCTCTGTCAGTTTTTTATAAGTTTTCATCAAAAACTCAGTTTTAGGCATGATTACACATTTTTTTGGTAGCTGGCAGTACGTACTGTGAAAACAAATCAAATGTCCTTCCAAACAAAAAAAAAAACAGCGCAATCCGTCAACTCCTTCTTGGGAGATAATCGTTTTTCAACGTCGTCGATATCGACAAACTCTTCATCGATATGTATTCGCACTTGCTCTTTACGACCAAATAAGTCGATATCGAGTATCCCTTCAGTTTGTGTTATACGTTTTTATCAAAAACTCAGTTTTGGGCATAATTACACACTTTTTGGTAGATGGCAGTACGTACTGTGAAAACATCAAATGTCCTTTCAAGCAAAACAAAATTCAGCGCTATTCGTCAACTCCTTCTTGGGAGATAATCGTTTCTCAACGTCGTCGATATCGACAAACTCTTCATCGATATGTATGCGCATTTGCTCTTTTCGACCAAATAAGTCAATGTTGAGTATCCCTGTCAGTTTTTTCATAAGTTTTTACTTTTTATCAAAAACTTAGTTTTGGGCATAATCACACAGTTTTTGGTAGCTGGCAGTACGTACTGTGGGAAACACATTAAACAAAAAAAAACCGTGCAATCTTTATCGGGACATAATCGTTTTTTAACGTCGTCGATATCGACAAACTCTTCATCGATACGTATGCGCACTCGCTCTTTTCGATCAAATTAAACACGTGGCTTATCACCTAGTTGGTAATAAATAAGAATAAACATTGGTGGCACCATCTCTTCGAGTCTGTCAGTAATAGTTTCGAAGTGGCTTATTACCCTCTTGAGGATAAAAACATATTTTCCACAGGTTAACTATAACTTGTGATAACGCCCAGTACGGCTGCACCAGAGTACTGAGCCTGGACGTCCTATCCGCCCATCTGGAAGAATGTGATCACAACCCAAAAAGACCAGTCTTATGCGAACAAGGTTGCGGCCTAGTGATACCAATGGATGAACTTAAAGATCACAATTGCATCAAAGAGTTGCGATCACTCATTCAAAAGCAGCAGGAACAAATGAACGTGGTGCAACAGGAGTGCCACGAGCATCGGTTTTTTATAATTGAGTTGCGACAGGAGTTGCAGTTGCTAAAAGTAAGGATGACGGTAATGACGTCCATTAGTAAATATAATTAATAATTGCAAAGGACTTTATGAGAGCCCTAAAAACATCAAACCCGTCGATGCGGGCCATCGCGGAGGCTATCGACAGAGATCAGCAGGATCGGGAGGTGATTCGATGGAGTAACTCGTTGCAGAGGGCGCGCGTGACGAGATGGGGGGGGATGATTTCTACTCCGGATGATGCGCTGCAGCGCATGATCAAAAGAACGCTGACTGAAATGGGTTGTCCTGCGCATATACTGGATGATCTTATGGAGAACTGTCATGAATGTCGGTGGCCTCCGGGGTTGTGTTCGTTGGAAACGCGGCAGACTAATAGACGGCAGTATGAGAATTATGTTTGCAAGAGAGTTCCGGGTGAGTATGATCATAATGTTAGTCGAAGTTGAAGCAGGTTTTGGTGGCAGGTAAGCAGGCTGTCCTGGTGCTTCAATGCGACAACCCGCACATGAGCGACGATATGATGATCGAGCCAGGTTTAGTGATGATTTTTGCTCATGGCGTTGAGTGAATTGAAATAATGCATCTTCGATTTACATTCCTGTTATTTTTTTAATGAGCACTTACTGAGCTGTACGATTTTATTGTTATTTATTGAGTTATCTTTTTATCAACGTGAAAATGGTTTTCAAGCTAATTTTTTCAGCTTGTTTAGCTGGGATTATTTGTCTTCCAGATTCAAACATTTTTTGGACATATTTCTCATTCTCATCCTGTTTTCCAGTTTTTCCTTTTGTCTAAAATTTTACAAATTTATTTTCCACCATCTGGGTATTTTCCTCATCCAATCAAAAATTGTGATATTTTTAACCTTTTTTTTACAATTGTTAAGTATATTTTTTCTTATTTGGGCTAACTTAACCTTTTAAACGTTTTTCCACTGTTTTAATGATTTTTTCTCTCTCAACATTTTTAGGTTTTAATATTTATCTTCCTCATCTATGCTTAGGAATCAAAATATGTGATATTTTTAACATTTTCTTACAGTTTTTAGCATATTTTTTCTTATTTGTGCAAACTCAATCTTTTTATCGTATTTAGACTGTTTTAATGATTTTTTCTCCCTAAACACTTTTAGTTTTCACTATTTCTAAGATATTTTACAATCGAAGGATATAATACGATAATTTTTCATCGTATTATATCCTTATTTTATTAGTTTTTTTTTAAATATTCTTCCATCCTGCTTTTTTTCACTTTTTAAGCCTCAAAATAGTATTTTTCACATTTGAGGGATTCGTTTCTAGTTTCTATTCTTTTTAAATTTTCAGGATATTTCGTCCATACTTGCTTGAAGTGAAAATTATGCATCAAAATTTCCGATAGAATTGTACAGGTTGTCCCAAAATTAGGTTGAACAATGTATTCTAAACCGAAAAAAATATTAGTTTGCTATACAGGGTGTTTCCTAATTGCGTACATTGCATTCAAGGGCGTAGGTAAGTTCTGAGCTAATTTCATGAAAAATTTTCATACAACGGGTATTTGTAATTCTTATTTTTTTCTTAAATGAAGCAACCAAAAATACCACTTTTCTGCCTCTCACCTTTTTTCCGTAAGTATTTGTTTTCGAAAAAAAATCCACAGAATATTTATTGTATTTATTAAAAAAAAAACAATCTTGGAGGCAAAAAAATACGCAGGTCTACAAAATGAAACTTTTTGGGAGATATTTTATATTTAATTGGTGTTTTTATCAATTTTGATATGCTGATTACCATTTTTTTATCCATTTCTGTATATCACGTGAGATATTTTTGCAAAAAACCAAATTATACAAATATTAAATTTAAATACAGTTACCTATCTAATTCAACAATGCACTTCCGGACCCATGTTTGTGGGAGTCGAAGTTATTTTTTTATTATATAAATCCCGTAATAGATTTGATTATTAAACATTTATAACCGGTGGTTTTTTTACTTGAAAAATTAGTAAGTATCCCTCTATTTTGTAGGTGGCGCCAACTACCGGTCTTTTTACGAAAGTGTTGTAGATTTTTTGTACGACCCTGTATCACTGTTTTGAATACAAAAACTTATTTTATCTAAGCTTAACTACTTTCGAGAGCTAAGATTTCAGTAATTATCGCAGGGTAGAGAATCAAAATCACCCGCCAGAGCACTTTGACTCATTAAACTGTCATAAAATGGGTCTTCCAATAAAGCAGTGGTTGTGAAGTTTTAATGAAATGCAGATGCCAAATGATTATCTATAGAATTATAAAAAATATTGAATATTTTTTGAAAATCATCATTATTATTAAAAAAAAATAATATCAAATTTTGAGTTTGTAGTAGTAATAATAATTATTATTTTTATCAATGGATACTATTTAATTAACTACAATTTGAAGAAAAAAAATCTTATAGTCGAGAAACTCATCATAAAGTAAAGACGAATAATGTGTGAAAAGCGAGTAGCGTTATCATCTGAGTGAGTAATAGCCATTTCCCGCGAGTAGAATACTATACTCTTTCTATGATTATTTAATAATTGAAGCGAACTTTGCAATGTTTAATTTCATTTGGACGGCACTTTTTGACAACTACTGTATTTAAAGTGAGGTTAGGTTGTTAACACAATGACTATAAAACAAGTATGGACGGTCAAATGAGCTATTTGAAAATGATGGACTTGAAGGTTGACATTTTGTCGAATGTTCTGATTGGCTCTAAAACAGTGGAGTAATGAGATTAGATCATTTCATTGGTTAAAAACAAAAGTCACTGATATGAGTAACGAGTTACATTAACCAATAGTTATTATTATATTATTATTGAATAGTCATAGAAAAAATGTTTTACTTAAAAATAACATAGAGAAAAAGTTGAGAATTTCGAAGATACAGGGTTTTCGAAAATAATGCGTTTATTTAACAAATTAGTAGGGACACCCTATAATTTTTAGATGGATTTTTTCAAATAATTTTTGATTGGAGCCCTCATAAGTATTTTATTTAATGGAAACAGTATGAAGTGGAAGAAATTATATGAGAAAAACAGTAAACAAATTAATTTTCATGAAAATAAACAATAAATAAGAACCACATGAAAACAAAATTGAAAAAAACTTATAAAAAGCTCAAAATAACAGCTTTTTAAAAATGTAAAAGTTATAAAAATCACACCCAAAATCAGTAAAAACGTGAGAAATATATTTTTTTAATTTTATACCTTCAATGAAAAAAAATATCACGAAATAAATTAATTGCGAATGAAACAATTTGAATCGAATTATCTTGAAATAAAAAGCAAAAAAACGGGTAAGAATATAAATTTTCTTGACAAATCCAAAAAATACACAATCTAAAAAAAAATACTTCTTTCACCATCATTATCCGACGTTTTGTTGCATTGTGTCGATCATCGTCAGTCAAAGAATTAATAATACAAAATAAAGCTGCTCAGTAAGTGCCCTGCAAAGTCACTTTGTACATATTACATCCGTAAACCCATTTTTTACATTTCGAAACGTTGTATCCTAATCTTGATAGCATAACCAAAAACTTGAAATTGATATAAACTAAAAGAACTGATTAATGAAGTTGTTCAATGACTAAAAAAAAATGTTTTCTTGAATTTTAAAAAGATTCAATGCGTTGTTGTAATTTTAAGTGTGCTTCCTAATTTGCTGTTGTGGAGATTTGTGATCAAATAGTTTTAAGCAACAAATCACAAATTATTGGTGCAAGTTTCTGGATCTCTTATGATGCCCCGGATGAGATTCATTTAGTTTGATTAAACACCTGGGCATTATGATTTTTGTTGTTAGCTCTTGCTGCCAATTTGATTTTTATATAAGGTTGTATTAGTGTAATAAAATCCATATCGAAATTTTAATTTGCGTTTTAGTGCTTCAACGATTCGGGCGACGAATGCAGCGTTGACGTGTTCACTCCAAAGTACTTGATCTCAGTAATTTTTTATTTGTGATTCATAAACAAAGTGAAAATTATTCATCTTTCAACTCTAATCTTGATCTTTGGCTTTTAAATTCATGGAAAATTAGTACAAACTTTGATAGTTTTCATTCAAGTATGACAACTCTATCATAGAACAGCTGGCAACAATGTGTAAAGTCTGTTTTTGATTATGTATATACAAGGTTTTTCACTTAAAACTCCGCACGTCAATATCTCGGAAACGAATAGGAATATTTGATTTCTGTAAAGAGTAGTCAATGTATGGGGTCGAGTAGTTATTTTTCACAGTTAAAAAAATTCGACGCCTACCAAGACTTGAGCGTCGCGACGCATCGAAAATATTAATCGCTTGCAGGGACTTTGAAATTACGCGCATGCAAAAGTAAGAGTTATTTTTAAACTTTTTTGTTATTCAGTCGAACTCATTTATTCTACTCAGTTTTGAGATATACAGTGTGTCCAAGATAAGGATGTCTATCATGGGGATCTTGAAAACCGTGAGAGATACAAAGTCGGTTAAATGGTGGCAAAGTTGCGTATTTTGATGCTTAACAAAATGCCGTTTTAAAAGCCAAGAAATTCCGACTAAGTCCGAAAAAAACCGAAATTTTTCAAATTTGTTCTCATTTTTTTCTGACCATATTTGAAGAGACAATGGACCTCGTTGGTTTAGGAACATAAGAGGCTCTTAAAATCCGTAATAAAAAATCCAGGACCGTATTTAAAAAAACAAAGTTGATGATGGCTGCTTATAGACGAAACGTCGGTTCTTCAATTTAATAACGCTATCTTTTAAAGGGCAAAAAGTGGCAATGAAGAAGTTCCATTCATTTCAAAATATCTCTTCAAATGTGGTCAGAAAAAAATGAAAACAATTTTGAAAAATTTCGTTCTTTTTCGGATAATTTCGGACTTAGTCGGAATTTCTTGGCTTTTAAAACGGCATTTTGTTAAGCATCAAAATACGCAACTTTGCCTCCATTTAACCGACCTTGTATCTCTCACGGTTTTCAAGATCCCCATGATAGACATCCTTATCTTGGACACACTGTATGTCTCAAAACTGAGTAGAATAAATGAGTTCGACTGAATAACAAAAAAGTTCATAAATAACTTTTGCATGCGCGTAATTTCAAAGTCCCTGCAATCCATTAATATTTTCGATGCGTCGCGACGCTTTACTCTTGGTAAGCGTCGAATTTTTTTAACTGTGAAAAATAACTACTCGACCCCATACATTGACTACTTTTTACAGAAATCAAATATTCCTATTCGTTTCCGAGATATTGACGTGCGGAGTTTTAAGTGAAAAACTCTGTATAGGTATTTATTAATAAGATAATAACCACAATAAATGAAACAATGTGTTGAGTGATGAGACTCATGTCTTCTTCAAGAAGGTTCTGGTGATATTTCTTCACCCATTTACACCAATCTTCCTCAATAAACCTGTCCTCGATCGAACAATTCGATTTCGACAACTCCCACAACTTATTCTTCAATCTATCATCTTTTCTGAAAGATGTATCAACCACTTTTTTGTCCATGGACGTATAATTTTCTTCATAAAACCTCCTCATTCCAACACCAAACACACCCCGCTCATCCTTAGCTCTCGCCCTTTAGTCACATCCATTATCTCCTTCCTTTACAACCTTAATTGTGTTCCGGTCAGGTTGGGGAGGAATGGAGGGATGGTTGAACGAGTGGAGAGTGAAGTGAGGGAGGACCACATTTTTTCTCCTCCAGTGCTGTCGACCTTGACGTGGTGGAGGAGCTCAGTAGTTGCTCTGAGGAGTGATGAAGCCAACGACAGCTTGTTTGAAATTTATATTTATGTGTACAGCGCTCAGTGTGGATGATTATACAGGGTGATCAAGGACGTTTGTTCACAATTTGTATTTTTTTTAAATTGAAAATCGCTTCAAAAAAATAAAAAAGTTACGACATTTCAAGAAATTATCAATTATTTTATGGAGCATTCGACATTCTATCATAAAACGGAATTGTCGTCACAGTCTAATTATATAGGGTGATTAGAGAAGGTTTTGTCCACAATTTGAGTACTAAAAATTGAAATTTGGTTCGCAACTAAGGGTGGCAATTTTTCAAAATTGTTTGTTTATACAGGGTGGACCAGAAGTAATGGAACATACGATAACAGTAGATTCCGCACACAAAAATATCGCGATAGACCTCAACTTGTCTTCTCCGAAAGTTGATATTAAGAGAGATACAGGAAGCCAAAGTTGAATTTTAATGTTTGTTTTTTTCCAATAACTTTTGAAATAATCAAGTTATTTTGATAAAATTCCGTATAATATGGAGGTTGTTTGACATGCAAAATTCATATCTGGTTTTGGTATGAGTCTTACATGTAGGGGGCGCCACGTATACATCTTTTCAGTCATTCAAATAAGTAGTTATGACGTTTTTGTACGCACTCGAACATTTTTTTTAATAAAGAAATTTATTTTTCCGTCATGTTGACGTAGAAAAGGTGTACTTTGTCAAATTAACATAGGGGGCATCGAAAACGCCGTTGTCACGATAATTTTGACAAGTGTCTCAATGTTTTTTATGAAAAAAAATCAAAAAAAAATTAAAAATGTTTCCAAAAAAAATCATTAAAAAAAAAATAAATCAAAATAAGATTAAATTTTTTAAAATCAAGACAAATTGGGCATCCAAGCTAATGTCGAAATTACCATGATAACGCCGTTTTCAAAGCCTCCAATGTTCATTTTCTAAATTTTCCATTTAAAACTACATTGCATGGAATACTTGAAGTTCATATATCTTGAAAAGGTTACTCCTTGGCACTTCTAAAAAGTATACCTTTTCCATGTAAACATGAAAGCAAAATCAATTTTTCAATTTAAAAAAAATGTAGGAGTGCGTTCAAAAAAGTTCTGACAATTTGGATGAGTGGAAAGGTGTGTAAGTGGCGACCCCTTCAAGTAAGAGCAATTCCGTGCTCAGATTTGAATTTTGCATGTCAAACAATCCCCATATATCAAATTTCATCGATACAACTTGATTATAAGTAATTTGAAGAAATAAAATATTAAAATTCAACTTTGACACCCTGTATCTCTGTTAATTTCAATTTTCGGAATAGACAAGTTGAGGTCGATCGCAATATTTTTGTGTAAGGAATCTTCTGTTACCGTATGTCACAATACTTCTGGTCCACCCTGTATTTTATTTCCAACAAATTATTGTCGACAAAGTCCAACAATACAGGGTGATTATTATTTTTCTTTTTTAAGCCGTTTGTGAAATACGAGACCGTTCCGGGACTTTCGAACGAAAGTGCAAAGTTGCTGTGTTTCAAGTGAAAATTTGATATTTGGAGGATTTAATAACCGAGGGGACGCTCAATTTATTGCAATAAAAATTGAATGGGCATTGGATTTAAAAAAAAAAGTTCACTTTATCTCAAAAAATGTAAACGTGGCAACATTGCCAATATTACCATCGCATCAGGCATGTCCTTAAACCACCGAGTACTAATTTCTACGAGCCGTGTTTGTGAAATACGGGAACGTTCCGGGACTTTTGAGAGACACTGTATAAAGCCACCTAACCTAAAAAAAACACCGAATCAGCTACGCATGCGCGTGTAATGTGGGACTCGTGCGGACGGTTAAGAATAAAAAAGATGCGCTCTTGCCAAGTCTAATGAAAACAACTTCAAAAACTGAGGTAACAGAGAAAATATCGTTATTCAATTGTGAAAAAATTACTGTGTAAGGTAAAATAAAAATACCCAGACAATGGGGTCGTTGCACTATATCAAAATCAAAGCTGATTTTGTGTAGAATATATAACTGTGGGTTTCTTAATAAAATGGGTTACATGAATTGGCCAAAATAATGCACAACATTTAAACTAGGCCTCTTTGAAATAAATAAGTCCATCAACCTGGGCCCATCGACGCATTGACGTCACAGATCAATATCCTTTATCCGCTTGACACTGAAATGCACGCGCGCTGCTTGATACAAATGCGGCGTTGCGAGATGTACTATTGATGGTATTTTAACAAGAATTACTAGCTCAATATGATGAACGAAAGATAATCGATACATTTAGGTTAACTTTAAAATGGATGGTAAATAATGTGATTTAATACAAAAATTAACCAGGAAATTATACGACACCACCCAGACTGGGTTTTTATGATACCTTTGACCGTATCATAAAACCCTCAAGATATTTATTTTTCTCAGACCCAAATTAATGCAGACGCATAGAATAGTTATTTATCAGACGTAGGGATAAACTCAAAGACACAATTCTTTGAATTTATCCCTACGTCTGATAAATAACTACCAGGAGCGTTGCATACTAAACAAAAACTGCAAATATTGGTACCTGCAAATTAAAGCTGGTAGGCAATATTATTTATTGGCCCATTCTTTTTTGACGATATTGAATCGTATATAAGCAAAGTTGATCCAAACCACGAACGTGAATTCGAAATTGAGAAATCCCCAGAATAAAACACGCTTTATACTCGACCCCAAGCAAAAAGCATCTCGGCAACGTTGCGTTCTCTACAGTTATCGACCCACGGGAAGAGCTGCGCCGGATCCAAGAAGCGACGCTATATTTTGTCGTACACGCGTCATCATTTAAAAGGCTTAAAAGGACTGTTGACAAACTTCGACGCTAGTTTATGCCCTTAAAAATCGATAAAAAAAAAAAAAAAAAAATACGGGTCTAATATTTTTGATTATATTTTCAGAATATGCAATAAAAAAAGTACGTGCAACGACCCCATTGACCGAGAGATGTTGGCTACAAAAAAGTTTAGGACGGTCCTGTCTTGCATGAACGCAACGAGTCCCATACGAACTCGGCCTTAGCGTACATTGTCAATCTCTGTCACCTTCATCAGTCACTTGTCACCAAACACGTGATAAGACCCTACGAGGTCCGTTCAAAACGTACCAATTAACCCACAAAAATCGGCAAAAACCACCAGCAAAAACAAATCAACTTTCATTTTCAATGTCATCCATATCTCGCTTATCGGCCCCGCTACGAACCGGTTGTTTGCGTGGCGTAAAAGCGCGAAACAATAAAAATCCCAGCATTCGTGAATTTCGCACCAAAGTCCCGTTAGGTGCGCGCCAGTCTTGTCGCACCGACTTATTTTCATTCCGCCTGCGCTCATCGTGCATTGTGTCAGTGGGCTATCGGTACGGTTACTTTGCTGCTCCGAAAAGACATTTCAGTAGAGAGAAAATCAGGGATAAAATGCCCGAAGCAACGAAACCTTTTCAACGATTGCCGCAAACGGTCAAGCCGGAGCATTATCGACTCAATTTGGTGCCTGATTTCAAGACACTCACGTTCAAAGGGGATGTGTCGATCAATATTGAGGTAGGTCTGTTTTTTGTACCATAGTACCATCACCGTATGCCGGTTCACCAAAATCCATTTATTAGGATAACATCGGTTATTTGTTGTCGTCGTGAATGGGTGAAATTTAAATGCCCTACTTTACTTGCAACGTTACAGTTTTGTTTTGGCCAATCATTCTCTTGCTTTTTGTACACATTTTTGGTTACCTACTTGTAAACATTTTGGTATCAGTTTGTAATATTTATTGGTGCATTTGGTAAATCGACTATATATGAAGGGAAAAATGCAGAATAAACCACGTTTATGTATATTGTTTGAACCCTGTTAACGTTAACCAATGAAGAAGTTGAAACCAATATTTAACCCAGCAAGAAATCCAAGTTTATAAAAATTTATTCATCATAGCTGATGGCAAAATCGGCATTGATAAGTGAAGTACCTAACTACTTATGTGGAGCACGAGTAAATCACATACAGAATCACATATGAGGCTTTCGGAAACACTGATCCGATTAACCCGATCATTCGTTGTGTGTTTTGTCTTTGTTTCTTTTTATTAACGTGGGATAAAAAGAGACAAAACACAACAGCTGATCGGGTTGATAGGATCAGTGTTTCCGAAAGCCACTACGGTTGTATGGTGGTCGAATGTCATTCAGCGGGCGCGGTGTTGCCAAGTGGACGATTTATTGAGAATGGACAGAACATTAATATACAATAAATGGAATGGATCCTCTTTGTTTCACGTTTCTCATATTTATGTTGAATACTCACAAATGTCACTGAGTTTGATCCACTCTATAGTGGGCACAAATCACAAAAGAGTACCAAGAAATGTGCCGGGTGTCCCACTAAGAATGGCTGTCGGCTGTATCTCGGAAAGTATTGGACGTATGTCATGCGGAAAAAAAAATTATTAGTAGAGAGGCCATAAAAAATTTTTGGAAATCATTTTCAAGTTTCTAGAACGGCTGGTAGAGGGCGTATCTGCTATGGCGAATCAAAAGACGGGATTTTTACAAAACTTTGCCTTGTAAGGGGTATTTTAAGTTATGGCATCATTATCTTTAGCAAATTTCAAATCTTTTTTGTTTGAATCATTGTGCCCTAACCGCTAAAATAGAGTGGTGGGGGGAGGTTAGACCTGTTTGTATTCAAATGTCAATAGCCTAGTTTACACCGACAACTTGGTCCGCGGACCAAGTACTAAATTCGAACTATATCAGAACCAAATATTTAGTTCGAATGGTGTAAACAGTTGCGAGCTAAGGTGGTCCGCTCTTGGCTCGGTACTTGCCAGCAGGTGTACCGAACTAAATTTGGTTCGATCTGGATCAAAATTATGGGGTTATGTTGATTGTTATAATTGTGAATTGTGTTGGTTCTGAGTTTCTCAAGGCAATCTGAGCGTACTCTCTTATGTTTTTTTTTTATTAGAAATTGTGTTGATAAATAATATCGACTTGTTTTTGACGTTTGATCAATTGCGCGCGTACTCATTTAGTTCACGCGTTGCAAGACGGTGTAAATGGACGAGAAGCAAGCATTGGTCCTTCCGTACTATCCTCACCCACTTGGTCCTATCGGACCGAACTAAACGAGCTATCTAGTCGGAATCAAACGAACAAGGTTTCTCTCGAATGAGCGTTGCTTGCTCTATACTACTTTATGAACAATAATAATATGCATTTAACAGTAGACGCCAGATGGCACTGTCTTACAATTTCACAAACGAAGCGCGATTTTCAAAAAAATTCAAGAGCAACACTATGTGTTTCCTCAGCTGAAAGTAAAGAGGAATAAAGCTTCAGAAGTCTACCAAACCGCAATTAAAAAATAAATGACAACAAATATGTCCTTCAACCACCTGTGTTGATTAGGTATTCTCTCGGGTATTCACGAGGGTATTCTAATAAAATATAAGAAAAATACGAAAAAACGCGTTAGTACGTTTAGTGATGATATTCTATACCCAAAAACAGACAATCATCTCAAGAACAAAGCCACCCTGTGTTTTGCAGTTTAGAAAAGTGTAAAAATGTGTGCACTAGTGGAGCATAACAAACACACCTTATATTTGTAGGTTACGTAGATGTTATATTGGTATAATCTCGGGTATAATAGGTGTGTTGGTTATGCTCCACTAGTGCACACTTTTCTACACTACAACACTCAGTGGGGCTTTGTTTGTGAAATGTTAGTCTGTTTTTTAGGATAGAATATCTTTACTAGTTTAGCCGAAGGGCAGATTCACGAATAATATTGACGAAAAATGTGGGACACTGGCTTTTTCTGGAAATATTATATATTTTGTTTAGAGCTTAAAATATATCTTTTTTTGTCTCTTGATATTTTTTCGTATCTTTCTTCGTTTTTGAGGAAAAAAATAAAAACCGCTTTATTTTAATAGTTTTTCGTTTTTGTCATTATTTCCGAAACCCATTAAAAAATGTTGTAATTATTTATTTATCTTAATTCAATCAGGTGTGTGCGATTTACAGAAAGAATTTTTTCTATCTTATGTAGAGCAATCTGAATCTACTGTAGATTATAAAGCAAACATTCAGATAATAAATTTCACGGAATCTTATCGAAAGCTCTCACAGTTATTTATAATTTACCCGTTCAACCAACCCAAAAAACATGATTTGTTGCCAAAAATCGCACAAAGACTAAATCGAATAAATCATTTCTAATAACCATAATAATTTCCAATACCTCGGCCTAATTACCCGTTGTTTGTTGCTAATTATACAGGGTGTTTCCTAACCTCTGTGACAAAATGAAAGGGGTGATTCTTCGCTTAATTTTAAGACGAAAATGTAGTATAACTTTTTTTCGAATTTCGCTTTGTTTCCAAAATACAGGGTGTTTATTTTTTTTTGATTAGTTTTTTATTTTTAATTAATTTATCTTTTAGTCGATTTTGTTGAAGTTTAGTAACGGTATTTATAGTGATAACGGGCTCATTTTGTCATGAACAAATAAAAATTATCGAATACAGTGGCGTCCCGAGCGACACTTCAACCAATATTATTGGGAAAAAAATGTACGCCACTGACTTTTTGTGTCATTTTCATTTTTTTTCAGGTTATTCAACTAAAAACGCAACTTTTTGATCTCTTGAATTTTTATCGTATCTTGCCTGATTTTTGAGATAAAAAATTAAATCTAGTTGAGTGAGTTTTGACGCAAGAAGTAATTTTATCGCTGATGTTGAATTTTCTAACAAATACAGCAATAAATTATAATCATTTTAATGGAGAATTCAAAAACACTAAGTAAATTAAAAAAAAATATATAAAAATAAATAATAATACTAAAAAAAATTAAACACCCTGTATTTTGGAAACAAAGCGAAATTCGAAAAAAAGTTATACCACATTTTCGTCTTAAAATTAAGCGAAGAATCACCCCTTTCATTTTGTCACAGAGGTTAGGAAACAACCTGTATATGTCAGCTATAATGCAAGAAATCATTTTTTTATGAACATTTGCATAAGTTATGATTGTTTAACAAAAGAAAAGAAACATTATTGGATAGATAGTGAACATTATCTCTATTGTTTATAATGGGTTGATGTATTTACAGGGTGTGCAAAAAATAAAATTTCTGAAACAAAAGACAATTTGATGTTTCCATCGATATTGGAAATCCAAAAAAAAGTTTTTGCTTGAATTATTAATAAATGTATGATAACATTGTTTGTTTACACTGAACAAAAATATAATATTTTCCAATTCTATATCATAAAATGTACTTTCGTACTCTCCCCATGGTTACCTAACGGTACCAAGGTCGCTACCATATAACGGTACCGGAACCCTTATATAACTCGTCGTAAAACAATTAACAATGCCAACCTACCTACCTATGCTTTAGAAGAATGCGGTGATCTATTGATAGGGAAAGAGGTTTACCGTTAGTTAAATACATCTAGATTACAGGGTGATGGGTGTGGTTAATGGGTTGGTTGTCAATCAAAATGGCAGATGGTATTTTTGTTTGTTGTAATGTTGTATTAATTATTTTTGCATGTTTCGACTTTAGAAGGTTGTCAAAACTTAACTAATTGAGTAATCGACCTCAAATTTGGAAGAGTGAATCCTCAACTTATCCTTAATAAACTATCAATTGTCAAAATTCAAGCATCTTCATTACATTTTCCATGATTATTTTTTTTCTAGTTTTATCTTTGGAAGGCTGTCAAAACTTAAATAAATTGAGTTATCAACCTCAAATTTGGAGGAGTGATGCCTCAAACACTTCTCCCCAATAGACCATTGTCAAAATTCAAGCAACCCCATCCCATAACATTTTCCATGTTTTTTTTTTCAAGTTTCGACTATGGGGGGATGTCACAACTTGACAACCACGCAGGTTTCGCATGGAATAAAAAAGTTGTACGCCACTGCCTCCTTTTAAAATAAAAAATATTTTCGAAATCTATTTATTTCTGAGCCAATTTGTTCTCTTGATTTTCGCTTACAAAATAAAATCTACTTAATTGCAGTGACACCCTGCTTTGTTTTTTAATATTTTTAAATCAGTAGCGCACTCTTCAACATTCTCTTTAATATTCTTGGATGAAAAATGATACGCCAATGCTTTTTTTCGAAATGAAAATGATTACTTTCCTAATCTGTGATTTTTTAATAATCTTGAATTTTAACAAGGATTATCACCCTTAATCACTCAATTATTGACAACCCTGTATATTTATTATAGGTTGTCCAATCAACAGACGAAATAATCTTAAACGCAATCGAACTAAACATCGAAAGCGTCCAAGTGAAAGGTGACAAACTTTTCATACCCAAAGAAATCCAACTATCACAGTCCGATGAAACGGCCATCTTCAAATTCGACACCCACATCACACCCGGCTTTTACAGTCTGGACATTGTGTTCAACGGTAAGCTATTCCATGAATTCCCAGTTTTTTTAATCTGGATTTAAGGCGAAGTGGGCGATAAAATGAAGGGGCTGTATCGCAGCAAATATATCAATCAAAATGGAACAGAATCTTATGCTATGGTGACACAGTTTGAATCTACCGATGCCAGAAGGTAGAGTTAAATAAGTTTAAGAATGGGACTAATATGGGGGTTTTCAAGATGTTTTCCATGTTGGGATGAGCCAGCCCTCAAGGCGACGTTTGACATTAGTTTAGTGGTACCTAAAAACAGGGTGGCGCTGTCAAACATGCCAGTCAATGACGAGGAACCAATGGGCGAGTTGGTTAAGTACACTTTTAGGAAAACGCCCATTATGTCCACTTATTTGGTGGCTGTGGTCATTGGGGAGTATGACTATGTGGAGGACACTTCTAGTGATGGGGTTTTGGTGCGTGTTTATACGCCTAAAGGTAGGGATTGTGTCTTTTTGTATGTGTTTTTTTCTATTTTTGTTTCAGTTTTTAATCTCCTTAATCTTCGTATGAATTAGTTATTTAATTTTTTCTTTTGTAGGGAATATTTTTGTTTGTCGTTTGGATTTTTTTTTATACGCTGTTTTTTTTTAGAATTTTAGTTCTACATTTTTTATTTTTTCCATGATGTCCATATATTAATTTTTCTGGGGTTTTCATGTTTTAATTTCTTTTTTCTGTTTTTTTCTATCTATTTTCCAATTTCAATTGGTTTCAATCATCTCTCATTTTTCCTTTTTTGTTTTGTTTTTTTCTTCTTGTTTTGTTTCTTTGCAGGATTTATTTTTCTATTTAAGCTGTTAATAGGTTGTTTCTTTATTTTACGTTATTTTTAATTATAAGCTGTTTTTTACTGTCTTTCAAAATAATTTATTTTATTACTTCTTCCCTCATTGCCTATTTTAATTTCAATGATGAGTTTTTTTTCAAATTTTATGGACCGCGCCTTTCTTCACTTTTTTAATTTTTTTATGTTGTTTTGCCCAGATGTTTATAATTTTTGTGTGCTCTGTTTATCAAGAAATCTGTTTTGTGGGGTTTTAATCTGGTGATTTATTTTTACCATTTCTCCAATTTCAATTGATTTTGTTGATTTCTTATGTTTTCCTTTTGAGTTGTTTTTCAATCTCTTTTCATCATTGCATCTACGCCACTGGTCAAATTTTCATTTTTTTAAATTGAATAGGAAATTGAAAGTCTGTCAAAATGAGGGTTATTATTCACAAAACTCTAGAATACTGTCAAAATGTCACTTTAATGTTTCCACGCCACTGTACGATTGTTAAAAATGAAAAAAAAAAACAATTTTTGTAGATATTTTGTCGATATTTTCTCATCATTCCATCTACGCCACTGGTTCAATTTTCTAAAATCTTTTTCTATTGATTAGGAATTTAAAAGAACTTCACTTGGCATATATTATTAAAAAAAATGCAAGAAACGGTCAAAATTTTACATGCTGGTTTCTACGTACGCCACTGGCCGATCCTCGAATTAGAGAAAACAAAATGAACCGTCAATTTGAACGAAAAATTCAATATTTTGGTGAATTCTTTTGGTATTTTCTCGTTATTGCATCTAAGCCACTGGTTCCGTTTAAAAACATTCTTTCCACGCCACTGTACGAAAAGCAAATTATCCAGTTGTTCGTCTATTCGCATGAAACAATAATGTTTTGATGAATATAGTCGGTATTTTTTTTGTCGTTGCCTGATGCGTCTACGCCACTGGTTCATTTTATGAAAATTCGTTTTCATTCAATTGGAAATATACACCATTTTTCGAATGAAAAAACAATGAATAAGTCGTCTATTTTAACAAAACAACAATGTTTTGAAGATTTTTGTCGATATTTTTGAATTTTTTCGACATTGCATGTATGCCGCTGGCCCAATTTTCAAAAACTCTTCTTATTTTTTAAGAAAATTGAAAAACCTACAAAATAACATCACCGAAATTATCTAAAAAAAACAGACAAATGTCAAAATTTACCTTGAAGGTTTCTACGCCACTGAAAGATTTTCCAAAAAAAAAATTGATTTTCTTTAATGAAGTCGTCAATTCGAAAGAATCATGGTAAAATTTTGTCGATATTTTTGGAACTTATTTCACCTGAGCCTACGTCCAATTTTCAAAAATTTTTTAACATGTGCAAAACTAAATTTCTTTCAAAACGATTGGTTTCTTGGCACATATTATTTTAAAAAAAAGTAGGATACTGTCAATATTTAAATTGGCGGTTTCTACGCCACTGGACTATTTTGGAAATTAAAAAAAATAATTTCTATGCAAGCAATTCTTTTAAATGTAACTTCTGACTATAGGTAGTTAATTATTATTCCTACATTTGTAATAATTATTGGTTTGGTTAATTTTTTATTTTTGCTTTTTTGAGATTTTTTTTCTACCTGTTTATTTTTGCAAGATCATTTTATTTAGTTTTTGAAATTCAACATTTATTTCTTTTCATAGTCAAGTTAGTGAATTGTTTTTTTTTGTTTTAAATTGTATGAGCCTTTTTAATGGTTTATTAGTTTTTTATATAAAAACTGGAAAAGATAAGAAATCAAGAATTAGATAAAAAAACTGTGCCTACAATGAGTTTAAAAAAGTAAGAAATAACCCCACTTATTTGCAACTTTTTCAATGTTTGAATTATGTATCTGATTCTTAATTCCTTATTTTCCTTCATTTGGCAATCATTTAGATTTTTTGTACAGGGTCGGTCAAGGTTAAATCAAGGCAAAGTTGTCCCTTTTCAAGTTCAACAAAATGCCATTCAAAATTTAAAAATTTCTAACGAAGAATAAAAAAAAAATGAGTTTCTACAAATAATTTTACCGGCCCTGTATCTTTTATAAAAACGGAGATTCTCATATACTTGGATTTATGGCACGCTGTATAGAGCATTATTTTTTTTTTAGAACGATTTTTTTATTCAAAATTTTAGGCGGATTTTGTATTTTTCTAGTCTGTGATCTGGTTTCAATTTGCTTTTCCAATAATTTCTTCCCAAAGTGCATTAATACCACACTTTTTGTCAAAAAATCCTTTTCCAAAATTCAGGAGTATTTTTTTTCCTATTTAGGTAAAAAAGAACAAGGTCTTTTCGCCCTGGAAGTGGCCACAAAAGTTCTGCCATACTACAAGGAATACTTCAACATCGCGTATCCTCTTCCTAAAATTGATCTTATTGCCATTGCTGACTTTAGTGCTGGAGCTATGGAGAATTGGGGATTGGTTACTTACCGGTAAGTAACCCATTACTTATCATTCAAGCAGTGAAATTGATTGAAACTTTGAAAACACCAAAGTCAAAGTCACGTGGATCATGGTACAATTGACAGTTGGAGGGCAAAGTGAGGTTAGGTTAGATTGGCTCCTTAACAGTAATGGATTTAATACTTTTTAATTGGTTGAAAATTCACTGTGACTGCTAAATAGTCATAGAAATAATAATTTTATAGACTTCTATATTGTAAATCGCAAATAATCACATAAATATGATTCTTGTACGTGACATTATAACCGCATAATTAAAAAGCCAATAGCAGGATATGATACGTTACTGCCAATTATATTTTTAATGTAATTCTCCAATATTGCACGTCCATTTTTTTTCCAAATTAACATGCACCTGCCTTTGCAGTTTATAACTTCATTTCAGCGATAATGACGGTGTAATTTTGAAAGAAACGGGATGGAAGACACGTTTTTTTTTTCGCTTCAAATAACAGTTATTATCATCACATGCGCGCACAAGTGTGTTTTTTTCTGCAAATTCTTCGTCACGATTATTAGAAAGGAACATTGTGTAATTGTGAGAAAAAATGCACCAGATGCCAGAGTGGGTGGACATTCTTCTTTTTTTTTATTTAGCATCCTTGAAGAATGCTCAATGTTGAATTAATTGTTTTTGAACAATAGAATAATTGAGTTTATGACTTATTCGGTGTCGCTTTAGAGCTAGACAGGAATCTTGTAATTTGTTTACGTTTTGGTCAATAACTCTTGAACCATAAGAGATATTGAGTTGAGTCTAGGTTCTTTGGGTTCTCTTGAAAATTCTACACAATTTTCATCATAAGTGTAATTGTGGTACCATGTAAGGAACCTTGTCAAAACTAGACATGAATTTTGTATTCAATTTTTCAACATTTCTTCACGTTTTAGTCGATAACTTTTGAACCAAAAGATATATTGATATGAACTAAGGTTCGCTGGATTTTCTGGACAATTTTACACAATTTTCATTATATGTGTAAATGTGGTACCATGTAAGGAACCTAGCCAAAACTAGATATGAATTTTGTATTCAATTTTTCAACATTTCTCCACGTTTTAGTCAATAACTTTTGAACCGAAAGATATATTGATATGAACTTAGGTTCGCTGGGTTCTTTGGACATTTTTACACAATTTTCATCATAAGTGTAATTGTGGTACCATGTAAGGAACCTTGCCAAAACTAGACATGAATTTTGTATCCCATTTTTCAATATTTCTTCACGTTTTAGTCAATAACTTTTGAACCAAAAGAGATAATAATATGAACTAAGGTTCGTTGGGTTTTCTGGACAATTTTACACAATTTTCATCATAAGTGTAATTGTGGTACCATGTAAGGAACCTTGCCAAAACTAGACATGAATTTTGTATTCAATTTCTCAACATTTCTCCACGTTTTAGTCAATAACTTTTGAACCAAGAGATATATTGATATGAACTTGGGTTCGCTGGGTTCTCTGGACATTTTTACACAATTTTCATCATAAGTGTAATTGTGCGACCATGTAAGGAACCTTGTCAAAACTAGACATGAATTTTGTATTCAATTTTTCAACATTTCTCCACGTTTTAGTCAATAACTTTTGAACCAAGAGATATATTGATATGAACTTGGGTTCGCTGGGTTCTCTGGACATTTTTACACAATTTTCATCATAAGTGTAATTGTGGTACCATGTAAGGAACCTTGCCAAAACTAGACATGAATTTTGTATTCAATTTCTCAACATTTCTCCACGTTTTAGTCAATAACTTTTGAACCAAGAGATATATTGATATGAACTTGGGTTCGCTGGGTTCTCTGGACATTTTTACACAATTTTCATCATAAGTGTAATTGTGGTACCACGTAAGGAACCTTGCCAAAACTAGACATGAATTTTGTATCGAATTTTTAAACATTTCTACACGTTTTAGTCAATAACTTTTGAACCAAAAGATATATTGATATGAACTTCGGTTCGCTGGGTTCTCTGGACAATTTTACTCAATTTTCATCATAAGTGTAATTGTGGTACCATGTAAGGAACCTTGTCAAAACTAGACATGAATTATGTATCGAATTTTTAAACATCTCTCCACGTTTTAGTCAATAACTTTTGAACCAAAAGATATATTGATATGAACTTGGGTTCGCTGGGTTCTCTGGACAATTTTACACAATTTTCACCATAAGTGTAATTGTGGTACCATGTAAGGAACCTTGCCAAAACTAGACATGAATTTTGTATCGAATTTTTAAACATTTCTCCACGTTTTAGTCAATAACTTTTGAACCAAAAGATATATTGATATGAACTTGGGTTCGCTGGGTTCTCTGGATAATTTTACACAATTTTCATCATAAGTGTAATTGTGGTACCATGTAAGGAACCTTGTCAAAACTAGACATGAATTATGTATCGAATTTTTAAACATTTCTCCACGTTTTAGTCAATAACTTTTGAACCAAAAGATATATTGATATGAACTTGGGTTCGCTGGGTTCTCTGGACAATTTTACACAATTTTCACCATAAGTGTAATTGTGGTACCACGTAAGGAACCTTGCCAAAACTAGACATGAATTTTGTATCGAATTTTTAAACATTTCTACACGTTTTAGTCAATAACTTTTGAACCAAAAGATATATTGATATGAACTTCGGTTCGCTGGGTTCTCTGGACAATTTTACACAATTTTCATCATAAGTGTAATTGTGGTACCATGTAAGGAACCTTGTCAAGACTAGACATGAATTATGTATCGAATTTTTAAACATTTCTCCACGTTTTAGTCAATAACTTTTGAACCAAAAGATATATTGATATGAACTTGGGTTCGCTGGGTTCTTTGGACATTTTTACACAATTTTCATCATAAGTGTAATTGTGGTACCATGTAAGGAACCTTGCCAAAACTAGACATGAATTTTGTATCGAATTTTTAAACATTTCTCCACGTTTTAGTCAATAACTTTTGAACCAAAAGATATATTGATATGAACTTAGGTTCGCTGGGTTCTCTGGACAATTTTACACAATTTTCATCATAAGTGTAATTGTGGTACCATGTAAGGAACCTTGTCAAAACCAGACATGAATTTTGTATCCAATTTTTCAACATTTCACGTTTTGATCAATAACGAATTTACTCTTAAAGCGAAAGATGCTTGTCAAATAGTATTAAAAGAGTCTGGAATTGAGATCAGCTCAGTACACATGGTAGAAATGAACACTTCCTTAATCTTCACTCTTTTTACCAGACATAACACTTTTACGCAAAGCCTGTCCATAGTTTATATATACCTTATTGTCAACCCATCTGTCACAATCCCTCTTCAGTCAAAACGGATAACGTCAATAAAACAAAACTCTTTCATTCTCTCTCTGATCGCTTCAAAGTAAGATTTGGTTACAGTGAAACAGCCTTACTGGTGGACCCACAAAACACGTCAGCTGTCAGTAAACAATACATCGCTCTGGTGGTGGGCCACGAACTAGCCCATCAATGGTTCGGAAATTTGGTTACCATGGAATGGTGGACCCATTTGTGGTTGAACGAAGGCTACGCCTCATTCGTTGAATTCCTATGCGTCAACTACCTCTTTCCCGAGTACGACATCTGGACTCAATTTGTCAATGATTCGTACATTAGAGCCTTGGAATTGGACAGTCTCAACAACTCTCATCCGATCGAGGTGCCCGTGGGAAACCCCTCGGAAATTGACGAAATTTTCGATGATATCAGCTACAACAAGGGCGCTAGTGTTATTAGAATGTTGCACCATTACATTGGTGATGAGGATTTCAGAAAGGGCATGCACGCGTATCTTACCAAACACCAATACAAAAATACATTTACGGAAGACTTGTGGGAAGCTTTGGAACAGGCCAGTAAGAAACCAGTTGGTGAGGTTATGTCCACTTGGACCAAACAAATGGGCTTTCCTGAAGTGTCCGTGACTAGGAAACCATCTGGTAAGAATTTTGTTGTCTAAGGTTTCGATGGGTTATTTGTATCTAAGCTGATGGAAAAGGTGCAACTCTAACACTGACCCAAAGCAAATTCACCGCTGACGGATCACCAGCTTCAGACAAGTACAAGTGGATGATCCCTATTTCTATATCTACCTCAAGAAACCCCGCCAAAGAGGTCGTTTCGACTGTTTTAAAAGAAAAAACCACAGAAATACTGGTACCTGATGTATTAGAGACTGATTGGATCAAGGTGAATCCGGGAACAATCGGGTTCTACCGCACCAGATATCCAGCTGAAATGCTCGAGAACTTTGTACCGGCGATCCGGGACAAGAGTCTGCCTCCTCTGGACCGACTAGGGTTGGTGGATGATTTGTTTGCCATGGTTAAAGCTGGCCATACTGGTACGGCTGAAGTGTTGAAGTTCCTGAGGGCGTTCGAGGATGAGACTGATTACAATGTGTGGTCATCGATTAGTAACATTTTGGGCAGGCTTAATCATTTGCTTGCCAATACTCCATACAGCGAAGGATACGAAAGTGTAGCTAACTCAATTTATATAGGTAGAAGTTTGATGGAATTTGTTGCAGTACCAAAAACAGCTTCTAAGCAAAGTGTACAAACGGCTGGGTTGGAACAGCAAATCTGAGGAGACTCATTTGGACACTCTTTTGAGGAGTCTGATTTTGGGCAGGATGGCGTTGTTGAATGATTCGGCGACTATTGAGGAGGCTAGAGCTAGGTTGAGTGATCATGTTTCAGGAAAACAGGTTATATCTGCTGATTTGAGGAGTGCCTGCTATAAGACTGTATTGAGGGCTGGTGGACAGGAGCAGTTTGATACGTTGTTGAAGTTGTACAGGTCGTCTGATTTGCATGAGGAAAAGGACAGGTAAGTGATGATTTTTTTTTATTGTATCTATATTTGGATAAAATTTCACAGTCAAATCGGAAGTTATTCAAATAAAACCTGGAAAAAAGAGTTTTTTCTTGGCCAAGAAATAATTATTTCGACCACAACGTGATCACTACAGCAAATGCCAAACAACTTTCGATTCACGTCATAATTTCCACCAAGCGAGTTTCAATGTGATTTGCAGGTGACCAAATTTGGCCACTAGCAAACTTCATAACAACGAGCTTGGTGGCAACGATGAATTTGATACATTTTTCAGGGTGTTAATGAGTTTTTTTTTATTATTGTCAAACCAACAGTGGCGTACTTATTTCTCCACATAACCTGTTTTTTGCAAACAGCTCACTCGCGCCATCGGTGTCACATCTCAAACTATTTCTCTCTGCTCGGGACACCCTGTAGATCGATGTTTCATTTTTATTGCAGGATCAGTAGATCGTTGGGGGCAGCCAATGATCTGGATCTGTTGAAACAAGTTCTGGATTTTGCTATGTCGGTAAGTTTTTCTAAGAGAGTGATTTTTCAGGGTCGCATCACGACACTTTTTGTCTGGCAAAGAGGTAAAGTGTATTAAGTTTGTTTTTATTAATTACCCAATATAATATTATCAATGTAGGTTCGTGATCGCGTTATTCTTGAACACAGAGTGTTGAAATTTATTGAAATCAAAAATTTAAACAGGAAGACGGTACGTTTTTCTGGGTGGTCATATTCTCTTCGGATCCTAGATTAATAAAACCTCCCAATGATCCGCACCCTTGAAGATCAGATGTTTTATCAAATGATGAAGATAAATGGAAACATCAAGAAAAACAATCTGAAGATAAAACAATAAAGGTGAACGCAGATTCGGTTCTGCGCAAGCGTTTTTAGATGGCACCAATGTAACACCGGTTAACAAAGGCTTATGTCAGGCCTCAATATGTCAACTTTCTAAGCGGTCGTGGCTCCACCTGCTGTGTTCGGTCGCCAGACTTGTGTTGAATTGATTCAACTTCAATCGGTTGTCGCGAATTTTGAATTTGCGGCCTGAAACTGGACTCGCACGATATGAGGCATAGAAATTTGGGCGGAGTTTCGCAAATCATACGGTGTTTTAGTAAATCTCGAAATAATCCATTTCTCACTTCGTCTGATTCTTTGTGATGTAATCATCGCTTGGTCAGAATGAAGCGAAATATGTCAACAGCACCATTTGACCTTCAATCAAATGTTGATGTTTATTGAATTTTGAATACATCTGCAGTACATGGATGATTGATTATGTTTGACAACGTTCCAATTTTGCTCGAAAGCTCACACGGCATGCACTCCAGAATACATCTTTTTCCCACCTATCTCGATGTGATGTGATTTCTCGCACAAGCGAAATTTCCAGTATAAGCGCCCTGATAAAATTATTCTTGAACACATCCTAATTTTTTTTTTTTTTTAATGGAACAACCAAAAATAAAACTTTTGTCTGTCGTAAGAAAAAATCTTTCAAACTCCGCAAAATATTTGTGTCTCTTTTTTGAACGAATATTTCAAAGCAAGCAGATACGAAAAAATCCAAGAGGAGAAAAAGTTTAGTTTTTTCATGCAAGGAAAGAATAAAAATCACCAAATAAGCTAGTGGCGTACATTTTATTTTTTTTTTAAATTTCAAAACCCTGTATCTTAAAAAAAAATACTCCTCCGGACCCATGTTTATATGGACTTTTTCATAAAATCAGCTCATGAATACGTCCTTAAATTCAATGTACCCAATTTGGAAACGTCCGGTATACTGGCAACTGCCCAGAAGCAAAGCCATCAACCAAGAAGAAGAAGAAGTCCTCAGATATGGTGTGTCCACATTTCGTTCTAATATCAAACGGTTCAAAAGTTGGAAGGGGGAGGCAGCACTGTATATTTTTAAAATACTTTTTATTTGCATAGTACTAAAAAAAAATACCTGCGCATTCAATTTTTGTGAAACGGCATGGGCATGGGCGCAGACATCTTGAACTTGATCTGTCAATTCTACTTCATTTCAATGTCATTATTGTCGATTGTCAACGATCAAAGCTTTGATCAGTCGTATGTCATGTCGTCTCGAGTCTGTTCTTGTTGATGGTCAATTTTCTGATACATTTTTCTCCTTTTTATGGGTATAGTGTTTTATAATGAACCAAAAATGGTTTTGGTGGTGGGATGGTCGCCTTCAGACGGAGCTCTGAGAACATAAATAAAAGTCACCAATGTAGATGAACAAACTACACAGGATCAAACAAATAAGGAAAATGATTGAAAGGTCACGTGAAATGAACAAACACATGTGATCAGTTCAATCGTTTCTCTATGTCTAATCACGTGTATTTTGTTTACTTTTGGTTGTGAATAGAGGCTTTAATAGAATCTTTCATGACAGGACGAAGTACGTTCCCAAGATAAAGTTTTCGTAATCGTTTCTGCGTCCCTGCACAACAAAGGACGAGATTTGGTTTGGGAATTCTTCAAAGATAACTGGACGAAGATTCAAGAAGAGTTCAAAGGCTATCTATTGACAAGACTTATCAAGTACGTTTCGGAAAACTTCACCAGTGAACAACGAGCAATAGAAGTGGAAAAGTTCTTCCAGGAACACCATGCTCCAGGTGATTGATGATTAAATTGGTTGATGTGTTGATGATGGTGTTTTAGGTTCTGAACGAACGATTCAACAAACGATCGAGACAATCAGGCTTAATGAAAAATGGTTGCAACGGGATGGACTAGCTATTCAGAAATTTCTCGCTTTGTAAATTTCAGCCAAAAATTGCATTTTTTGTTATTTCCTTATAACGTCAACGCCATATATTTTAGTATGAGAAGTTTTGTTGATTTATTATTATTCATGGTTATTAATGTAATTATATGCCAGTTATTTGTACCTACAATATTTTTAGGTTGTTTAGTAATTAATATTGTATTGCAATAATGTAAAAATACAGTTTTTCAAGTATTTTGAGGATTTTTATTCAGTCATTCAGGTCAAGTTTAATTAAATTCCCAGGTCATCTGTCATGGTGATCGATTGAATGGAAGGCGCCGTCTATTGGAGAGATAAAAATATGGCCGACTCTATCCAAATGTGATGTGAATTGATGGCAAAATCTCAACCGACGATAGCAAAACATTAGAATCTATATGGTTCTTTGTAATAGGTCGACTACTGAACCTAGCACTTGAATACGTATATTTACGTTAGAGACTGATAAACTTGTTGGTAACTCTGCACTAAAAAGCAGAGGACCCGCCTTTCTCAGACCTCTTTATCAATGAGCAGAATTTTGTCGTTTAAGCCAGGTTGCCGTGTCTAGATGATGATTAATTCTCAAAAATCATGGGATATTTCGCTTTATAATTCAATATAAAAGCTGAGAGAACCAAAGTATGGGTCAAAGAAATCGACTAACTTTACAGACCCGGTCCATCGGTGGCCTCAATCCAATCAGAAACCGACATTCCTCCTCCCCCAGAGGGTGGGAGATACATCGGGCTTAGACTTTAAATCCTGTCGCACTAAACCTCTATTTTATTCAAATAAATAAACATCACGTGTGGAGACCTTAATTGTGTTTCTTTAGAAATTATAATACACATGGGTCAGGTAAACAAAGCAAAAAATGTCGTGTATGATATTTTTATGAACACAACTGTACCTACTACATATACGGTCTTTGTACGATATAGTTTTGATTTGAGGAGGAAACTCAACATTCAAATTGTATATTTCAACCCAAACGGTTCAAAAGAAAGAGTGCAATGAGTGCATCCCCTTACAAATAGGAAAAAAGTATCCAAACTTTTCCTTCTGCAATTCATTTTAAGTTTTGGCTTTGCGATCATAAATTTGTGGATAATTGGACATTGAACCAACATTTGATTTGAAAAAGTATCAATAATCTTAGACATAAAATCCCCAGTACAAATGATTCATCGGATAAACATCCAAGCCACAAATCAGTTCGGTGACAGATTTATCGCCCTACGTGTCGCCTTATCGTCACGTCAAGGCCCTCGTGTGTCAGTAGCCTTGTCAGAATATTACCGTGAAAAAGATGACTAATCTACTAAACTAGGTCACACGCGCTAAGAACTAGAGTCTCTAACCAATCTTAGGTGCATTGTTTAGCCTCTTCTTCTAGCTAACCTTCTGGACAGAGACTGTAAAGACAATTACACGCTTAATTGGAGCAACATTTTACTCAGTCAAATTTGACCCGTACACTTTTTCTACACGTCTGCGGACCAAGTTATCGGTGTAAACTAGGCTAGTGCTATGAGCCTTCGTATTCTTAACTTAGCAGATTTCTAGGTACCTACACTTGTCAATAATAGGTTATTCGACTATTTTTTAAAGCAACAAAAATATTGTTTTGTTTTTGAACGCAACCAATTGGTTTCAAACAACGAAACACCCCATCAGATAAGTAAAAAACTTGGGCTTACAAAACGTTTCTTCACCATTTCTCCACACATCACAGCAGCCGCCATTTCGCACACACCGACGCCGAAATCCGATAGTCTTTTTTTCGTTTGAATTGATTTTGTACGTTTCCATCCCGTCATTACTCATACAACACTACACTTATAAAAAAATGTTCACTTTTTTAAAATGTATTTTGTTGAAGTTTCGTGAATATTGCGATTTTTACATAGGGAAGACAAAACTGACGTTGTCTAATGTTATAATGGTAAAGCAGCTGGTGATGTTTGTGGGGCTGCATTTTCTGTAGAAAAAGAAAGTATTAAAAAAAAAATGATGATAGGTATGACATGAAAATATCTCATCTAAATATTTATACAATGTATTGGTGGAGGATGCTATTACATTTTTGATTTCTTGTTTACATCAACATCCTTTACATAAACTTGATAATATTTTGCTCTTCTTTCGAAAACGAAACGTTAAAAGGTTCAAGACACCCTGTATATATCTTCATTGTTTCTCAAGAAAATGTCATGCTCGATTTAATGATGAAAAGATCAAATTGCTATCTTTTTAGTTTGGGAGTTATGAATTTTTTTTGTTAAGGCTCACTCACAACTACCACAATTCTCAAATCATTTTTAAGTCACCCTGTGTATATTTTCATTGTTTCTTGACGAAAATTTCATGCTGAATTCATTGGTGAAAATAATATTGGAACGCTATCGTTTTTAGTTTAGGTCCTATGAAATGCTTTATTAAAGTTTGTCACTTTTCATTAATACAAAGTTTGAGTTAATTTTTCTCAAAATATTTTCAACGCACACTATAAAATTTTATTGTTTCTGAACGAAAATGTTTAAAGGACCTCTTTGATACTATGAACGATTTCTCTTCATTAATTTTTTTTGTTAGCAATAACAGAATAAGAACTATGTTGAATAATTCCAATATACTTATATAAACCGATCCTCTCAATTTGTAGACACAAAGGTAAGCCAATCCTGACAATTTGGCAACGCTCTCGTACTATGATTATGCGAATCAAGCTAAGCCCTACGTACGTCCTACTCGCTGATTGGTTTATGGTGTCAAGCATTTTTCATGATGTCCGGTCTTAGGGTATACTTATACTACACTACAATAAATAAAAACATGTTTAGTATACAAAATAGCTTTTAATACTGCAACTTCCAAACAACCATTTCAAAAAACGGCGCTCTAATATAGGAAAATAAAATAATAATTTACTAAAAAACTACCACGTTCAATAAAACCTGACAGATTTTTTTCGTTGAATAGTAAACTCCTTCTAGGAGTAAATAAGCATTAAAAATGAAGCATAAAACTATAATCATTTTTGCAAGTTTCACATGATGGAACATTCGCAACAGGTCATGGTGACGTAGAGACATTTCACTATACAATTATCGTCCTCTTCATCGCTCTGCTGCTTTTTGTCTTTTGATCCAAAAACGCCATCTAGTTTGTCCATGTTGCCATTTTTTTTGAATTTATCTTCTTTTCGGTTCTTTTTATCACGACCTAGAGACAAAGGAAAATCGGGAATTATTTTTCAGTGCATGGAAAACTTTAAGAATGGGACGTGCATGGTTTGTTTCATTTCTTTAGCACCTAATGTGTTTTAAAACTAATTTTATGAAGCCATTTTGAAATAATAATTTGTTATTCAAGTTGTCCCATTTTTAAACATGTAAGAACTGAAATGTCATTGATGAAATACTCTGCTAGAGGAACAAACTATATATTATTTACCTCCATATCCATTACTATCATATTTGCCTTTCCTATCATCATCCCGATCGCGATCTCCAGGATTATCATCATTGTTCAACGTGGGCGATGAGAAAAAGTCTTTATCCTCGTCTTTATCTTTACCTCCGCCGGGTTCTACCACTACTGACGCTTGCACTTCTCCTTTGCCTAAAAAACAATCAATTTACTGTCATAGAAGAGACAAAATTTAGAGTCTTACCAGCTTTATCTCCAACCTTATCATCAGCACCACTCTGCACAGCTACATCTTTGCTGGTGGTAGCTACAGGAGATGTTCGTCCGTCGGAAAAAGGTTTGTCCAATAGTCTAAGACGGTTGTCCACAGGAGGGGTCAAGTCGAAAACTTCTGCAGTTCGGTTGTTGTGAGCAGGACTGTCTCCTGACATAATTGACCTGGAAACGATGGATGGGATTATCGAAGAAATTGATATGAAATTAACGGATGGAGCAAAAATATGATTGAAACTGTTCAAAAGTCACAAAGTTGTAATTTTCAACTCGACTTCCAAAATTGACATACTTTACTGATGAGTCAATAACTCCCAAACTTCCCAAGTCATAAAATTGTAATTTTCGGTAGAAGTAGTTCAAGTTATTGTCAAAAAGTGTGGGAAGTTTCAAAGTTTCCATTTGGAAAATAAGGGAGTTAAATGCAATTAATTTTATAAATTACAGCAAAATTGTCATATTTTACTGATGAGTCAATAACTCCCAAACTCCCCAACTCATAAAATTGTAATTTTCGGGAGAAGTAGTTGAACTTATTGACAAAAAGTGTGGGAAGTTTCAAAGTTTTTACTTAGAAAATAAGGGAGTTGAATGCAATTTTAGAAATTACAGCAAAATTGTCATATTTTACTGATGAGTCAATAACTCCCAAACTCCCCAACTCATAAAATTGTAATTTTCGGGAGAAGTAGTTGAACTTATTGACAAAAAGTGTGGGAAGTTTCAAAGTTTTCACTTAGAAAATAAGGGAGTTGAATGCAATTTTAGAAATTACAGCAAAATTGTCATATTTTACTGATGAGTCAATAACTCCCAAACTCCCCAACTCATAAAATTGTAATTTACGGGAGAAGTAGTTGAACTTATTGGCAAAAAGTGTGGGAAGTTTCAAGGTTTTCACTTAGAAAAGAACGGAGTTGAATGCAGTTTTATAAATCACAGCAAAATTGACATACTTTACTGATGAGTCAATAACTCCCAAACTCCCCGAGTCATGAAATTGTAATTTTCCGTAGAAGTAGTTCAAGTTATTGTCAAAAAGTGTGGGAAGTTTCAAAGTTTCCATTTGGAAAATAAGGGAGTTGAATGCAATTAATTTTATAAATTACAGCAAAATTCTCATATTTTACTGATGAGTCAATAACTCCCAAACTCCCCAACTCATAAAATTGTAATTTTCGGGAGAAGTAGTTGAACTTATTGACAAAAAGTGTGGGAAGTTTCAAAGTTTTCACTTAGAAAATAAGGGAGTTGAATGCAATTTTAGAAATTACAGCAAAATTGTCATATATTACTGATGAGTCAATAACTCCCAAACTCCCCAACTCATAAAATTGTAATTTACGGGAGAAGTAGTTGAACTTATTGGCAAAAAGTGTGGGTAGTTTCAAGGTTTTCACTTAGAAAAGAACGGAGTTGAATGCAGTTTTATAAATTACAGCAAAATTGACATACTTTACTGATGAGTCAATAACTCCCAAACTCCCCGAGTCATGAAATTGTAATTTTCCGTAGAAGTAGTTCAAGTTATTGTCAAAAAGTGTGGGAAGTTTCAAAGTTTTCACTTAGAAAATAAGGGAGTTGAATGCAATTTTAGAAATTACAGCAAAATTGTCATATTTTACTGATGAGTCAATAACTCCCAAACTCCCCAACTCATAAAATTGTAATTTACGGGAGAAGTAGTTGAACTTATTGGCAAAAAGTGTGGGAAGTTTCAAGGTTTTCACTTAGAAAAGAACGGAGTTGAATGCAGTTTTATAAATTACAGCAAAATTGACATACTTTACTGATGAGTCAATAACTCCCAAACTCCCCGAGTCATGAAATTGTAATTTTCCGTAGAAGTAGTTCAAGTTATTGTCAAAAAGTGTGGGAAGTTTCAAAGTTTCCATTTGGAAAATAAGGGAGTTGAATGCAATTAATTTTATAAATTACAGCAAAATTCTCATATTTTACTGATGAGTCAATAACTCCCAAACTCCCCAACTCATAAAATTGTAATTTTCGGGAGAAGTAGTTGAACTTATTGACAAAAAGTGTGGGAAGTTTCAAAGTTTTCACTTAGAAAATAAGGGAGTTGAATGCAATTTTCGAAATTACAGCAAAATTGTCATATTTTACTGATGAGTCAATAACTCCCAAACTCCCCAACTCATAAAATTGTAATTTACGGGAGAAGTAGTTGAACTTATTGGCAAAAAGTGTGGGAAGTTTCAAGGTTTTCACTTAGAAAAGAACGGAGTTGAATGCAGTTTTATAAATCACAGCAAAATTGACATACTTTACTGATGAGTCAATAACTCCCAAACTCCCCGAGTCATGAAATTGTAATTTTCCGTAGAAGTAGTTCAAGTTATTGTCAAAAAGTGTGGGAAGTTTCAAAGTTTCCATTTGGAAAATAAGGGAGTTGAATGCAATTAATTTTATAAATTACAGCAAAATTGTCATATTTTACTGATGAGTCAATAACTCCCAAACTCCCCAACTCATAAAATTGTAATTTTCGGGAGAAGTAGTTGAACTTATTGACAAAAAGTGTGGGAAGTTTCAAAGTTTTCACTTAGAGAATAAGGGAGTTGAATGCAGTTTTATAAATTACAGCAAAATTCTCATACTTTACTAATGAGTCAATAACTCCCGAACTCACCAAGTCATGAAATTGTAATTTTCAGGAGTAGTTGAACTTATTGAAAAAAAGTGTGGGAAGTTTCGAAGAACCTGATGACGATCGGATACTATCGATAAAAACGTCGCGTGATAAGAGTAAAACAAGATGATGAATGTTGAAAACATCAGTCACATGATTGAAGGAAATTTTCCAAAATTTTCAATTTATGATATTCGTTAGTTACATCAACGTTACCAATAAAATAACCGGTTTTGTCTTGTAAAACGGGACATTAACTCACTGGTTTCTATGGTAACTTAACTTAACTTACTTGCAGTGGTCGCGTTATAGTGAATAAAAGGCCATAATTCCATAGTACTGGAAACTTATTGTTATTTATCAAAATAATGTTGTTATAGAATGTATATTTTTCAAGGTTGAATTTTTAAGGTGATTTTTGTTTTGATTAAAAAACAAACTAAAAATATGGATTTGATGAATTTTGAAAATATTTGGAGTTCAAAACCATAACATTATTGATTTTAGTTAAACCATTATTCATTGTAAAAATTATTAATAAAGTTGAAATACAGGGTGTTGAATAATTTTTTGGTGAAAATCGCTACCTAATAAACCCATACACAGAAAAATTCAAATTATTAAAATCAGTTCCTGCAACCGGACCTACACGCCCACCCAATCCTGCAGATAAGCAGAGGTGTATCACAATTATTTTATTTTAATCAAACAGTAAGTTGTCCACCACTGAAATCACAACAAATCCAATTTTACAAAAAAAGAGGATTATTATCAACAAACCTATCGAGTTTTCAAAAATGATTTTTGATTTTCGAATTCAAGTTTGCACTTTTTGTTTTCGGGTAACCACCCTCAGTTTGACTACATAAAATACTTTCTTTAACGACGTTTCGAATCTATAAAATGATAACGTCAGGAAGTGTGTACTTACTTCATATTTTTTGTTTTAGAATGTTTTATCATTTATATGTATCATTTTCTGTAAATATTAAAATTGAATTCCGGACCCTTGACAAACATCTAGGTATTCGAAAAATACATAAAAATGTATCATTCAGAACGGGAATGCAAATTAAGCAAATTTTGCATCATTGTAGTGGATTTACGTCAAAGCAATGAAAAATGCAAGATAAGCAAAAATGTGTGCATTAAACGTAAGTAAAAACCAAAATCAAAAAAGTGCCTCACCTATCAACAAAATCCTCATACCCATCCATTGTGCCCAACAAATCAATCTATCTCCTATCAAAAACCACCATCACAAAACCCTTGCACTTCATCAACAAATTAGCACCTTAACAGTTCACAAACACAAAGGAAAAGGAAGTACCACCTATTCGAATTATATCCGATTTGATAATATCGACATTTTTGAGCCGCTGCACACCGAAAACTGATTTTAGACAAACTGAATGTCATGGTTTCGAGCCATCCCAGCACATGGTAGTCGCTATTTTTAGTCTCTTTATAGAACCAGTGGTACTGGGTACAACACTTCTTGGCTACGAGGTTATTCAGGTATAGATGGTGCGATTAGTGGGGGCGAGGACATTCTTGAAGGTGGATGCGGTTTTGATATGGGAGGATTTTATACAGGGTGGATTTATATACAGAGTCTTTTGAAGTTGAGATATTTGCTTGTAGAATACGTTGACAGAGCTTATAAGAAATCGCACAAATAAAATTGAGAAAAAGCATAAAGAAATGGAAACTTGAACAAATAAGGTAGATAAAAAGGGAAAATAATGTGGTTTTGATGGGGTAACTCACGTGATAAACTCGTAGATAATCAACACCGCTACATACTCAAATAACCAGAAAATCCCATACATTTCTCATTGTTCAAAAGATCTGTACAAGTTGATTTTTTCTAGGAAAATGATACCTACAATTACGATAAATGAGATAAACGCAAATAAACTATAGGTACGATGTTCCCACACAACCAGTACCCGTATGGTGCATCGAAAGATACAAACATTCGCAATTGCAGTGCAAAGGTCAACTAAATTTTAAACTAAACCAGATGTAATTTAACTACTTGATCGGGGACTATTATTGCTCGACAAAAGGTTCTTTATATCGGTGCATTATTTGCTTATGTCAACCTGAGTAAGTACTGAGGACGTACTTAGAGATATATAACGAACTGATTGATTTAGTACTTTGTTAAGGAAATACTGCCTAAGCAAACCGCGGCTAAAGAAGAAAAAAAATCTTTAAAAAAAACTAGGAATCAAAACAAAAATCCAAATAAACAAGCACGATGAAAATAACTGAGTAGAAAAGAGCACTTAAAAAACGATTTACTTAAGTAACGGACAATCGACTATATGAGGGAAAGACCGCTTGAATAAAAAAGTTAAGATTGTTTTTTAAATCCCTAGAACAACAAAAAACAATGAAAATTTAAAGTCGATAACGAAATAAAATATGATAAATTGTCCATAGGGGTCGAGCTTATGAAAAATATCCTTCAAACCAAAAAAAGATAATAATGGAAAATTAGAGGAAAATGAAAATTAGCTAGACAGGAAACACTTCCGTGAAAAGAAAAATAGCACGTTAAAACGCAGTGGATTGAAGAAAAGACAAAAAAAATAGTTTTAGGTTGAAAACGTAAGTCACTAAAAATAAAAAAAAAAAAGTGTATGCGCAATTTTTTGAACACTAATCCATACAAAAGGATATGAAGAAAAAAAAATAAAAACGTCAATGATGATTGAAACGACAAAAATAAAAAAAACTTCTGTCCATTTCTCACAACAATAAACGCAAAAACTCTCCGATATCGAGTTCCAACAAGCAGCGTTGCCAAAATGTAAATAAAGTCTGTGAGATTAGTCAATGAACCAAAACTATACAAACCTTTTAATAAAAAAAAGTGATAAAAGAATAAGCACAATGAATTGTCCATGAAACAAGAAAAATCGATAGAAATGCAGAAGCATCCTGTATAAAAAACAAAACTGGACCGGAACCAACCACAAACTAAGCGGAATCAACCCCAAACTAACCGAAACCAACCTCAAGCTAGCCCGAGCTAACTGAAAATAACCCCAACTAACCGGAACCAAACATAACATAACCGGAATTTACCTCAAACCCGCCAAAAGTTACCCATACTAAACGCAACTAACCCAAACTAACCCGTTCTAGCTGACTCAACCACAAACTAACTGGAAATAACCCCAAAATTAACCCAAAATAACTCGAACAACTGGAACTAATTCAAACTAACCGAGATTAACCTCAATCTTAATCTAAACAAATCCAACCCCAAACTAACCCAAACCTACACACCCAACCCAACCAGAACTAACTAAATAATCTAACCGAAACCAACCAAACTAGTCGAAATGAACCCCAAACTAACGCAAATCAAAACAAAATTGATTCCAAAATATGAACAAAAACAGTAAGGAATAAAAATGAAATAAATAATAATAAGAGAGTCGTTTAGTTTTTTTTTGAGTTTGCATTTCTTTTATTTACTTATTTCATTTTTTAATATTAATAAAAAAAAATTATAATTAGGTGATATAATTTACCAGATATTATCCGTAAAACTAAAACTGGGAAAATGCTTCAAACTGAGAAAACTGTAAAATCGACAATGTTCAGGCGGTTCAAGCGGTGGCCAAGACATCTTTTTTGTTGCTTTTCTTCAAAAATAGACTTTTTAATTTTGACTTTTCTGACAGCTGGCTCACTTTCAGCATTTTTTGATTAGCTTAATTGTCATAGTTGACATAAAATTCCAATCAAAGTGGCAGAATGCAACACGTACTGCTATCTGTGGAATAGTTACGGAATTAAAATCGTAAATTTAAAATTTAAAAAACGGATTTGGAAGTAGGTTGTCATGTTTTATTCAAGCATTACCAAATGAATTTTACGGTTTATGGATGTGAATGGTTCGATAATTTTTGGCGACAAATTGATGTTGATGTAAGAACATTATACGTTTAGTTAACGGAAATGAAGACATATGGAACTTACCGCTTAAAACACAACATTATTCGTTCTCATCAATTTATTGACATATTGTTCCTTATCCAAACATAATAATTCAAAACTTCTTCAAATAAACAATGTTTCCACATAAAAAATCAAGGTCGAAATTAATTTCAATCCACTATGATGTCACCTTAAAAAAAGGAATTTATTGCGATAAGGAGAAACTACGATTGCCTTATGAATAAACAATATTATCGTTTATTCGTTCAACAAACAATACAAAATGTGTATTAAATTTCATATGGTCTGCAGATATGGTTTCTGAAATATGATTACTTGCACGTAGAACAGATATAGGTATAATGGATTATTGTTACAATAATGATAATAACAAAATAAATAATAGAAAATACGATTATTCGAATTTTGTCAGTTCTCGTAATATTATTGCGCATCAGTGAACTAGATTTTTTGTAAAATTAATGAAAAATCTGTGCCATTTTTTTTTTCATTATTTTAGCGCCGTCAATGGGCTACAATGATGCACACATTTCTAAGAAAATCGTCTCTTTATCCCTCATTTTAACGTTTTTCTTATAACATATATATACAGGGTGTCCGGAAAATGTGGGAGATCTCTCGGATTCGGATAGAACATTAAAAAATAAGTTGACAAGTTCCCATAAATTTTTTTCCTAGCGGCCCTCCCTACGGAGATACGGCCCCCTAAAGGACCCCACTGGAAATCGGTTTTTCTTGAATAACTTTTAAACGACTCAATATAATTCAATGAAAATTTAATATGATAAACAGTAGTAGAGACCTCTCAAAATACTTCTCTTAAAACATAATTAGCTTGTTTAGTTTTAGTCCGTCCCTGGACTAGATTGTACATTTTAACGCTCAAATTTTTAACACCCTGTATGATAAGGAGTTAAAAAAAATAAATTTGGATACCTTGAACATTAAGCTAAAGAAAAGGTACTCTTGTTCATTGTCGATAAAATGAACCATTTTCGAGAAAAAACAATTTTTATTAAACAAAACCTCGAAAAAAGCCATGACGAAGTGGTGCTCTTGACGAAATTGTGAACCTAACGCTAGGAAAAAAATTTATGGGAACTTGTCATCTTATTTTTTAATATTCTATCTGACTCCGAGAGATCTCCCACATTTTCCCGGACACCCTGTATATTGAATCCAGAGAAACAAAAGTAAAAGTGGACATCAAGAAATCCTAATGAAAGAAAAAATAGAATAAAACATTTAACAGAATAAACAATAAGGCAACAAAACATAATATTTGTCAATGAAATCAACAGTTCATCATTGACCTGAAAAACTGGAAATAAATTTGAATAAAGAGAAGAAATAAAGTTACAAATGAAATAAAAACACCAATAAAACAGTGGAAATAAACTTACTAACTCAAACTAACCCAAACCAAACCTCCTAAAAAATTAACATAATATTGAAAAAGGAAACAATTAAATGTGATCGTTGATGAAACATGTATATTGCGCATGATTAGATCAACATTTGACGCGTAATGCGTAAATCAAAACACCATAATCAAAATTAGATCATTTTATACAAATTTCTATTTCCAATATTCCAAAGTCAATCCGGCAACCTCGCATTGGCTCAGTTGACATCCAACCCAATGCAAATTGCGTCATGTAACGTTGCCGCCGTTAAACTTATTAAGGGAATTTCTTTGAACTATATGAAATATAAACCAGTATTATTCAATTATTTTTATATTGCCTAGAAGAAATAGTTCATTGCCATATCTTTGAATATTAATTTTCTAAAACTTACTTGTTGAAATGACATACTTTTGAATCAGTAAACAAATTCACAGCACACATATTTTCACATTGACTAACTGAATGTTTTCTTTCGATCAAAATGACCTTTCCAGTCTTTCATTAAAGACGTCAGCTGTTAATTTACGATAAAATTCTTTAAATTAGTGACGGTTTGCATCTTGACTATTATGGGAAGATTGCTCTGATTCTTCTGGTTCTTTGATTTTTTTAATTCACTTCTTTGCTTTTGGCGTTATTTGATTCTTTTTTTTTAATTCTCATATACTTTATATCGATCCATTCTCAGGTTGTTATTACGTCGATTCTTTTGTCAGTAACAGTACAAAACCAAAAAAGTGAAATTCTGACCATCACTAAAGGTAAGTAACTTTAAATAACCAACAATACATATTCAGGTCATGTCTCAAATGCTAATGAATCAACGTTTTAAGCATTCCCTGAAGTGCATTAACAGGTCAATGTATTCCAAGAAAATGTCACGTTTTATTCTCTCCTTATAAGATAGAATTACTCAGTCATTAACCTGTAGTTGGCTTGGTAAGAGAGCCTATTACTGCTATTATTTGCTGGGTTTTTGTTCTTAATCGATAAATTTGCAACTTGGCAACATTGAACTGAGTTGACGCGAGACATGTCATTAATGTCAGGAGGGAGGCTTGTTTAATTTATTCTTGAAACTAGCAACGAACTGACGTCACTGAAAATAGTGATTTGATATGCTTTTTTCTATGAGTAGGTATTCAATAATAGATGTATTATAAATCCACTTTCTATTGGTTAATGTGACTCGTTACTCATACCATCAGTGACTTTTTTTCATTACTCAATTGTTTTTAACCAATGAAATGATCTAATGTCATTGCTCCACGGTTTTAGGGCCAATCAAAACATTCGACAAAATGTCAACCTTCAAATCCTTCATTTTGAAACAGCCCATTTATTTGACCGTCCATACGTTTTATAGTCATTGTGTTAACAACCCAACCTCACTTTAAGTACAGTTGTCAAGAAGTGCCGTCCAATGGAAATTAAATATTGCAAAGTTCGCTTCAATTATTGAATAATCAATCATGCATAGAAAAAGTATAGTATTCAACGAGCGGGAAATCACCATTTTCCTCTCGTTGAATAATATACTATTATTATTATTGTTATAAAAGTTCGGTGCTAATAAATGGCCCAATTGAATCAAATTAGCTTCGATTCAATATTCCAGAGACGGCATAGTGGGTATTTTAGCAAAGAGCGATTATTCATGTTGCGTCAAATGAGTGGTATTTCTTTTACTTTGATTTTTAAAATTTGTTTAATCTAAAAAAAATTCAAAAATATCACTCTGTATAAGAAATAAGAATTTGTACTCAGGTATAAAGGGAGATTAAAGATAAATAAAAGACATTTGACAAAGATATCAACGTAAGAGTAGGTATGAACAAATCACTGATGAGAATTGGAAAAAGTAGAAATAAATAAATACAATTTTTTTGAATGAACTTAATAACAAAAACTTACCCAGGAAAAACACTCTCCTCCTCATCACTGTGATTGTTCACGTAGTACTTATTCTTCTTATGCTTGTGTTTTTGTCCATGAGGTTTCGGCATAAAAAACAACTTCAGTCCCCGTTTATGACGATCGTGCTTCTTTTCCTTATTCTTTTTATCCGACATTGTCACAAAAGTTCAAAAACAACACAGCAGACGCGCGTATTGACACAGAAATGCTGAAATTTATTAATTCGACGCGAGTCGACTGGGTTTGTTTCGGGAAAAAGTGGCGGTACAGATTGGATTATGCAATAAGTGGGTTTGTTTCGAAAGATTGTCTTTATAGATGCAACTCCTATATTTATTTTGGTTATACAGGGTGTTACAGATTCGACGTTCACAATCATCAGCATTTTATTTAATACAGTTTTGTATGGATATTTTTAAATTTAGAAAATGCGCAAATTTTGTCATATTTTTTTACTATCATTGAGGATGTTCTACTTTTTAAACACTATTTATCCGTTTTTCTTTTTTTAAATAGGTTTTTCTACTTATTTTCGGGTATTTTATATTTTTTATCAGAATATTTTTGCTATCTTCAAATAATTTGTTCTTCTTTTGAGTTGGCGTTTTTACATTACTTATCTATTTTTCGTTTTCAAGTAACTTTTCACTTTAAAGATTTCCTGTTAAAATTTTCTTTTTTTATAAACATTTTTTGTCCTACATTATTATATTCTTTGTTGTATATATTGTTTTAATGTACCTATAACCATTCGTTTTTCTGACTAAATTTAGTAGTTTCAGCTACTAAGTTTTTTTCCTTTTTATGGTATTTTGTTTTTTATTATTTCCAGTGACTCGCTTTTTTGTTTTTCTTGTGGATTTTGTTATTTCCTTTTTTTTAGGGATATTTGCACGTGAAATATCCCCAATTTCATCATCTTTATTGGATTTCGTTTTTAACTTGATTTAAGATTTTTTTTTCGAAGATATTGTATCATATATTTTTTTAACAGTATTTTTGATTTTATTTGATTTTTTTAAAAATTTTTATTCAATTGAAAGTTGAGTATTGTGGTTTTTTATCAAAAGAGTTTTATTGTTATTTATTTTCTTTCGAGAGTAATTCATTTTTTATTCTTTCGACACAATATTTTTCATTTTGTCCAGTGTTTTGTTATACATTTTTTAGATCTTTAATCTTTATTTGAAACGATGAGCCAGACTCCAATAAGTTAGAATTTTTATAAAAGTTCACATTTATCTTTTTTATTTGACAACACCAATAATTACATATTACGAACTGTTTTTGAAGATCAAAATATTCAAATTTTGAGGAATTTTCTACATTTTTATTCTGACACTCTTTAATTCGAATAATTCTTCAACTATTTCATTTCTATCGTTTGGAAATGTTTTTATTGCCGCCACCGGTTTGACAAAATATTTTCAACTTGAAAAAGGAGGTAAAGAAATATGAAAATCTTTCCAATAAAAAATAAAAAAAAAGAAAAGACAAGCCCATTACAAGGATAATAAACATAAAAAAAATCAAGAAAATCCAATTTAAATGGATAAAAATTAAAAACTGTTTTAAGGTTAAGAAGTAGTAAAAAATCACAAGGACATAAAAAATGAACAAACAAATAAAAATATTTAGAAAAAGCTGGATAGTTTCATCTTATTAAATAAAAATGTCAATAACAAAATGAGTTCTAAATTACATTACTCATTTCATTTATGGCAATAAACATGAGAATAAAAAAATTGATAACAGACCACATAAAAAGCACTGATCTATACAAAACTTTGGATTACCACAATCAATGGAACCGGCTCTGAGAAATTGGTATCGCATAAAGGCAAAAATCGCGAACAAAACGCTTCTGAAAGATCGAATTTGTAACACCCTAATCAGCTTATTCTAAAAGTGATAATTTCATCTTCAATCCGCAGACGAATATGATATGGAGGAGCCCCTCAATGAAAGTACTTCGGAACATACCTCCGCATGAAGCGGCTGTCATATTATTATGACGACTTCACCTGTCACTTTTGCTCATTTCAACATTTCTAGATAGGCTCTGAGGTAAATAAGTTCTGATCCAACAAATTGTGCAATTACGAGGAATTTTTAATTCTAACTCACTAATATGTCCACTTTTCCAGGAAAAAGTGCAAGAACGACAGTGTCGGAATGGAAAACTGGAATTGGTCGTTGATTGTCACTCTTTTGACATGGCAAAGAATGGAAACAACAAACAACCACGTTCAGAAATTCGTTTTAACCACACGTTCTGAGAAGACTGTTTGATTATTGTTTCTTGCTCTCGGACTAGTACGTTATTTAGTCAGGGGATATTAGGTGTCTGTTATTTCGGTGTAGGATAGTGTAATGCAGATTGATTTTTGTAACTAATGACTACCAGTGTAAAGAATATTCATCAAACGCGTTAGTACGTTAGGTAAAGATATTCTTTCCTTAAAAACAGACAAACATTTCACAAACAAAGCCACACTGAGTGTTGCAGTGTAGAAAAGTGTGCACTAGTGGAGCATAACAAACACACCTATTTTGTTTCGATATACGCGACGTTTTTGAAAACGTCACAGGCACCATATGATTGGTCGTGGCCGAATTTGGTATCCAAACAAGCTTTTGTGACTTGTGGTTTTGTATTCTGTGAGTTTTAAATCAGTGTTTGTGTTCAATTTGGACTTCTTTGGACTATATTTTTGGGTTTATTACATATATCGTGTGTCCCGTTAGTGCGTATATGATTAGCCGAGTGAAAAGTCAGCTTTTGAGGTAATAAAAAATAGCTTGTTTGGATATTTCCGTCTGACAGCTGACGTCATGACGTCACAGAAACCTAGCGTATTCGCCGTGCGTTGTGAGACAGGGCTGGACTAATTTGATACTAATTTTCGTCAATATTAAAAAAGAAGAATTTGATGATCTAAGCAAAAATTGAGGAATTGCTGAACCACATACCAAATAAGGAAAATCGTCACTGCATGGTATGATGAAGAATAGAATTTCTACAAAATGGTTGTTGAATAGCAGAAATTGGAGGTTGTGAAATGACTATAATACTGCCGTGTAAACGCAGTTGATCATGTATTGTAAAAATGGTTGCAATAACACACAGCGTCAAATTTTCGGCTAGAAAGCGGTTTATCTTGCTTGACCACTGAGCACGTTCTCTAATGGGTGTTAAACAAAGGTTAACGCGTACTAATCGACTGATTATACACTATTAATTTTGATTGGCAACTTATAATTTAAAATATAAACATACTAGACCTACGACACAAATTCTTCGATAAAATCACAATCCGCGCGTTTAAAATCAAAAAGTATGCCAGTCGGACAAGTTGAATTGAATACGAAAACCCGGCGCGTTTCTGTCTGGCAACTTACTGGTCTTGTCTGCCTTCTACAGCGAAAGGCAACTGAAGATATCGTGAAGATAAATTTGTTGATTGCGTCATGAAGATTGTTTGGTAATAACACAAAAGATTTGTTTCATAGAAATAACATTCTTGCGTCTAGAGGAGGGAGTTTTCGATGTTCATTGAAGAATGGAAACTGTAAAACTGACAGTTCCGGAACAAAACTCCAAGATTCTTCATACCTAGTCTAAAGCCTGGTCTACACATAACATTTTACTCACGTCTTAAGGTTCAGGTATAGTTATGTTATGATGGTTAAAACATTGGCGTTAACTGGTTAACGTCCGCGAGCGTTGACTGAACACGCAAGACGGAAAAGGTAAATGTTATGTGTAGACCCTGCTTAAGATCCGATATATTAGAAATCTATACCCTCATTTGTTAATGAATGCTGATAAAGACCATATGTTAGATAATTGGTGTTCAGTTTTTATGTGTTCTCAGGTTCATCAGAAGAGATATTTCAAAATCAATCTTTATAGCCACTTTTTTGTGACTATTTCACAAGATAAGAGAGAGTGATTGAAAAAGAAATTGAAAATCGATTACTTTTTTGAATTACAATTCATTGTTCCGTACTTTTTTCGTGTTCATTTTGACTTTTCATTTAAAAAAGTGTTTTGGACATGAGGCTATAGGTAGGATAATAAAGAGATAGAGTTTTTTTGGATTGATGACCAATACGCTTTTTAAATAAAGTTATATTGGAACATCATTGAATATATTTTTTTCCATCTTTTCATCTCTCTTATCTAAAAAACCTTAAAATATACTTTTCCCGAAAAATCAACCACTTTTTATTTCCCATTAAACTGTGAAATAATATACAGGGTGTACCATTTGAAAATCTTGAGAAAAACTGCTTTGATATACATTCGGAATCAAATTTTGAAAACCCTGTACAAAATAGAAAAAAACCATTTGATGTTGGAGTATCTTCGGACTTACTTTATTGGAATCGTCACTGCGGAGCTGGAAAAAAACAGACCCACGATCATCTTTGAAGTTATTTTTTGAAAGGTTGCAAAACGATTTTTTTTATTTGATTTTTTTTCTCGAAAACTATCAAAGCAAATCAGATAAATATGTCGGACATAGGAAAGAACACCGAAATAAATCTTTTTATCCAGGGTGTCCCATTAAAAAAAAAGGATGTCGTCACTTTTTCTTGGACCACTCTGTATTTGCGAAAATATTTTCCTGAAATATACACTCATATGTATAGTATAGGTCTGCGCATGAACGAAATTCCTTACCTGAATGGTATACGAGCTATGGATGCCTGACGCACTATTTCAGGACTCTGTATAAAAATGATCACTTTGCCAAAAACTTAATTTTCCAACAAAAAATCACTGTCAAAATCGGGTTTTCAATAACGGAGACATCAGAGATTGGATTCATGAAAAGCGGGACACATTGTATATAAAAAAACTAAAGGTTTTTTATACTGAACCTTACTTTTTTTATTTCATATGAACAATATGAATATTCGCGCCCAGAGAAGATAAACTATACAGGGTGTTACAAATTCGAGTGTAAGCATGGGGATCTCGTGAACCGTAAGAGATACAAGGTCGGCAAAATGCCGCTTTGAAAATTTAAGAAATCCCGATTACGTCCGAAATTATCCGAAAAAAACCGAAATTTTTCAAAATCGTTTTCATTTTTTTTTTACCACATTTGAAGAGATAGAACCGACGTTTCGTCTATGAGCAGCCATCATCAACTTTGTGTTTTTGAATACGGTTCTGGATTTTTTATTACGGATTTTAAGAGCCTCGTATGTTTCTAAACCAACGATGTATCGCACTTATTAAAAAAAAGGTGTTTGTTTTTGATCCTATTAAAAATACATTTTTTGGCTCTCTGCAACACATGAGCTCTTATGGGAAAATCCATTAATATAAATTTTTCTTCCCTAAAAGATGATGTAATCACATTTTCGTTCCTCCTCAAACATCATCATTTATATTGATGATGGCGTTATTAGCTCGAAACGTCGAATAAATGTCAAGTGTGATATTTCGTTGAAATTAGAATTAAAATAAGAGTATATCAAACGTATAACGAAATTGTTAGTCTATTTTAAAAAAAAGTTGATGATGCTTGCTCGGAGACGAAACGACGGATCATGAATTTGATGACGCCATTCCGTAGAAGGAAAAAAAAGGACCGCGAAGATGTTACATTCATTTAGGATATTTCTTTTTATAAACCTAGAAAAACACAAAAAACGTTTTACATAATTTCGGTTTTTCCCGGATATCTTCGGAAGTACCTACCGTTTCCAAGATACTAAATAGTGAACATTTTAATATAAGCTCTGAAGTCGACCGTTTTCGACAAAAATAAACTTTTATGCTGATGGATGAACTTTTTCAAATATTTTATTTCTTACTTATTAAACAAAATGTATTCAAACGTAAGAACAAGTAACAAAACCAAAAGTTAACTTCATAATTGCAAAATGAAAAAACACAATAACATATCAAAAACTGTATAAATACAGGTTGGAAATGTCCACCGTTAGCTTCAACCAATTTCAACACTCTGTATCTCGAAAATGGTGCATTTTAGACCCCCTATACAGGGTGTTGAAATTTAAAAAAAAAATCTTTTTTTTATCATCACTTTGATGCTATTCCAGATATCTTTTTGAAATTTGGTACACGTCTTCTATGCATCAAAATGCATGGGAATGTTGGAAAGGACGCCACTGATATAAAAATATTGGATGACACAGCAGGGTGTCAATGCAATTAAGTAGATTTTATTTTTTTAAGCAAAAACCATGCGCCGGACGGAAAAAAATCAGGAGAACAAATTGGCTCAGAAATAAATAGAGATTTTAAAAATAATTTTTATTTTGGAAGGAAGCAGTGGCGTACAAGTTTTTTCTCCAAAAATATTGAGTTCAAAGCCCGTACGGACGCCACTGGTAAAAATAATGAAATGGTTTGTACATCACAAAATGCATACCAAAGCCTAGAAGACGTGTACCAAATTTCATAGATATCTGGAATAGTATCAAAGTAATTATAAAAAAATCACTTATTTTTGAATATTTCATCACCCTGTATCTTGAAAATTAAGCTCTTGCGGACCTATGTTCATATGAGCTTTTTGTCTTAAAATCATCCAAGGATTATCACCCTTAAGTATCGGCATTCAATTAATAAACACCCTGTATATTTCAAATACTTACCGTATCTTTTGAGCTACAGAACAAGCAAGTTAAACTCAACGTAACTTTTTAAACTTTATTAAAACAAATTATAAACATATCATGAGAATTAGCCAGATAGACTGAATGAATATGGGGCATGATCAACAATTCCTACGCGTGCTAACATGAAGTGAATTAAATAGAATCCTCTCAATATGAGAGAACGCACAACCTTAAAGTATACTGTACGTATTTACATTTGTGTATTACTTGCAAATGGACGATTAAGTAAATCCACCAGTCAATCTTGATAATGTATAAATAAAACATTTTGCTAAAGTCTCATTACTTGACTAGAGTAAATCTAAGCTAGATTCTATAAATCATTTAATTTGTAGAAAAATCTGGTAAAACAATTTCATGCACCCCATTAAAATAAATTAATCCGGACTAGTGTCCCCCTCCCACCCATCACTAAACATTAGATCTACCAATAGGAAACGGATGGGCTTCGGTGTTGATCACAAATTTGTCCAAATCCAGCAATTTCGGATCGTCACTGAACAATAAATAAAGATATTTCAACGTTTCGCTGAGGAAAAATGACTCCATCATGTCCCTGGGACGTACATTAGCTGTGTTTTTGACGTTGCCTATTGACGTGTAGCCGTTCACTACTTTTGTGTAGTTTTCAAAACCCTGAAAACAACCGTTTGAGATACTAAGAGATTCATTGACGCCGAAAAAGGCATTTTGAAGACCTCTTTTTAACGTTTAATTGAATGTTTCCCGCTTTTTTTTTGTCATTTGCAAATAATTGAGTTGTTCTGGTGCTCATTGAGGAATGCCTCCTGCAAATTTCAGCTTCATACCTTACGGGGAAACATATTGAGGTCGCTTCAACAGCAGGATAACATTTTTATCAAGCTTGTATAAGGTCATAAAAAAATATTTCTTAGGTTTTGAAACACTTGCAAATACATAACCAAAAAACTTGGTTTATGACCAAAGTCCATAGAACTCAAATCAGGGCAGCGTGGAGACCAATTAGATCAATTCGCAAAAATAATAAATTACAAATAAAGCAAGAAACCCATTTTATTATTTTCTCTACTTACCTGAAATATCTGCCACCCCCAATCCTGGTAAGTAGTATTACCAGTATACTGATACATGTACCATAAACTTTCCAAAAACTCGGGCCGCAACAAGTTATGCGCATCGTTAGACTTGACATAAATATCATTAGAGTTTTCCCCCTGCATCAATCAACAAATTACCTTTAAAAACCACTCCAGGTTACATTATTATCATTACCTGTATATTAAAGTAAGTAATTTCAGGCGCTAAAAATGTGGGTTGTTGCACGTAAGTTTGATAGCAAGTTGTTAACAATTCCTCCGCTAGTTTCATATGGGCGCTGGGAAGACCATTATGTACACCTAAAGCTAAAGTTCCTGATAAGTAACACGTCAGATGGTCCATTTTTGGCTTGAAGTCTTTGGCGCCTCCTAGGAGTTCTCCAATGAATAGAAATCCATTTGGTACTGTTCTTTTTGCCAAATGTTTTTCCACTCCTGCTATACTTTGTATGTAGTCTTCTTTCAAGCTGTAATTAGTTGTGGACCTTGGTTTATTATCATCAAAAATGCAAATTTTAAATCAAAACGATAAAAATGATCTTGAAATAAATAGAAAAACGTAAGTACTTACTATTCAAGAGTTTTCTCACTCTGCACCCATTGCTTGAGCAAATACTCATAATAACTATCCCCTCGGGCGCCCAAAGTAATCGTCGAATAAGCCCTAAACTGTCCGTTATTAGCATTGATAAAAATAGGAACTAATCCGTCAGTTTTTTCCAAACGATGCACCAATTGTGAAACTTTATTCACAACATTCTCATACTTTGGATTATCAGTCAGCCAGCTTAAGTATCTGAATTCTAACTGCACAGTGGTGACCTCTGACGTGCTACTATCGGGCGACCATTTGGGCGCGTGCGCTTTTCGAGTGAACAAATTGACGTCAGAGTAGGGAATTCCGGATTCGCTGTCAAAACATGGTAGAAGGCGGTCTGCCAAGTCGGTCTAAGGATGGGGTATTTTTTTGTCGTCAATATACAGTATTTTTCCTCGTCAATTTCGAGATATTATACACCTTTAAAGATCTTCAAAATAAATTTGAAGCAGTTAAACTTCAATTTTTCATGAACCAAATTTAGTTGAGACTTTTTGTATCATCCTGAAAGACGAAATGTCCTCTGAACCATGACAAAAACCACTTCAACAATTGAGGTTATGTCCATTTTTAGAAGCTTGTAAACTCAAAATTGTAATTTTTTCAATTTCTTCTATTTTTTTTATATGATTTGTAACAAGAACTAGAAAAAGTTTGGAGTAGGTAACCGTCAAGTCAAGAACATTCTTGATCAGCCGTCCATGGAATGTTTTCGTGACTACTGCCTTGATGGGTAATGCATTTTTTTTTTCAAGTAGAGGCCTGAGATGTGAATAAATAATAAAAACCCAAAATAAAAAATTGGTTCTTATCAGCTTATCTGACTAAAAACATTTCACCACAATTTCTTTATTACATACTTAGCAGATATCGGCATATTCCTCGTTTGAGAACACATAAGACATTTTAATTTTGTATTTTTTTTCTTCTAGCGAGAATTAGAAGGACATGACACAGCGTACATAAAAAAAGTTGATTACCCTCAAGCTGTAAGTTCTTGTATTGTCTGTTCATGACTTTCCTGCGGTTACGTCATACTTTTCCGTCTTTCTCTTACGCATTGATAAAAAATCACGTACGTCTGGACGAGGGTCTTTCGGATCAATTTGACAAATGTCACATGTGGAACGATCAATCTACGACATATCAACAGATCACATAAACACATTATACAAAGTTGAGAAGACAAACTGATGAGTAAAATTTTACGGAACAATGCGCCACGGAACACAGTGGGTGCGAATCGAACTATCAGACTTGGATAATACAGATTTCTATACATTAAAGCACTGACTTTGACTTTGACCTCGAAACTGTATTTGTCAAATAAAGACAAAAACTTTGAATAAATGTAGTTTTTTCGGTTTTCTCTTGAATGTCCAGGACCATCTGGAGATGAGGCCAATGTGGGCTTTCCTAGTTGATGTATTCAGCGCTGCGGGGCGCTGACCCTGTTTGATGGTGACTATGACAAAATGTCACTCACTCCGGAGGTCTGGGGACGCGATGCATTGTGCCATGTGGTGTAGGACGGCTGGACTGTTACGAACCTCCTCAGGGAACATTTCTTCTGTTTCTTCCCCTATGTTCGGTCGGGTCTTGTAAAGATTAGGCATAAATACAATAATGCATTTTACCAATTTTTAAGCATAGTTATGGGTTTATAGAACAATTCAACTTAAAAAAATGCTGGATGAACACATTTTGACAAGAAAAAAAAATCCTGAATAAACTAATTTTTTTCCAGATTTCAATGCAACAACTCCCTAAAATGACAGCTTCGTCACATTGTTACAGGCTACATATCAGAACCAACATGCAATGTTGCCAAACGTATCCAAACTTCTTAAAAACCATGACTGCAATAGCTTTGCCTGTATATTTTGATAGACTATGACAAAAAAAAAACAATACAACATAAGATACTGAGAACGAGAAATATAAAAATGTAAAAGTTTCAAAAATTATATCCTTGGCTTATCTGATCAATCAAGTTTCTGAATCTCTGAGACGGTGACCCAAACTAACCCAATCCTCACCAAAACTAACCCAAATCAAACAAACCCAATCTAACCACAACTAACCCAATATAACCCAAATTAACCAAATTCAACCAGAACTCAAGAAAACTAACCAGAACTCACCCAATTTGACCAAAACTAACCCAATCTAACCAAGACTAACCCCAGTCAAACTGAGCCAATCTGACCAAGAACTAACCCAAACTAAACCAATCTGACCAAAACGAACCAAAACTAACTCAAATTAACCAAAACTAAACCATTCTGACCAGGACTTACCCAATCTAACCAAAACTCACATAAACTAAACAGAACTAACCAAAACTAACCCAGTTTGACCAAAATCAACCCAAACTAACCCAATCTAACCAACACTAACCGAATCTAACCAGACTAACCCAATCAAACCAAGACTTACCCAATCTAATCAAATCAAAATCAAACTGACTCAATCTGACCAAAACTATACCAATATTCATAATCAGAACTCACCCGAACTAACCAAAACTAGACCAATCTAACCAAGACTGACCCAATCTAACAAAAACTCACCCAAACTAACAAAAACTAACCCAATCTAATCAAAACTAACCCTTCATCCGTTCAGCCAAATATATGGAAAACATTTCTCACAGCATGCATCCACTTGGCAACACAGCGCGTGTTTATCATTCTTGGTCTTCAATTAGTGAGTAGTGACTTGAAAATCTTGACATATTGACAGTATTGAAAATATCGACTTCGCGGCGATAAGTTTTGTAAATCAAATTTTCAAAATGTATTTATTCTGCTTAACCTATTTGTTTTAACTTCTTTCGACAACTTCTCTACGTGAAAAAACTTTGTCCATGGAAGGTTTTTCTTCGGCACATCAGAAAATATTTCGACTCCATGATTTTAGGTTATGTGAAAACCAGCGTCAGTATAAGATTTTACGACAACAATATTAAGTGGTATAATTTTTTTGCCTTCTCGTCTCATAGTCCATTATATGGAAACTGGTGTTTGTAAAGAAGGAACTTCAAAAACTTATGCTGTACTTTCTCGATCCTCTCAATAAGGAATATTTTTAAAGGGCCCCATAGAGAGGAACTGTATTCCAGTATGCTGACAACGGGACTATTGTAGAGTGTTGTAATATCCTCGAGTCTTGGATGTTCTGCCAATAAAGTCAAGCAAGGTTTTCAGGACGTTGTCAATGTGTTTTTTAAAGGTAGGTTCTTTGTCAAAAATGACTCTCAGATCACGGATGAATTCTAAGGACTCTAAATTAATGCCTCCTTTATTGTAGTTATGTAAAAAGGGTCCCGATTCTCATGGAATCTCATCACTTTGAATCAAGTATGGTTGGTTACTCTCGCACCTTTGGATCAGCCTGTTCGTCTTGGACAAGAGTAGGGTTGTCACTATTCCTGATTGTGTGGAAAAATTTGAGGTAGGACTCTATCCAGTCAAGATACCGCCGATTCCTACTGACTTGAGCTTCGTGAGGAGTTTACCATACAGTAAACTATCGAAGGCCTCTGCAAAGTCCGTATAAATGATATCCACTTGATGTCCCTTTTCCATGCTCCCCACCACTGAGTTTTGAAAACAGACTAAGTGCGTCGTTGTTGACAGTTGCGATGGTACGATATGATGGATTCGCAAAGTTTTGGGATGGTTGAGAGCAAAGACATGCCTTTATAGTTCTCAACAACTGACTTGGAGCCTTTCTTGAAAATGCGAAAATGAATTAGCAACTTTTCAGACCGCTGGAAAAGAGGAGCTGTTGAAGGAGCACTGAAAGAGAACACAGAAGTTTTGAGAAACGCGGTGGTAATCCATCAGGAGCAAGCCCAGATGAAAAATATTGCTAAGCAGAATCTCAGCAGACGCACCACCGATATGTTCAAGTTAATCCTCTTTAGTTTTGGCTAAAGTCTTCCACAATAAAAGATGTGGCCTTATTGATGTCATTGATGGTTTTTATTATTTATTTATCTCTCAGGCCTCTACTTGAAAAATAAATTACGTATCAAGGCAGTCATCAGTTGTGTGGACTGAGCCACGAAAACATTCCATGGACTGCTGATCAAGTCTGTGCTTGACATGACGGTTACCTTCTCGGTTCTTGGACCACTGGGCAAGTCAGTCTTCCTTCATCCATTTTTTTCACAAATACGTCAGTAAATTTTATCAATTTGATAATATTCCACTTTCCAACGTAAAAATATGAAATAAGTCCTATTTTCTGATAAACAGAAAGCTCATTTTAGAATTCTTATAACCAACTGGAGGATAAAACAATTGTTTCTTTTTAACGCTAAGCAAAACTTGATCAAGTTTTACAGAAACTGACAAATTCGTAAAGTTTTAAGTGCTTGTTTACACTTGATTTGGTTTAAAAAAAATGTAATTTAACTGTTTCCAATCAATATATATTCTGAAAAATGTTTATCTCGAAACTGACAAGGAGTTGAAAAAATGTTCATGAAGTAAAAATTGTTCATTTCAATTAGAATGCCGGATTAAACTGGGTCACCCTGTACATCAAACTTACCGCTTTTCTCAAAAACATCTCATCCTTGGTAAAGTGGTATATACTCAACAACCCCCCCAAAACTCTAATGGTAACTTCAAACAAATTAACATCTTTATTGACATCGAAGTTCAAGTGTTTCTCCACCCAATCCCTTGCTTCCTTATATTCTTCCTTAAGGTTCATCAGATACATCGTATCCAAAGAATCAACAATACTAAGTCCCAAGCCAAACCAATCTTGATAACCCTCAGAAATGGGCTTCAAATGATCATGGCCCCATGCAAATTGTTTGTAGCCTTTCCAAGCGTGTTTGAACGCCTTGACTACGGCTTTTTGGCGAGTCGTTGATGGGGCTGGGAAATTTACTGGGAGTTTGATTTGGAGGTTTCCTCAATGTATATTACCTGGAAAACTGATTGTATTCTTTGGAGGCTCCACGACTTGTTCGCTATCAATTTTATTGTTCAAATGCGCCCCTTCTGGATCTTCGAGCACCTGGTTTTCGTTGTTGGTTTCCACACCGTTTTCCACAACGTCTCTCGGATCGTTTCTTATGTTAACCAGTGTTTCTTTATCTATGCTTTTTGACGTGCTGTCAACTGAAATTAGTACGCCTTTTGGCTCTACGGACACCAGATAGTACATGGTGAGTAAGAAGATGAGACCGCCCATGTATATCACGCTTTTTTGGCATTTTGACAGTTGGTTCCATTTCTGAAAATGTTGAAAAAAGGCTAAAAAACATTCAAGCTCCTTCTTATCTATTTGATATTTCTCCAAATATTGAAGTCAGACAACGCCGCACTGGAAATAACAAAGCATCAGCGTATATGGAGACCTTGTTTTGACGCGGTTGATCTTTGTTTGTTTGGATATTCAACCCGGAGAAACATTTATTTTTTGTCTACAGAGTGTTTCAAAATTGAGTTCGAAGATTTTAAGGGGATATTTACCAGCCCAAAATATTTTTTCTTATACAGTGCGGCTCTAAAAGGTCTCCCCCCATTTTTTTTAATGTGTGCACCAAAAATTTGAAAACTTGGCATAGTTTAATTGCTGTCGAAATACTACTTTTTGATGTTACTGACGTACTTTTAGTATTCAAGATGGCGGCTGGGCGCCATTTTGAAACATTTTTTTAAATGGAAAGGGGGTCGTGTGACACCTCATTTTGAAGATCCTGATGAGTACTTTAAAACCCTAGAATATTGAGTCGATATCTTCAAGTACTACAAAATGGCGGTACATTTAATAACTACATTGATACATACACTTTTTGAACAAATTCGTCAAGTTCAATTCAAAAGATGCTTTTTTGACATTTTTGTCATCTATTCCTAACCCAAACTTTATGTCAAGAATATTTCACGCATCTTTTGGAATGAATTTGACGATTTTTTTTAAAAAGTGTATGTATCAACGTAATAATTAACTATACCGCCATTTTGTAGTACTCAAAGATATCGACTCAATATTCAAGGGCTATAAAGTACTTATCAGGATCTTCAAAATGAGGTGTCACACGACCCCCCTTTCCATTTAAAAAAATGTTTCAAAATGGCGCCCAGCCGCCATCTTGAATACTAAAAGTACGTCATTGACATCAAAAAGTAGTATTTCGACAGCAATTAAAGTATGCCAAGTTTCAAAATTTTTGGTGCACACATCAAAAAAAAAGGGGGGGGACCTTTTAGAGCCGCACTGTATAAACATAATATGTCCCAACTTGCTTCGTTTTCGGGATACAAGGTGTCAAAGTTTTTGAAAAAAATCTGTTTTTCATTGATCACTCGAAAATCCTTAAGCTGATTATTGTGTGAATAAAATAAAATTATTCATTCCAGTGGCGTCCCAGAGGGTCAATTGATTATTATTTCTGAACAGAGTGACCCATTTGAAAACGGGCCACAGTCAAAACATTTTTATTTATGGAGCGATTTTGTCGATTTTTTTTTTGAAATGTGGAGAGTGGAACGGGGAAAACAAAAATTTTCAAAACTCAAGGCTACTAGATCATATTTTAGAGGCTGAAAATCCAGAATCCATATAAGCGATTTTTTTATAAAAAAATCGGCCTACGCCACTGGATTCGTCATACCCTGGGATGGATCTGTACCGAATTTCATTAAAAAATATTGAAAATTACCGATTCATTTTATTATCAAAATACAATGAAAACAAACAAACGAGACTGGCAAAAAAAAATAGAAAAAGTATTACACAGAAGTTATATTTTTGAATTGAATATTTTTCACAGTTTGATACAGTGTTTCGAAAAAATCGGTTTTTAATTGAATTGTGTGAATAAAATTAAATTAAAGGTGAAATTATGGTAAGCCACTGATTTTTGAAAAAATTTTTTAGTTTGAGCAATTAAAAATGTTGCTTTTAGTCTTCTCAGTTTTTTTTTCTGTCTGGCATCGTTTTCAAGTTTTTGAGTCTTATCTTGAAAACGAAGCTTTATACAGGGTGTTTCCTAACTTCTGTGACAAAATGAAAGGGGTGATTCTTCGCTTAATTTTAAGACGAAAATGTTGTATAACATTTTTTCGAATTTCGCTTTGTTTCCAAAATACAGGGTGTTTAATATTATTTTTTTTGATTAGTTTTTTATTTTTAACTTTTTTTTATTTATTTAGTGTTTTTGAATTCTCCATTAAAATGATTATAATTGATTGCTGTATTTGTTAGAAAATTCAACATCAGCGATAAAATTACTTTTTGCGTCAAAACTCACTCAACTAGATTTAATTTTTTATCTCAAAATTTAGGCAAGATACGATAAAAATTCAAGAGATCAAAAAGTTGCGTTTTAAGTTGAATAACCTGAGAAAAAAATGAAAATGACACAAAAAGTCAGTGGCGTACATTTTTTTCCCAATAGTATTGGTTGAAGTGCCGCTCGGGACGCCACTGTATTCGATAATTTTTATTTGTTCATGGCAAAATGAGCCCGTTATCACCATAAATACCTTTACCAAACTTCAACAAAATCGAGTAAAAGATAAATTAATTAAAAATAAAAAACTAATCAAAAAAAAAATTAAACACCCTGTATTTTGGAAACAAAGCGAAATTCGAAAAAAAGTTATACCACATTTTCGTCTTAAAATTAAGCGAAGAATCACCCCTTTCATTTTGTCACAGAGGTTAGGAAACACCCTGTACATAAAAAAGAAGACAAAAAGCAACGATTTTGATTGCTCAATCTAAAAAAAAATATAAAATCTGTAAAAAAAGCAGCGGCGCACCATAGTTTATATCAATAAATATCAATTGGATCTAGGACGCCAATGGAATGAATGATTTTATTTTAATAGCACCAAAAAAATCCCCTTATAACGACAAATAATCGTGCCAAATCTTGTCTTAATAAGCTGAAAGGTTTGTTGAGTAATTAATTAAAAAAACGATTTTTTTATAGAGCACCGTGTCCGGGTACTTGCAGCAGAACAGTTTTTAATTTTTATCTTAAAAAACGAAGAACATCTTTAATTGCTTGATCTGAAAAAATTATAAAATCTTGAAAAAAGCAGTGGCATACCATATCGTTACCAATACATAATATCAATTAGATGACTCTCTGGGACGCCACTGGAATGAATGATCTTATTTTAATCTCACAATCACCCTTATGACGACAAAAATAATCTTGTCAAAATAAGCTCAAGGTTTTTTGAATAATTAGTAAAAAACCGACTTTTTCTAAAAATTTTGACACCCTGTATCACGAAAACGAAGCAAGTTAGGACATTATATGTTTATATGAGAAAAAAACTTTTTTTTGGGCTGGTAAATATACCCTTAAAATCTTTGTACTCAATTCTAAAACGCCCTGTATATAGTGACCCTATATTCCTATAAGCAAAGATGATATACACTGGATCTTTGCTATAAGGGTTGGAATGGCATCAAAGCAATAAACTAAAACGAGGCCAGGATGTTGAGATTTTTTTATGTCAACTTTCTTTTTGGCTTGGCAGGTGGACACTTGGCAACATCGCGCCAGCTGAATGACGTTCGGGTTCGATCTCCATACAATCGTGTATATAATAGATATTAATCTATGCTCCATAATATAGTTACTATTCTTGACAATGTCGATTTTGAATCAGCAATTAAATAATTATTTGAATTTGTTTTTCTTGCTAAATTATTGGTTTTAACATTTCCAGCCTGAATAAACAAGCACTGTAGCGATCAAAATGAACAAAACTATTGTCCAAACTGATCTTTTGTACCCATAACAAAAGAAATCCGATAATACATGGACAATTATTCCAGACAAAGCCAGTTAAACCTATCATTGAAGTTAATTATTATTATGTATGTAATTTCTAAATTGAAGTTTATTAGGCAAATTTCAAGTTAAAATTCAACAAAATCAGTTTCTACTCACCCGCCTTAATTTAAACACATTTTTTTTTTGGGCCGGCAGTTTTTCATCGGTTAAATTTAGAGAGACGTCATCTCGACCCATCATTTTATGATGTTGATTCTATCTTATCATTATCAGAACTGATTTTAATTGAATATTTCCATTCAATTCAAATCAATTCAATACAGTAGTAATTATTCCAAAATAGTGATTTGACACGTTTGTCAATAAAACCTAACAGCTGATACTGACAGTTGTTGAATTTATGTAAGGTTTACATTCAATTTGTTTTCGAATTGGAACTGTCAAATTTCTCCTTGGCAAACAGGATTCATATGCTACCATCTAAATTATATTTGTGTTCAAAATCACGCCCACGCCAATACAATGTAGATGGTATCATATGATTCTCATCTGGAAAGGAAAATTTGACAGTTACACTTCGAAATGAAATTGAATGAAAACCAGGCATTGTAGGGTTGGATCAAGCGTGATGATGGTTTTTTATTATGCGAATAGGCTAAGCATAAACAAGTTTATGTTAATTTGTGTTCATTTCTTTTGGTAATGGGTTTATGGGTAAATTGACGAAAAAATCCCATTTTTTCTGAACCGTTAATCCGATCACCTTGTATTATTCATTTCAGCTTATCAAAATACATCATATAAAATGGTTCAATACATTATTTTAATAGTTGGAAGGTATATAGTTACTAACCCTAACTATTATAAATTAAAACATTCATCTCATAACCATTTAAATATTATTCATTCTATTTCGAGAGGCAGATCAGTGATTGGAATGAATTAAAAAAAAAGACAAAAAAAAGTCTGCATGTCGACAAAATAGGATCTATGATGAAAAAAATTGACTTTTAAATTATTATACAGGAAGTCTCAAAAATGCAAAAACATAAAATTTAACAGCAGCAATAAGTCTTTTTTTGGCCTTTTAACGTGAAATGATAAATAGAAAAGCCGTTTAGTTCTAAACCCGATTTTGAACGTACTGAAGAAAATTTGGATTTATGAAAATAATTAAAAAAAAAACACATTTTTGTAAGGCCGCATTTTATTACATACACTCGATTACTAGCCTCATATCACTAAACATTGATAAAAATAAATTCACAATGAAGGAAACATGATACACAAAAATTTAATTTCAAAAATCCCTCCCCCATATTCAACACACTTTTCCACCTGCTTCCTGAAGTTTTCAAAACTGAACTATATCTTCTGAATTGATAATAGCCTAGTTTACATCGATAACTCGTTTAGTTCGGTCCGATAGGACCAAGTGGGTTGGGATAGTACGGTAGGACCAATGATTGCTTTTCGCCCGTTTACACCGTCTTGCAACGCTTGAACTAAATCTGTACGCCCGCAATTCGTCAAATGTCAAAAACAAGTCGAAATTATTCATCAACACAATTCGTAACCAAAAAAAACATGAGTAAGTACGCTCAGATTGCCTTAGAAACTCAGAACCAACACAATTCACAATAATAACAAGCAACATAACCTCAAAATTTTGATCCAGATCGAACCAAATTTAGTTCGGTACACTTGCTGGCGAGTACCGAACCAAGAGCGGACCAGCTTAGTCCGCAACTGTTTACACCATTCGAACCATGGTTCGGATATAGTCCGAATTTGGTACTTGGTCCGCGGACCAAGTTGTCGGTATAAACTAGGCTAGTGATTCGACTGCTTGCCGGATTCTCAGTTTTAAAATATCGATATCATTAGTCCGAGGTTGCGCAAAAGTAAGCTGCTTTAGACGGCCCCAAAGGAAAGAATTAGCTAAGGTCAGGTCGGGACTTCTTGGGGACCATAAGACTAGACCATTTCTTCCTATCCATCTCACACCAAATTTTCTGTTCAGCCATTCTCTGACCTCTCCAGTGCAATGTGCGGGACACCCATCGTGTTGAAAATACATTTCGTTTCGATATTCCAGGGCCCAGACAACGCAACCGATCTCAGAGATATCTTCTATGGATATCCATGATATCCATTGGTTCTGAGTTTCTAAGACACCCTGAGCGTACTTACTTATGTTTAACTTATGTTTTTTTGATAACGAATTGTGTTGATGAATAATTTCGACCTGTTTTTGACATTTGCGGGTACTCATTTAGTTCACGCGTTGCCAGACGTGCGAGAAGCAAGCATTGGTCCTCGGACCGAACTAAAGGAGTTATCGGTGTAAACTGGGCTACTCTGTATTTGAAGTTTCTAGGGTCACCGCGAGGGGGCGTAATGGTACTGTGAAATATGAAATCGACCTATTTTCGAAATTTTCCCCATTGAACTACCAAAAAAAAAAAAAAATGAAAGCAGATTTGGGATTCTGTGCAAAATTACCCCTCGACACTTCATTCTACGTTGTAAACTTGATGTAACTAAATTGCTTATTTCTTGTCTCTAAATCGATTTGAAAATCTCCTTTTTCTGGTGCATGTGCTTGAGATTGATTTCATTCGCGTGAGCCAACCACACAACAAAAAATTGTCAAAGTCAAATCTGTTTTTGAGGTTTCTTCGAAATTTTCAAATGCAAACCCCCTATATAGATGCCTCAATCGTGTTATCTGAAAAATGTCCTACCACTTTTGTGAAAATCGTTTTTTTTATATCTTTTGAAATAAAAGAGTTAAGGAAACTTCATAGGCGCATTCTTTCGAATCGATTTTTCTGATCATGATTCATTGTCACATGATTTGTTCAGTTTGTTTTTTTTTGGCATGTTACGTTGTCACGTGATTATTTGATCAAAACGCGTTTTGATTCGGGAATCAGTTGCGAAAGAAAGCGGCTCATAAGTAATCCCTCGAGGAATACTTTTGTAACTGCCCCTGTACAGTTGCATAATATTTAAAAGGGTGTGTACCTACCTTCACGGACATAACCTCAATGATAACCTAACCTCAATGCTCAATGTTATTTCAGCTGAGCTTGAACAACGCAAGTTTACTAAAACAAATACCTTACAATGAGTAAAGTGCAGAAGAACTACAAAAAAAACTACCACTCCAAAAACCAGCAGAAACGCAGCTCCATCGATGTTAACCTCAAAGGATTCCTATGCAGTTGCAACAACAGAGAAAAAGATTGCATCCGTGAGTCGTACAACATTCTAAACAAATACGCAGACATTTTATGGCCTAAACCTGAAACTAGTGAAACTACCCAAAACACTGACATCGAGGATGACCTACAAAAAGAGCTCAATGAACTACGTGCTGAGAAAAAGGAAACCAAACGATTCCAACTTGTAGATGCTGGAGCCAAAAACTTCCTTTTCATCAAAACAACCGTCGAAGATCCTGTAAAACTAGCCGAAACCATTTTACAAGAAATATCCGAAAATAAAACTCAAGAAACCCGGTTTCTTTTACGTCTAGTTCCAGTAGAAACCACATGCAAAGCTTATTTGAAAGACATAGAAAAGGCCTTTGAAAGTCTATGCGAAAAACACTTTTCCACTGAAGCCAAAACGTTTTCTGTGATTTTCAACCATAGAAACAACAACAGTGTGGCTAGAGACGAAGTTATTAAAAATCTTGCCAGTCAGATTTTTGACCATGGAAAGGAGAAGAGTTTGGAACATAAAGTTGACTTGAAAAATGCGGAAGTTTGTGTGGTTGTGGAGGTTATCAGAGGGTTTGCTTATTTGAGTGTTGTGCCTCATTTTATCAAGTATAAAAAGTATAACTTGTTGGCTTTTTGTGAGCTGGAGAAGGAAGTGAAGAATGATGATTCAAAGGATGAAGAAGGAGTAGAAAAAGTTGAATGTAAAAATGGTGATACTGATAAAAAGCTGACCTAATTTTCAAATTTTTTATTTGATTCTTGTTTACCTAATCCAATAAATCCTGTCGATCCTAGTTTCTAGTTTCCTCTATCTTTTCCGCGTAACGCAGTCATGACACTTCCGTCTCGCAAAAAGAGGCTTGAGGCTTGTGACATTTATTTGACAAGCGCCCTGGGGTAAAACATTAGGTGTGTTTGTTATGCTTCACTAGTGCACACTTTTCTACACTACAACACTCAGTATGGCTTTGTTTGCTAACCCAAACAAAGCCACACTGAGTGTTGTAGTGTAGTTTGCTGACCCAAACAAAGCCACACTGAGTGTTGTAGTGTAGAAAAGTGTGCACTAGTGGAGCATAACAAACACACCTATTTTGTGTTTCTCTCAATATAGTTTTTTTCAAAAATTTAATCATCCTTTTTCTTTTTCAATAACTAGCCAAGTGATGACGTCATTGCGATTGGCACTATTGGCAGCACCAATTTGACATTTCTACTTCAAAGTGAAATTCAATAGGTGTGTCTGTTATGGTGAATGCTCCACTAGTGTACACTTTTTTACACTGCACCAGTGAATGTGCTTATAATATGTTTGTTTGTTTTTTAATTTCCTTTAGACATTGCATTACACTATCCTACACTAAAATAACAAACACACTCAATGTAAACCTTTACATCAAGCCACGTGGTTGTGGAGTGGAAATAAACTGGTGAAAGATCTTCGGCTTCCTATTGGTCGAGAAACTGTCTCCAACCACAGTGCGGACCTCTTTCTAGGCTAAATGATGCAGAAAGAGCAGGATTTCTTGATGTTTTCGTTTTTGCTGAAAGTGGGGTAATGGAAGGTTTACATTCAGTTTGTATTCGAATTGGAACTGTCAAATTTCCGCTTGCCAAACGGGAATCATATGCAACCATCTACATTGAATTTGTGTTCAATCTCGTTTGCCATGCGGAGATTTGACAGTTCCACTTCGAAATGGAATTCAATGTAAACCAAGCATTGGCAGCATTAGCCTAGTTTACACCGACAACTTGGTCCGCGGACCAAGTACTAAATTCGAACTATATCAGAACCAAATACTTGGTTCGAATGGTGTAAACAGTTGCGGAATAAGCTGGTCCGCTCTTGGTTCGTTACTCACCAGCAAGTGTACCGAACTAAATTTGGTTCGATCTGGATCAAAATGATGAGGTTATGTTGATCGTTATTATTGTGAATTGTGTTGGTTCTGAGTTTCTAAGGCAATCTGAGCGTACTAACTCATGTTTTTTTTGGTTACGAATTGTGTTGATGAATGATTTCGACTTGTTTTTGACATTTGACGAATTGCGGGCGTAGACATTTAGTTCACGCGTTGCAAGACGGTGTAAACGGGCAGGAAGCAAGCATTGGTCCTACAGTACTATCCCCACCAGCTTGGTCCTATCGGACCGAACTAAACGAGTTATCGATGTAAACTAGGCTATTGTTACAGATGGGCTGGCAATGATGTATGAAATATGGACAGGCTTTGTAGACCTTCCATAGGCAGCTTCATCTCTCATGTGTTTATTGTTTATTACGTTTTTTGATCGGAATAGCGGCGACTTCCTCTCTAATACATGGATCTTTTTGTTCGTTTAGTTCGCTCAGTGATGATGAGAGAACGACCGTTTTCAAAAAACGTCCGAATGGCGAGGCCGCGATGTCCTCCACTCCAAACTAAAGTTTGATAATATATGGAAACAAGATTTGGACACACCATTCTGCATTTTTTGACATATCAGTGACATCTTAAAATGTCAATATGACAGCTGGGCGACATTTTGAATACAGAAAAACAAAATGAAAGGGGGCTCGAGTGATACCTTATTCTGAAGACCCTTTGACCCTGATTCAAACTATCAAGTTCCAAGCCTCTGCTATCATTCTTGTTGATATGACAGCGTACAGCGTGTCATTTTTTTTTCATTTTTGTTCCATAATTGATACTTACCCACAAGAGTTGCCTTCTCTAAACTAAGAGGCCAGAATATCTTCAGAATGAGCTATTACCCAATCTTTTTGACGAGGATTGTTTTTAACCATTTTTTTCCTCATGGTGTGTCTTTGAGCCGCACTGTATTGTTATACCCAGCATGTTTGTTTTACCGCACCCTTTATGTCTACAACACAACTATCTTCCTCTCTCCTTTGAAGTCGGCGAAGAAGAAGCTACTGTGCAGAATTGGTGATTCCGACCACACCGATCTTGTTGACGTTGAGATAAATAGCTTCTAATAAAACATTCTATTCTAAACAGAAAGCAAATAAGTTTTGGCCACATGCGGCGGCAAATTGATACAATCGCAGTCACAAACTTCAGGAATGTCTTTGCCGAAACCTCGTCTTGGTGGTCCTGGCGGATTTGCACCCAAAACATACCCCACAATGCATTCATGAACCCATTTTTCATTCTGGTCTCCATTTACAAGCATCATGGTATCTCCGCAATACTTCCTGATAGAACCATAATTTTGACAATAAAAGTCAAGCTCAGCCTGGACCAGTTCTGGAGCATCTTTTGGATGGCGTCTCAGGAGTTTGTCGTCTGCAGAAAAACATATCTAATTAAGGGGTGAGTCACTTTCCAGCCAGGTGTTAGCTGATTAATGAGAGAAAACCTGGGTGGAAAGTCTTTCGTGTCCCACCCTGTACTCTGTATATTTGAAGACAAGTTCAAATGTAATACCGTTGATAAGAGTACTACGAGAGTCTGCTTCCTGGCTGGTTAATTTCGGAAGTAGTGTTGTAGACCCAGTATGTGCGTTAATTAGTCTGTTATGGCGCCCTTTGCAAATACCCAAATCAGAATCAATGGCGATTATACGATTGGGAGGTGTTTGGAGGCAATCTAGAAACTGTAGATCTGTCACTGTGAAGGGATATCCTGTGAGGACCCATCCATGGTCCAGGCAGTCTTTTTCCAGGATTCTCTTGTTGACTATTTGGCATAGGAGTTCAGAATGGAAACAGACCTTAAAATACCTAGTATCATATACATATTATCAATAACTCGGGAACTTAAAAAAAAAGAGGTTGTGCTCTTTTCCCCAATCTATTCAGCATCAAATTTTCTGTCAAATCATCACACAACATACAGTTTTGATTTGAAAAATTAAGTTGATGGTCATGGTCGTAACTCATCAAAAAAATCGTCATACCCTTTTTTTACATTTCCTCAACTCAGCTCCCAAATCCGTATCAGACATCCACGCCTGGCATATGATATATTCAAAATCTACATGGATAATTTTCAAATTCTGACTAAGAAGCTTCGCCTGTGTTTTCCTGCCAGAGCCCCTTGGGCCCATGAGAACAACACGTGGTCTAACTAGCTTGATTGCTTGTTTCATCCTGCAGACGTCCAGACACTCAGCTGCCACTTCTGCAACATTCTTACCAGACAAGCTAACTTCTCTTACTTTTTTGCTGAACAAATCTCTAAGAGCGAAAAGATTTCTACGCAGCTGCGGCCAGTTTTCCGGAACACTGCAGTACAAAACACTATCCAGCGTAAGCTGGAAGGGCGCTACCAGATACAGCACATGCGTAGGAAGGATCCCCAGTTTAACCAGAGCCGTAGCATCTTCTTCGTTGTTGATACAATCAGCAATGATCCATCCGGTGCTGGAGATTTTCTGGCTTTTGATTATACAAGCCAGCCCTTTTGCTATGGATTTGGGTTGCTCTACTTCCACGCCGAATATGGTTTTCAGCAGCTGCACGCTGAGAATCAGTTGCTTGGTGTGCTTGGATATTAGCTCAGCTATAGCTACACGGTTTATTTTCATGGATCCGATCATGATTACGCGTAAGGCGTCACGACTGGCGGCAGCTTTTTGCAGGATTTGTTTCATGAACACGATATGGTCGTCGGGTTTTTGGATTAGGAGTTCGCGGGCTATTTCGTGGAAGAGTTCGGTGATGCGATGTTTTTCGAGGTAGGGGATGTGCCATTTTGGGAAATTAAGAGGGCGTTTGGTGGGGTCTGTCATGTTATGTCTTTGTGACAGGTGGAAGTGGTTGTCATTGCAGGAAGGTTGGCAATGTGATGATCATCTGCTCCTGGGATTTTGAATAATTCAGGCGTTGTGAATAATTGCATCGCAGGACGATGATCTATGCAGATGATCCTTCGCTCTGGGCTTTTTCACAATACAAGCGCTGAGACTTATTGAGAAAGTTACAAAATCTGCGCGTTTGCAGGACAATGTCATGGAGGAAGATTAGCATTGGCATGTATTTTGAACCCTGCATTTTGTGAAAATAGCGAACTATTTTGTCCGCCCGTGAAAATCTTTCCCGTACCGTTCGCTACATAATGTAATTCACGTTTTACTATAGGCCGGAAAATCACTTATTAAAGTACGCGTCAAGATGTTTATGAACGAGGCGATGATGAATAAGGAGCCGAGTCTGGAGTTTCTACCTCAGCTGATTTTCCTCTCCATATATCCAAATCTTCTGTAAAATTTCTTCATAAATGCGTTTTGGTGTTTGTTTTAAGTTGGGCTCGTTTGGGTTAGTGCTTGATAATATCTTCATGCATGGGTGGACGAAATACGGTGACTCAAATTATTTTCAAGTGTGGACAAAATAACAGTGCATGCTGGGTGTAAATTTGCTTTTTGGTTCTTCGTTTCTTTGTTTCATTGTTTTTTCTTTTTTCGGTTATCTCGAGAAATAGTAAAGAACATTTTTGTAGGGATCTTACAGAATGTTTTTTCTAAAATTAATTGTGGAACATGAACTTGACGATATAAATAAATGACCACTTCAAACCGTCGTCAGTGTATAAAAAGCGGCCTCAACTCAACCTATCAAACGTTACGTGGCCGCGTTTTGACATTTTAAGCGTATTTACTTACCCGTTCTGATTGGATGTATAATTTTGAACCATGTCGGCGGGAATATCACGAACCAATCATATCGCAAAATGTAAAAACGTCGTCCTTGAAATACGTACATGAGGAGAGGATCCACCATGATGGTTGGTCCTCATGATGGTCCTCATATTCATATTCCTCATATAGATCATTTCCAAGTACGTCACGACGTCACGAATCTCAGCAGATTCCTGAAAGTGACACATTAAAATCATTGTGACATAATATTTGAGAATTTAAGGTTGAAGTTATGCCTGTGTTACATTCAATTTAATTTCGAAGTGGAACTGTCAAATTTCCGCTTGGCAAACGGAAATCATGTGCTACCGTCCACATTGAATTTGGCGTAAGCGTGACTTTGACAACCTTGACGACTCCAACCTGAAATTTTGAACTGTCACTGTACTCTAACAAAAAAAAAACTGCAAACCTGTAACATGCTTTTTCAGAAATCAGATGTTTTCTACGTCACAATCGATCTATGTCAATATGCTTAAAATGTCAAAACGCGACCACTACGCCATGGGAACGCACCATCAGTCAAATGTCACAACAGCCACGCAGCGCTGCAATCGACCAAAACACCCGGCAACACCGCCTCGTCACTAACAAGAAACGAAGAAATGCGTCGCTTATCTCGGGAATAAACCATTTCGAATAGTTTTTCTCAGTGAATTGTGCCGCATTTTTTGATGTTTTAAACTTTTAATGGGCAAAATAAGCTTGAACGAAGTGACCATTACGCCGATAAGTGAATCAAATTCAGGAGAAAAGCGAAAAAACCCCGTCAAAATGCCGTATATGGCGGATCCATCCATAGTAGCACGAGTACAGGAGGTAAACAAAACAAATTCGTTTTGCCGGATTTGTTTAACGGGGGTGTTTGTTTTTGATGGGGGTTGTTGCAGTGGTTTGTTGTTTGTTGGGGTTTGTTGTTTATTTTGTTTCCGGGGTTGTATTGTTGGAATTATTGGATATTTAAGGTGATCGAGTCAAGCGTCAGTCGGTCTCCTATTGTATTTTATTACACTTTTATTCGTCTTATAATTCAGATAATAAATCATCATGCTGTAATCTTGTGGTCTGTATTCAATAATTTTCTTTAGCCTCCTTTTTAGCAAGATTTTGTCTTTTTATTCGTGTTTTAAATCGTGTTTCAAACTTAATTAGCATTTTTATTATTCTTCAGTCATTTTAACAGTAACAACCATAAATCGTCGGTAATCGACGATAATCATCCGTAATCCTAATATTTACAAAGAAATTTTGATAATTATTATCGCTGATTTTCATCTATTCTCACTTAGTGCACATGAACTCGATCAGAAAACTCCTTTTTCATGAGTCTTTTTGTTTCTTCAAGTGTTTGACGATAAAACGTATATTAAGCCAATTTAAAAAAAAAATTAAACAACGTTTAAAATCTAAAAACAATACCAACACATCTCAAGCGTCGCACAGATTATTTGGGTCAAAATTCAGCTTTGATGAAAAATCGCTTGCAATTTAAATGCAATATCATCACGCATAAGCGGCTGAAGGCACAGAGAAAGAGAGAGAGAAAAGTGATTGGCGTAAAATCAGTGTGTTAGAATAGTTAGAATAGCCTAGTTTACACCGACAACTTGGTCCGCGGACCAAGTACTAAATTCGAACTATATCAGAAACAAATATTTGGTTCGAATGGTGTAAACAGTTGCGGACTAAGCTGGTCCGCTCTTGGTTCGGTACTTGCCAACAGGTGTACCGAACTAAATTTGGTTCGATCTTAATCAAAATTGAGGTTATGTTGATTGTTATTATTTTGAACTATGTTGGTTCTGAGTTTCTCAAGGCAATCTGAGCGTACTTACTTATGTTTTTTCAGGTTACGAATTGTGATGATAAATAATTTCGACTTGTTTTTGACATTTGACGAATTGCGCGCGTACTCATTTAGTTCACGCGTTGCAAGACGGTGTAAACGGACGGGAAGCAAGCATTGGTCCTACCGTACTATCCCCACCCACTTGGTCCTATCGGACCGAACTAAACGAGTTATCGGTGTAAACTAGGCTAATGTGTCATGTTAGGCATTGACGAAGACAACTCCCACACCGGTACGGGGTTAATTTGCGACCTACGCTCCCGATTTTGAACGTCTTCCTTCTTTGTCACACATTTTGAGGGGTTGTCGAGTAATGTCAAGTCAGCTGATGCTGATAGATTTCTATTGATTTTATTTTGCGGGCGGATTGATTACATAACATCGGTAATCGGTCGCGAATTTTGTTTTTAAAATGTCGGATCGTCGTGTTATGTGTTAAATTTTGAATTTAAAAGACGGATATGGTTTGACATTTGGGAAACGCCTTGATTTAAAGTCAATTTCATGACTGTTTGAACTTTCTATAATGAGAAATGACGCGAGGAATGATTTCAGACTACATTTTATGAAAAGGCGAGTTTTTAAAAATTTCAGTCTTTATACTGGAGCTTTTTACTTTTTTGCGCTCAGTACGATTTATTTCAATCAAGTATTTACTTTCCTTCGACTTTATTCATATTCAAACATGAGATATCGGATAACAGATAACAGATTTTTTATCGGTTCAGATGAAGCTTACTAATACTAATCTTCTGAGTGCACCTACAAACAGATTTCTTTTTTTTCTGAACATAACTCTTAATAAAATGAGAGGACTTATCAAGTTCCAAATGTTTCGAAAGCGACCCAACATTCTTCATCAGTGTCTACCCAAACTACTAGTTAATTAATAAAAGTTCAGTAACATAAAACTTCATCAGAATCTTGGTTATTTTTTTTATCCTCTGACGAAGAAAACAGACTTGTTTTGGATTGAAACTTTTTTGCTTTTCTCATTTCACTATTAGTTTTTTAATGTTAAAAATACAGACACTGTGGTTGCTTGATTGGTTAGTTTTTTATCTAATTAAATTAGATGAGTGGGTATTTATGACCTAAATATAATACAAAGTGGTAGAAAAACTCATAGAAGCGCCACAAACACAAAACTACAGAATAATAAAGGATATTTGATGATTCTTGTCGATATTCTTGCGTAATCATCTAGGTGTATAAAATTTTAATTTTGCAAAAAATATTTTTGTTAGACTATTTTCCAAAAAATGAAAATCCATATAAAATTGCACACTCGATAGTGTGAACTCAATAAACCAACGTCCGTTCACATTATCGACTTACTCAGATAACGAAGATTGTTTAATTGAGTTAAAAGTTTGTTAATATGTATTTATATGAAAAAAAGTGCTGCTATTTTCAAAATAGTACTAAACATTTGGATAATTGATTAATTGTTTAACCCCTAAAAGTCACTGATTAAAATACTCTTCATTTTTCATTCAACTTAAAGAAATGTCTTGGAAGGTTTGATGTTTAGTTATTTTTCTCTAATTCAAGGCAAAAATCATCCCCCGAATTCACTTTCTCTGCAAGGGGTTCATAGATTTGAAGATTGTTTATTGCCTTTTTGAAGTTTGAAAAAAAATGTCTTGGAAGTTCGATTAGTTTTTTTTTCAGTTTAACGCATAAATCAACTTAGATTTGACGAATTTTATGTTCGAACCACTTAAAATCAGTGACAAAAAAATTCTTCGTTTTGTATTCAGTCTTGAAAAAGATTGCCTTTGGTGTTTTGACGTTTAACTCATTTGAAGTTGATAACACCGATTATTTTTCTTCAGTTTAATGCAAAAATCAACCGTTTATCTTCAAATTTGAAGAATGTGCATTTATCTTTTGAAGTTAAAAAAAAAATGTCTGGGAAGTTTTGTGGTTTAACTCATTTAAAGTGGTTTACATCGATTATATTTTGTTTTAATTTAATGCTAGAATCAATCGTCTATTTGCCAAATTTGAAGAATGTTTATTCATCTTTTGAAGTCTAAAAGAATATTGTCGGAGGAGTTTTGAGCTGTTACTGATTTGTAGATGTTTACATCGATTATTTTTCTGCAAAAATTAACCCTTCATCTACAAGGTTGAAGATTAGGCGACGAATTTGGGAAATTTATTTCCTCTATACCTATATGGTTTATTGGTTTGAAGATTGTTTATATCCTTTTTGAAGATAAATAAAGAATTGTTGCAGTTTTGAGGTTTTACTCATTTTAAGCGGATAACGTCGATGTGACGCTAAAATTGTTATCTTCAAAACTGAAGAATTGGCGCAGTAATTTAATTTATTTATTGCTTTAAAAAAAAAATGACACAAGTATTTCCTTTAAGCTTTAAGCTTGTGTTTTGCGAGATTTTTCAGTGAAAATTCATTATCACTGCTAGTCTAGTATAATTTGTTGATATGTTATCTTGCTCATATCATGCGAGGTTTCCGTTCGACGATGTTCACACTTCCAGTGTTCATTGTTTTTCCAAAATAGTGTTTATGACCATTTTAAACCTGTTACGATCATGTTTCGAGTTGTAATTTTGATGAAATTGATAAAGGTAGAAATTCTTCAGGATATCATCAGTTATTTTTCCAAATAAATTTCATCTTCTCCACTACTTTGCTCTTTGACGAAAGAATCAACAGAAAAGCCTCAAAAATAATGAAAAAATGGAGTATGCAGAGTCTCATGCATGATAATGAAAGAATGTTTCATCTTCTTTCTAAAACTCCCCTGTAGCTTTTAATTGTATGCGCCAAAACCATTGACGAAATAAAAAAGAGGACTTGTATTTATGATGAACGTCATACTTCGAAATCGTTACCCAAATTCAAAATTGCCTGTGCTTGGCACCAAAATTATGGCGTCCGTGAATTTCTATTATTGTCAATCTTTACTGATTTTATGGATTCAACATCAGCACTCTGCAGCAGTCAATAAAGAAAAAATTAAAATATTTGATAAAGACAGATTATAAAACTATAAAAATTTGATACTGAGGCCATTTTTTTGGTGCCAAACAAAGGCAAATTAGGTAACAAAGCCACTGAAATTGTGAGATATCCTCTCTTTTTTCTTATTCAAAGTTCAAACTCTATAACGTACATCACTATTCATCACAATGAACGATAAAATCACTCTTCAAAGCCCCAAAAACCGTTAATCAACAGGTTTTGTTATTGTCAGTACTTGGAGCACAACATCGACAAAACCTACGTGGACATCAACCAAATGGCGGACGATCTTCAAAAAAAGCACAAAGACTATTCGAAAAGAAAACGCAGCGCGTTCAGAGTGGCCGTCAAAAAGGCCTACAATGTGGTCCTGCAAAGTTACGGCCTGGAAGACAAGGGCAACAGCTCTGAAGATGAACTTGTCAGTGACGGCAGTGAACGTAGCGAGGATGAGGGCAATTATGTAAGAAACGTTTCGATTTGTTCAACTTCAAAACAAGTTTCTTCAGCCTGAAAACTCAATGAACAACACTCTGGTAAACTTGTACCAAAGACAACCAAGCGACAAGCCAAAAATGGACGAAAACGAGCTGATTGACATCAGCAGTGAAGATTCGGAAGAAGAAGCCGCGTATAACAACGTGAAGAAAAGTAATGGAGCCACTGTTCCTGCTGTGGCGTCTCCGAGGGGGGTTATTATGCAGGGTGTTACTGTTGATAAACTTCCTGTGGTTAGTCTTATAATTATTATTACTACAAATTTCGGGTATACACTGTTATTGTCCTGTTCAGCCTTTAGGAAAGAACCCTCTACCGCCAGCGCTAGAACGAGCGTTGAAGCGCAAACTAGAAGCGACAATTTCACCAATAAAAAGTGCGCCAAAACGGAAAAAAACCGTCCCGCAAAGTGGCAACACCTTCCAAGAGCAACGGTTCAGTTTTAAGGATGTGGGAGGTATGGATAGGATTTTGGAGGATGTGTGCAAATTGTTGCTGCATATTAGACATCCGGAGTTGTATAGGAAGTTGGGGATTTCGCCGCCTAGAGGGTTTTTGTTGCATGGACCTCCTGGATGTGGGAAGACGTTGTTGGCTAATGCTATCTCAGGGGTAAGTTTTTCAGAAATTTTTGTCAAAATCGTTTCATAACCATTTCAAAAAACCATTGTTCATTTCTTTTGCAATCATACCAGGGTTTTTTGGACGGGTAATTTGAATTCTTCATTTGTTTTAAGGGTGTGATGAGCCGTTTTTTCGAGGAATATTGATATAAAGTGCTTAGGCAAGTTGCCTTGTAACATGGAAATTTTTACCCAAATTCTAATCTCGATATTTTCGAAACGGTAAGAGATATCGAGTTGCGGTCTTCGTGAGGTCCTTGACTAATTCTTCGAGAACACATACATGGTTGGAGTGGTGTATTTATTTTATTTATCCACCTAAAAAGGGTGAGGAAAGGAAGTCATGTTTTTTTAGCAAAATTTGGTGCCACGCCTGGTTCCCAATTTTTGATCAAAACGTTTAGGCACACATTAAACGTTATTGACTCCAGTGGCGTGCAGTAATTTTTTTTAACCACTTAAGAACCAAATAAAATTTTATTGCTTCGTGAAGACAAAATGCAAACATTATACAGGGTGATTCATGAAAAAGTGTCAATACTTCAGATACGTATTTAGGGTCAAAAAACAGACATAATAAAAGTCTATATAATATGTAAATATACAGGGTGTTAAAGTTTAAATTTATTTTTCCTATTTTTTAATAAAATCTACGGTGTGTCCACTCTGAAGTCGCCCACCCTGTATTAGGCATCGATGATTTAAACACACATTCTGGGATTTTATTAACATTTTATTAATTAGAACGTACAGGAAGACTCAATGAGCAGTATAAGTATCAAATTAACAAATTAAAAAAAAAAAAACCAAAACAGTAACATTTTTTTTTTGAAAATGTGAACAGGGAGGTTTTTGGTCATTCTGATTGAGATTCCGTGTTCAGTTTTTTTTTCAAAAAAATTCCCTAACACGATTTTCTGAAATTTGACCCACTTTGAACCCCCATAATCACCCAAAAGTACGTCCCTGGAACTGATTTGCTATAATGTTCAAAAAGTGTTTGACGAGACGTAACAAACAAAAAAAAATGAAAATCGGTTAATGAACAAAAATGTTACAGAGGTGGGACACTTCAGAGTGGACACCCTGTATGAAAATGTAAATATTGAAGTAAAAATTGGTATCCGGGATTTTTTTGGCATGAAAAATTCGAATCTAATCTCAGTATGGCTCTTACTTGTAGGGGGCGCCACCTACATTTCTATTTACTTCTTTGAGCAAACACAACTTTTTCTTAAGTAAAATAAATTATTCTTTTGCCACCTTCATCGTCAATAAGGTATAACAGTTAAAAGTTGATACGAGCAACGGTTTTCGAGATATTTGGATTTAAAAAAAATTCGACGAATGTCACTTTTTATCACAAAATCCAAGAAATAAAAACTGAATAAAATGTATTTAATTTTCAATAACACTATAATGTACAATAGAACACAAGCTACGTTTCATAATTTTCACATATTGAAATTTATGTGTATGTATTTGATAAAAAAAATCACACCCGTCGATATAATAATACTAATCTACTCGTCTCCCATTTACATCCAGCACACAACGCAAATATGTATTTGATGTGAATGCGGCTTTATGCTTTGTACGTACCAATAGAACATGCCTCAATGTCTAATGAAAAAAATACTGTTATTAGGTGAGTTCGAGTATTCGCTCTGAACGCTCCGAGCGCGAAATTGTTCATATAAGCGCGTACAATTTTTGGCGCTCCGAGCGAATACTCGAACTCACCTATTGTCAATAAATGAAAGAAAATGGTGAATGCTGACAAATGTCATTTTTTATAAATAATTTCAATATAAATCTTAATTTCGAAATCTTAATATTTTTCGAGTTACTGGCATTCAAAGGACAATTTTTTTTTCTAGTTATTGATATATTTCGGACATTTCTTACCGAAACAATATGAAATTTAGTACACAGTTTCAGCGTGTTTATCCGTAACGTTCTGTGGAAAAAATGTTTCTCTACTTGTCCCCTAGAGGACACTTTACCTGAAATCCAAATTTCATATTTTGCATATTTTTTTTGTTTCGACAGATCTCTTGAAAACAAATACGTCGATTGGGAGATTGAGTGTACGAGTCGATAAGTCTCACCGTTTGGCCGCAAAACGACAATAAACTAACTCATGTGAAAATGAATGTCAAAATGAAAAAAATTGAAAATAACACAACAACAACAAATACAACGAAAACAACAAAAACAAGAAGTCGTTTTTGTTGATGTTTCTTCGTTTTTGTGTTGTGTTTTCCTTGTTATCATTTCATAGAAAGCAATGATAATTATTTTTGACATGAGTTATTTAATGTCGGCCAAACGGTGAGACTTATCGAATTGTACAAAGAGTAATTTTTTTTCTAATCTTTCCAAATCTTTAAAACGACTTATTTGTTTTTGAGAAATTTGTCGAGACAAAAAAGATATGCGATCTGTAACCCCTAAGACAGGGTGAGATACACCCCCTGAGATCTTAAATAGAAAGGGGGACCGAGTGATACCTTATTTTGAAGGGTGTTCGACACTGATTACAACTGCCGAGTTTCAAGTCTCTGCTGTCATTCCTGTTGATATGAAAGCTAGTCAAAATTTTATTTTTTCATTTTATTTTATTCAATAAATAATTACTCGCAAGAGTAAACTTCTCCATACTAAGAGGATATGATGAGGGAATGAAGACCTTCAAAATGAGCTATCAGTCAGGCCTTTTGACGAGGATTTCTTTCACCATTTTTTTTTTTTTTTTTTTTTTTTTAAATACTTTTTTGGAGTATCCATCCTCGACCCCCCTTTCTATTTAAGATTTCAGAGGTGTTTCTCACCCTGTCTTAGGGGTTACAGATAAGGGTGGGTTCATAGGCTTTTTTTTGTTCCCCCTTCATTTTATAGAATCTGTTTTGAGCGTTATATTTTCTACCATTCAACCGACCTCGTATCTCTTGCCGTTTCAATGGTATCTAAGCCAAACTTCAAGTTGATAACCCACTTCAAAGCTATAAAATCCCTTCTATTGAAGGAGTTGGCCGTCCCACTGATAAAAGTAGCCGCCCCCGAACTAGTGGCCGGTGTATCTGGTGAAAGCGAGGAAAGAATTCGTGAACTATTCGAGAGAGCATGCAACACTTCACCTTGTGTGCTGTTTATCGATGAAATTGACGCCATCACGCCGAACCGACAAAATGCACAAAAAGAAATGGAACGTCGGATTGTTGCTCAATTGTTGAGCTGTTTAGATGGTAAGAATTGCGTTTATAGTCATAATCCGTTGCACGTCATGCTATGGTCATCGGAAATAGTTGGACGTTTGCACATGCGCGTGTTATATTTTTCCGTATCTTTCAAGATTTAAGTGTGTCGGAAAACGGCAATCAAGTGTTGGTTATTGGCGCTACAAACCGACCAGATTCCATTGATCCAGCTTTGCGACGAGCTGGACGTTTCGATAGGGAAATTTGTCTGGGAATTCCAAATATTAAAGCAAGGGAGGATATTTTGAGGGTTTTAACTTCGACTTTGACTTTGTCGCCTGATTTTGATTACCAGCAAATTTCCAAACACACCCCCGGCTATGTCGGTGCTGATTTGTTGTCTCTGACCAGAGAGGCAGCAATGGCGGCTGTTAATAGGTGAGCTGATCTCCATTGACAACGCCATCTATTTGAACATTTTTGATTAGGGCATTCAACTCAATTAAAGAACAACGTAAAATAGAACAAGCCTTGGCCGTGCAGAGGGCAGCAGAAGATGTGGAAAAAGCCCGCAAAGCTGCTGAAGAACAGCGGAAAAAAACCGAATTAGAAAAGAAAAAAATCGAAGAGGCTGCTGAGAAACTTAATGAAGCTGTAAGAGCTTACGCGTGCCCTATTATACAATTCTAATAGTTTTCATAGGAATCTGTAAAGGATGACGACATTGTTGTGGACGACGAACCCAAAACCAACTCCGGGGATGCTGTGGTTGTCTTGGACGATACAGATGATGGGTTGAAGATCAAACCCAAAGACCAGGAGGCGTTGAATAACGGAGATAATGTTGATCCTGAAATTGTCATTGATGAAGAATCACAGCCTCCACAAGAACCAATGCCTGTGGATGAAGTCAAAACGTTGACAACGTTGCAGGAGTTACAGTCGTGGCTCCATGACAAGGTTCCTGTCAGTGATGATCAACTGCGGACTCTGTGCATCACCATGGAAGACTTTGCTGATGCTTTGAAAAAAGTACAACCATCAGCCAAACGGGAGGGATTCGCCACTGTACCTGATACCACGTGGGATGACGTGGGGTCGTTACGGGATATAAGGGAGGAACTGCAAATGGCGATTCTAGCGCCAGTAAGACACGCGGACCAATTTGAAGCGTTAGGTCTGACAGTTCCAGCAGGCGTACTACTCTGTGGACCACCAGGTTGCGGTAAAACTCTCCTAGCCAAGGCGGTAGCCAATGAGGCAGGAATCAACTTCATATCCGTCAAAGGCCCCGAGTTATTAAACATGGTAAGCCTTCATTGTGTAAGTCAATATATCAATTTGTTTGCAGTACGTTGGAGAGAGTGAGCGGGCAGTCAGAGTGTGTTTCGAGCGGGCACGAAACAGCGCCCCCTGTGTCATTTTCTTTGACGAACTGGACGCCTTATGTCCGAAACGTACCGATTCCAGAGAGGGGGGCGCCACAATGCGCGTCGTCAATCAAATGCTCACCGAAATGGACGGGGTTGAAGGACGCAAAGGTGTGTTCTTGTTAGCGGCCAGTAATAGGCCTGACATCATCGATCCTGCTGTTCTTCGACCTGGCAGACTTGATAAAATTCTTTACGTTGGTCTGCCTTCCAGGGAAGATAGGGTGGATATATTGAGGGCCATAACCAAGGTAATAACCACCACCAGAGGCGCTCTTAATTGTAAATTTGCAACTTAGAATGGCACCCTACCCAAACTGGATGATGAAGTGGACTTAGTGAGTATAGGAACGTCGGAACAAACGAAGGGTTATACCGGGGCTGACCTTGCGGCGCTAGTTCGCGAAGCGTCCGTTTTGGCGCTCAAGGAGTTTATGGTGGCTGGTGATTTGAGCAAACCTTTGGCTGTTTCTAGTAGGCATTTTGTTCAGGGGGCTGAAAAAATTAGGCCATCTGTGCCCGAAAAGGTAAATTTATGTTAATTTTGCCAAGTTGTTTCTTCTATTATCCGCGAGTGGCGCCACATAAAAACGTCATCAAATGCAACGAATGTAATGAAAGTTGACAACGTTGCCAAATTGGCAATTGATATAGTTTATTCGGAGTTCGCGCGTTACAAATCAATCGTTTTTTTTTAATGGTGCCCTAAATTTGGTGATCAACGTGCTGAATTAATAACAGATATCAATGTTGTCAAGTTCAAAATTGATTCTCCGCTAGTCGCGCTCAAACACGTGCTGCACAATACTTCATCATCAGCACCTGAACTATACACACAATAATAGATAAATGACAGATTACAACGTTGCCAAGTTGAAAATCAATATTGTTTCCTCGTTAGCTGACATCTTGATGGAGATGTTAAATGATTAACGTTGCCAAGTTTCAGATTTGTATTGTTCGTCCACAGCTGCAACTGATTAATGACATTATTAACAGGTGTCATTGTTTTCAAGCTAGACATTGATACTGTTTATATTGACAGATATCAACGTTGCCAAGTTGAAAATTATTACTGTCTCTTTGTTTATTTCATAAATGCGACCTCAGCTACTCTCGAACGTGCTGCTATTGGTTAATTTAAAGAGTGACATTATCGCTACGTTGAAATATTGATACTGTTACTTCGATTCTCCGCTAGTGGCGCTTTATAACTACGCCGTCAGATGCAGCTCGACGTCAAACGATCAAAGAGTGCTGCATTTATCGTCACGCGTGAATCAATGACATTAATGACTGATGTCAACGTTGCCAAATTGAAAATTGTTATTGTTTTTTCGGTTATCCGCGTAGTTGATGCATTTGCTGTTATTGGTCAATCACAGAAATGCATTAGTGACAGATGTCGACGTTGCCAAGTTGAAAACGGATACTCCTTCGATTCTCCTTATCCTACAGATATAAATGTCAGTTTCATACCATCAAGGATTGTTACCTATTGAAGCAAACAACAAACTTTAGTCTCAATTATTTTGAAAATTTGTCCAATAAAATATAAACTTTTTTTGGTGTGGTGTGGTGCTACAGCGCCATCTCTAACTTCAACAGTTTGGAAGTTACAGATAGAAAATAAATATAACGTGCTGCTATTGGTCGAGAAGTTGATTGGAATGACAGATGTCAACATCGCCAACACAACAGCGCCCTCAAGACGTTAATTGCTAAAAGCGTCGTCAACTAGATTGATGATTTCCTGATGTTAAAGTTGGAAATGGGCATTGTTTCTTCAATTCTCAAAAAGTCATGTTATTACTTGGGAAATGTGGACCGACCAATAGGAACTTATTTGAGAACTCCTTTCATCCTAAAACGGGTTCCTATTGGTCGCACGCAATTTTCTGAGAACGCCATCCTAATTACAGGAGTGGATTAATGACAGATTGCAACGTTGCCAACTTGGTGATGTATGCTGTTTCTTCGAAAGGAGGGCTTTATATGACCAATATGCTGTTAGTGGTCATCAACAGACACATACCATAGTTGTCAAGTTGGAGAATGATCTTGTTTCTTTGATTCTCCGCGAGTGGCGCCACATTACTACATTAGTTGCTGCTAATGGCTAGATCTGCATAAATAGATAGGCTGAGTCTGTCGTCACAGACGGGGTGGAGCTTATATTGACTCCCATGGTAAAACTCCATAAGGAAACTTTTGTTGGGTGTTTCTGAGTTTTTCACAAGCAAATGAGACTTCTAGCAGTAATATTTGGTTAAAAGAGAGTGATATTTATTTATATGAGTTTTTGGCAAGGTGAGTTGATTTTTGTGTATAATTGATGCTTCAAAATATTTTGAGGTTATGATGTTTACGAGCATAACATCACAATTTGACAAATATCTTGACAGCGATTCATTATGTGGAAAAAATTCTCGAATGAAAGTTGTGCAGAACTCGATTCTCTATAATTTCCTGTCTATAATTTTTTTTCTGCGATGACTGGTAACGGAGATATTACAATCTGACTATTTCAGGAATGATCAGACATCACTAAATGTCAAATATCTTTATAACGATTCATTTTGTCAAAAAATATCTTTAGCAAAAGTTGTTCGGAACTCGATTCTCTCTAATTTTCTTCCTATTCATTTTTTTTCTACGATGACCAATAACGGAGATATTACAATACCATTTTAGATATGGTCAGACATGATGTTGAACTTGATGTTGAATAACTCATCAGTCATCCATTTCGTTATAAAATGTTTGAAATAAAAGTCGTTTAAAACTGAAGTCAACTTGAACGTAATAATAATTTGCGCATCAACAAACAGCGCACCACCACCACATGCCCTGACACTGGCGCCCCCCAAAGTCCATGAACCCATACACATCCATGGACCTGCTAAAGCTGAACCCTCTTTCACCCCTTCCACCTGAATCCGCTGAACCAATTTCAACCCCTTCATATACTCATCATACATATAATCTGTACCATTTATTGTCGTTCTCAAAGAAAGTACTGACTAGGTACTTAAAACCTTTAAGACATGTTTCAAAATACGTCAAAGCCTTAGAGTAGTCGATTGAAACGACGTCATATTTGCTTGTGAAAAGCTCAAAGACACTCAACAAAGATTTCCTTATGGACTATTGACATTAATGACAGATTGCAACGTTGCCAATTGATGTTATTTTTAGATTTTTTCACTCCATCTCCCTTCTATTAAGTAGTATTTTTTGGTTGATGGGAGGATGTGTGTTGAAAACATCATATATTTTCCAGGACCAAAAACACTATGAAAAACTTCGACGAATGTACACGGCAGTGCCCGAACATGCCGAAATAGAAGAAATGGAATATTCCTAAACTCATTCCCGAAAGTACTTAGGGGCATTTATAGTAAGTCACGAAACGAATCACACAGACGGTAGTTTGAAAATTCATATAAATTTCAATATACTTGATTTTAAAATGTGTATATATATTTCTACTTTTTTTTCCTATAATTTTTGGCTTGTAGGTTCAAGTAGTTTGATGCACATGTTCTTTTTAGAGAAATTGTTTCAAAATGCGAGTATGTAGTTTTAAAAATTGTCTATTTTATTAATGAATAAATCTGTTCAAAGATTATGAGAATTTCATTTCATCAATAGTCCGAATAAAATAAACCACATTTCTGGAAACATATTTTTTATTCGGAAAGCTAAATGATTCAACTTAACATCAATCCATATTCTGGATGGAACAAAGCGCATCACCCAAACTCACAACAACATCGCTTCATGCTAAGCGTTAACTGTATAACATTTGCCAAAAATAAATTTTTTTATGAATCTCCAAAAAATATTTGTCTACAATGAAAATGGATTATATGCTTGTATATAAAAATGCGGACGAATATGATGAATGGCATATTTACAGCGAGTATTGCGCTTTTCAAGCTTCAATTCAAACCAGTGCCTCACTTCACACTTTTAATATTTGTGCACGTTATACCTGCGTTGGACGACGTTTCGATCAATGTTGTCTGATGATCAAAGTATTGATCGAAACGACGTGTTTTGATTATGAAACAGATTTTGTGTGATTATTTTTTCACAATGATATTTCTTTCAACGGATGATCATTGCTGATGAGCCAGCTGGTCCCACTTTTTGCGTTCTGGATCACTTCGACTAGAGCTTTTCCCAATTTTTCCGGTCTGAAAATGGGAAAATAACAAACAATTATGGATAAATCGATCTAGTTATTTTTCTAATCATACCAATAAGTGAGAAAATTTAAAAAAAAATTGATGAAGGAGATATGAATAAGTCGATGAATGACAAAAATTATACCTAAGAGTGATGATACAGGGTTGGATTAGGGGCCAAATTACAAAACAACATATATTTTTTTTTTGGAAATTCATTGAATAAGGCGATACAGATGAAAAAATAAAGATACAAAATCGAAAACCTCCCCAGATCAACGTCTGACAAAATTCCTAATGAATCTTTTGAAAATGATGATGGAGGGTTGATTCAGACGTCAAAATATAGCAAATTCATTCCTCTTCAATAAAGAAATCAATTTTTTTTTTAAAATTCTGAATAAGGCGATACAGACCAAAAAATAAAGAAACAAAATCAAAAACCTCCCCAGATCAATGTCTGACAAAATTCCTAATTAGTCTGTTGAAAATGATGATGGAGGGTTGATTCAGACGTCAAAATACAGCAAATTTATTCCTCTTCAATAAAGAAATCAAGATTTTTTTTAAAAAATTCTGAATAAGGCGATACAGACCAAAAAATAAAGATACAAAATCAAAAACCTCCCCGGATCAATGTCTGACAAAATTCCTAATGAATCTGTTGAAAATGATGATGGAGGGTTGATTCAAACGTCAAAATATAATAAATTTATTCGTCTTCAATAAAGAAATCAACCTTTTTTTTTTTTAATTCTGAATAAGGCGATACAGATCAAAAAGTAAAGATACAAAATCAAAAACTTCCCCAGATCAACGTCTGACAAAATTCCTAATTACTCTGTTGAAAATGATGATGGAGGGTTGATTCATACGTCAAAATATAATAAATTTATTCCTCTTCAATAAAGAAATCAACATTTTTGTTTTAAATTCTGACTAAGGCGATACAGACCAAAAAATAAAGATACAAAATCAAAATCCTCCCCAGATCAACGTCTGACAAAATTCCTAATTACTCTGTTGAAAATGATGATGGAGGGTTGATTCAAACGTCAAAATATAGCAAATTTATTCCTCTTCAATAAAGAAATCAACTTTTTTTTTAAATTCTGAATAAGGCGATAAAGACCAAAAAATAAAGATACAAAATCAAAATCCTCCCCAGATCAACGTCTGACAAAATTCCTAATTACTCTGTTGAAAATGATGATGGAGGGTTGATTCATACGTCAAAATATAATAAATTTATTCCTCTTCAATAAAGAAATCAACATTTTTGTTTTAAATTCTGAATAAGGCGATACAGAACAAAAAATAAAGATACAAAATCAAAATCCTCCCCAAATCAACGTCTGACAAAATTCCTAATTACTTTGTTGAAAATGATGATGGAGGGTTGATTCAAACGTCAAAATATAGCAAATTTATTCCTCTTCAATAAAGAAATCAACATTTTTTTTTAAAATTCTGAATAAGGCGATACAGACCAAAAAATAAAGATACAAAATCAAAAACCTCCCCAGATCAACGTCTGACAACATTCCTAATAACTCTGTTGAAAATGATGATGGAGGGTTGATTCAGACGTCAAAATATAGCAAATTTATTCCTCTTCAATAAAGAAATCAACATTTTTTTTAAAAATTCTGAATAAGGCGATACAGACCAAAAAATAAAGATACAAAATCAAAAACCTCCCCAGATCAACGTCTGACAACATTCCTAATAACTCTGTTGAAAATGATGATGGAGGGTTGATTCAGACGTCAAAATATAGCAAATTCATTCCTCTTCAATAAAGAAATCAACATTTTTTTTTTAATTCTGAATAAGGCGATACAGACCAAAAAATAAAGATACAAAATCAAAAACCTCCCAGATCAACGTCTGACAAAATTCCTAATAACTCTGTTGAAAATGATGATGGAGGGTTGATTCAGACGTCAAAATATAGCAAATTTATTCCTCTTCAATAAAGAAATCAACATTTTTTTTTTAAATTCCAAATAAGGCGATACAGACCAAAAAATAAAGATACAAAATCAAAAACCTCCCCGGATCAATGTCTGACAAAATTCCTCTCCTAATAACTCTGTTGAAAATAATGATGAAGGGTTGATTAAAACCTCAAAACACCGCAAATTTAATTATCTATTTAATAAATTGACATTTTTTTTAATGAAAATTTATTGAATAAGGCTATACAGACCAAAAAATAGAGATACAAAAATACAAAATCAAAAACCTCCCCAGACAAAATAAAACAGCAAAACTACAGAAAATAATCAAAATACTCACTTAACTGGAGCACTACTGGCAGTATCCCGAATCCAAGCCTGCTCATACTCCCCACTCAAAATCCTCTTTCGAGGATCCCCTGCAATCTCCGTCTCCGTCGGAGTGGGACACAAAGACACCACCTTCATCCCAGTCAAATTAACATGATAAGGATCACCATAACATCTCGTCAAAGCAGCTACAGCGTGCTTTGTAGCTGTGTAAACCGGCAGTGACACCAGAGGACTCTTACAACAACTAGACCCAGCATTGACCACCACTCCTCCAGGACCTCCACGGTCTTTTCCTAGAAACCTAAATGCTAGAAGCAGACCTCTGATGACGCCGTTCAAGTTGACATCAACTTCCAACTCCCATAGTCGGTCGTTCATCACTGAGGCGTTGTTGACTACAATGTTGACTGCTCCCAGTTGGGAGATGGTTGTTTGGAAGGCTTCTGGAATTGATGGGTTATGGCTATTTGATGGTTGCATGATGTTCTTACCCTCAAATTGCATGTAGTCGGTGACGTCACACGGGATGAATATGACCCTGTCTTTGACGTTTTTGGATAGCTGGTGCAGAAGTTCTGCTCCAGCGTCTGCGTTGATGTCGCAAATGGCAATCTTGAAATTATCGTTAAAAAATGAATTGAATTGAATAAATAGGAACTTACTTTGCAGCCTTGCTTGAACAACTCCTTACAGTATTCCCTACCATGTCCAGACGCCCCACCTGTGACCAGAGCGACTTTTCCCTTTAAATCCATGTTTTCCACAATTTTCTAACGCACTTTTTCTCAGAAGTTACTTAGTAAATAAACGCATTATCAATATTAACTAGTATAAGGGAGGGTTACTATATTAGTGACTATAGTGGAAAGCGCCGCACCCCAAGTATAGAGCGTCGCGACGCCGGTTGGGGGAAAGTTTGGTCGAGTCTGGATGTTTAGGGGTGTTGTTCGAAAAGTAAGGAATGACAAAACATGTTTATTTCGTTTTTGAAGAAATAATAATTGTGAAAATGATAATTATTGGATTGAGTCTTTTTGTATTTTCAAAATCCCATGCTATATTTCCTATTTTGTTTTCTTCATTTTTTCCATTTCTTAGATCGTTTCTTCAAACTTTTCAAGATCTTTATTCATTGTGTCTCTATTTTCCTTTATTTCTCAAATTTTGTAACCCTCCACTTCTTTGGCTTCAAATTACTTGAGCTATGATCTCAAACTAATTTTTTTCATTCACATCTTCATTATTTTATCCATTCATTATCCATTCATCTCTTTTCCTTAGATAATCCTGTTTCTTCATTTGTTTATATGTTTTTGTCCATCTCTTTACTTCATTTCTTCATCGACCATCCTTCAAACTTACGAGCAATCAATGAATTAATAAACAAATCAAGTCACCATTATTTCTTTATTAATTCTTTGTGATCTCCCATTTTCTCATTCATTTGTCTCTTTTTCCTTCATTTCCCTGTTTCTTCATCTTCCTCTCTTTAATAATAATTGTTTTTCGAGGATTTCAGCCCTTCATCACTTGATTCATTACCTACTACCTTATTATTTCATTGCTTCTTAACATTATTATTTCTTTAATAATGTCAGTGATTCTCAATACCCTTGAAACGTATTACTTATTCATCATTTTTTAATTATGTTGACACAGTGAAATCAAATAAGAACAACAGACTTGAGATGAAAGGAATTAAAAATAAAACAATGAAAGGGTTGATAGTCGAAAGATCTCTTTGATTGATCATTATTTCATTTCCTTAGCTCTTCATTGATTTTTCGCTTCATTGTGTATTCCTTATTGATCAATTATTCAATGAGGTCATTCTTTTGTTTTTTTTTTCACTTTATTGCTTCATTACTTGTACTTATTCATCTATTCATTTCCCCTCTTCATTTCATTACTTTGATTATGACCACAATATAATAAAATTGGAATGAATGAACAATAAATCAAACGTAAAAGAAATAAAGAAAATCTTGAAAAGACCGAAGGATCTTCATTTTATATTTTGATGGTGGAAACTCAAAAAGTAAAATATTTTGTAAGGGGAGTTTCTTTGTTCAAATCATGTAAAATCCCGCCTGCTGCCAACTTTTCTCATTTCCCTTTCTGTCCCTACGCCACGAAAACCCCCTTCTTTAATTCGTCATTATTTTATTTCTTTAGCTCTTCATTGATCCATTTCATCATTTAATTGGCTTATTATTTTGTTTCTTCGTTCACTTTATTGATTCATTACCACTTATTCATCTATCAATTCCATTGTTTCTCCATTTCATCAATTGATTATGACGACAATAAGTATACCTACATAAAATAAATGAAGAAAACCAAGGACCAAGGGTTGATAGTCGAAGAATCTTAATTTTTTAATTGGGTAGTGAAAACTTGAATAGCGAAAGTTTTCATTTTCGTCAATACATCATAATTTCATTTCTTCAATTTTTTATTGGTTCTTCATTTCATCGTCTTCCTTATTGATCGATTAGTTAATCAGCTTAGTGTTTTTTCTTCACTTCATTGCTTCATCACTACTTATTTATCTATCAATTTCATTGTTTCTCCATTTCATTAATTTATCAATAGATAACGACAATAACTATTGGAATCGAAGAATAATAAACCAAACATTGTAAGAGAATGAAGAAAACAATAAAAGGGTTTTGGTAGCCCAAAGATATCGTGATTTTTTATTCTGATGAAGAATAAAATGTATTCATTTTCTTCAGTTTGTCATTACTTCATTTCTTCAACTCTTCGGTGATTCTTCACCTCATTATTTAATAAGCTATTTGTTTTCCCTTCACTTCACTTTTACTACTTATACATATATATATTTGTCAATTAAATTTATTGTTTCTCCATTTTTCATTACTTTTATTATGACGTTGAAACAAATGAAGAAAACCATGAAAAAGCCGAAAAGGTCGAACGATCTTCATTATTTATTGTGATGTGGAGCCTGAAAAGTAAGATAATGCAATTTTCTTCGATTCGTCATAATTTGATTTTTTTAGCTCTTCCTCGATTTTTCACCTCCTCGTGTTCCTCATCGATCAATCATTTATTGAGCTCAGTATTTACTTCATTGCTTCATTCATTACTTTGATATTATGACAATATTGGAATCCAAGAACAATAAAACCAAACATAGAACTGAAGAAAACCATGAAAACGTAGGTATCTGATGGTCGAATGATCTTCATGTTTTATTTCGAGGTTTGTAAAAACTCAATAAATTATATGTCCAAATTTCTTCATCATTTTTCTCATTTAATTATTTTATTTCCCTACCTAGTTCGAAATTAATTCATTTCTTCATTAATCAAATTATTTCTCACTCTTCAAACCACCCCTGTAACATCAAAGATACTCGTTGATAGCGCAACCAACAATACACTTCAAGTTGATACAAGAGAAAATGTGCCACAAGATGCCGCCCTCTGCATCGTGTAGTTCGTCCGACACTGTTGCCAAGATGCAAAATTTATCATAGTAATCCAGAATTGCTGATAAATCAAATCCAAATAATTAGAGAAAATAATTGGTATTGCATGGTGATCACCATAGATTATTATTCAAAACAGTCATATTATTGTGATGTTGATTTTTACAGTCTGTGTTGAATGAATTTGATGTTGATTGTTGATTTTTACCGGATGATTAATCTGCCAATCTGGCACCAACGCACATTAATCCAAACCCAATCAAAAATGGAATTGACAGTTGTCAGTTAGCGTTTGTCGTTCGAGTATGTCAAAATGTGTGAATATGTGAGATTTTTTCGAAAATAAATTTCCATCAGTTTACACCCTCGGCAAAATTACTATTGTGCAAATATATATTAACTTCAGCCTATTATCAGTGTTTGAACGTCTATTGTGCATTTAAAGACGTGTAAACGTACAGATACCGTTGATAGAGGTAAATAAACTTTACTGTTAAAACACTACAAGTGGAACAGAAATCGGAAGTGAGTATGATTAGATGGATTTGCAATTTTCGATTGATACCTAGCTGATATGATTGATTAGTAGCAAATTAATGGTAATTGCGAAAATAGGTTGAGCCATTTGGGTGTGTAATGATGTCATAATGTGGAGCACAGGATTGTTTTTATTGATGTTTTATAGACTTTGTTTTGTTGCTATTTTTTCTTTCTTGTCTAATAGCAAATGATTATAGTAGATATCGTGTAACCCTGCCTTATAAGAGAAATTTCAAGCGGTTCAAGAACTGTAGTTTATTGAAGCTAAACGGAATTTCGACGTTTTAGGTTTTAGTCTACAATTTTCAAATATTTAAAATAAATTTATTGGTTGCGAACGAACATTTTTCTATAAAGCAATATTTAATCTTCCTGTGACCCAATTTTCAAGCTATAATTTCAAACGGTTTGAAAATTACAGCTTATCAAAGCTACGTGGAATTTAAGCTACATATTTCCAGGCTTGTCATTTTTCCAAATTGTGATTTTCAAAACAAATCTGTGGAGTTCATGAGATAATTTCTCGATAGAGGGAGCTTCAAGATTCAAGATGATTTAAATTTCAACCGAAAACTTCAAACCATTTGGAAATGACAGCCTGTCAAAGAAACGTGAAATTTCAACTTTCTTCATTTTGGATGCTTTTCGAAAATTTGTCATGACTTTCGGAACGAGTCTATCGATTTCAAATAAACATTTTTCAGTAGAGGAATCTTCAATCTTAGTTTGAAACAAATTTCAATCGATAATTTCAAACCGTTTGAAAATGACAGCCTGTCATAGTAACGTGAAATTTCAACTTTGTTCACTTTTGATACTTTTTGAAAATTCATCATTACTTCCAAAACCGATCCATCGATTTCAAATGAACATTTTTCAATAGAGGAATCTTCAATCTTAATGTGACACAAATTTCAATCGATAATTTCAAACCGTTTGAAAATGACAGTCTGTCAAAGTAACGTGAAATTTCAACTTTGTTCACTTTTGATACTTCTTGAAAATTCATCATTACTTTCAAAACCGATCCATCGATTTCAAATCAACATTGTTCAATAGAGGAATCTTCAATCTTAATGTGACACAAATTTCAATCGATAATTTCAAACCGTTTGAAAATGACAGCCTGTCAAAATAACGTGAAATTTTAACTTTCTCCACTTTTGATACTTTTCAACAATTCATCATTACTTCTTAAACGAATCCATCGATTTCAAATGAACATTTTTCAGTAGATGGATCTCTAATCTTCATGTGACCCAAATTTCAATCGATAATTTCAAACCGTTCGAAAATGACAGCCTGTCAAAATAACGTGAAATTTTAACTTTCTCCACTTTTGATACTTTTCAACAATTCATCATTACTTCTTAAACGAATCCATCGATTTCAAATGAACATTTTTCAGTAGATGGATCTCTAATCTTCATGTGACCCAAATTTCAATCGATAATTTCAAACCGTTCGAAAATGACAGCCTGTCAAAATAACGTGAAATTTTAACTTTCTCCACTTTTGATACTTTTCAACAATTCATCATTACTTCTTAAACGAATCCATCGATTTCAAATGAACATTTTTCAGTAGAGGAATCTTGAATCTTCATGTGACACAACTTTCAATCGATAATTTCAAACCGCTTGAAAATGACGGCCTGTCAAAGTAACGTGAAATTTCAACTTTCTCCACTTTTGATACTTTTCAAAAATTCATCATTACTTCTAAAACGAATACATCGATTTCAAATGAACATTTTTCAATAGAGGAATCTTCAATCTTAAAGTGACACAAATTTCAATCGATAATTTCAAACCGTTTGAAAATGACAGCCTGTCAAAGTAACGTGAAATTTAAATTTTTTTCACTTTTGATGCTTTTCGAAAACTTGTCATGACTTTCCAAACGAATCGATCGATTTCAAATAAACATTTTTTAGTTGAGAAAACAGAAGATTACTCAGTGTGACACTTATTTCAATCGATTATTTCAAACGGCTTGTAAATGACCTGTCAAAGTGAGGTGAAATTTCTCACACACACACTATCATCCCACATATTCAAATTTCTCATTTCAAAGCAATGGAATTATTTCACATCCAGCATGTTATCCATTCACCAAACATTCAATCATCACGATTAAATTAAAACAAATTAATAAATCAAAATGTGTTGAACTTGACCTCTGCTGTTTTATTGAGGCCAATTTCTTAACAAAACTGATAATTAGACGTGCAGGAAGTGTACTGCACGCCCACAACGCAGGAAAACCATAAAATCCACTAAAAAGCGAGTTGAAGGTGGTCGTAAAGAGCTTTTTTGGAAGTGACCTCATGGACTGTTCCTGGTTTTGATAGGTGTGATGTTTATGTTTTTCGGAAATTTGCTTTGTGGGTGGTCACCTTGATTTAATGGAAATATGGACAATAATGTAATAAATGGATGTAGACTCAAACGTAGATGTAGCATTTATTTATAACCACTCGGCACTCAACACTGTTTTCAATATTCCTCATCATTATGTCAAAAAACACGATGAGCTCGGAGTAGAACCAAAAGAATACGGTCTGCTGTCAATGCGATTTTGTCGATTGCTTTATTATTTTATCGATAATGTCGAAAAACACGATAAGTTCGTAGTAGAACCAAAAGAATACGGTCTGTTGACAATTCGATTTCGTCGATTGTTTGGTATATTTTATTGATCATGTCAAAAAACACAATGAGTTCGGAGTAGAACCGAAAGAATACGATTTGCTGTCAATGCGATTTCTTCGATTTTTTTGTATATTTCATCGATTATGTCAAAAAAACACCATGAGTTCGGAGTAGAACCAAGAGAATACGGTCTCCTGTCAATGAGATCTCGTCATCGATTCTGTCAAAAAACACGATGAGTTTGAAGTAGAACCAAAAGAATATGTTCTGCTGTCAATGCGATTTCGTCGTTTGTTTGGTTATTTACATAATGTCCCGAATTTGATAGAAAAAATTTAATTCTTCTATGAACATGGTCGAATTATTGTGTTCCTCATGCGAATTCCTGAAAAAAAACTGCGAAAGATTGCAAAATTTTCGATTATGACAAAAAGCACAAGCGCAGTGAATTGATTAATATACTTAAAGTAAATCCGAAACCATTACCATAATAACACACAAACGCCAACCAGAAAAATAAACATCTTTGTTTATTCGTCTATTTTAGACAGATTTATCCTTGAAACCGTCTCTCGTGAATAAATCAGACCGTTTTACACAATATGGAATGAATAATGCAATCTGAACTCTATTGCTACAAATTCGATTCAATCAATATATTTTACTGCGAATCTCTATCCAGCCCCGTAAACCGATTTTCTATGTATGTAAATGACAGAGTTGGAAACTTAAAATAGCACTCAAACTTGAACTCTTTTGCATTTATAATTCTGAGATGCGCGGAATCTGGGTCAATTTCGCAATCTTTAATTCAATTCGTCTGGATGGGAAAAGTTTGAATTTTTATAATGATTGCGATTGTTAAAATAACTATAAAAATGATAATTTTTGCGCCAATTTTTTTTTCTATTGAACTTTGATGAAACCCAATAAAGCGATCAATTGACCTTTCGAACAAAAAACATCCTCTCATTGTTTTTGATCAGAATTGAAAATATTTATGAGGCATGAACACGCAAATTAAACATGAAACAATATAAAATTGTTTGATCAGTTCAATATACCGTGAGTTTATTATTGTTTCTACTAAATATTAAAGTAGCGACCCCTGCAAACAAACTTAATAAGTTGATCTAGATTTTTTCCTGTTATGAAAAAAGAAAATGATAATTCATTCAATATTCCAGAAGAAAATATTGTATTCAATCTGTCATTATTTTTATGATGTTTTGTTATGGTTTTGTACTGTTAGACTGTGTTGTGTATTTTATCGATTATTTGAAAAACCACGATGAGCTCAGAGTTGAACCAAAAGAATACGGTCTGCTGTCAATGCGATTTCGTCGATTGTTTTGTTTATTTTGATTTTGCTGCTTTGTTTTTGTTGTTGATATCATGTCATGGATCTTCAATTTCATTATTTAACTTTTTTCAAATATTAATTTATGGGACTGTTTCAATCGATGAACAATTAATAATAACATTATCAACTTAAACACTAATAAAATCGTAAACGGTAATAAAATGTTCAATATTATTATGGTGTAATAATTTTGTAAATCTATAAATTTTATAATTATGGCATCCACTTCAAAAACCTCGAATGAAAAATGAATTCAATTCAATATAGCTTAGACATCGAACGTACAGAGTAATAAAAACAAGACGTTGATAATATAGGCGATAGATAGAAATGTCCGGAACAAAACCCCAATGTTTCAATGACAATAGACCATCCTGATCACCGGACTTCAATTCCATTGACATCTCAAGAAAAACACGAACTTTGTCACATAATTAATTTATAATGGAAACCTACGCCATCATAATATGACGCAAAATATTCTTCCTAATCACTCTGCAATAATTTTCCCATCAAGTTTCCATGATCCAACGAGTTATTAATTTTCCATCACCACCCACATATTATTATTGAGTTCACCTCAGGCTTGTTTGTTCACGACTCGTGACATATTTATGAAAGTCTGCTGTTATAATTTTAATTAGGCGCCCTGAATTGGGTTATGATTAATATTTTATGGCTTTGTGTTATTCAAATTGGATTTTTGTTTTTGATGCCAAATTGTGACGTGTGCACTCCTTTGCTAGCCAAGTTTGGAAACATTACAGTATTTTAAAGTGTTTTTTTTAATTTTAATGCCCATTTGACACTCAATGGACAATTAACATACTACCTAAGCAAAAAAATAAGAGCGCAATAGGTCACGAAAAAAACGAATCAAACTCCTTAAAAAAATAACAACAATGTAAAATAGATCAAATTAATTCAATGAAAAAATATGTTAAAATCCCAAAGTGTGAAATTTTCTACAAACACATAAATAAACTCCAATTATTAAACTTTCGTTAATTATTATTCGTCTTATCAGAAATTGAATTAAATTCAGTTTTAAATTTAATATCATGATAATTATTACTTATTTATTTTGTTCTTTTTGACAATATTCCACGCCCATGTTTTTTTTTACTTTGTAAGGAATGAGTAAAAGATTATTCATCTTTATCCATCATAAACGACCACATAAGAAAATGAAGAAAAACAAAGTCAAAGTCCAACAAAAAACTCAAAAATAATGTCCAAAAGAAAATTAAAAACCAGGACAAAATTGATCATCGAAATCAATAAAAAGATGCTGGATAATCTTCATAAAGTTAAAAAAAAATGATGATGAGAATAACAATAATCATGAAACAACTAACAAGCAAGTTTCAACAAAGGAGGAGAAATAAAAATCTCGTGAAAATAACAAACACAAGAACAAGAAAACCATTAATACTAAAAAAAACAATGAATCAAAGAAAAGGAAGAAGAACCGAAGTTAGTCTGATAAATGAAAATGAACAACAACAAATTTAAAAATAATCATTTCAATAAAAGCCAACGAAACACATCAACAATAAATACAATAAAAAAAACAAAAGAATATTATGATCAAACAAAATCAAATAAAAATCAATAAATATCAAACGTAACAAACAAAACTATCAATAATAATAATAGTTACTACCTAAATACATCCAAGGCAAAAAACTGAAATAAAAAAAACATCAGAAAGTACAAAGGTAGTCTGATAAGCTAATAAAAGCCCGATAGTTTAAAAGTACAAACAAAAATAATAATGAAAACTAACAAAATTCCATGAAATAATAACAAGAATAAATTTACTAAAAAAATGTTCCATAAAAATATAACCAACAACCACATAGAAGGACGTGAAAACTTCACAGCCAAAATCAACAAAAATACAGTCAAATAAACTGCAATGACAAGAAATAGAAGTAGTACGAAAAATTAATAATAAAAAGAAACAAACTTCCACAATGATTATGGAGCTAAAAAAAAACGAATTGTTTCAACAAGGCCACCCTGTTTATGGAAAACTAGGCAAAATTAGAAAAAGTGGCATAACTCAAAATAAAGGGGTTTGATAAATTATTTGTCAAACAAATTTCAAATCAATATCTCCAAAATCCGATTAGTAATGAATTTTTCAATTTGAAGCTATAAAATCGTTTTGTTTCAACTAGGTCACCCTGTTTATGAAAAATCAGACAAAATTTGGAAAAGTGGCATAAATCATCTCAAAATATAGAGTTCAATACATTTCTCAACGAAATTTCTAGCCAATATCTTTAAAATTCGAGAAGTAATGGTTTTTTTCAAATTGGAGATATAGAAACGTTTTCTTTTAACTAGGTCACCCTGTGTATGGAAAAATAAGACATGTGGCATAAATTAACTAAATTAAGTCAATATCTCCAAAATTCGAGGAATAATGAATTTTTCAATTTGGCACTTTAAAAACGTTTTGTTTCGACTAGGTCACCCTGTATATGGAAAATTAGGACATGTGGTATTAATTAACTCAAAATATAGAGTTTGATAAATTTGTCAACCAAATTTCAAGTCATATCTCCAAAATCCGAGGAGTTATCCATTTTTCAATTTGGAGCTATATAATGGTTTTGTTTCAAATGGGTCACCCTGTATATCAAAAATAGGGTTTGATAAATTTGTCAACTAAATTTCAAATAAAAATTTCAAAAATTGTGGAAGTCATGAATTTTTCAATTTGAAGTACGATGGAATAAGACCAAAATTAATCTCAAGAAATTAAAACAACAATTACCATTGTTAATTACCAAAAACATCAAAGGCAAAAACATCGATGAAGGAACAAATATGAAAAAAGTAGCCTGATGACAAAACAACAAAATAATGAGAAAAACCAACAAATGATAAAATTTCAGTAAAAACCAGTTTTATCAGTGGTTCATAGACAAATTCAAATGTCGCATGCTCAACCCTAATTCTCATATCAAAAATAACTTATCTCCCACTTCCTATCACCATTTTCCGCCTTCGACCCAACATCATGCAATTTGTCCGTTTCATTTTCGAAAAAACAACAAACAGTTATGGCAAATGCGTGATGAAGGTATATAAATACATTTACACACACCAGTATAGGTTTTATACATATACACATTTCTGACGTCATCTACTCCAGACGTCAGAATGACGGCAATAAGCTTCCTGTGCTTCTTTTTAGGATATAAAAAATCGGACTTGCCGAAAATACATTCAATAATTCATTGAATCTCGTCTTATTGATCATCTAGGTGTAAAAAAATGATTGTTTGATCATCAGAGTCTACTTCCATTGATTTTATGATTTCTTTCTTGCTGATTTTGGAAATGTTCTGTCTACTCTTTCAGGTTTCTGAGTTTTTTTTCTTTTCTTAAAATTCCATTATCTAATTCAACAATATAAACAGTTTTAAAATTGTTGAGAATGATAATTTAATTATTTAAACGTTTTCAACAAGTTTTTTAATACATTATTACAATTTTCCACAATTTTTGTTATTATTTTACATGTTTAACAATTTTAAGTGTTGATACTTACTTTTTACTATGCTTTTTTCATTTTTTTTTGTTGTTTCTTTTTCGGAAATTTATCAACCTTTGTTTTTTACAGGATTCTTTTCACTTTGTTTTAATCGGTTAATTTTATTAATATTATTGTTTACTTTCTTGAGGGTTTCTATTAATTAGGAAATCTTGTATTATCATGTTATTTTTATTTCCTCTCATTAAGGTTTGTTAACTTGATTTTTACACATTTTAAATCAGGTTGACAAGTAAAAAGAATTTACTCAGTGTATGTTCGGCAACGCTGCATGATGTTGTACATGCAGCATGACGTCTGCGACTCCATAGGATACTCGAGCAATGTTGCACGCTTGTGCATTTACACGCATTTTAGATGAATATTAGTAGAGGATAAAATTTTGCTGATTTATATGGTTATTGATTTGGTGATTTTCGATGTACGATCATGATAAACAAAACAAACCTTGTATGATTTAAAGCTGTATAAATAGATGTTCAAATGTAGTCTGAACATTTCAGTAAAACGACTTTAAAATCTGGATAACAACGTTTTGGACTCAAGCCATTAATATTTTCATTTTCCCATTCAAATTCAGGTTCAATGTCTTGTTTTATGTGAACCTCGCCAATTTGATAAAAAATTAACCATTGGAAAAGGGGTGAAAATATCAATAATTTGTCTGCTTTTGTACTAATAATCAAGATAACACGTATCTAAAAATACTAAAAATATATTGTGCCGACCTTCATGGTTGATTATTAACAAACATCTACAATAAAACTGATTTATAAATATCTCGACACAAATTATCATCCTGATACCGATGATCACGTTTCAGGCAGAAATTTCGACTTCTATTAAATTAGTGTGTAAACATTCATTAGCATGTAGGCATGTATGCGAATATAATTATAGCCGGCACTTAACATCATTATAGTTTAATGCATTATGTTAATGGTCGGGCGTTTAATTTTTTTGCTTGGATGTAATTGGGTTAAGATTGCTTCAATGTGTTTTATAAGGATAGGTGGAAATTTATGATTGACATTTTGATGATATACGCAGAAACAGGGTTCAATTCAATCTACGTCGCCGATGTATAGGATTGAAAAGGTCACGAAGCATAGATAAATAATAATAATAAAAAAACGATCCAGCTTCCCGCCAGACTCCGGCCACTGCAACCTATTTTATGGCGGTGTTGGCTCGTACTTAAGTGGGGAGAAACCCTGGGTTAATTTTTGATTATTTCAATGCAGTATTCTTTATTAACGGAATACAAACTATAATTTATCTTTATTCTTTCTTTAATCTTTATTGCTATATCTCGAAGAGAATGGAAGCTCTATAAATAGCAACGCACAAGTATCATTTGTCAATCAAACACATTCGCAAATTACCCCAAAAAAACCCACAGCTGTCACTAGACTAAATAAAATACAAAACTAATGAATCGTTCTCGACTTTTTCAATGAACCTTCGTTTATTTTGGACGCCAAAAACGTCGGGTTGACGTCTAAAAATAGTTTTCCATTTGTACTATTGAAATTGTTGGGCCCCAAAACCCGGCACCTATTTCCGTCTCTGCTTGGGAAAATATAAGCCTGTGTTTCATTTCCTTTATGGCCCCATTACTTTTGGTGCGTTCAGAATCCCATATTTTTTTTTTTATGAATCTAGCTGCGGAATATCGTTAAAAATTCTCGCTTTAATAATTTGAAATCGTGTTTTTCCATGAGAATTACTTTGGGGGGTTGACCTCGGGTAACCTATATAGTTGATTTGATTTTGAGGTAGGTCAGGTCATGTAGGTAACCTAAATCAACACTGGTTAGTGTGACGTAACTCCGCGTGCTAAGTTGGACGGATTTGAGGTAGAATTGTTACATTATTATAATTTAATTGATATTATATTTTTATTTTCAGGTGAATAACAAGCAGAAATATGGACCTCATTTTAGCCAATGGGATACATAGATAATTCCTGCTGTCACTTGTAAGTTTTTCCAATAGAAAAGTAAAACGAAAAATATTATTTTTATTTCCTTATCAAGTGTAATTATTATTGTTATGTAAGCATGATAAAAGTATTATGAACTGTAACAAACGTTGATGTGTATAAACAAGATTTCGAAAACAGTTGGTGTTGTGGGGTCAATAGCCCCAAAATTCAAATTTTCGAAATTCTGTTTTTATTTTTTATTTTGTTGCATAAGACTTTAGATGGTTATTCGAGGATTTACTTAAATTTTCAAAATTGACTGCTGCATTTTGGGCACTTTCGATGACGTAACAACAACAGAAAAGAGTTTTCAGATTGAATCGTTGATTTTTCCTCAGAAATATGTTCGTTTTACTCTATTTATCCGAACCAAATTCTCCAACCAGGTTTTCTACACCATTTTCGAAAGGGAAAAGTAGTTTCCAGACTCTGGACAGCTGCCTAGACTGCTGAAAAAGCAACTATTGTTTGATTTTTTCTCAGGAATATGTTCGTTCCACTGTATTTATTCGAACCAAATTCTCCAACCAGGTTTCCTTCACCATTTTCGAAAGAGAAAGGTAGTTTCCAGACTCTGGACAGCTGCCTAGACTGCTGAAAAAGCAACTTTTGTTTGATTTTTCCTCAGGAATATGTTCGTTTCACTCTATTTATTCGAACCAAATTCTCCAACTAGGTTCCCTACACTATATTTGAAAGAGAAAAACAGTTTCCAGACTCTGGACAGCTGTCTAGACTGCTGAAAAAGCAACTTTTGTTTGATTTTTCCTCAGGAATATGTTCGTTCCACTGTATTTATTCGAACCAAATTCTCCAACCAGGTTTCCTTCATCATTTTCGAAAGAGAAAGGTAGTTTCCAGACTCTGGACAGCTGCCTAGACTGCTGAAAGAGCAACTTTTGTTTGATTTTTCCTCAGGAATATGTTCGTTTCACTCTATTTATTAGAACCAAATTCTCCAACTAGGTTCCCTACACTATATTTGAAAAAGAAAAACAGTTTCCAGACTCTGAACAGCTGTCTAGACTGCTGAAAAAGCAACTTTTGTTTGATTTTTCCTCAGGAATATGTTCGTTCCACTGTATTTATTCGAAGCAAATTCTCCAACTAGGTTCCCTACACTATATTTGAAAGAGAAAAACAGTTTCCAGACTCTGGACAGGTGTCTAGACTGCTGAAAAAGCAACTTTTGTTTGATTTTTCCTCAGGAATATGTTCGTTCCACTGTATTTATTCGAACCAAATTCTCCAACCAGGTTTCCTTCACCATTTTCGAAAGAGGAAAGTTGTTTCCAGACTCTGGACAACTGCCCAGACTGCTGAAAAAGCAACTTTTGTTTGATTTTTCCCCAGGAATATGTTCGTTCTACTGTATTTATTCGAACCAAATTCTCCAACCAGGTTTCCTTCACCATTTTCGAAAGAGAAAGGTAGTTTCCAGACTCTGGACAGCTGCCTAGACTGCTGAAAAAGCAACTTTTGTTTGATTTTTCCTCAGGAATATGTTCGTTTCACTGTATTTATTTGAACCAAATTCTCCAACCAGGCCTGGGACTCCGTGTACTGTAGAATTCCATAGCGACACTTCGTTCTCTGCATAAAATGAATGGGAAAGCGACCGTCGCTAGGTTTCGACAGATACACGGAGTCCCAGGCCAGGTTTCCTTCACCATTTTCGAAAGAGAAAAGTAGTTTCCAGACTCTGGACAGCTGTCTAGACTGCTGAAAAAGCAAGTTTTGTTTGATTTTTCCTCAGGAATATGTTCGTTTCACTCTATTTATTCGAACCAAATTCTCCAACCAGGTTTTCTTCATCATTTTCGAAAGAGAAAGGTAGTTTCCAGACTCTGGACAGCTGCCTAGACTGCTGAAAGAGCAACTTTTGTTTGATTTTTCCTCAGGAATATGTTCGTTTCACTCTATTTATTAGAACCAAATTCTCCAACTAGGTTCCCTACACTATATTTGAAAAAGAAAAACAGTTTCCAGACTCTGGACAGCTGTCTAGACTGCTGAAAAAGCAACTTTTGTTTGATTTTTCCTCTGGAATATGTTCGTTCCACTGTATTTATTCGAACCAAATTCTCCAACTAGGTTCCCTACACTATATTTGAAAGAGAAAAACAGTTTCCAGACTCTGGACAGCTGTCTAGACTGCTGAAAAAGTAACTTTTGTTTGATTTTTCCTCAGGAATATGTTCGTTCCACTGTATATATTCGAACCAAATTCTCCAACCAGGTTTCCTTCACCATTTTCGAAAGAGAAAAGTTGTTTCCAGACTCTGGACAACTGCCTAGACTGCTGAAAAAGCAACTTTTGTTTGATTTTTCCTCAGGAATATGTTCGTTTCACTCTATTAATTGGAACCGAATTCTCCAACTAGGTTCCCTACACTATATTTGAAAGAGAAAAGTAGTTTCCAGACTCTGGATTGCTGTCTAGACTGCTGAAAAAGCAACTTTTGTCTGATTTTAACTCAAGAATATGTTTGTTTCACTAAATTTATTCGAACCAAATTCTCCAACTAGGTTCCCTACACTATATTTAAAAGAGAAAAGTAGTTTCCTGACTCTGGATTACTGTCTAGACTGCTGAAACAGCAACTTTTGTTTGATTTTAACTCAAGAATATGTTCGTTTCACTTTATTTATTTGAACCAAATTCTCCAACTAGGTTTCCCACACCATTTTTGAGAGAGAAAAGTAGTTCCCAGACTCTGGATTGCTGTCTAGACTGCTGAAAAAGCAACTTTTGTTAGAGTTTTCCTCAGAAATATGTTCGTTTCACTCTATTTATTCGAACCAAATTCTCCAAGTGGGTTCCCTACACTATATTTGAAAGAGAAAAGTGGTTTCCAGACTCTGGATTGCTGTCTAGACTGCTGAAAAAGCAACTTTTGTTTGATTTTAGCTCAAGAATATGTTCGTTTCACTCTTTTTATTCGAACCAAATTCTCCAACTTGGTTCCCTACACTATATTTGAAAGAGAAAAGTAGTTTCCAGACTCTGGATTACTGTCTAGACTGCTGAAAAAGCAACTTTTGTTTGATTTTAACTCAAGAATATGTTCGTTTCACTCAATTTATCCGAACCAAATTCTCCAACCAGGTTTCTTTCACCATTTTCGAAAGAGAAAAGTTGTTTCCAGACTCTGGACAACTGCCTAGACTGCTGAAAAAGCAACTTTTGTTTGATTTTTCCCTAGGAATATGTTCGTTCCACTGTATTTATTCGAACCAAATTCTCCAACCAAGTTTCCTTCACCATTTTCGAAAGAGAAAAGTAGTTTCCAGACTCTGGACAGCTGCCTAGACTGCTGAAAAAGCAACTTTTGTTTGATTTTTTCTCAGGAATATGTTCGTTTCACTCTATTTATTCGAACCAAATTCTCCAACTAGGTTCCCTACACTATATTTGAAAGAGAAAAGTAGTTTCCAGACTCTGGATTACTGTCTGGACTGCTAAAAAGCAACTTTTGTTTGATCTTTACCCAAAAATATGTTCATTTCACTTTATTTATTCGAACCAAATTCTCCAACTAGGTTTCCTACACCATTTTTGAAAGAGAAAAGTAGTTCCCAGACTCTGGATTGCAGTCTAGACTGCTGAAAAAGCAACTTTTGTTTGATTTTTCCTCGGGAATATGTTCGTTTCACTCTATTTATTCGAACCAAATTTTCCAACTAGGTTCCCTACACTATATTTGAAAGAGAAAAGTAGTTTCCAGACTCTGGATTGCTGTCTAGACTGCCGAAAAAGCAACTTTTGTTTGATTTTTCCTCAGGAATATGTTCGTTTCACTCTTTTTATTCGAACCAAATTCTCCAACTAGGTTTCCTACACCATTTTTGAAAGAGAAAAGTAGTTTCCAGACTCTGGATTGCAGTCTAGACTGCTGAAAAAACAACCTTTGTTTGAAATTTTCTCAGGAGTATGTTCGTTTCACTCCATATATTCAAACCAAATTGTCCTACTGGGTTTCCCATACCATTCTTGAAAATTACAGACAAATCACTGTGTGCATTTCTAGAAATGTATAATTTCCTCCGTCCTTAAACAAATTCTAGCAGTTGTAGGCGTGCTTTGAACATCCAATCGATTACCTTGTTAACGATTATTTTCACAACTCGTAAAATGAATCGGCCAAGAAGAATGCCATTAAATCCGACATTGACTGAGAAAATTATCCTTTGATTGCCGCTTTCATCTATTTATAAATGTGCGGAATGTGTAATTATATTGAAAGTGTAGGATTTGAGGTCCATTCATTCATTCATATTGAACACCATCCAAAAATGAGTTTCATAATAGACGTACTGTATAGGCTATGTAAAGGAAAAGCGTTTTATTTTAAGCACACTGACATATTGTATGTCAAAGTTCAATATACACGTGTGTATTGTGTGAGAGAGTGAATTGTTAATTTATGTTGGATTGGTTCAATTCCAAATTGGTTTGTTTAAACTTTAAATTGTATAAGTAAACAAAATTAATACAGAGTTTAGTTAAGATGAACTCTATTCAGACTCATCTAATTGTTTTTTCTCCACCTTATCAAGTACAAGGTCCCCAATAATTGTGATAAATTGGATTAGTAGTGGTTAATTGTCTATATAGTTGACATCATAATCAAAGGTCAAGATTGACTAATCCCATTAAAAAGTCAAAATTTGAATATAGTTTAACAAGACTAGTTTTTATATGGCCCAGTTCATTATCCTATTAATGAAATCAGACAATAGATCACTCATGAAATAGAAAGAGAACTGATTACAAAAAAACAAACAAATGGTAGTTTCTCTCCTCTTTCCTCCCAACCATGGTCCTTCGACAGCAGCTTCTATGTCTTTTTTCATAATAATAATACCAACATACAATTCAAATGAAAATCCAAAAAAAAAACGTCATATCCGCTGAGTGCAAACAATGCAAACGTTGCTAAACAAGGCGCCAAATCCTTACAAAACATCCGTTTCCGAGAAATGCGATAAAAAACCTCGAAATTGCATAAATTTAAAATTAAATATGTGATGCGTTACTCACATCGTAAACTGTTAAATCTGACAATGACACTTTCGTCTATTTATACAGATTTTATGGTTTTCTAAATGATTGTAACAAAATCTCCTCCTAATAAGTTAATTACAGCCTAGACTACTTTCACCCGCTGATATTATCAGTATCAGTATTAATTAACTGTTATTATTGTTTTAAATGTCTATAAATAAAGCAGCGGGTTTGTTTTCACCCGGCCACTTTTACTTATGCAGTGATATTAGAAAATGGATCTTGATGTTGCCAACTACATACACTGCTCTATAGAATTAATTTTTTTTTTAACTTATGCTTGATAAATTGATTCGATATTATTAAATTTCTCAGAACATGATATTTTTATTATTGTAATAGGAAACTGACAACGATGTAGAACTTGATTGCTTTAGGATTTGGTCTAATTCCAACTAGATATCAATTTCTTTTGTTTGTTTTGTACGAGAATATATCCACGTAACAGTTATTACAAAAAATATGTAGGTTAAGCCTGCGAGTGAACGCAAAAAAAGCATTCATCATTTTTAAAATGAAACAAAAACCCCGCTGAAAAGTATAAATAACAAAGGAAAAATGACGTAGTATGACAATAATTAAAGTTGAAAAACAACCAAAATTCAACCAAATAAAAAACTGAACTTGTATTTTAAATTTCTAGTTTGTTTTATATTTTTAGTGTTGCAGCTCAATATTTTTATTTTTTTATGTTTTGTACAACTTTTTGTTTAGTATTTTATAATCATTATCAATTTATATTGCAGCTCTAGCAATCACTGCAAGTTTTTATTGATTCGCAGGTGGATTATTTGTCTTTAACTGATTTTATTTTATTATTAAAACGTTCTTTACCCTCTTTTTAGCTGATCTTTGATTCTTTTTATATAATGAAATATTTTATATTTAAGAAAGGATCAAATAATTGCACTGTATATTTTGTATTTCTTATTACAAATTTTCCAAAAATCACTCATAAAGCTCCTTAAAGATAATCAATGGTAATTATTGGTAATTGGTGTAGAAAAATTATATGGTTATTGAGTTCATGGGTAATTGATGAATTATTCATCAATCAATTATAATGATCGCTAAAATATAAGTAGGTTGCTGATTATCAAAGATTACCCTTGATTTCAGGAAGCTTATTGCCGATTTTTCCAGAATTACTCAAAACACCTCACGGTAATTATTGGTAATTCGTGTACAAAAATGATGGTGTCCTTGGGTAGTTTAGTATCGATAATAATCAATGATACTGCTTGGTAATAATATGAATATGTTGTTGATTTATCAAAGATTACTGTTGATTTAGGCTTGTCGATTTTTCCAGAATTATCCAAAACATCCCAATTCCTAATCACAATGGTAATTGTGATACAAAAATGATGGGTGAATGAGTTCTTGAGTGATCGATGTACAAATCATCGATAATAAATGATAATGATCGGTAATATAGCAAGGTTGCTGATTATCAATGATTACCGTTGATTTTGGGGCTTATCGCACTCAAAACGTCCCACTTTCGGATCGCAATAAAGTTTCTAAATATTACGATAATCAATGGTAAAAGCGACAATAATTGGTACTTAATTTACAAATCAATGATAATTATCGGTGATATAAGCAGTGAATATCTTTGATTTCAGGAAGCTTATTGCTTTTATGCTAAAAAGAGAATATTATTATTATGAACAGACTCCTTTGATCTTATTGTTCAAGCTTAAAAGTGTGAGTGTTACTTTATTACTTACCTTAAACATTTGATAAAATGTTGAAAATGATGTAAGTTCAAGTTTTGAAATTTTTATTGAAATTTCTAGACAATAAACATTTTTTTTATCTTTTATAAACACATTTTTCACATTTTTAGTTTCTTTCAACAATTTTGTGTCAATTTATTATTACCTATTAATAATATCAATCGTATCGGAAGTGAGCCTGCTTCCGTCTTCAGTAGAATCTAAAAAGAAACAATTAGTGCAAATTCAGAAAATGTTTATCGATTTTATGGGTTTTATCAGCAAAATTGGCTTTTTTTGTGTGTATGAAGAATAATGTGACTTTTACATTACAATCTTTTCATTACTCACACTGTATAACTGGTGCAATCCCATACCCTCCTTTATCCTGAATATCATTTGATTCTCTGGTCCATTGGAAATCATTTCAAGCCAAGCAATATAATGGAGTTGGCAATACAAATGCAATTTTCTATGTCAAAAAAAATCTCTATATTTACCATATTTTATTTCAACTGGCCAATAACCATAAAGAATAACTTTGCATCTACGTCGTATATGCATGCGATATACAGGGTGTTCCAGATCAACTGGTCACTACTTAATCAGCAAATAGAGGAACCATAAATAAGAAGTTTGAGATGAGGAACCCATGGTGCCGCGTTTTCTAGATACAGGGTGTACAAGTTTCTAAAAAAAAATGAATATCTGAATTTATTTTGAAAATTTCCTACCAGTCAATTCTAACCAATCATAGGCTTGCATTTTATTATGTTGCTATGGCAACGACCTAATTTTATCGGAAATCACCCTGCTCATAATCACGTGACTGAAAGATTAATAAGTGGAAATCACCCTGGCTTTGCATCTGGATGTAGCTCCCATATGATTACAGTGTTGCCGTCCCCACTCTCCCTAACAATCCCAACCCAACCCAACTTTCACAGACGGAGATAATGCAAACGGCAACACTGTGGTTGGTGCATGAGAGCTACATCCAGCCGCGAGTGCTTGACAGCTGTTAAACACAAATATTTTTGATAAATGATTTATTTTCAACTTCCAATACAAAGTTGCAATGTTATCAATTATGGACAAGATTGGTTATAACTTCCAAATGTATTATGAAATCCTGATTCCCTTCTTTCTTCCTCAATGGCGAGTAGAGTAAGGAGCCGTTGGTTTCTTCCACTAAATGCGAGTTGAGTCCTGGGTTATGTTTTTTCCAATGATCAGTTTTGGCATGAAATTTTCTTGCCGAATCTCCCGCGAGCTCGAATTATTTCCGGAAATTTTGTCGAGATGCGAAAAGAAAATTCGCAACTCGACAAAATTTCCGGAAATAATTCGAGCTCCAGGGAGATTATAAGTGAAAATCGCTCAACCGATTTTGATGAAATTTTCAGGGTTTAAATAGTGAATGGTAGGTACTGCATGTTTCTGAGTATTTGAAAAAAAAGTGAGTTGGAGAACATGTGTGCACTATTTTTCAAAAAAAAAAAAATGGGATAACATAACTTTTTCAGAACAATAATACTTTTTTCTTAAACTTCGTTCTATTTCAACAACAAATTAGCTTTCTTGACTTTTATCTCTCCGACGCACCGTTTTCGAGTAAAAAAATGAAAACCATACTAATGTCTTTCAAAGCGTTGATAACCGGAAATTTTCAGTTTCGGTAAAAGTATCAAATCCTACTGTTCTACTCGTCGGAGAGAAAAAACTCAGAAAACTTTTTTCATTGGAAATTGAATGAGTTTTTTGAAAAAAAAACAAAATTTTGTTAAAAAAAAACAGTGGCGTGTAATTTTTGTTTTCTCGAATAACAAAATACCTTGTATCTAGGAAACGGGGCACTTGCGGCTTTGGGTTCCCCATTTCAAACTTCTCATTTATGGTTCCTCTATTTGCTGTTTAAGTAGTGACCAGTTGATCTGGGACACCCTGTATTTTCTTTCCCTAAAAACAAGGAAATTCATTAAAAGTAAATGCATTCGTCCCAATTATTCCAGCCATATCCGCATAAACCATTTCAAAATAGTCTACTCAAAACCAGACACAACATGTGCACATACCGTCTAGCACGTGTATTATTTAGTGTGTATGTAAATTGTGCCGCCTATCTGGTGTTAAAACTGGGTTTAGCAAAACTGCAATTAATTCTCATATTTAATGATATGGCATTGTCTAAATTATAAAGCTATTGACTTGATTTTTATATACTCAGTGACATAAAAAAAACAATTTTTCATTTGTACACTGCACAGAGTGTTTTAATTGCCACACACCATTCAATCAATTGAACGACAAGTTGAACAACAAGTTGGTTCGACCGTCTCATCAATCCAACATCAATAGAATATAAACCCAACGTCGTCTCATAGTCGAAACGAGCACACACACTACACAATCTGTCATTTATGACCCTAAAACCATAAACTCAACCGCGTCGCACAACCCCTATGCGATTATTTTTTCAACCGAGTTTCTATGTCACTGAGTATATTTCAATATTTGACAATAAATATTTATTTATAGCTTTATTGTGTTTTTCCTGTTTTTTTTTGTAGAATTCCAATATAAAACAATGGTTTTTATTTTGCAGTTAATTATCAACAATGCAGCGAGGACTTCATAGAATTGGAGGTGGAGGTGCATCTACCAATAATGGGTCCGAATTGTCAGGATCGTTGATGAGGTAAAAAAAAATTGTTAATTTACAAAAACCAATTGGTGTGTTTTTTATATTTAGGTAACCAACCTTGTAAATATTTAATTGATAATTTATATTTTTTTTAACATTTTAATATCTTCTTCTGTTTTTTTTTTCAATTTTAAACATTTCTTTTTTATCAATTTGTATTTGGAATTTTGTTGTCTCCATTGCAATGATTTATGATTGCCTGTTCCAGCATTTTTTGTTTGTTGATATATATTTTTTTACTTTCTTTGTATCTGCCCAAACTGCACGGTTTCATTTTGATCTTTTTTCATAAACTTCTAAACCATTTAAAATATTTCTTTTTGAATACATAGTTCGTTTAATTTTAGAAAATTTTAATCCAGCAACTATAACCTTTTTGTAATTTGTAAATGCTCCAACTAGAGGTTTTTCATAGCATTCACAATGTATTCTTACGAATCCAGATTTTTTTTATCTTAGGAGATTTTTTTTGTCTTCATCAAAACTATACGGTTTTCTTTTGATGCAGATCATTTTTTTTTCATTTAGAGCAAAAATAACACCATGGTTGAACTCCTTGACCCAAAAAATCTCTAAGATGATATGTCACTCGTAATGCAAACTTATTCCCTCCTCCTTCTACTTCTTTTGGGAGGATGATGAGGTTTGAAAGTATCCAGGTCGTGTGAAACTTCGGTTTTGGGGTTTTTGTCTACGAGGACTCAAAAACTCATAAATATAAATATTTTAGATTTGAAAAAATGTTATTCAAGCTTTTTTCTTTTTTTTTTACTTTGTAAATGGAGAAACTGAACATTTCCAAATCCACAAAAAAATGATAAAATGGAGCTGAAAATTCCAAAATTCAAATCGTTTATACCCAGTGAAAATCGCAATAGCCAGAAAATTCCGTCATTTATTCAAATATTCATAACTATAGCTCGCATATGAAATTAGCAATTTTTTCCGCAACAGAGACCGTTAAAATTGTCGTTTAAAATAGATTTATGAGTTCTGATACGGATAATGGAAAATTGATATTGATTGCTTTCTTTTATTTTTTTGACGACCTTCTCGTTTGAATAATTGACATTCATATTGTAACGTTATTTTGCTATAGAAATCACTCGTACAATTTAAACTAATTTATTTACACACACTAACAATTAATTTATGTACACACACACATATTAATACTAATTTATATTCGCACCTATTTATGTTTCAAAATATTGACGACTGACTGTTCTCACTCACAGACTTTTTGTTTTATTGTAAAAGACAACGAAATGCCCTCTCGAACCATGACAAAAATCACTCAAACAATTGAGATTATGTCCATTTTTCAAAGCTTGTAAACTCAAGATTGTAAAATTGTTAATGTTATCCTCCATAGAGTCCTATAACTTTAAGAATGGGACATGGGTCCTATTCTTAAAGGAATAATTCTCTAAGGCTCTTGCTAAAAATAAGATATACATCTGTTGTTTATTGTTTATTGTCTGATTTTCCAGAGCAACCAACCGACCATACGATGGTAAAATAGCCGGACTTTACGATCTGGAAGAGACGCTGGGTCGAGGCCATTTTGCCGTTGTTAAACTGGCCAGACATGTGTTTACTGGCGAGAAAGTTGCTGTCAAAGTCATAGATAAGAGCAAGTTGGATGATGTTTCAAAGGCACATCTGTTCCAAGAGGTAACTATTGTCTCAGCTTCAAGTAAACTTGCAATTATCACAGCATACAATAATAATTCGTGTTCTGTTATGAAATTACCTGTTCATTACCTGGTAAAGTTTCACATTGTGCTAGGAAACTTGTGTTAGCAGTATTATGGAGTGACTAAGACAATGAAACAGAAAACTTTCCAAAAAAATCAACTGTTTATGAGATATTGACTGACAACTTTGTTAGTTTCGATTTTTTTGATATAGTGTGATATATTAAGTAAAGGAAGTTTTTTCCAACTAAGACAAATAAACAGAAAATTTTCTAGAAAAATCAACCGGTCCTGAGATATTCACAACTTGGTTATTTTTGATTTTTTTGATATAGTGTGACATATCAAGTGAGGGTAGTTTTTTTCCAACGAAGACAATGGTACATAAATTGTTTCAAAAAAAATCAACCGTTTTTGAGATAATGACAACTTTGTCATTTTCGATTTTTTCAATATAGTGTGACATCAAGTACGGGTATTTTTCCCCAATCAAGACAATGAGCTCAAATTCAAAAAAAATCAACTGTTTATAAGATATTGAAAACTTTGTTATTTTCGATTTTTTTGATATAGTGTGACATATCGAGTGAGGTTAGTTTTTTCCAACCAAGACAATGAAATAGACATTTTCAAAAAAAAAATTAACCGGTCTTGAGATATTGACATCTTTCTTATTTTCAATTTTTTTGATATAGTTTTTGGATCAAGTATTTCCTTTCAAAGAACTGATGATTTTGTTAGTCGTTTTTTATTTTGGAAGTTTTTATCAGACCAAGAACATTTTTTTTTTAATATTTCTCCATATTTATTCAATTACCTACTTATTTTGTATTTTTAAGGAAACTTATTTTTTTATTTTTTTTAATTTTAATTTAAGATGAGCCATTTTGATCAGCTTATCTTTTTCACAGTTTGTTCAAAGGAATATTCATGAAGACAAGTTATTTTGTTTTTATTGCCTGCTACGATATTTTTATTATTAATAGTTTAATAATTATTTATAATATTTTATTCATATTTATTTCCAATTATTTTTAGCTTTTTGAAATATTTTATCACACTTTTTTGTCAGTTGTTTACCTAGATCGTGGTTACTTTGAAGTTTTTCAAATGGAATATTGTTGTTTTAGTCTTTCTTGTAATGATTATTGTTTTCATCTTTTATACTTGACAGGTTTTTTCTACTTTTTATTCAACTTTTGAATTAACCTCAATGAAAAAAAAGTATCAAAGAAAACTTGAACAAAACGTGTAAAACTACGGGAAGAAATAATTTTCATAATGGATGAAAATGGACTAAAAATTTGAAAATATAATTAAAAAGTGGCCACCAAGTTACAACAGCATAGTAACAATTTTTTTTTTTTTTTTATTTTAGTGAATTATTTTGACTATCTTTTTTTTCCTATCCTAATATCTCCAATAACCAATAAAAAAATTATTAATTAGAAGATTACACTGCACTACAATATGTCCAAATATAAAAAACTACAAAAAAACAAAAAATACAAAATTGTGAATAAGTAAAAATAACTCCCTTACAAAAAAAGAATAAATTTAAAAATTCAAAAAATTCACATCACAGCTCTTCAAATGGCCATTTCTTCGAATTTTTGCATCCCAAATTGAGTATTTTCAGTTTTTTTTTCAATAACAGTACAAGCAAACTCTAGAAAAACTAAAACAAGAAATTGAGGTACATATGTTGTAGGCGTAAAAAAAAGTTTTTTCTTGGAGTTCATTTGATAGGCGACTTTCACCTATTTCCACGTAACCCGATTACCACACCTCTAAATCTCCAAATAAAATATGACCTACACCAACAAAGCAATGACACCAAGAAAAAATTTGTTACATTTTGTACTGCCTTATACGGTGGTACTAATGTGGAGGAATGTGCGAAGGCTGAACCATTGTCAAAATAATAGATGTGGGTTGTATGTTTGGTTAAAAAATGTAACCTCCCTATTTACGAGACTTAGAGGCACTCCTTTCACTTAGCTAAGGAACTAATATGAGTGGCGCGATTAAAATACGGCACTTTCGGCAGACCTTCAAGGGTTAAATTAACAAATGTCTCCAGGTAAGATGCATGAAACTGGTCCAACATCCCAATGTGGTTCGCCTCTACGAGGTCATAGACACAGCAACCAAATTGTACCTGATTCTGGAACTGGGCGACGGTGGAGACCTCTACGAGTACATCATAAGACACGACCAAGGGTTGCCAGAAGAGAAAGCTAAAGACTATTTTCGGTATGACTTTTTTTACCAACTAACCCAAACTGATTTGTCTTTTGGACACAGACAAATTGTCAGAGCCATCTCTTACTGTCACCAGCTGCACGTAGTGCATCGGGATCTCAAGCCGGAAAATGTGGTATTTTTCAAAAAGTTGGGCGTGGTGAAGCTGACTGATTTTGGATTTAGTAACAAGTTCTATCCGGGACAGAAATTGGAGACCTCTTGTGGGAGTTTGGCGTATTCGGCGCCGGAGATTTTGTTGGGGGATTCGTATGATGCTCCTGCTGTTGGTAAGTATTGTTTTTAGTTGTTTTGCGCCACGGAATATGCACCAACCAGTAAAATGTTTCGATAGTTCCAACGTTGTCGGATTGTAATAAAAATTGAAAATCGTGAGAAACAGATCTGATCATAATGTACAGGGGGAAGGGATGGATCGTTTCACTCACTAAACCATCAAACTGTATCATGTGCAACTATTTTATTTCTAAATTCATAACCCCGAAAATATTTTAAGCGTAACGACAGTCTCTAACAGCAATGCAAGGTCCATTGTCACTTTTCCTGATGAAGCCGTCTTTGCAGAAACAACCAGATTTGCACTGGGCAATGCAATTGGCGAATTGGCGGTTTTGACACGTGGCAATGCAGGGGGATCCGCAATCTTTGTATTCTTCGTTTTCGCCACATTCGTTCGAGATATAAGCTGAAAAAAAAATTGTTTATTTGAAAATCTACAGTCTTTTTAAATAAATAAATAATGATATGATAAACAATACCTCCAACGTCAGATACTTACAAATTCAATTTTTTCATAAAATATTCGCTTTATCGACTATTTTTTCAATTGTTTCTTTTGGGATAAAATCTTCAGGGTATTTTTGCGAAAAATTTTTTCTGTAGTTATTTCATTGGGAAAACATTGGCGTATATTTTTTTCTTTTAAGCAAATTTGTTTTTAGTTTTTGTAGGATTTTTTTTCTTAGTTTATCCAATTTACAGCCATTGTGTGAATTTTTTAGGAAATAATTTTGGTCCTCGGTTGTTCGTTACTTCCTTCATTTCCTGTATTAGTTCAGGTTAGTATTCTTTTATTATGTCTCCTCTATTTTGGATTAGTTCTTCTCATTTTTAGCATTATTAGTTTGGGTTAATTTTTCTCATTTTTACACTTTCAGTGAATGTTTTCTTTTTTTTTTCAAATTTTTGTTTATTTTTTCTTTTATTCATTTCTTATACAAGTTAGTTCTTCACTTTTAGTTTGTTTCATACAGGGTGTTTATTAATTGAATGCCGATACTTAAGGGTGATAATCCTTGAATGATTTTAAGACAAAAAGTTCATATGGACATAGGTCCGCACGAGCATAGATTTTAAGATACAGGGTGTTGAAATTTGAAAAAAAAATCTTTCTTTTATCATCACTTTGATACTATTCCGGATATCTTTTTGAAATTTGGTACACGTCTTCTATGCATCAAAATGCATGGGAATGTTAGAGAGGGCGCCACTGATTTAAAAATATTGGATGACACAGCAGGGTGTCAATGCAATTAAGTAGGTTTTATTTTTTTAAGCGAAAACCATGCGCCGGACGGAAAAAAATCAAGAGAACAAATTGGTTGAGAAATAAATAGAGATTTTAAAAATAATTTTTGTTTTGGAGAGAAGCAGTGGCGTACAAGTTTTTTCTCCAAAAGTGAGTGCAATGCCCGTACGGACGCCACTGGTAAAAATAATGAAATTGTTTGTACATCACAAAATGCATATTGAAAACTAGAAGACGTGTACCAAATTTCATAAAGATATCTGGAATAGTATCAAAGTAATTATAAAAAAATCATTTATTTTTTAATATTTCAACACCCTGTATCTTGAAAATTAGCTCTTGCGGACCTATGTTCATTTGAACTTTTTGTCTTAAAATCATCCAAGGATTATCACCCTCAAGTATCGGCATTCAATTAATGAACACCCTGTATATTTCGTTTTCGATTTTTAGTTAGATTTTTCCTATTTTTCAGAAATTCTAAGTAAGTGGTTTTCACTTTACCATTATTAATTTTGGTAAGTTAGAAAACAAAATTTAAAAAGTGGAATTTTTGCATTTTCTTTCATTTCCATTTTGCTTCGTTTTCCATTTTTAGTTTCCGTTGCTTTTTTTTTGGAACTTTGTGTTCCTCTTTTTTTATGAAAGTTGGTTTTCAACTTCGTTTCACTTTTGGTTTGAATTGTAGTTTCACTACAATTTTGAGTTTTATTTTCCCTCTTTTTAAATTTTGGTTTGAGTTAGAGTTTTTCCTCACTTCCTCACTATCAGTTCCGGTTAGTTAGGATTATGTTAGTTATTTCCACTTTCCACCAAATCAAACTATTTTTGGTTGTCGTTTTTTTTAAATTTTAGTTTGCGTTGGAGGTTTTCTTCACTTCCCCACTATAAATTCCGATTTGTTTGGACTGGTTAGAAAAGAAAATAAAAAAAAGTGGAATTTTCCCTTCCTTTTTTTTTCCATAAGATTATGTTAGTTTTGTCACTCAGGGTCTGGTTCTGATACAGGGAAAAAAGGGAAATAGTAATCAAATCTAAAATAAAAAAAAAGCTAGAAAGATGAGAACTAACCCAAACTAAAGCTTTGTAAACATGGGAAAAGTAACTATTATTCAAATTAAACGTGAAAAATTAACTGGCTTGAAAAGTTCTTAAAAAAAGATGAATGAAAATCTCAAAAAGGAAGTTGATTAAATAGTTGTTCAAGAATTAGTCCCCTTTCGTTTTCCTTTCTTATACATATGAAAAAATTCAGAATTTTCATTCTTGTTTTTGGGAGTTTTTATCTTGATTCTTTCACTTTATGGCTGTAGTTTTGAATTTTTTATGCATATTATAATGTTCAATTTTGGATTATTATTTTTTTTTTAAATTTTTTTTTCAAATTTTTTGTGCTTTTTTGAACTTTTACTATGTCTTCCTGTCTTATTAAAAAAATTGTTACGTTTTTTCCTGTATTTAAAAAAAAATCTAATTTCTGTTATTTTATTTTACAACGATTGTTGAATGTGTTTATAAAATGTTCTTAATTTCGCCCGATAACCACATTTTCATATGTTAGGTATTTTAGTCGTTTTTTGACTATTTTGGGTTAGTTCGGGTTATTTTGTCCACTTCACATTACCTAGTGAATTATTTTTCTTCTCACTACAAGAAGAATTTGGTGTGTCAGAAGACAAATTTTATTATTTTATTAATATTTCCTTTCTAAACCTACCTAACTTAAATGAAAATAACCAATACTCTTTCTGCAATTTAGTTCGGATTAAGTTGGGTTAGTTTGGGAAAAGTCGGGTAAAGAAACGAAAGAAAAATGAAAGGACCGGGAAGTAAAGGAAATGAAGGAACAAAGAGGAAATAATGAAAAGAAGAAAAGAAATTACAAAAAATGAGATTTTTCGCGTTCAAATGTAGATTATCAGAAAATTTTGGAAATTGAATCATTAATATAATAAAAGGCAAACACAAGCAATTCATCATTCAAGCTTAAAAGTCTTCTCACAACTCACCCATAACAACAGGAACCACTGCCAAAGCCACAACAAAAATTACTGCTGTAAATTTCATGTTGAAAAAGTTTTTACAAGACTCAACTATGCACTGCACTACAAGTTATCAAGCTTATATACTTGTTCTTCAAATAATTAACACATAAATGTAAATGCTGGCAGCAGTAGAGAAAGAGTTATGGTCCTGATAAATGAGGAATTCAGATAAAACCCGTCAAAAAATACTAATTCATATTGTAATTTTTGTTTGTATTTATGTAAATGATCCGTGAAGATAATCGAAATGTATGTCGAGTAATAATTGGTGATAACAATATACATGTACGGCGTTGTATATGGAAATTTGAGTTTATTGTGAAAGACTTGTTAGGATTGTGAAAACATAGAAAACGTGGATTCTTCATATAATTACATATTTGAAATTTCCATTAAAATCTTTCAAAAAGTCCTTGTTTTAGTGGGAAGAGATTCACTTTCAGAAGTTGAAAAATTCTCAAAAAACTAATATAAACCTTGAAAGTGCTTCCAGGATAAATTTTAAGTTTTTTGGACTTCCTGAAAGGTCTGGAAAAAGTTTATTTGAAATAAAAATAAATAAATCCAGATACAAAAGTGACATAAAAGTCTTGAAATGTTTAAGAATTGATCGAAATGTTGAACAAACTTTTTTTAGGATTTTTAATACTTTTTAGAAATTGACCATATAAATTAGAATAGCCACTCAAAGGCTGTAAAGAGCTTCAAACTTCAAAACTTCAAAAAAGGCTATGAACATCACTTTTTTTATTTTTTTCATATTAGCTTCTGGATAGTATTTTGTTTTGTGTCCTCAAATTTTTCAAGAACCTTTTTCAAATTTAAATTGATTTCTTTTTTTCTTATAGATTTTCTTCTAGCTTTTTTAATTCTTTCAATTTTGAGAGTCTAAACATATTAAAATTATATTTTGTGAATGGACAATGGAAAATTAAATTGATTTTTTTATGACATGGTACATTTTAAATAATTCAGATATAAATTGTCTGTCTTTAGAGGCCCTTCAACTGTTTTTTAAGGAGATGGAGACCTCTATTTTGAGCTGGACACTCCTTAGTTGACACTTAAATGAAAAATCCTACATTCATTGCAAAAAATTGTCTTTTTTTGTGACATTTTTTCGTATCTATCATTATAAGAACAATGCATCTTTCAATATTATTTGACGTTCTCTAGCTTATTTGTTTTGAACTAAAAGGTTCAATAGAAAATGTCTGGTGAATCTTTCCAATATAGCATAAATTCCATGTTTGTTCATAGCAGTAACGCCCCCTAGCGGTCGAATCACGAATTTCTAATTGTCAGTCATTTATCTTGACAACCATATTCATAGAGATTTTTTCCCAAACCTCTACGTCTTACCATTGTCCAGATACAGCCACTCATATACGAACATCCTGTATTTGAAGTTTGTGCACCCTTCTTTTTTTTCTAGAGGAGAAGAGCTCAAACTCTCAAACATATTTTATTTCATACTGTACGGTAACGGTATGATTTACCGGATTCAAAACCAGTCCATTAAATGACACTTTATATCATCAGAGACTGTTGAATTGGATTAGAATACATAATCTATTTAACTTTGAAAGTTGAAGCATGGTTTGGCCGGCGTCATCTCATGGTCATTTCCCGGCCTTGTATCGTAAATTACTTATTCCAGATGTATGGTCTCTTGGTGTCATTTTATACATGTTAGTGTGCGGACAAGCTCCATTTCAAGAAGCAAACGATTCTGAAACACTCACCATGATAATGGATTGCAAATATAACGTTCCTCCTCATGTTTCCCAAGAATGTAGAGAGTGAGTGTTCAATCGAAGTTTGTACATCAACACTTAATGCGCCATTTCAGTCTGATATCCCGAATGTTGTTACGAAACCCGGAAAAACGTGCCACATTGAAGGAAATTTCCACGCATTTGTGGCTTTCGGACGGAAATGAAGAAAACGACAACATGACTTTGCCATTGGTGTCTAGAGAACAGTTAACTGATGAAGATCATAATTTTATTGTGCAGAAGATTGTCAATGGGAATATTGCTACCAAAGAAGAAATACAAGAGTGAGTGTTTATGCAACCGTTTATACATGTGGTTGCATATCCAATGAATTGATTTGTTACAGATGTCTGGACAAAAACGAATATAATCACATCACAGCCACTTATTTCCTGTTGGCAGAGCGAAAACTACGTTCGAAACGCCTGGATGTTCTCAACAAAAACAGAAGACCCGAAAATTTATCAGTGTCCAAGAATCTAGGCCCTCCAAAGAGGGAGAATGGAGCTGGAGCTCCCAATGCTAGTTTGCTTAATGTTCCCAGAACTCCTGGAGATCTGCCGCAGCGGTCCAGAAAGTGCAGCATTGTTCAGGAAGATGAGGAGGAGGAGGACATCAGCTCGTGTTCTGGACGGGAGGAATTGGGACCTCCGTTGAATAGAAGAGGCTCCAGGTCGGAGGGACGGCTCAATTTGGCGTTGCAGGAGAGGCTGGCTGATAATGATAGGCGGAAGCCTGCTGATAAGGTTAGTTTAATGCCATCTGTGGTCAAGTATGAGTATGTACCTTTGATTTTGTGTATTGAATGGAGCATGTTTGAAAAAAAAAGATATTTTCAAAATCAATTTATCATAACTTTGGTGATGGATTTTGTTGATTTTTGCGGCAAATTGAAGAGAATTGACTATATTTTTGACAGTGCAAATTTCAACCTTCTCAATCACAAAATTACTGAGTTATGCGCCTCCAAGTACAACTTTTTTATTTCCAGTTGAAAAAAATCAACTTTTCTTCAATAAATATTTTTTCAGAAACCCTTCGACAGATTTTGATGATTTTTGTGTCAAATTAAAGAGAATTTAACTTTTTTTTTTAAGTAAAACTGTCAACCTTCTAAATTATGAAATTACTGAGTTATGCGCCCCCAAGTACAACTTTTTTATTTCCAGTTGAAAAAATCAACTTTACTTCAATAATTATTTTTTCAGAAACCCTTCGACAGAATTTGATGATTTTTGTGTCAAATTCAAAAGAATTTAACATTTTTTTTTTAAAGTAAAAATGTCAACCTTCTAAATGATGAAATTATCGAGTAATGCGCCTCCAAGTACTTTTTTATTTCCAGTTGAAAAAATCTACTTTTTTTCAATAAATATTTTTTCAGAAACCCTTCGCCAGATTTTGATGATTTTTGTGTCAAATTTAAGAGAATTTAACATTTTTTTTTTTAAAGTAAAAATGTCAACCTTCTAAATTATGAAATTATCGAGTTATGCGCCTCCAAGTACAACTTTTTTATTTCCAGTTGAAAAAATCTTTTTTTCAATAAATATTTTTTCAGAAACCCTTCGCCAGATTTTGATGATTTTTGTGTCAAATTTAAGAGAATTTAACATTTTTTTTTTAAAGTAAAAATGTCAACCTTCGAAATTATGAAATTATCGAGTTATGCGCCTCCAAGTACAACTTTTTTATTTCCAGTTGAAAAAATCAATTTTTCTTCAATAAATATTTTTTCAGAAACCCTTCGCCAGATTTTGATGATTTTTGTGTCAAATTTAAGAGAATTTAACATTTTTTTATGTAAAAATGCCAACCTTCTAAATTATGAAATTATCGAGTTATGCGCCTCCAAGTACTCTTTTATTTCCAGTTGAAAAAATCAACTTTACTTCAATAATTATTTTTTCAAAAACCCTTCGACAGATTTTGATGATTTTTGTGTCAAATTTAAGAGAATTTAACTTTTTCTTTTTTTAAGTAAAAATGTCAACCTTCTAAATTATGAAATTATCAAGTTATGCGCCTCCAAGTACAACTTTTTGTTTCCAAAAAGTGTAAATTGTTCATTTGTATTTGAAAAAAATCAAGTCAAACTCAATAATCAACTTTTCAGAGACCCGTTGATGGATCTTGAAGATTTTTGCGTCAAATGAAAGAAAATTGATTAAATTTTTGTTAGTTAACAAGATTATTTCCATTTTGCACCCAAAAACACCGGAAATGCTGTATAAAATGTATGAGAATGTAACTATCGTAACACACGAGATTATGTTCATGTTTCCATCAGTGCGTAAACTCTCCAAAGCGAGAACAGTGTTGCCAGACTGAAGTCAAATTCTTCGAAGAATTAAATTAAATAATACACATAAAACTTGAAAGCAAAATGAACAATACAGTTTAAATGTTAATTTCCATATACAAATCAACATATACAAGTGGCAACATTGTTTGTTATTCGCTACCCAACCTCAAAAACGTGACACATGTCATTTCCCGGACGAGCTACTCGATCATAGTTGACATCTGAAATGATTTTGGGTGATCCATTCATATCTATTGTTGACCATAGCTCCATCTACGGCATCATTTTCAGACCATCGACAAACCTCCAACGCCCAAACTAGTTCATCGCAAAGAATGGCAAGCCATCAAGAGTTCCAGTGTGTGTGATGTCAAAGACAGCTCTGTTCCAACAAGTATCATCACCGAAGCGTCTACAATCACCATTCCAATAATCACCACCTGTGCCCCCGTTGAATGTGCGCCAAAGTACAAGACAATGCCGTCGCCCACTAGTGGCAGCATGGGTAAGCTCAAACGTAGATTGAAAATGGTGTTGTATACTGTTTTGCTCTATTCGATTTTGCACCTCAATAAAATGTAGTGGTTTGAGTGGAGAAATGTACGGCTTGGAGATTATGAATCATTATATTATCATTGAATGTTTTGACACACACAGAAATGAATGGCGAGGTCGTTAGAAAAGCTGATTGTCGGGTTTTGTTTGTTTGTATCGTTCTGGGTTCCAGATTTCAGCTCCGTGTTGCCATATTCGTTACGAATATTGAACCTCAATAAAGAGACAGAGGAGTAGTTTTTGAACTAGAAAATTGAGAGGACATGGCAACCGTTGAATAAAAGTAAATATTTTCATGAATGAAAAGAGATTTTTGAATTTATTTATAGTCACTATTTACAACATTACAACAATAATTTGTATTACAACTATTTATGTTTTCTCCCGTCCGTTCACAATTATTACAATTCAACAATCAAAACACAATTAAATTAAACTGTGCACGTCACTACCATTGTGTATGTCTGTATTTCAATCCGTTTGTTTGCAAAATCAGATTATTTCAATATTGTGGAGACATTTTTAAAAGTTCTCTCGAAGTTTGGAATTCTCAGGCCGCTCAACATGTAACCATTGCAAAATTTCATGTAGTTTTAAAAGAATTGTCATGAAGACGAGGATTGAAATATTTAAGCCCCTTGACTTATTATTTTTTAAATGAAGGTTGAATTATACAGGGTCTTTCTTTTTTAGGGACAATTAGCCTTATATGGGAAAGTAAAAATGGCACGCCTGTAAAAATTCAAAAACCATTTACATTTTAGGAGTACTTTGAAGCTTTGTTTCTATAAAAAATGCTGGTCATCCAAATAATCTTGATCATTTATCACAATAATCCACAGGGTCTTGACAAATAAGGAAAAACAAAAAACTTCAGTTTTTCCAAAACAACTTGGGGTTTTTGAATGAAATGTCCCATTTTTTTCAAAATATTGACTTTTGATAAAATTTTCTTTCGATGGACACTACATTGTCCTATACCTAAAATTGATAGTTTTCAAGTTATTTACATTTTAGAAACACTTCATTAAAAAAAATGTAAATAACTTGAAAACTATCAGTTTATTAAATAGCATCTATGGACATCTTTCACCGTTTTGGAAATATGTATTTGAATTTAAGAAAGGAAAAATCTAACCAAATCTAATCTAATTTGACGAGCGGCTCATTTCTCCACTCAGTACTTACTTAGGTCTTATCAACATTGCTGTCATTAAGAGTCGTATAAGTTTAAGAATGGGACAGCTACACGCAAAGGCGTGGCCTTATCGCTCACACCCAGTGCTGATTGGCTGGAAATTCAAGCCAGTGACGTGAAAAACTGCGGGACTTTTTTTGCTCATTTTTCATTGATTTGCATATTAGACTGACTCTACATAAAATCGTTTTGCATGTTGAACTCGCATAGGGAAATTTTTGTTGAGTGTTTTTGATTTTTTTTCACGAGCAAATAAGACCTCTATCAGTGATATTTGATTGGACTTTGCGAGATATTTACTGGAATCATATACATTTTTGACAAGGTAAGTGGATTTTAGTGTATAAAAGATGCTTGAAAACATTTTGAGGTTATATTGTTTTTATTCTTGAATATCGGATTTAAATCATGTTTTTAAGCCTTTTAGTATTGATTGCTTTTTCAAAAAGACAATGCTTGAAAATATTTTGAGGTTATGGTACAGACTGTTCTGTTTTTGCTAAGAAAATTCCAATGTTATGATATTTGAGATATTGATAGTTCCATTGTGGTTTTCAATACAAGAAAGGTTTAAAACATAATTCAAAGCATTGATTATAAAAAAAAATAGACCAAGCATAAGCAGCCGGTTCATTCATAAACTCCTATGTTTTGCGATCCAAAACACTTTTAAAAGAGCTCATGGGTGGGAAAAGGACCTTATTCCATCTCTTTTTTCATACATGGTCAAAGCAACAGCGCGAGGATAGAATGGGCGGAACCAGGCGAATCGATACAGGATGTTCATAAAGTAAATTAGGTACCTACCGGTAGATCATGATGTGGATGTGACGGAAATACCTCCAAGCTCCAAAAAATATAAATATAAGTTCTTGAATGGATTAGAATTATCTTTTCACAAAATGCAATTTGCTTATAGAATAGTGTTTAAAAAAGGTGTATTTGTTTGAGTGAAGAATTATAAAAAAGACACAGTTGTAAAGACTTGACAGTTTACAAACAATAAAAAAGTTTTTCGTGGAGTTGAATTCCACAAGGCAAGCAACTCCAAATAAAGGGTGACAGGCTTCCCCCAAAAATAGATTGATAATAAAAAATTATGGTTTATAGTAGCAACTTGAAACTTCGGGGATAATCTTGACAAAAATACCTATCTAACGACTCCATCCATTTAAAATTCTGAGGGTACCTGTCAACCCCTGAACGGAAGTGAAAATAACAAAAGAAAAGTGACAAAAAAAATAACTATTGACTTGTCTCAGCGATTTTTGATTGATCACCGAACACCTAAGAAATCCTGGGTGGAAAGTTTTTCGTGCACCATTTGATGGCTTCATTCTAACTTTTCAAAATTCGATAGTTTCAAAAATTTTGGAAAAACGAGAAAATGGAAAATTAACTTAGTATTTTTTCAAAAACTATTGAAATATAGAGATGTCTAAATTATTTCAAGTATACACTATACATAATATTTCAAATGGAGTCATGACTTGTATGCAGAACTTTTATAGTCAATTATGCAGAATAATATTTTTTTTAAAGATTCACGACTTTTAACTGAGTGAATTTCATGATAAACTCATTAACTTATTATACAATGCGACCGTTAAGATTGGAACAGATTCATTAAAGATTCAGGGTTTTGTTTTGGTAAAAACGCTCGGACTCGTTGATTCTTATTTTTGACAGCGGTTTTTTGATGATAACTTTTATGTGTATCTACAGGGTGAACCAAAAATAGGTTACGACCATGAACTTCATTTTTTCAAATAGAAACCCCTATTTATTATTTTATTTTCGGATTCTACATCAAATTTTTAGTAATATGATTTTTACTAAGGTAGGGGCTAAATTTGGCTTTTATTAGGTACTAAAAATAAATCTACCAAATTTAAAAAAAAAATCGGTTCAAAGATATTTGGTACATTTATAAAGAACCGATTAAAAAAAAAATGAGTTTAACATCCTGTATCTTGAAAACAATGCACTTCCGGACTCATTATACCTATGATTTTTTTTTTATAAAATTAGCTCAGGAATACGCCGTGAATTTATTGTACGCATTAGTAAATGTATACTTACTAATGTTATGAAAACATGTCTTATTTAGAAAGTTTTTTCTCGAAAACTATTGGTTCCCTCACACTTTTTTTTCGAAAATTAATAACAAAAAAGAAGAGGTACCTACTTTCCAGTGAGATTTGAATTTTTTTAAAATTTGTAGTTTCATAGTGTTATGGAACGAGGAATGTCCTTTATGTGTATGTGTAAAGTTGTTATTTCTTCAATTTTTGTGTTAATTTTAATTTAAAATATATTTTTCTCTGTATGAAATGCAAACATTTCCAAAAATACGTGATACGCTACTGAAGTAAGAAGGTAGGAGGTCCTAAAATCTATTTTAAAATCAAAATGGCAGTATATTCACTGATGAAACGAAAAGTCCTGGTTTTCATGGTCCAATTTACAACAAACTTGACACTTTCGCACCATATCTAATCACAAATAGTGTAAAAATCACACAAAAACAAGGCAAATTGAGCATTTAACACAGGTAATGTGAAAGCAACACCGCATAACTCGTCATAACCACTACCAACATGAATGAATTTTTTTACGCTTGAACGTAAAATCGATACGTAGTATAAGCAACAGGTACAAGAAACCTGATCTTGTTGCCACATTTTCGAGGCATTTTTGAAGAAGATGATAAGTTTTGTTAAATAAATCGTGCCTGAATGAAATCGTTCTTGTTGTATCTTTAACTGATGAGATCGGATGAGAGTTGATTTTATCTTGATTCTATCATGTTTTAACTGTTGATAAATATAGAGAGTAACCGATTTTAACAAGGTACTCCAACCTTGTTAAAATCGGACACTTGGCAATGATGCTGGTGCAGAATATCGAGGGGCAGAGCTTTGTTGAATAAACTGTGGTAGGGGTATAGAAAGAAATAGGTATATTTGTTGAAGCCAATGTATGATCGCTCTCAGAAAAGACAAGCTAGGTCTATTTTTTTTTATAGTCAATGATTTAAAGTCTTTTTCTTTGGAAGTCTCAAAAATGTGAACAACATGTTTCAAAACAACTCACCTTGCAAGAATGTATATGATTCGAGTAAATATCTCTCACTTAATTAAAAAAAAATGTCCCACCATGGGATGTGAGCTTGTTTGGAGTCAATGTGAGCTCCACTCAGGTTGTGATGTCAGACCAGAGATGATGTATTTTTCATATTGTGTGATTTCACGCGACTGTCCCATTCTTGACGCCTTCGCTTGTAACAAACGCTCCGAACGAACCCAATGCGCCGGATGCCACAATCAGTTCGCTATTCTCAGTACCCAGTTTTTCTCTAGTTCATTACATTTTTCCCAGGAACCAAGCAAATACATCGAACGCTTCACACACCGGTTATCACTGCGCGCAACAGAACAACGATTGACAAGCGGCAGCAAATGTTTTGCGCATTTTGTTCGATGCGGAGCAATTTGTTGCAAGTGAAAGTTGTATGACTCTACAGCAATTAATAGTTACACAGTTTTATCTTTTGTATATACGTATTTATTTTCCGCTAGAGTACTAAAAGGTAGTTTAGGTGTCATTTTTGTCCAATCGTTGCATGACTGTTTAGATTATAATGATTTGCATTTCATCGGAATTGGTTTGTTGATTTATTCTAGTTAATTTTTGTTGACCGGTTTATTCAATCATTCATAGAAGACTGATGTAGTTGTTCAAGACATGATTGTCCACGGTGTAATTATTGGTATAGTAATACATATTATATACTATGCATGCCTAGTTTCATTTAATTGGTGCTGGAGTACCTACTTATTAAATGTATCCCCCTTTTTCCTTATTTTATATACACAGTAAGTATAGGATCTAATTTATGTACTAAGTTATACCTCTTCATCTTGCTTGGAAACTAACACTTCCTCATTCGTCTTCAACACATGTTCTTTCCAGAAACCAACCCTCTCCAACTAAACGAAATCTTCGAAGAAGACATCGAACCTCTAACCGATTCATCCAGACAACTGTCTGGAACGCGTTTTGTAAAACGCACTCCTTACGAACAGAGACGAAGTAAGTTTCACAAAGCACGAACTGCCTCGTGCAGTTCCTCGGATGCGAGTGACGATGACAGTGAAAAGAGAAAAAAACGAGCCCACAAACTGAACCCTGCGCCTAGTAAACCATTCCAGGGAAGACGGGATAGCTATGATGATAGTAGCGATTCTCAGGTTTGTTTTTTTTATTACTTACTTAAAATGCTGTTGAACCTGTTGGCAACTCTACACTGAAAACCAGAAGACCCGCCTCCCTCAGACCTGTTTTTAATGAGCAGAGTTTTGTCGTAAAAGCTAGGTTGCCGTGTTTAGACGATGATTAATCCTCAAAAATCATAGAATAATTGTCATGATCGTCCTAGCCAATCTCTACAATTTGGCAACGCTGTCGTACTATGAATATGCTGATCAAGTCTAAGGGGCAAAGCAAGTAGTTTTCTGTCTTTTAAGGAACCGGGAACAGGAGCAGGAACAGGCGGTACTAATCGGCAAACTTTGGGTGGTGCTAGCACAATATCTTCTGATTCTGGAGGTGGTACCAATAGTGGCGGACAAAATGACAAGGGAGGAAGGACTAATAACGAGGGGGGTAGAAAAAGTACAACCACTAGTTCGGCGTTGTTGGGTAGGCGACATAAAGCAAGCAGGAGACGGAGTGGTGAGACTAGACTTAGAGAGAGTCAATCACTTAATAGGTGAGTTTTTTTTTATGTCTTTTATTTATTTTTGTTAAATGTAGCAATGATTTATTTTCTTCTTTATTTATTATTTACGTATCAATTCAATTTCGAATTATCACTGCATTTGTTTTTTGTTTTGATTCCGAATTTATTCAAATCATAGTTTTATTTTATCATCATTATTGTGTAAATTTAATTTTCATTACGATGGGTTAAATTTGTGTGATAGAACATTTGTGGCTCCATCTTATAGGCGATTTATACAGGGTGTTTGGTTTTTGAGATACGGGGTATCAAACAAAAATTGATATTACTGGTTCTGGTTAAATATAAGTAGATATTTTCTACAATTTGTTGCATATTACTTTGGATATGATTTACGATGCCCTAATTCCTGGATGAAAATTATTATTCCACCGTACAGGCTTGCGGCAAAAAAATTTATTACTAAAACGGCCAAGAGAAAAACCTGGAAAATATTTTCAAGTTTCTGAAATGGTCGCTAGGGGGCGTAACAACCAACACTAAGTAGAAAAATATGATTTTTATGGAATTTTGTTCAATGAAAATATATCGATGAGCTCATTTTCGGATTAACTGACTATTTACCTACACTTTTTCTTAAAAACGTTTTTTTCTATCTATCATAATATAGTGGTGGGGGAAGTTCAACTGTTTTTTTAAACAAACGGAGATTTCTGCCGTTTCGCTTGACCGATTTCAACGAACTTGGGCTCAATGAAAGAGAATAGTCTGCGCTATAAAATTTTCATTTGCTTTTTAATTTGTGACATTCGCCGTCGCCGCTAGATGGCGTTAACTGAAATGGTAGCATATTTTTGAGTTTTTTCCAAAAAAATCAAAATTAATGCCATATTCATTTTTATATATTTTAAAAGGGGATACATTTTTCTATAAAAAAAAATAAAAAAAAAACAAAAAAAATAATGATTTTTTTTGTTTTTTTTTAATTTTTTGTTTTTTTATTTTTTTTTATAGAAAAATGTATCACCTTTTAAAATATATGAAAATGGATATACCATTACATTTGATTTTTTTGAAAAAAACTCAAAAATATGCTACCATTTCAGTTAACGCCATCTAGCGGCGACGGAGAATGTCACAAATTAAAAAGCAAATGAATATTTTATAGCGCAGACTATTCTCTTTCATATGAGCCCAAGTTCGTTAAAATCGGTCAAGCGAAACGGGAGAAATCTCCGTTTGTTTAAATAAACAATTGATCTTCCCCCACCACTTTATTATGATAGATAGAAAAAAACGTTTCAGACAAAAAGTGTAGGTAAATAGTCAGTAAATCCGAAAATGAGCTCATCGATTCATTTTCATTGGACAAAATTCCATAAAAATCATATTTTTCTACTTGGTGTTGGTTGTTACGCCCCCTAGCGACCATTTCAGAAACTTGAAAATATTTTCCAGGTTTTTCTCTTGGCCGTTTTGGTAAAATTTTTTGCCGCAAGCCTCTACGATGGATATTTTCCAGAATATGGCCGCTCGCTATCCTTAACTGATCACCCTGTACAGCGTTGTCAAATTGTTTTTTCGAGTAAATACTTAAATACTACTTATTTGAAATTCGAGAATATTGTGGTAAGAAAAATGTGGTGCAGAACTTTCGATTGGTTTTGGCTGATTTGGGTTAGTTTTTGGATAGTTGTGAATATGTTTGGTTAGTTTGAGTCTAGTTTGAGGTTCGTTTCGGTGAGTTTGAGGTTATTTGGGGTTAGTTTTGTTTTGTTCGGGGCTACTTCCGATTAGTTTTTATTTTTTTGGGGTTAGTTTTGGTCAGTTTGTGGTTACTTTCGGTTAGTTATGGTTAGTTTGGGGCTGGTTTTGGTGAGTTGTGGTTAGTTCGGTTTGGTTTGAGTTGATTTCAGCTAGTATTGGTTAGTTTGGGTGTTTCATGAATGGAAATAAATTTAGGTGGCGCCTCCTACACGACAGGCACAAACTAACATCAAATTTGACAAGTTTTCATACTTTTCGGTTGGCAAAAATCATTATACCCTCCGGATAAAACAGTATTTTTTTAGAATAACCGAAGTACAAGAAGACAACACTCACGCTCTAGTCATCTCAACGACAGTCGTTGGAACTCATGGCCCTCTAACGCCCAAAGTTAAAGGCATAGGAGCGCGGATTCTGCAGGGATTGTCGATTTCGACCAAAAAGCAATGCCTAGAAGATAGAACGGTCAGTTATACCATCAATTTTTAATTTTACCTACAATATAAATAATTTAGAATGAATCCCAAAAACTCGTTCAACACATCTCCCGAAAAGACACAGTTAAAAGTGTCGACTCTGTGGATGGTGAACCTAAGCTGGTTTCGTCTGATAAGAAGAAGTTGAGGATTCTTGGGAAATATTTTCAAGTATGTCTCGTGTTGATTTTTTTCATAAAATTTTTGAGTATTTATTTGGTAGGTTCATAAAAAATTGTGCATTCCCATTCCGGTGATTTTTAACAAAAATGCGCGGTTGTACAAGGCGCAGTCGTGCGGATCACTAGTCAGAGATAAGATTACCAAACCTGAGCCTGTATTGAGGTAAGTCAACCAAATGTTTTTTTCTTCAATCAATCTTTTTATCATTTTTTAGAATAATTATCTATTTACCATGTTTCTATAAGACAAGTGTTAGTTTATTCATATTTCCTAGTATTTATCATCTTTTTTTCTTTTGTGAATGACTTTTCATGTAGGTTGAGAGGCGTTTTATACAGGGTGCCTCACGGTGACGGTCCATTAGAATATCTCGGGAAATGAAGCAATTGGGATTCTGAAATTTTTTATGGTGGGATATACATAGATGTTCTGAAATAAAAGCAACGTTGCACGACTTCCGGTTATACCGGAAGTAGGTGTCAACTCGCTTATTTTAAATGGAACACCCTATATATTATCACATTTTTGGATTCTACGTGAAATTCTAGGCAGATTTCATGTTTCATGTCCTATACCTAAGTATGAGCTTTTTGAAATATTTTAGTCTTTATGTCAAAAATGACGTTTGAAGGCTCCCATTTAAATGTGAATTTCACCTATAAGAAAGCCTCCATTATTTAATTTGTATTGGATTTCTTGTTGAAAAGGACCTACTTTAATAGATTTTTCACAGCAATACGAAAACTATTATTACAGGGTGGGCCAAAAATAAGATCAAAAATTAAATTCAGAAAACGTCCAAAAATCAATTTTTTCAAATGGAAACCCCTAATTTTTATAATTTTATCTTATTGTGCATTAAAAATAAAGGTGAGTTTGTATTGAATTTGAGTTTTTGGGATAAACAATATTAGGTAAACTAACCCTCATTTTTAATGCACAATAGGATAAAATTATAAAAATTAGGGGTTTCCATTTGAAAAAATTGATTTTTGGCCGTTTTCTGAATTTAATGTTTGATCTTATTTTTGGCCCACCCTGTAATAATAGTTTTCATATTGCTGTGAAAAATCTATTAAAGTAGGTCCTTTTCAACAAGAAATCCACTACAAATTAAATAATGAAGGCTTTCTTATAGGTGAAATTCACATTTAAATAGGAGCCTTCAAACGTCATTTTTGACATTAAAACTAAAATATTTCAAAAACGCTCATACTTAGGTAAAGGACATGATACTTGAAATCTGCCTAGAATTCTACGTAGAATCCAAAAATGTAATAATATATAGGGTGTTTTCTTTGATACAAGCGAGTTGGCACCTACTTCCGGTATAACCGGAAGTCGCGCAACGTAGCTATTATTTCATTTGAAAAGAGCATCCTTTTAAACCTCACCATACAAATTTTCAGAATTCCAATCGTTTTATTTCCCGAGATATTCTAATAGGACGGTGACCGTGAGACACCCTGTATATATTTTTTTTATATTAATTAATTGATTCATTTATAACGTTTGATTTTTGATGTTGAATCAAGTCTCTAGTTTTAGTCCGATTTCCAAAATTATATGATATATTTAGAGAAACATGGGGTTAAAGTTGGGGATGGTAAAAATTTTCGGTTTCTCAAGAAAAATCATAACTCGAAAACTAAAACAGATATGCGATTGCGGTTTTCACCAATAGATTTAGCACTAATTTTTATATCAAAATCATCAAAAATATATACGGGGTAATCCCGGAAAATTGTGAGAAAAATGGAGTTGAAGTTGAGGATGCTGAAATTCATCATTTTCTATAAGAAAATCATATACCGGATGTTTCAGTGAATTCTAGAACAAAGTTGAGTTGATCACCCTGTATATGAAAATCCACGTGGCGTCTTACCAGAAATTTCCTACAGGGTGATAAGTGAAACTTCGTCACATTCTGAACCAAAAAGTTGATTTTGAAAATTCGACACAGCAATAATTATTCAGCACAGATTTCCAAAATTGAATAATCTTGTTAAGTATACTTGATCACCCTGTATAAAAAAATCCATATGGCGCCTCTTCAGAAATTTTCTACAGGGTTATGAGTGGAATTCTGTCACATTTTCAACAATCATTTGGAAATATCGATAGTGGAATTGAAATTTTAATTTACGCGCCTTGAGCGGATTGCAATCATCAGCGCCCTCAACAGGTGACGTCAAAAAGTTCCCTACACGACTAATGACATGAATGACAGATATCAACGTTGCCAAGTTGGCTTGATATCATCATCATTTATTTGCAAGCAATACTTTAACCTACTTGAATTTACTTACCTGTTTTTTTTAATATTCGAGGATTAAAAGTCTCATTTGATTATCCTGATGGTATGTTTTTTTTTCTAAATTCTTGGTGAGATTTGATCGAATCTTATAAAGGTTTTTATTTTTTCTAAGGTTTATCGATTATTAATCTCAACTTTGACCGTTTGTATTATTTTTTTAGAGTTTGAATAGTTTAATTTTTTTTTGTTTTATTATTTATTTTTATTTGCGCTGTTCAAAGACAGAGAAAATATTTTTGTGGTCAAAATAGAGGGCAAAACCTACAATAATTCATTTAGAGACTTGAATGTTTCAATAAATTTAAAAATAAATATTCTAGTCAAGAGAATTCTGTTGTAAGTTTGAAAATTGAAAATTTGTCGCCAATAGGAATCATCCAGATCATGGACCTAAAAAACCGTTATTTTGAAAATTCAAATTCTGTCGCGGTGGTTTCGAGAGAATATGTCAATGGTGAAAATAACGGGAAACACCTACAATAATTCATTCGGAGACTTGGAAGCTTCAATAAACTCAAAAATTAAGTCGAAACAATTTGGTCGTTAGTTTGAATATTGAAAACTTGGCTCCACTACGAATCGTTTGTATTGACAGTTCAGCAACAGAGGGCGCCCAAGGACCTGAGAAAACCGTTATTTGAAAAATAAATAATTTATGCTTCAGTCCAAGATTATGAACATCAATAAAGGACATCGTTATAATAAATAAATTTATTGTAGATGTCGTCAAAGAGCAGTAAGCGTATTCCGTAACAGTCTCGGCATCGACGACCTCAACCAAAACGACGGACGTCGAAAATCAGCCACAGTCGTTCAGCTAAACAACGTATGTAGCGAACTGACTGGCATGTGCGCCATTCATTTGGGCCAGACTTCAAAATGCAGTTTTTGTTGATTTTATCATTCCCCTGTGTTAGTGATTCTACTTGGAAAATGAAGAATGGTTTGGGTTTGGATTGGAGAGATGGCGTTACCATCTTGTCTGGAAAATGCCAAACGATGATAAGACTGGAACGGTAGGAAATAATGTAGTATAGGCGTGGTTTTTGGTTGATATCAGCAAATGTGGGGGTGATTTTTCTAACCATTTTGTTGATATCCCAAAATACATTCACCAATATTGGTTTACTGAAATGGTCAGCCAAGTCCAATTTCAATGCTCAAATATTGATGGTTAATTGAAAAAGATGTCCATCCCATTGTTTACTCGAAATTAGCGAATATAGTTGCATAGTTTAGGCTCATTTCCGGTTTGTTGTCATGTTAGAATTAAGCTAAAATGTACAGGGTGGTGATAAATTAAGTAGTTCTCCACATCTGACAGGTTTTATATTATTCGGTAGTTTTTAAAATTTCATTTATTTTTACCAAAATTATCATATTTTTATATATGTTTACATGTTGCCGTTTTAGTATTTTCAAAGGATTATATCCTGAGAAATAATTCATTCAATTTTTGAAAAATTTCAGTTAGGGCATGGTTGTCTTAATCACCCTGTATATAGCAGAGTGACTTTTTCTCGTTGATGATGGATACGAAACTGAAAAATATAGACTTAATTCCATAGTTTTTAAAAATTTCAGGCTAATATCTCAAAATTTGTGTAAAATATGATTTTTTTGAATATTTTTTGTTGAATATTCTCCAGTCAGAAAAGTCTTTATTACCCTGTTGATAGCAGAGTGATTTTTTTGACAATAATGAATACAAAACTGAAAAATATAGACTAAATGGGCCAATATTATCAAAATTATTGATTTAAATATGATTTTTTGGACAATTTGTTGTTATTTAGTTTGTCCAAGATAAGGATGTCTATCATGGGGATTTTGGAAACCGTGAGAGATACAAGGTCGGTTAAATGGAGGCAAAGTTGCGTATTTTGATGCTTAACAAAATGCCGTTTTAAAAGCCAAAAAATATCGACTACGTCCGAAATTATCCGAAAAAAAACGAAATTTTTCAAAATTGTTTTCATCTTTTTCTGACCACATTTGCAGAAATATTTTGAAATGAATGGAATTTCTTCATTGACACTTTTTGCCCTTCACAAGATAGCGTTATTAAATTGAAGAACCGACGTTTCGTCTATGAGCAGTCACCATCAACTTTTTTTTAAAATACGGTCCTGGATTTTTTATTACGGATTTCAAGAGCCTCTTATGTTCCTTAACCATCGATGTATCGCACTTATTAAAAAAGAGGTGGTTGTTTTCAATCCTATCAAAAATGTATTTTTTGTCTGTCTTTAACACATGCGTTCTTAAGAAAAAATCCACCAAAATAATTTTTTTGAATAGTTGCGATACATTGTTGGTTTAAGAACATAAGAGACTCTTAAAATCCCTCATAAAAAATCCAGGACCGTATTTAAAAAAACAAAGTTGATGATGGTTTCTCTGAAATGAAACGTCGTACGGAAAATCTCTCATTTTTTTTTTGAAATCATTTTTGTTGAATATTTTTCACTTACGACATAATTGTCCTTATTACCCTGTATATCGCGGCGGATTTTTTTTTCAAATTTTGAATACACAGCAGGAGAATTCAGAATTCTAGAATATTTCAAAATTTCAAGCGAATATTTTCAAAATTGTGAAAAATACGATTTTTGGATTTTTGTTGAATATTTTTCAGTTCGGACTTTGTTGTCTTAATCACCCTGTATATGGTAGGGTGATTTTTTTTTCGTGAATAATTGATGCATAACTTCAAAATATGGACAATATTCTATAATTTCCCAAAATTTTAGGCCGATATTTCCAAAATTATGAAAAATATGATTTTTTGATTTTTGATGAATATTTTCCAGTTGGGACTTTGTTATCTTAATCACCCTATATACAGTAGGGTGATTTTTATTCGTAAATAATGTATACATAACTATAAAATATAAACTTAATTCTATTATTTCCCAAAATGTCTGGCCGATATTTCCAGAATTGTGAAAAATATGATTTTTGTTGAATATTTTTCAGTTGGGACTTCGTTGTCTGCATCACCCTGTATATAGCAGGGTGATTTTTGTTCGTAAATAATGGATACATAACTTTCAAATATGAACAATATTCTATAATTTCCCCAAAATTTTAGGCCGACAATTCCAAAATTATGGAAAATATGATTTTTTGATTTTTGTTGAATATTTTCCAGTTGGGACTTCGTTGTCTTCATCACCCTGTATATAGCAGATTGATTGATTTTTTTTCGTAATAATTTTTTTTCGTAAATAATGGATACATAACTACAAAATATGGACAATATTCTATCATTTTCCAAAATTTTAGGCCGACAATTCCAAAATTATGGAAAATATGATTTTTTTATTTTTGTTGAATATTTTCCAGTTGGGACTTCATTGTCTTCATCACCCTGTATATAGTAGGGTGATTTTTTTTTGTAAGTAATGGATACATAACTTCAAAATATGGACAATATTGTATAATTTCCCAAAATTTTAGGCCGATATTTCCAAAATTATGAAAAATATGATTTTTTGATTTTTGATGAATATTTTCCAGTTGGGACTTTGTTATCTTAATCACCCTATATACAGTAGGGTGATTTTTTTTTGTAAATAATGTATGCATAACTATAAAAATAGACTTGATTCTACTATTTCCCAAAATTTCTGGCTGATATTTCCAGAATTGTGAAAAATATGATTTTTTGATTTTTGTTGAATATTTTTCGGTTGGGACTTTGTTGTATTAATCACACTGTATAAAGTAGGGTGATTTTTTTTAGTAAACAATGGATACATAACTTTAAAATATGGACAATATTCTATAATTTCCCAAAATTGCAGGCCGATATTTCCAAAATTATGAAAAATATGATTTTTTTATTTTTGTTGAATATTTTCCAGCTTTGACTTTGTTGTCTTAATCACCCTGTATACAGTAGGGTAATTGTAAATAATGGATACATAACTTCGAGATATCGACAATATTCTACAATTTCCCAAAATTTCAGGCCAACATTTCTAAAATTTTGAAAAATATGATTTTTTTAAATATTTTTGTTGAATATTTTCCACTCTCGACATGGATGTTTTAATCAACCTAGATATGGCAGCGTGTTTTTTTTCGCGAATTTTGAATAAAAAACTGAAAGATACAGACTAGGTATATTCCATAATTTAGGCCAATATTTCCAAGATTGTCAATATGATTTTTTATTTATTTATTTCTTCAATGAATGATTTTCTCTCGAAAATAATACATACAATGTTCAACAAATAACCTCGAAAATTTCTACAAAAAAGTTGTACGATTTTTGAGTTTTTCAACTGTTGTGTTCAACAAAAAAATTATTCCACAATGAGTTGCATAACAACATTGCAACTGAAACGCTTGTATTTAATATAGTGATGAATCATTTTTTATGCATTCTAGCTATCATGCTTTTTTTTTTAACATAAAGTCCACTGAGAAAAACATAATTTATCACCACTTTGTACAAGGCGAACAATAAGCCTGTAAATAAAAATCAAAAACGTTTTAGAGGATTTTAAACAAGTTAGATAACAAAAATAATCAGTGTTGAGATATATTTATTGTTATCAATCAATGTTGTTATCCTTGTTTCATCTATGACTGTTGTAGATATAGTCGTAGACCTTATTTTTGAAGAAACCAATCTCAATCTGCACAATTCCGCTTCATATACAACCATAAATCAGCTATGTTACATCTAAGTTTAGATTATTTGTAACTTGAAAGACTGATTTGAAATTAATTTTATGTGACACTATTTTTAGTCGTTTAATATTTACACACAAAAATGATTTAAATTTCCACTTAAAATCTAAACTCTATTAAAGTAATCTCTCACCACCAATCGGTGATTCTGTACATAATAACGCTTAAAACCAAAATGTGTGCAATAGACGTATACTACATAAACATTTAGTAAAACTATATAAAGAATTTTATCTTATAGTATATCTTTGTTGTTGAACAAGGAGTGTAAACACACTATAATTCGATTTTTTGCACTTTGTACAGTGAATTGAGTACAGGGTCTTGTTAAAATCAGTGGTTGTCTGATGGGATTGATCTCGATAGGGGCGAGTGAAACATCCATTGTTAACCGATACTAGCGCCACGACTTTGGTGGTGCATCAGACAATCATCTGAATCGGTTTTAAATTCAAGTTCACACTAAAACCAATTACCGAGCATAAATAAAATTAATGACACAGTTGATTATAACCAAGATAAAGGGTGTCAAAGTTGAAAAAATGGGTGGCGCCCTCTCACACTATAATAACCCTCTATCTTGGTTATTATAGTGTGATTTTGTTGTGTACCTCTTATTAGTGGATTCTCTGTATATCCTAAAAAAAAACTTTATTTATATAGAGCTTTATAGGGTGCAAACTCACCAATATTCATTTTATAGATTTGTTAAAATATTTTTGCTGCCTTTTGGCGTTTTTCTATGTATGTGCTGTGCACACTTTCCTTACTGTATTTTGTTTGTATAGAAAAAGTTGAATCCATCGGGAAAATATACAGGGTCTCAGTTGCGGTTTTAATTATTTATTTTCCGATGGTTTCAAACACCCACTAGGTTTTCAAGGATGAGTGGATCAGTGTATAATTAGATGCTATCATTGATGTCAAGCTGGTCTTGCGTTAGTGATAGTGTTTTGATGTATGCATTCGAATGTGCACAAAACTTCTAATATCTGAATACATATTTACTATATAGGGTTGTGTTTTATTTATACATGTTTACAAATGTGTACTTTCTGAGCCTGCGCAGCTGATTAGGTTGTCTCGCCTCTACAGATTATTCATTTTTCAACATATAGCTACATACAAATATTCATAATAGTTCAAGAAAATTGAAGTGAAATGTATTAAACCATCAGCTAAACGAACCGATCACATCTTTTTTTATCATCAATGTAATGGCAATGTTATTTTACTACTTTTTTTATTTAAAAAGTGAAATATTTTATTCCAATTTTACCGGACTAATACGCGATGCCACGACTCTTCGAACATTGAACCACTAGAACAAGCATAGCACCCCGAACGTACGCGATTTGTTGGAGTGGATAACATTTTGTTTTTGTTAATATTTATGTTATGTTATTTTACTTATTGTGACAAGATCTATTCAACCGTTCATGAAGAAGCTCCACAAACACAGCAGTTTAGACACTAAATCTTCTTCTCCAAATAAATTATTTTCAACTGGAAAATGACAACAACCGTCACTTTGACGAATCCATTGACGTCATGGCAATGCATTTCAAATAGCTCGATTGATGCCCAACGTTGCCGTCTGTGATAAAAATTCCTCTCATCAACTTTTTAGTGTAAAAGATCAAGGAAAATCGTGAACTTCAAGTCGTTGTTATTGAATTGGTGACAGAAAATCTGGTGAAAGGTATTTCAAGTGAGTAAATATGGCAAACCAGGAGCCTGCTTTTCCCCTTTTCCCCCATGTTTACATTGACATGTTCGACTCACACAATAATATTTGTTTATGCTTCTAGTGGTTCAATATTCGAACATTGAACCACTAGAACAAGCATAGCATCCCAAACATACGCGATCTGTTTGAGTCGATAACATTTTGTTTTTGTTTATATTTATGTAATGTTATTTTACTTATTTGTGACAAGATCTATACAATCAAACCGTCTATGAAGAAGCTCCACAAACACAGCACTTCATTGGCATAATTGCCACACTAAATCTCCTCCTCGAGCACAAATAAATTTTTTTCAACTGGAAAATGACAACAACCCTCACTTTGACGCATCAATAGATGACATGGCAACGCATTTCAAATAGCTCGATTGATGCCCAACGTTGCCGTCTGTGATAAAAATTCCTCTCATCAACTTTTTAGTGTAAAAGATCAAGGAAATTCGTTCGAGTATTCAACGACAAGTGGTAATAGCGATGAAAAAATGGCTGCACTCACCTTGAATATTGAAGCGAAATACATTTTTATTTGATGATGGTGAACTTCAAGTAATTGTTATTGAATTGGTGACAGAAAACCTGGTGAAAGGTATTTCAAGTGAGTGAATATTGCAAACCAGGAGCTTGCTTTTCCCCTTTCCCCCCATGTTTACATTGACATGTTCGACTCACACAATATTGTTTGTTTATGCTTCTAGTGGTTCAATATTCGAACATTGAACCACTAGAACAAGCATAGCATCCCAAACATACGCGATCTGTTTGAGTCGATAACATTTTGTTTTTGTTTATATTTATGTAATGTTATTTTACTTATTTGTGACAAGATCTATACAATCAAACCGTCTATGAAGAAGCTCCACAAACACAGCACTTCATTGGCATAATTGCCACACTAAATCTCCTCCTCGAGCACAAATAAATTCTTTTCAACTGGAAAATGACAACAACCCTCACTTTGACGCATCAATAGATGTCATGGCAACGCATTTCAAATAGCTCGATTGATGCCCAACGTTGCCGTCTGTGATAAAAATTCCTCTCATCAACTTTTTAGTGTAAAAGATCAAGGAAAATCGTTCGAGTATTCAACGACAAGTAGTAATAGCGATGAAAAAATGGCTGCACTCACCTTGAATATTGAAGCGAAATACATTTTTATTTGATGATGGTGAACTTCAAGTAATTGTTATTGAATTGGTGACAGAAAACCTGGTGAAAGGTATTTCAAGTGAGTGAATATGGCAAACCAGGAGCTTGCTTTTCCCCTTTCCCCCCATGTTTACATTGACATGCTCGACTCACACAATATTGTTGGTTTATGCTTCTAGTGGTTCAATATTCGAAGCCATGACTTGATTTTTTTTGCACCTACTTTTTTGTGCGTATTGGTTTGGAATACTTATGTCGGTGCTCGTAAAAGTTTTTTTGCCACGTTCTTTTTATAAAGTAAACAAAATGAATTAGAGATGGCGGCTATTATACATTAGCTTTACTGTCATCATTGTCAACAGTTTTATTGACAAAAATCGAATCCAATTGGTTGAATCTGGAATCTGTACGCATGCGCCGACTTGCTAAAGTTCATATCAAATGTTCTATTGTTTCGCGAATATCTTTTCGAACTGTCAAATTTCTATCAATGGTTTTTAAGAGAGTTTTTGAATTAACGTGGTAAATTAATCTGAGCATGCGCTGGAGCCTTGAAATAACCGAGTCGGAAAATAACGTATAACGTTATATACGGCACTTAACGTCGGTTAATAAGCGTCGGTTATTTTCCCTTGTCATATTATTAATTTTATATCATAATTTATTGAACAGACGTTATTTTTTACGGTTATCCGATGTTAAGCGGAAAGATTATTACATATAAATAGTGAAATATACAGTGTACAATTGAAATTGTGAATAACAACACTCAAATTGTGAGATTTTTGTCTTTATTAAATCTTCAACAGAAATTAATTCCTGGCTTCACAAGTTGACAACAGCGCTGTCTGTCATTCTAGACAACAACAACTTAGAATCAGAAAAGTTATTTTTATGTCACAAACGTCAAACACGAGTTTCAAAATCGTTTTTCTGAGTCCTGTCCGTGATTGTTTTGTTTTCTGCGCATGCTTAGTGGAGCGGGAATGGATATTGACGTTAACATTAGAGACTTTTTGCACCTCTTATATTTTCATTGGTTATCGTTATTCTGAGCATGCGCAGTGATATAATCACAATCCTTTATCCTTATTAACCATAACGGATTCCTATAATTACGGGGAAATAAGGAAGAGCTTATCGTTATGGTAATGCTTATTTTTCAACAGCGAGGTTGCCGGAATGTGTAAAATTAAATGGATTCTTCTGCTAATAATAATTTTTTCTCAAGCAATTGATCAAAATAAGATGCAAATAACTACTTCACATGACAATAAACGATCGCGCAAACCAAAATGAAATGTTTTACATACAAAAAATTAATCCAGTACAATATTCTCCTTTATTTCATACTTCCCCGGATTGATATACTCAACAATCTGACACATCTTGTCACGAACTCAATCACGGAACACGACCTTACTCGGACCTAACCCTACTTCTCTGCTTCTGACATTGGTCAGACGCAAGATAACGAATAAAGTGGAATCGTAGTGGAGCAAAACCTCTCTCAATAACGGATGAAGTAAATGTCATTTTAAATAAAGTTAACAATAACGGATGAAATCTCTGATGTTATTCTAAGAGGTGCAAAAAGTCTCTTTTAACAATAAGGGGTGCAAACTTTCTATGTTTTCGTTATACTTACGCAAATCAACTCCACTACAGTTCACTCACAACCAAAAGTAAACAAACTACACGTGATTAGACAAAGCGAAACGACTGAACTGATTACATGTGAGTGGGTTTATCTTATCAATCGTTTCCCTTTGTTTGAACACGTGTAGTTTGTTTATTTTGATGACTTTTGATTGTGAATATTTTTTAGGTGAAGAAATAGTCATTTTTTCAACAAGTGCGCAAAGTGATGCTTTCGAACGGACGAACGACGCTAAGCGGAGTTTGGATATGCTTTGAGGGCGTAGAAGACACTTTGCGCATGTCTTAGGAACATATAATATACAGTGAGGCTTTAAAAGGTCCCACCCGCTTTTTATTTAATGTGTGAACCAAACATTTTGAAACTTGGCATACTTTAATTGCTGTCGAAATACTACTTTTTGATGTTACTGACGTACTTTTAGTATTCAAGATGGCGGCTGGGCGCCATTTTGAAACATTTTTTTAAATGGAAAGAGGGGGGTCGTGTGACCCCCCTCTTTCCGAAAGGTCTTATCGACTCTTATAGACAAAGCGAAACGACTGAACTGATTACATGTGAGTGGGTTTATCTTATCAATCGTTTCCCTTTGTTTGAACACGTGTAGTTTGTTTATTTTGATGACTTTTGATTGTGAATATTTTTTAGGTGAAGAAATAGTCATTTTTTCAACAAGTGCGCAAAGTGATGCTTTCGAACGGACGAACGACGCTAAGCGGAGTTTGGATATGCTTTGAGGGCGTAGAAGACACTTTGCGCATGTCTTAGGAACATATAATATACAGTGAGGCTTTAAAAGGTCCCACCCGCTTTTTATTTAATGTGTGAACCAAACATTTTGAAACTTGGCATACTTTAATTGCTGTCGAAATACTACTTTTTGATGTTACTGACGTAATTTTAGTATTCAAGATGGCGGCTGGGCGCCATTTTGAAACATTTTTTTAAATGGAAAGAGGGGGGTCGTGTGACCCCCCTCTTTCCGAAAGGTCTTATCGAGTAGATTATTGTGTGAAAATTTCATAGGATTAAACGCATCCGTGCGAAAAGACTGTCAAACGAACAAGAAATTCGTGAAATAAGAACAAAGAAAGCATACTTCAATTTTTATTGTAAAAAATGTTGAAAATGTCCTCCGTTGACCCCCAAACAATGAAATAATCTGTCTGAGAACTCCTGACGGACTTTTTCGAAAGTATCGGCATTTTGACAAAAAGCAGTGATTCTTTGCTGTAAATCTAAAAGAGAGCCTGGCTGTGTTGCATATACTTTCTGTTTGAAATATCCCCATAAAAAAAGTCCAATGGTGTTAAATCGGGTGACCTGGCAGGCCATTCGGCCCCCCGACGACCAATCCAATGATTGGAGTAGGTAAGTTATGTCCAAATACTGCCTAACATTTCTGCTGAAATGAGGAGGCGCACCATCCTGTTGGTGCCATGGCAAATTCGTTGGGATTATTCTGACGTATTTGTACAATCAAAGGCTCTATTCTAGTTTCGGTTTCTAACAAGTTCAAATACAGGTCCCCTGTCAAATTTTCATGAATCAAAACAGGACCAACAATATCGTTCCGCAATATGCCAGCCCATACGTTAACCTTCTCGGGATATTGCGTGTGGGTTTCCCTAAAAACATGCGGATTTACGTCACTCCAATAACGAAAATACATTTTGCCTGTGTACATGGCCATTTAAAAAGAAAGTACACTTGTCACTAAAACAAATATTTTGAACGTATCTCGGTTCTCGGCCTATTCTATCGGTCATAATTTCGCAAAATTCCACACGTCTGTCAGGATCATCTTCAGTCAACTGGTGCACAATTTGAAATTTATAAGGATAAAATTTCTGTTTTTTCAGCAATCGCTTTACAGAAGCAGACGAAGTATCACAGATGTCTGCAACCTGAGAAGTCGACTGTTCAGGATTTACCACCATCTCACCAATGATTGCAATTTGTTTATTTCCGAAATAGATGGTTGCCCTTGATTCTTCAAGCTATGAACACTACCAGTCTCGATAAATTTCCGCACTAATTCGCGAAGATATTTCCTGCATATCGGACGTTCCGGGAAGCGCTAATTGAAGATTCTTTCGTCTCATGGAAATTACGATTTCCGCCATACATAAAAATTGCTTCAATTTTTTCTGCGAGGGGACGCGAATTAGGCATTTTTGTAACACTTCCTAATTAACACAATAATCAAACAACTGGCTCATATCGTTTCAAGATTTTTACATTTGGTTAAACTTTAGTGCTGTGGCGAGGTAGTGTGGAAACTGTATCTCCATCTTAATTTAGATTTTAGTATTATAATGCTAATAAATGCTTTCCAATTTTTTTTTATCATCTTGAAATTCTTTATCCGCTTTGTATCAGCATTCCTATTTGTTAACCTGTACTGTTTTGCTCAGGTTCACCATATAATTTTTCCGGAATCTGATGTGTCAGCTCGTTAAAAAAATGAAACTTAATGTAAACGACATTTTCAAAAACTAAAAGTTTGGCAGGCTGTCATATCCGCACGGATGCGTTCAATCCTATGAAATGTTCACACAATAATCTACTCGATTAGACCTTTCGAATGATGTTTCACACGACCCCCCTTTCCATTTAAAAAAATGTTTCAAAATGGCGCCCAGCCGCCATCTTGAATACTTAAAGTACGTGAGTAAAATCAAAAAGTAGTATTTCGACAGCAATTAAAGTACCTATGCCAAGTTTCAAAATTTTTGGTGCACACATTAAAAAAAAAGGGGACGGACCTATTAGAGCCGCACTGTATACTTTTTTCTACGAGCATTCACAAATTAGAAACAAAAGACTCAGTGACAGAAAACAGAAACTCACACTTTCAACGGGAAGTGCTTCAATGTTCACTGTACAGTCTGTTCATGGCTTTTCGGCGGTCAAGTCACAGTATTTGACGTTTGGCAGTAGATTGATCGCTCCACATATGTGACATTTGTCAAATTGATCCGAAAGACCCTCGCCCAGACGTACTTGTTTTTTTTTCAATGTGTAAGAGGTGTTCACAACTCGTACTTTAAAATTGTTGAGGGACTTCTCCTCAATAAAACTTCTTTTTAAATCGAAAAATTACTCTATTTTTCGTTTAACACGTGAACAAAATCTAAAATTATTGACAATGAACTTTTAATTTTTTTCGTTGCTAGTCTAAAAAACGGAGTCGCCATCTGCGTTGCTGTGGTGACTGTTTGCGTCGGCGTTGACTGTCCAATTAAAAGTGGGCGGTGTTGCTACGGTTGAAATGTCAAGTCGTGGATTAAACATTGAACTCGATACTAGTATCGAGTTCAATGGGATTAAACAAGAGGGAGACGGAAAAGTATGACGTAACCGTAATTTGAGAGAGAACATGTTGACCTATCACTATAAGTGGTTTGTGATAAGAATTGGAGCTCGAAACATCAAGTAAAAACTGAGATATCCTACCTTAATGTTGATAAGAAGAACAATGGAGGAGTTGTTCTTCTGAAGGGCTGACGTGACTCGTATGCTCATGTTACAACGTATTCGTCCCTTCTACAGATGTATGTTTTATCCATGTTACATGTGAGGTTATTCCCTAACTGTTTAATGTATTTGATGTTGATGACGTCCTTGTATAACTTGAATAATTCCACTTGTTTCGACGACCTGAGGATGGGGTGTGAATTGTAGACCCCGAAACTGGTAGTCACTTAATTAATCAATGTTTGAATAAACAGTGCTTGGAATTTATGAGATAGAAGACTTTTCATTTCATTTTTCAAAAATGAACTCAAATCAGTTATCATTTCTTGAATTACAATTTCGTTGGAAAGGAAACAAAGTTTCAGACAACAAACTGGTAGGTATTTGAGTTGACATTTGAGTGCGGGAAAAATTTTGCCCACAAACTATGCAATCAGTCTATCAACAAGTTGAACATTCGACGGTAGAAGAGATATTCGCATAGTGTGTGAGGTTGTCGTCCAACAAGTTGCACGACCCGATTGAGTTGGTCGGGTAATAAAATCTGTTGATCAAATTGACGTCCACCCACTCAAAAACGCTTATTGCTTCGACTACATCATCAGTTGATTCACAATCACAACCAAGTCACTAAAAATAAACTACACGTCATCGAACAAAGTGAAACGATTGAAAGGTGAGATAAACCAATACGCTAGGTTTCTGTGACGTCATGACGTCAGCTGTCAGACGGAAATATCCAAACAAGCTATTTTTTATTACCTCAAAAGCTGACTTTTCACTCGGCTAATCATATACGCACTAACGGGACACACGATATATGTAATACACCCAAAAATATAGTCCAAAGAAGTCCAAATTAAACAAAAACACTGATTTAAAACTCACAGAATACAAAACCACAAGTCACAAAAGCTTGTTTGGATACCAAATTCGGCCACGACCAATCATATGGTGCCTGTGACGTTTTCAAAAACGTCGCGTATAACACATGTGATCAGTTCAATCACTTCGCTATGTCTAATCACGGCGGTAGTTTTTTGGTGACTTTTGGTTCTGAATCAACTGCAGTTGAGACAACTTTGAGTTTATGTTCTATTAATTGATTGATGTTGGATCAAAAGACGGTCGAACCAACTTGTTGTTCAATTTGTCGTTCAACGGAACTGGATGGTGTGTGGCCAAAATACTATTCAACTGTGTTGTGAAGACTGACATTCAATCTGTTGAACAGACAGAGAAACAGAACAACATGTTGTTCCACCAGTCACGAAAGCATATCTGTATAATTATTCTCAATAAACCCATTTTTCGACCTATCTTCATTTCAGTTAGTTTTTCAAGCCAATTCTGGAAAAAAAATTGTTTAAATAAAAATCCATAATATCGCTTGCCTGCTAGTTAACTTTCTCATTCTCCCCTGTAACAACCCAATATTGACAGGGCCCAACTACGAGCTCGGCAACCCTCAATACAATCTGAGTCACCCGACCTACGCTTCATTTGGATTTTACATAGCCCAGACGTACGTTTCCATATCCACTCCATGCCTTCCATGGATCAGACAAAGACAGACACATTACATTAACGTATAACTCAATCGTTCAACCAGCCGCGCAAAAAAAAAACGAAATGACGTAAACAATTACGTCACTCACGAAAATAAAAATGGTCGGGTTTGTTTTTTGCAGTGTTTAGTGCAAACATTTTTTGATTAGTCCAGAATCAAGTGCCCGGGATTTACGTGGATTTGGTCCGTTGCTTGTGAATAAGTGCACGTAAGTGACGTATTAGTTTTGTGTTGGGGTCCCGGGAACGGGCCCTAAATGGTGGTTTGCCAATTCAAGGTTGCTTTTCAGGGGTCATCCTGAAGGTATATTATTGATTTTACGTACGTAAAATCATTTTTTAGTGTTCGAATCATGTAAACACTTTGCGGGATTGGGGAGATAGTGTTTCGAAGTTTGTTTGGGTGATTTATTTGAGTCATTGATTTTAGGTTCCGGAATTATTCATACTGTTAACGCCTTTATCCTTAACATACAACAAATGGGTTGATCACTGAATTGATTATTAACTTTTATCCACACATCATACTTTGTAGTTTGACCTGTCACTAACGGAATGGGGCCCTGATTTGCACCAAATTGTGTTCAGTCTGTCACTGACTCTCTTTCATCTGTAATCTGTTTATTTCCACGATATAATTGATAATCTTGTGATCACCGCGATATAAACAATCATTGGTCAGAATATGTCTATAAGTCGTGCACCTGCACCAATAAAAACACTGTCATGTGATCATTGATGTCGTGTGTATGGTTATGGTGATCCGATTTCCATTGGATTTGGTTTAGTTCACTGACCCCCATATGCTTCGTACAAATCTAATCCGGATGAAGTCTTTATCGCGATTATCTTCCATACCACCTAATGGAAAATAATCGCGATGAAATCTTCATCCGGATTAGATTTCTACGGTGCATATGGGGGTGAGTTGAAGTCCTCCATAGTTCACTGACAGCTCAATCTTCCGCTAAGCCTGATTCACATTCAATTTCACTTCGAAGTGGAAGTAACAAAAAGCTAACGAGAAAGACAGGCCATTGCGCTGAAAAATCATGTGACCATTTTAGTCCGACGTCTCTCACTTGTTCAATTGTCGATCGTCTCACGTCAGTATTGAGAACTTTTTTCCCATGAGTTGAAAAAAAAATGAAGAAACTTAAAAAATGAATAGTTGTTTTTTTGTCCTAGTCCAATTGGAGTAGACATATTGGAGGCAAAAAGCAAAGACGTAGGTTGTCATGGTGTCATCATTTGATTTATTATTCAAACTGGCTTACCAAGTATGTTTACGCTGTTTTGCTTTTTTCAGAGTACAGTAAATATATATATACTTCCTTCACACAACCAAACCAAAGTTATTCATAACCAAGTTCATAACATAACTTAATAATATGCTACTTACTATGGGACCAAGTCGGTCACGTGATAATCAGATTCGTCTTTCTCGTTGGTCTTGCTTCCGTTCAGTTCATTAATCATCTTCAATTCTGACAAAAGATAGGGAGAGTCTTAAGATGAAAATTTAGTATAAAATTGAAAAAAAAAATTATGCTACTTGTTTCAATTAATAGAACAGTTCAAAATTGATATAAAGTTAATTACTCAAACACCTTATTACGTGTTTCAAATCACTGGCCATCACCTAATTAATAAAAAAAGTAAACACATCAAATTTTATTTTTTCAACAGCGAAGCGACACTCGAAAAATTAATTTTATACAACATTCTCGTCTTGAAATTTGGTGAGGATCACCTTTGTTTTGCCAGAAAGATTAGGAAACACCTTCGAACATTGAAGCACTAGAACAAGCATAGTACCCCGAACGTACACGATTGGTTTGAATCGATAACATTCTGTTCTTGTTAATATTTATGTAATGTTATTTTGACACATTTGTGATAAGATCTCTACAATCCAACCGTCCATGAAGAAGCTCCACAAACACAGCACTTTTTTTGGTATAATTGCCACACTAAATCCTCTTCTCGAGCACAAATAAATCATTTTAAACTGGAAAATGACAACAACCGTCACTTTGAAGCATCTATTAACGTCATGGCAACGCATTTCAAATAGCTCGATTGATGCCCAACGTTGCCGTTTGTGAGAAAAATTCCTCTTATCAACTTTTTAGCGTAAAAGATCGCGAGGATGATCATCTGACTGAGTAATAGCCATTTCCCGCGAGTAGAGTACTATATTTTTTCTATGATTATTCAATAATTGAAGCGAACTTTGCAATATATAATTTTACTTGGACGGCACTTTTTGACAACTACTTTACTCAAAGTGATGTTAGGTTGTTAACCCAATGTGACAATGACTATAAAACAAGTATGGACGGTCAAATGGACTGTTTCAAAATGATGGATTTGAAGGTTGACATTTTGTCGAATGTTCGATCTGATTGGCTCTTAAACAGTGGAGGAATGACATTAGACTATTTCATTGGTTGAAAACAATTGGTAGGAGTAACGAGTTACATTAACCAATAGAAAGTGGATGTATAATACATCTTTTATTGAATAGTCATAGAAACATGATGATTTTATACCAAGATTAACTTCATTCAACTTAACTACATAGATTTGGTGTTAAATTAGTCGTAATTCTTTTGAAATATAATAGTCAAGGGATAAAAATTAAAAAATACTGTCTGGTCGTGTCCCTGACTCTACCAATGTCCGTTTTTTGCATATTTTCTGGCGATAATTAATTAATAAATATTCACTATAGTTTGCCTATAATACCTAGGTGAATCTTGAAAATTATTTTATAAAATTGTATCTACTGTGAAGAAGGGAAATGGGTACAGTTAGGGACACAACCAGACGGTATTTTTTTATTTATTTATATCCTTGAACGTCTTACTTCATAAGAAATTCGACTGATTTGATATCAAACCGATGTAGTTCAGTGGAATAAAGTTGAGAGGTAAAATATCAGTTTTGATCTTTTTCATCTGATTGTCCACAAAATCGGCATCTAAAGTCCTTGGTGGGTTCAAAACAACTTTTATCGTTAAAATTTTTCGATATCTTGTCAAATCAACATTTTTCAAAATTCTCGCTAAATCGATGATCTCATAACATGTGTCAAAATTGATTTTTTTGTGTCATCGGACATGCACAAACTATCCCCGAATCAAGTTTCTTGGAAATATAGATGATAAAAAAAAATCCCATATGTAGCCAACTTTATGGCGGACACTGTATATGTACACTCACTCAATAATTCAATAACTGTCTTTAGAATAATAAATGGAATAAAATTTATAATAAGGAAAATGTTCTCCAAATACAACTGACTTTTAACGGTTCCCAATTGAATAAATGACAGACGTCGGACTAAGTTGGTCACGTGATTTTCAAGAGCCATGGCCTGCATTTCTCGTTGGCCACGGTAATGATGTGATCACCGCAATATCAGCCGCTTATTGGTCGCCCGTGCTCTTACGTCAATAAATAAATAGTTTCAGATCACGTGATTACGGCCTCTATGTCTGGACGGTGACTGAGGTGATTACCTTGATTTTCATTGAATTGTCACCTGGACAATGTTTATTGGTCAGAAAAAGTCTCTCATCCTGTCAAGAGATTATCATCTACAGGATGGATTTTAAGTTGGGGTTTTCCTTTTAACATGAGATAGGACTTGATAAAAGGAGTGAATTTCTCAAAAAACATTTTCTCTAAAACTCAAAATTAAAGGAGATGTGTGGCTAAAAACTCTATTTGATTCGAAAAGGAAGCTGAAATTTTAAGAAAAAGTGTAGTGAATCACAAATGATAATGTTAAAAACTCATCTCTAATTTAATGTAAAGCCTACAGACAAAAAAAAAGAAAAAAAAATATTTGAGAAATTTGCTTCTTTTACCAAGTCTTGTGTCATGTTACAAGGAAAACCCCTACTTGAAATACACCCTGTATATCGTGTTATGGTGATTTCCATTGTACTCTCATCAAAATGAACCATGCGCGATGACAACCGCTTATTGGTTCCTCCGCACCTGCACCAATCAACGGCTGATGTCGCACAGATCACGTGATAGTC